>JBBDGP010003756.1:0-734839 GCA_037952835.1 Lithobates septentrionalis
CCCCATGTACCCATCACAGGCTCCCCCCATGTACCCATCACAGGCTCCCCCCATGTACCCATCACAGGCTCCCCCCATGTACCCATCACAGGCTCCCCCCATGTACCCATCACAGGCTCCCCCCATGTACCCATCACAGGCTCCCCCCATGTACCCATCACAGGCTCCCCCCATGTACCCATCACAGGCTCCCCCCATGTACCCATCACAGGCTCCCCCCATGTACCCATCACAGGCTCCCCCCATGTACCCATCACAGGCTCCCCCCATGTACCCATCACAGGCTCCCCCCATGTACCCATCACAGGCTCCCCCCATGTACCCATCACAGGCTCCCCCCATGTACCCATCACAGGCTCCCCCCATGTACCCATCACAGGCTCCCCCCATGTACCCATCACAGGCTCCCCCCATGTACCCATCACAGGCTCCCCCCATGTACCCATCACAGGCTCCCCCCATGTACCCATCACAGGCTCCCCCCATGTACCCATCACAGGCTCCCCCCATGTACCCATCACAGGCTCCCCCCATGTACCCATCACAGGCTCCCCCCATGTACCCATCACAGGCTCCTCCTATGTACCCATCACAGGCTCCCCCCATGTACCCATCACAGGCTCCCCCCATGTTCACACGTATCACAAGCTCCTCCTACGTACCTATCACAGGCTCCCCCTCATGTTCACACGTATCACACGCTACTCCCATGTACTTATCACAGGCTCCTCCCATGTACATAAGTATCACAGAAGAGAAAAGAGAAGCAGAAAAAAAAAAAAAAAAAAAGGGTAGAGAAGAGAAAACACAAAAAAGAAAAGAAGAAAGGGAAGAGCTAAAAGAAGTGAAGAGAAGAGACTTACCTTCTGGGTCTCCTCGTTGCTCAGGGGAAGCTCCACACTCTTCTTGTCCTTCAACTTATTTAGTTGCTTCTTGACCGTGGTCAGGGCGGTGGTCTTCTTGATGGGTTCAATGAGATCGGACAGAGAGATCTTCTCCCCGACTCCTGGAAAAACACCGACAGTGCGATCAGCAGAGAGGCCGGACATTCAGCTCATCACACAAAGGAAGCCCCATATCACAGGCCGGCTTTTTAAATCTTCTGCTCCAAGAACTCCGACAATGAGATAAAGTTCCCAGAATGCCCTGGGCCCAGTACTTGGCTGAATGATGGTGTCACCCCTCCCCCCCCCGGTTGGATTCTACATCTATAAACAGCTGCAAGACTTCAATATCACGTGAAAATGGCTGTACGTAAAAATAGGAAGATCTCACCGCTGTGGGCGGGGCAGAGAAGCTGAGGGCGGGGCAGAGAAGCTGTGGGCGGGGCAGAGAAGCTGTGGGCGGGGCAGAGAAGCTGTGGGAGAAGCAGAGCAGCTGAGGGAGAAGCAGAGAAGCTGTGGGCGGGGCAGAGAAGCTGTGGGCGGGGCAGAGAAGCTGTGGGCGGGGCAGAGACACTCAAGCTGCTGCAAACACGACCACTAGAAGTCTCCAAGAGACATAAGAAGCCGGCCGGCTCGTTATCACCAGTGACAATGTCGTTGGCCACACCCCCTGAAACGGAACTGTAAAAGTGGGCGTGTTTATAATTAAATTCCGCAGCTTTTTTTTTTTTTTAATATAAAAACGGGATGCCATAGCTCTACTTCAAGTGCCAAGAACACCACATACATATTGTACATGACATCAGTGTCAGGATACAGAATACAAATTCAGGTGGAGGAAAAGCATCAGAGGACTCCCCGACTCCTCTACTATAACAGCCAATCAGGAGCGAGCCTCAGAAAAAGGGGATGTGGGGGGGGGGTCCTCTGAACTTCACACATTTCTGTCAATGGACAGCGCTGAGCATTGTAGAATACAACAGCATTATACAAAATGTAGATAAAACAGAAAGGGTCCAAACCTTCCGCGGTGATGCCGAATTCGGATACATGCAAACTGGCCTCTGTGCGCTCCGCCAACCTCCGCCTGTTTTTGAGAGGGGAAAAAAGAAAAAAGGAAACAAGATCAATATACATCAATACATCATGATTTTACCACACTTTGATTACAAATTCTTAGCTACGGAGTGTCAGCCTAGGCTGTGTCCGACGCGTTTCATCACAAAGGGCTTCATCAAGGGCTCACCAATGACCGATTTTAGATTACTTTCGGTACAGCTCCGGTAGAAGCCGCTCAGTTTAAAGAGTTGAATCTGCCTCTTAAAGTCCTTGTATAGTAAGGACTGGGGATAGAGAAGATGCCTAAGGAGCCAATCAGGTGTACTGTAGTGGTCATGAGCTGAGATGGAATATGCTTATAGAGAGATGGGCTCTTTATTGTGCCGCTTCTCCTTTCACTGTCCACTCACAGGCTGGGGGGAGGGACAAGACCTGTAAGTGGTACTGAACAGCAGCAAAGTCAGGCCCCTTCCCTGCCAGACAGAGCTGTGTAAAGCCGCGTACACGCAATCGGATTGTTGGCCAACAAAACCTCAGACTTCTGTCGGAAGGCGTGTGCCTGGATTTTGTCTTGCATACAAACGGCAATTGTTGGCCAACAAACACGAACGTAGTGACATAGTATGTGGATTTTTCAGCTCTTGAGCGCCACCATTTGGGCACCTGCTGCTAATTTCGTGTTAGTAGACGTTTGGTGTCGATTCGTTCTTTTTAGTTCGCGCTTTTCAGTTCGTTTCTGAACGGCCGTTCGTCAACCAGCCATGTTGAGGAATCAGAGGAGATAACGTGTTATTTATTATTGGCCTTGGAGTTATTGCTTTGACCCAAGTCCAGTCCAGGAAGAGGAGGAGGAGGAGTTCTTGGACCAAAGATTGGTTGCTTTATTATAATGGTGACCAATTATGTCATATGCCTTTGCTGCGGGAGCTCCAGGAGAATAATCTGGATGATTTTCGGAATTATTTCCGGATGACTGACCCCTCTGCTTTCACAACTCTTGGCATTGCTGACCCCCCTATATTAAGAAGCAGGACACAGGCATGAGGCTTTTATTTTATTTTTTGGGTTGAATAATAATGATTTGATTTGGTATATTTTCTATATTTTTGGATGCATAGAATGCACTTTGGTTAAAGCGGTGTTCCAGTCAGCAGCTACAAACAGTGTAGCTGCTGACTTTTAATAAGGACACTTACCTGTCCGGGGAGCCCGTGATGTCACGCCCCCCTCCCCCCCCCCCAGGGTCCCGGTGCTGCCATCCCAACGAAGGGAAACAGCCAGTGGAGCCTTGCGGCTTCACTGCCCGTTTCCTGCAGCGCATGCGCAAATCACATGGCGCGTTGTGAATGGCCCCGTTTTCTGGGACACGCACATGTCCCAGAAGACAACGGGGCAGCTCGCCGAAGGAGGAGGAAGTGAAAGAACAGCGCCGCGGAATAGGAAGAGGCAGATTAGGAAGACTGCCTAGCAACAGGGGTTTCTGGTAAGTAAAAAAAAAAAAAAAAATTTTCTTTCAAATGTTTTTTTGAGAATATTATTGTAATTTTTTTATTTTAGGGTGGACCTCCGCTTTAAGTTATATTGGCAGATAGCATGTCTAATTTTGTTTTCTTTTTTAATGCACAATAAAAAAAAATTGTGTAGAATGATACTTGGCTTTGTGTTTTACATCAAATGACAGTTTGGGAGGAGGAAGTTACATTTTATAAAATACAACGTAAAACTAGAAAAGCTACAATTTCTGGGGAAATTGTGAAAAGTGTTCTTGCCTCTACAACTGGAGTGGGCGGAGTAACTGGGAGGAGCGGCTTGAGTAACTGTTGTGTGGTTGGAGTTACTGTGAAAAGTGTTAAAAAGCTTAATAATTTAAAAAGTATAAATGGTAGTAAAAAAGTTGACGAAGTCCCATCATTAGCTGAAAGAGCTGAACATTTTTTTCAAAAAAAAATTTTTTCTGCAAAAATGATTTTTGTTTTTTCAAAAATGAATTTTGTTTTTTCAAAAATGCTCTGACCTTTTCTTTCCATCCAAGGAGGAGATGGCTTCCAGCAGCTTCTGGTGTTTGCGCTCCGAGTCGCTTTCCTCCTGCTAAAAAAAAAAAAAAAAAGCAAAAAAAAAACCAAAAAAACAGAAGGGTCATTCCAGGATCACAACGCAAACTACTATGAGAGGGTCAGTCCGCCCATATCTAACATTTCAGTGTTTGGTGGAGGACTTCGCATAAAGCTTCTTCTATATCAGAGATACCCCCCCACTGTGACCTCACTGTGCTGAGTTCAAAGTACTTCCCACCATCCCTGTGCTGAGTTCCCGGGTCTGTACACCCGCTGTGCCCATTATGAGGGGTTCCCCCCATCCCTGTGCCGAGTTCCCGGGTCTGTACACCCGCTGTGCCCATTATGAGGGGTTCCCCCCATCCCTGTGCTGAGTTCCCGGGTCTGTACACCCGCTGTGCCCATTATGAGGGGCTCCCACCATCTCTGTGCTAAGTTCCCGGGTCTGTACACCCGCTGTGCCCATTATGAGGGGTTCCCACCATCCCTGTGCTGAGTTCCCAGGTCTGTACACCCGCTGTGCCCATTATGAGGGGTTAATTTTGTCTATTAAAAAAAAGAAGATCTTACAAAAGAACAACTTATATACAATAAAACCATAATAAATAAATAAAACATATTTACAAAATAATTGAATATGATTATACAAAACAAGAACATAATAAATGGTACAAACCAAATTGCGCACAACACAATCCCTACGGGAGAGCCAGACTAAGGAACATCACCGTCACCATGCATGTAGCCTTTTATAAAAAAAAACGGAGTGGGAACTGCCATTAGAGTAGTTGAGGCAGATGGTTCTTAGCCTGACTACTCCCTCTCCTTGGAGAACCAGCGCGCTTCGCTGCACCCCGGCACTCATCATCCATGGAGGATGCCGGACTCAACGAGTCCCGTTCATCATCATCATCATCTGACAGGACTTCAAAATTATTTTCCAAAGGCAAAACCATAGGACTTAAGGTAACTGTACCTCTTTTTTTGCCCCTCCTCCTTTAATCCTCCAACCACTCCATATCATCCTTGGACAAACCGGAGTCAACAGCCTCCCCACACCTATCCTCCCCCTTCCCTTAGCTACCACCAGGCCAGCCTCTTCACCATCCTCCCCACAATCCTCAATAGAAACCCTGCAGCGTCGGGGGGGGGGGGGACGGGACTGGCACTGCACTTGATGCACCTGCCTCAGCACCTCTCGCTGCCTCTGCAATTTTAGAAGACATAGAAAGAATGGATACATTCTCAGTAACTGAAACCGTACCTACAGACTGGGAAGACACGGGCACACTAGGTAAATGCACAGACTGGGAAGACACAGACATACTGGGTATTGGCACAAACTAGGGCAACTGGGAAGACACAGACTTACTGGGTATTGGCACAAACTAGGGCAACTGGGAAGACACAGACTTACTGGGTATTGGCACAAACTGGGGCAACTGGGAAGACACAGACATACTGGGTATTGGCACAGACCTTAGACACAATCAAAACTGCTGGCAGAGAGTCTGAATCAGCTGGGATAGCAGTCTTCTGATTAGCAGAGGCAGGATCCGCCCCCCTCCCCCTGCTCTGAACACTCAGCTTCTCTCCTGGGTTCAATCGCAGTCTTGCTGAGTGGGGCCTTTTCTGCCACTTTGTTCACAAGTAGAAAGTTTGGGGGTTTTTTTGCTAGAAAATTACTTTAAACCCCCCCAAATGTAAAAAATATATATGAGACCCTAGGGAATAAAATGGCGGCCGTTGCAATTTTTTAACTCACATGGTAGTTGTGGAGCAGCTTTTGAAACACAAAAGCAAAAATTATATATTATATTTTTTTTAATATATATATATATATATATATATATATATATATATATATATATATATATATATATATATATATATATATATATATATATAGTTTTTGCGTTTCAAAAGCTGCTGCGCGACGTAAAAAATTGCAACAACCGCCATTTTATTCCCTAGGGTCTCTCAATAAAGATCAACTTTTTTGTAAAAAGATAATGTTACGCGCCAAATCAACAGATACCAAACATGTTGCGCACGCTCGTGGAATGGCGTCAAAACTACAATACTTAAAAATCTCCACAGGCTAAACTTTAAAACCTTTTTTTTTTTTTTTTTTACAGGTTACCAGTTTTAAGTTACAGAGGAGGTCTAGTGCTCCAATTATTGCTCTCGCTCTACCGATCGCGGCGATACCTGACACGTGGTGCGAACAGTTTACACATGTGGGCGTGACGAGCGAGCAATGAGGGATGGGGCGCTTTAAATTATTTTTTTTTTTATTATTATTATATTTATTTTACTTTTTATTTTTACATGGGTCCCTTGTTTTTTTTTTTGGGGGGGGGAGTGGACCTTTGAAGGTGCCAATGATTTGACATTTGCTCACCTCATCCTCGCTGGCGCTCACATTACAATCGGTCACAAACAGATCTTCCTCGTCCTCCATTGGTGCGTTGTTATTAGAATGTCACCTCTGGAAAACACAAAGCGGTGAGAAGTGTTAAGCGGGATGCAGACTGCGCTGGGTTATGATAACTCCCCCTGAATGCTAATTTGTAGTCTTGTGAGCCTCCAGGTAATTGACCAAATCTGGTCTCCAAAATAGTATATCTTTGCAAATGATCAGCTGCTAACGTTACGCATGTCTCATAACCGTGCAAAATAGTTAAACCAAAAATTGTACACACGCTGCGCTTATCAAAATAAAAAATAAGAAATTTCCACTAAAATATTAATAAAGTGATATTGTGCCAAACATATACAAAATCTATTAATAACCAATAATACTATACTATACGTTAATGTGCAATAAATTTCAACGAATTAATAAATAGGTAAAAGTGCTCCAATAAGCCTGTGTATTGCAAATATTCCACAAAGCTTGTGCAATTTTCAAACATTTAATAGATAATTCAACACAAACATCCATGCGGTTTAGTGTTGCATCCAAGCATATCAGTACTGCATCTATGCAATATGGTGTTAGTGCAATGTTCGAACAATAAAAAGTTAAAAAATACAAAAAAAACGCATCCATGCGATTTGGCATCCATGTGATTCTATGCAATTCAGTGCTGTGTTGCTGTGCAATGATTAAATTAACAGTCCGATTTTGTGTTGCATCCATGCATTTCAGTACTGCATCTATGCAATATGGTGTTAGTGCAATGTTCGAACAATAAAAAGTTAAAAAAAAAAAAAAAAAAAAAAAAAAAAGGCATCCATGCAATTTGGCATCCATGTGATTCTATGCAATTCAGTGCTGTGTTGCTGTGCAATGATCAAATTAACAGTCCACAGATCTTCCACAATCCATTCATGTGTTATGGTGAACACAAACTAAAGTGCTGTGCGCTCATACAAGTGCTCCCCCCCCAGGTGATAGCCCCTCCCCCAGGTGATAGCCCCTCCCCCAGGTGATAGCCCCTCCCCCAGGTGATAGCCCCTCCCCCAGGTGATAGCCCCTCCCCCAGGTGATAGCCCCTCCCCCAGGTGATAGCCCCTCCCCCAGGTGATAGCCCCTCCCCCAGGTGATAGCCCCTCACCTTAGGGCGTGCGACCTTGCAATTAAGCTTGGTCAGAATGCGCCTTAGAGCAATTAAGCTTGGTCAGAATGCGCCTTAGAACCTCTCTGGGTTCGATGTTATATGCGGGTCCTGGATAGATTTGCACTGGTGCCTCTGTTCCTCACAGCAGTCCTCAATACATCAACATAAAAAGGACTTCATGGTGCAGTATGTATTACATTTATTAAAATCCTAAACAAATCCCGCAATGGGCACTCACAGTAACAACGCGCTTAAGGGCGCCACACTAAAACATCAGAGACGAACAGGCAACAGCGGCCGGTATGGGGTGGTGTGCTAATCTGTCCCAACAGGTTGTATGTATAACGTTCCGTCCTGTCCCCCTCCCCTACGCGTGTTCGATACAAAGGGGTATTTCGTATCTTCATCAGGGGGGGCGATTTGATTGGACGGCGAACCTGTCAAATTAATATATCCTCTCCGTGGCCATTTTGTTGCGGCCTGCTGACACTCTAGTAAGCAATCAATGTGTTTCTATGCGAGAAACGTCTATATGCAAAAATAGATGGATACAAAAATGGCAAAAGATAATAGCCATGGATTCCCCATTTTGCCTGAATATATATATATATATATATATATATATATATATATATATATATATATAAAAAACATGTAACAATTAGGGCTGCGCATCTTCACTGGCCTCATGATTCGATTTGATTACGATTATCAAGTCAACGATTCGATTCCGCGATGCATCACGATTACAGCGCAAGTCCGCAGGTGCTCATGGTTTTCATCAAAAAAAATTAAAGTAGTCAGGAGAACTCCATTTTTTTTATTCTATCTGTTCTTAAGAAAAAAAAGAGACAGCAGAGGAGCTCCAGGCTCTCTTCCAAAATACTAAAGGAGATGGTCAGAGCCTGCAGAGACTGCAGACATGCTACAGGAGATGATCAGAGACTGCAGACATGCTACAGGAGATGATCAGAGACTGCAGACATGCTACAGGAGATGATCAGAGACTGCAGACATGCTACAGGAGATGATCAGAGACTGCAGACATGCTACAGGAGATGATCAGAGACTGCAGACATGCTACAGGAGATGATCAGAGACTGCAGACATGCTACAGGAGATGATCAGAGACTGCAGACATGCTACAGGAGATGATCAGAGACTGCAGACATGCTACAGGAGATGATCAGAGACTGCAGACATGCTACAGGAGATGATCAGAGACTGCAGACATGCTACAGGAGATGATCAGAGACTGCAGACATGCTACAGGAGATGATCAGAGACTGCAGACATGCTACAGGAGATGATCAGAGACTGCAGACATGCTACAGGAGATGATCAGAGACTGCAGACATGCTACAGGAGATGATCAGAGACTGCAGACATGCTACAGGAGATGATCAGAGACTGCAGACATGCTACAGGAGATGATCAGAGACTGCAGACATGCTACAGGAGATGATCAGAGACTGCAGACATGCTACAGGAGATGATCAGAGACTGCAGACATGCTACAGGAGATGATCAGAGACTGCAGACATGCTACAGGAGATGATCAGAGACTGCAGACATGCTACAGGAGATGATCAGAGACTGCAGACATGCTACAGGAGATGATCAGAGACTGCAGACATGCTACAGGAGATGATCAGAGACTGCAGACATGCTACAGGAGATGATCAGAGACTGCAGACATGCTACAGGAGATGATCAGAGACTGCAGACATGCTACAGGAGATGATCAGAGACTGCAGACATGCTACAGGAGATGATCAGAGACTGCAGACATGCTACAGGAGATGATCAGAGACTGCAGACATGCTACAGGAGATGATCAGAGACTGCAGACATGCTACAGGAGATGATCAGAGACTGCAGACATGCTACAGGAGATGATCAGAGACTGCAGACATGCTACAGGAGATGATCAGAGACTGCAGACATGCTACAGGAGATGATCAGAGACTGCAGACATGCTACAGGAGATGATCAGAGACTGCAGACATGCTACAGGAGATGATCAGAGACTGCAGACATGCTACAGGAGATGATCAGAGACTGCAGACATGCTACAGGAGATGATCAGAGACTGCAGACATGCTACAGGAGATGATCAGAGACTGCAGACATGCTACAGGAGATGATCAGAGACTGCAGACATGCTACAGGAGATGATCAGAGACTGCAGACATGCTACAGGAGATGATCAGAGACTGCAGACATGCTACAGGAGATGATCAGAGACTGCAGACATGCTACAGGAGATGATCAGAGACTGCAGACATGCTACAGGAGATGATCAGAGACTGCAGACATGCTACAGGAGATGATCAGAGACTGCAGACATGCTACAGGAGATGATCAGAGACTGCAGACATGCTACAGGAGATGATCAGAGACTGCAGACATGCTACAGGAGATGATCAGAGACTGCAGACATGCTACAGGAGATGATCAGAGACTGCAGACATGCTACAGGAGATGATCAGAGACTGCAGACATGCTACAGGAGATGATCAGAGACTGCAGACATGCTACAGGAGATGATCAGAGACTGCAGACATGCTACAGGAGATGATCAGAGACTGCAGACATGCTACAGGAGATGATCAGAGACTGCAGACATGCTACAGGAGATGATCAGAGACTGCAGACATGCTACAGGAGATGATCAGAGACTGCAGACATGCTACAGGAGATGATCAGAGACTGCAGACATGCTACAGGAGATGATCAGAGACTGCAGACATGCTACAGGAGATGATCAGAGACTGCAGACATGCTACAGGAGATGATCAGAGACTGCAGACATGCTACAGGAGATGATCAGAGACTGCAGACATGCTACAGGAGATGATCAGAGACTGCAGACATGCTACAGGAGATGATCAGAGACTGCAGACATGCTACAGGAGATGATCAGAGACTGCAGACATGCTACAGGAGATGATCAGAGACTGCAGACATGCTACAGGAGATGATCAGAGACTGCAGACATGCTACAGGAGATGATCAGAGACTGCAGACATGCTACAGGAGATGATCAGAGACTGCAGACATGCTACAGGAGATGATCAGAGACTGCAGACATGCTACAGGAGATGATCAGAGACTGCAGACATGCTACAGGAGATGATCAGAGACTGCAGACATGCTACAGGAGATGATCAGAGACTGCAGACATGCTACAGGAGATGATCAGAGACTGCAGACATGCTACAGGAGATGATCAGAGACTGCAGACATGCTACAGGAGATGATCAGAGACTGCAGACATGCTACAGGAGATGATCAGAGACTGCAGACATGCTACAGGAGATGATCAGAGACTGCAGACATGCTACAGGAGATGATCAGAGACTGCAGACATGCTACAGGAGATGATCAGAGACTGCATACATGCTACAGGAGATGATCAGAGACTGCAGACATGCTACAGGAGATGATCAGAGACTGCAGACATGCTACAGGAGATGATCAGAGACTGCAGACATGCTACAGGAGATGATCAGAGACTGCAGACATGCTACAGGAGATGATCAGAGACTGCAGACATGCTACAGGAGATGATCAGAGACTGCAGACATGCTACAGGAGATGATCAGAGACTGCAGACATGGCACAGGAGATGATCAGAGACTGCAGACATGGCACAGGAGATGATCAGACACTGCAGACATGGCACAGGAGATGATCAGACACTGCAAACATGGCACAGGAGATGGTCAGACACTGCAGACATGGCACAGGAGATGGTCAGACACTGGGGACATGGCACAGGAGATGATCAGACACTGCGGACATGGCACAGGAGATGATCAGACACTGCGGACATGGCACAGGAGATGGTCAGACACTGGGGACATGGCACAGGAGATGATCAGACACTGGGGACATGGCACAGGAGATGATCAGACACTGGGGACATGGCACAGGAGATGATCAGACACTGGGGACATGGCACAGGAGATGATCAGACACTGGGGACATGGCACAGGAGATGATCAGACACTGGGGACATGGCACAGGAGATGATCAGACACTGGGGACATGGCACAGGAGATGATCAGACACTGGGGACATGGCACAGGAGATGATCAGACACTGGGGACATGGCACAGGAGATGATCAGACACTGGGGACATGGCACAGGAGATGATCAGACACTGGGGACATGGCACAGGAGATGATCAGACACTGGGGACATGGCACAGGAGATGATCAGACACTGGGGACATGGCACAGGAGATGATCAGACACTGGGGACATGGCACAGGAGATGATCAGACACTGGGGACATGGCACAGGAGATGATCAGACACTGGGGACATGGCACAGGAGATGATCAGACACTGGGGACATGGCACAGGAGATGATCAGACACTGGGGACATGGCACAGGAGATGATCAGACACTGGGGACATGGCACAGGAGATGATCAGACACTGGGGACATGGCACAGGAGATGATCAGACACTGGGGACATGGCACAGGAGATGATCAGACACTGGGGACATGGCACAGGAGATGATCAGACACTGGGGACATGGCACAGGAGATGATCAGACACTGGGGACATGGCACAGGAGATGATCAGACACTGCGAACATGGCACAGGAGATGATCAGACACTGCGAACATGGCACAGGAGATGATCAGACACTGCGAACATGGCACAGGAGATGGTCAGACACTGGGACTTGGCACAGGAGATGGTCAGACACTGGGGACATGGCACAGGAGATGGTCAGACACTGGGGACATGGCACAGGAGATGATCAGACACTGCGAACATGGCACAGGAGATGATCAGACACTGCGAACATGGCACAGGAGATGATTAGACACTGGGGACATGGCACAGGAGATGGTCAGACACTGGGGACATGGCACAGGAGATGGTCAGACACTGGGGACATGGCACAGGAGATGGTCAGACACTGGGGACATGGCACAGGAGATGGTCAGACACTGGGGACATGGCACAGGAGATGGTCAGACACTGGGGACATGGCACAGGAGATGGTCAGACACTGGGGACATGGCACAGGAGATGGTCAGACACTGGGGACATGGCACAGGAGATGGTCAGACACTGGGGACATGGCACAGGAGATGGTCACAGACTGCGGACAATAATACAGAGTTGTGGTGTGATGAAGGCGCCCCCCCCCCTCCCCCTCTGTACTTATATGCTGCTCTGCCAGTGGCAGCCTGTAATGAGCAGGGCGATCTGCCTGCTCACCATATCCCCCCGATCTCCATTCGTGCGGCCGGTGTTCCGCCGGTTGTCACATCTCAGGTCAGTGAATTCTCCCGGTAGAGCGCTCCCTGCATAAAGTTGTTATTAGTGTGTGTATATTCTGGTCATGTGACTCTCAGCCGCGCCTCCCTCCTCTCACGTCTCTCCTGATGTCA
This sequence comes from Lithobates septentrionalis, assembly GCA_037952835.1. Classification (NCBI taxonomy): domain Eukaryota; kingdom Metazoa; phylum Chordata; class Amphibia; order Anura; family Ranidae; genus Lithobates; species Lithobates septentrionalis. The sequence goes on from JBBDGP010003756.1 coordinate 12,985, forward strand.
GCCCCGCCCGCCTCTCTTCTGACCTGTTAGCTCCAGTCAGTGGGCGGAGCTGACACCAGGAGAGACTGAGAGGAGGGAGGCGCGGCTGAGAATCACATGACCGGAATATACACACACTAAAAACAACTTAATGCACGGAGCGCTCTACCGGGAGGGGGCGGGGCCAGACATCGATTTTTAGGGTCGCATGCATCGATGCCGCATCGGGGACACCCGAATCGCGATGCATCGATGCTGCGATTAATTTCAGCAGCCCTAGTAACAATGATATAACTACGTTAAACTACTCAGGACGGACGTGGGACGATTAGATTGGCACCCCCTATGTAAACCAGTTGCTGCGAGAGATGTAACATAGTAAATCTACAAAATGACAATATAATATAGAATTACATGTAAGAGGTTAAAAATTAAGAATAAAAACATAACCAATAAAAAAAATATAAAATAAAAAATAAAAATAAAAATCCAAAGCTCATACGAATAATAACTCATCTATAGGAGCATACATAATCAAAGTTTAATACATATACTTAAAACCACAATAGAAAAAAATTAAATATAAATAAAAAATAAAATATATATAAAAAAAAAAAAAACAGTATATTGCTAGCAAACACGGGTTAAACATTATATAGTACAAAAAGGTATATCTAACCCATAAGATAGTGTTATCACTATGGATATTAACAGGATATGCTCATAAGCGGTTGTGTATAGCCAACAAGGGGCAGTATATACTCCTTGGCTTCACCATTCCTATGTGTGTAGTCATACTGGTGTGACATGATGTTGGGATATATGAACCACTAGACATCTGCGCTGTGGCCGGACCTGCATTCCCGGGAGGCCGTCATATGACGGCCTCCTCTGTGCACGCTCCCTGCGCGCGCTGTCACCACCGAGTCTATGAGACTCGGCTGATCACTGATCCGTGTAAGGGGCCGGTCCCGGCCCCTTACCATGTGATCAGCTGTCAGCCAATGACAGCTGATCACATGATGTAAACAAAAAATCGGTAATCTTTTTTTTTTTTTTTTACTCACGCTGACAGCGCAAGTAGAAAAAAAAAGCCGATCACCGGCTCACATGTCAGGGACATCGGTCCCGAAGTGGAAGAGGCACATCTGCCTCATCAGTGCCCACAAGTGCCACCCAACAGTGCCCACAAGTGCCACCCAACAGTGCCCACAAGTGCCACCTATCAATGCAAACAAGTACCACCTATCAATGCCCACCTGTAGTGCCAATCAGTGCCACCTGACAGTGCTGCCCATCACTGCCACCCATCAGTGCCCATTACTGCCGCCTATCAGTGCCCATCACTGCCGCCTCATCAGCGTACATCAATGAAGGAGAAAAATTACCAGTTTTAAATTTTTTATAACAAAATATAAAAAAAATTAAAAAAAAATTTTTTTAAAAGATTCAGTTTTTAAAATTTTTTTAACAAAAAGTAAAAACCACAGGAGGTGATCAAATACCACCAAAAGAAAGCTCTATTTGTGGTGAAAAAAAATGATAAAAAATTCATTTGAGTACAGCGTTGTATGACCGCACAATTGTCATTCAAACATTCAAAGTGCGTCAGCGCTGAAAGCTGAAAATTGTCCTGGATAGGAGGGGGGGCGGGGGGGGGGGGGTTCAAGTGCCCCTGTAAGCAAGTGGTTAAAAATATATATGCGCTCAATGGTTACTCTTCCAGGGGCCAGAGAGCCCAACTGGTGTATCCACCACGATTCTCTTCTGCCGATTTCCCTCACATAATTGGACCCCCCTCCAGTGACGTTTGGGTGCCTCAATGCCCCAAAATTGCATCCCTACTGTACTCTTGTTGTGTACATCTCTAAAATGTACAGATTAAAAAAAATGCTTATCAAATCCCTTTTTTTTTTATATTCCTCACGTGTTCTTCAATACGCTCTTTTAATGCCTCTAACCGTTCTACCAACATAAAAATTAAATTACATGGGCATTTGACCGCGTGACTACACCAGCTCTATCACAAGAGATGAAGTCCCCGATGTCTATGTGCGGTTGTTGAGTATATTGACAAAATCTTACTTTCCTAACATTAGTAGGAACTCTGGTGCAACTGTAGCAGCGACCACAAGTGTGGAAACCTTTCCTATCCCCAAACAACTTGGGTATAGGAGGGGGGAGGCTCTACTACATTGTGCACCAGTGGGTCACGTAGACTGGGTGCTGCTCTCTTGTATACTATCCTAGGATTTTCTGAGAGACTCCCTTATAAACGGACGTCTTGGTTTAGGACTTTCCAATATTTATGGATAATTCGCGCCACGTCTTTATCCTGTAGGATTGTAGTCCAGAACAATACCGGATATCAATATCATTGCTGGTGCTGGTTTATCCTTGAGTAAATCCTCCCTATTTAGATTCATACATTTATTTTTTCTCCTTTTCTCTCTATTAAATGTTGAACCCCTTGCATGTGCCCTCCATCTGTGAAACACCCCCCCCCCCCCCTGCTCTCCCTCCATCTGTGAACTTCCTAACCCTACTGCGTGCACCCCAATCCATGAACCCCCGGCCCCCGTCTCATGCATACACCCTCCATCTGTGAGCCCCCCGCCCCGTCCGTCAGAGCACGCCCTCCATCTGTAAAGCCCCGCCCCTTCCACAGTCCTCCATCTGTAAAGCCCTGCCCCGTGCGCACGCCATCTGTAAAGCCCCGCCCCATGCGCACGCCCTCCATCTGTAAAGCCCTGTCCGTGCGCATGCCCTCCATCTGTAAAGCCCTGTCCGTCCGCACGCCCTCCATCTGTAAAGCCCTGCCCCCTTCCACACATCCTCCATCTGTAAATGGCGCGGACCTGCCTTCCCGGGAGGCCGTCATATGACGGCCTCCCCTGTGCACGCTCCCTGTCCACGCTCCAAGCGCGCTGTGATCACTGAGGTCTATGAGACTCGGCTGATCACTGATCCGTGTAAGGGGCCGGTCCCGGCCCCTTACCATGTGATCAGCTGTCAGCCAATGACAGCTGATCACATGATTGTAAACAAAAAAATCGGTGATCGTTTTTTTTTTTTTACTCACGCTGACAGCGCGAGTAGAAAAAAAGCCGATCACCGGCTCACATGTCAGGGACATCAGTCCCGAAGTGGAAGAGGCACATCTGCCTCATCAGTGCCACCCTAACAGTGCCCACAGTGACACCTATCAATGCAAACAAGTACCATCTATCAATGCCCACCTGTAGTGGCCAATCAATGCCACCTGCCAGTGCTGCCCATCACTGCCACCCATCAGTGCCCATCACTGCCGCCTATCGGTGCCCATCACTTCCGCCTATCAGTGCCCATCACTTCCGCCTATCAGTGCCCATCACTTCCGCCTATCAGTGCCCATCACTTCCGCCTATCAGTGCCCATCACTTCCGCCTATCAGTGCCCATCACTTCCGCCTATCAGTGCCCATCACTGCCGCCTCATCAGCGTACATTCAATGAAGGGAGAAAAAATACCGTTTTAATTTTTTATAAAAAAATATGAAAAAAATTCTTTTTTAAAAAAAATTCAGTTTTTTTAATTTTTTTAAACAAAAGTAAAAACCGCAGAGGTGATCAAATACCACCAAAGAGAAGCTCCTATTTGTGGTGAAAAATGATAAAAATTTCATTTGGGTACAGCGTTGTATGACCGCGCAATGTCATTCAAAGTGCGTCAGGCGCTGAAAGCTGAAAAATTGGTCTGGATAGGAGGGGGGGGGGGGGGGTTCAAGTGCCCGGTAAGCAAGTGGTTAAAAATATATATGCGCTCAATGGTTACCCTTCCAGCGGCCAGAGAGCCCAACTGGTGTATCCACCACGATTCTCTTCTGCCGATTTCCCTCACATAAATTGACCCCCCTCCAGTGACGTTTGGGTGCCTCAATGCCCCAAAATTGCATCCCTACTGTACTCTTTGTTGTGTACATCTCTAAAATGTACAGATAAAAAAAATGCTCATCAAACCCCTTTTTTTATATTCCTCACGTGTTTCTTCAATACGCTCTTTTAATGACCTAACCGTAGGAACTCTGGTGCAACTGGAAACCTTTCCTATCCCCAAAACAACTTGGTTTAGGAGGGGGAGGCTCTACTACATTGTGCACCAGTGGGTCACGTAGACTGGGTGCTGCTCTCTTGTATACTATCCTAGGCTTTTCTTAGAGACTCCCTTTATAAACGGACGTCTTGTTTTAAGATGTTCCAATATTTATGGATAATTCACTCCACGTCTTTATCCTGTAGATTGTAGTCCAGAACAATACAATATCATTGCTGGTGCTGGTTTATCCTTGAGTAAATCCTCCCTATTTAGATTCTTACATTTTATTTTTCTCCTTTTCTCTCTATTAAATGTTTGAAAGTTGCACAAGCTTTGTGGAATATTTGCAATAAGCGGGCTGATTGGAGCACTTTTACCTATTTATTCATTCATCAAAATTTATTGGCACATTAACGTATAGTATTGATAGTTATTCATAGATTTTGTATATGTTCGGCACAATATCACTTTATTAATATTTTAGTGGAAATTTCTTATTTTGATAAGCGCAGCGCGTGTACAGTTTGGTTTAACTCCCCCCCCCCTCCCCCGCTGCTCCCTCCCATCATTTAGAACACCCGCCCCGCAGCTGCCTGGACACGCCATCCAATACCCTCGTCTATATCGGACTAGACAATTCGCCACTCGTTCCAAATCAAAATCCGGAAAAAATGTTTTCGTTATTTGGATGTATCCGAATTTCCGAATTACAATAATAACAAATTTAAAAAAAACTGAATAACAACAAACGAAATTTCAAATCGAATTTGAAAACAATAGGATAAAACAATAGAAAATAAAGGAATAAAATATAAAAGAATAGAGTAAATAGAAAATAAGGGAATAAAACAGAAAAAAAAAAAATAGAATAAAATAAAAATATAACCGTCTTCTGAAATCCCTCCATCCGTGAACCCCTTGCATGCGCCCTCCATCTGTGAAACAACCCCCCCCCCCCCCCCCCCCGTGCTCTCCCTCCATCTGTGAACTTCCTAACCCTACTGCGTGCACCCCCCTCCATCTGTAAAGCCCCGCCCCTTCCACAGTCCTCCATCTGTGTGCGCACGCCCTCCATCTATAAAGCCCCGCCCCTTCCACACGCCCTCCATCTCTAAACCCCCGCGCGCACGCCCTCCATCTCTAAACCCCCGCCCCTTGCCCTCCATCTCTAAACCCCCGCCCCGCGCACCCTCCATCTCTAAACCCCCGCCCGCGCGCACGCCCTCCATCTCTAAACCCCCGCCCCGTGCGCACGCCCTCCATCGCTAACCCCCGCCCGCGCGCACGCCCTCCATCTCTAAACCCCCCGCCCGTGCGCCACGCCCTCCATCGCTAAACCCCCGCCCCGCGCGCACAGCCCTCCATCGCTAAACCCCCGCCCCGCGCGCACGCCCTCCATCGCTAAACCCCCGCCCCGTGCCCTCCATCTCTAAACCCCCTGCCCCGTGCGCACGCCCTCCATCGCTAAACCCCCCGCCCCGGCCCCCTCCATCTCTAAACCCCCGCCCCGTGCGCACGCCCTCCATCGCTAAACCCCCGCGCGCACGCCCTCCATCTCTAAACCCCGCCCTCCATCTGTCCATCCATGAATCCCCGTGCACGCGCCCTCCATCTGTAAAGCCCTCACCCCCCCCCCCTGCATGCACCCCCCCACAGCACACACCGTCCTTCCATGAACCCCTCCTGTGTGCGCCCCCCTTCTGGGACCCCCCACAGCACACGCCGTCCTTCCATGAACCCCTCCTGTGTGCGCCCCCCTTCTGGGACCCCCCACAGCACACGCCGTCCTTCCATGAACCCCTCCTGTGTGCGCCCCCCACCTGTGAACACCCTCCTTCCATGAAAACCCCCTCATGCGCCATTTGTGAATCCCCCCCGATTATCTGGCACCCCCAGTGGAGGGTGAGGGGAGCCTCTCATAGTGTCAGTGATGACAGATCCTCCTCCTCATACCGAACAGGAAGAATACATTCAGGGCCACACCTGGGTGAGTATGGGGCCCCTGGAGCACCAACACAACGACAACCCCCGGCCCTCCCTCTGCTGGGACTTGTAGTGCCCCCAACATCACATACCGGAATCTCACCCTCCACACGTGGGACCCTGGAGCCGTACAGCGAGCACTTCCGCTCCCCGCCCCCACTGCCGCGCTCTCACCTGCCGGTGTCGTAAAACTTCCTGCGGCCTATGCAGACTCTCGACCACGTCACTTCCTGTGCGGCTACGTCAGAACACAAAGCTGACGGCGGAGGGGCCTTACCGCGCGTGCGCGACTTCACCGCGGCTTTACGGCGCGTGCGCAGCCTCTCCTTTCAGTGGAAGAAAATTTTAGGACTCGAGTGGGCGGGCGGGCGGAGGCGGGGCGAGTTATATTGTCATCACATGACATGATCGTCAGCACCGCCTCCAGCCACGCCCCTAATACGCCCCCTAGCCTTTTCTGGAGAAGGGGGGCGGGGCATGGGACAAGGTCGAGATATACTATAGAGCTGTGTCTGTGGGAGGGGCCAAGCCTTTACATAGAAGACATTCCTCATCAATATGATCATCCACACTGCATGATGTACATAATGAAACCACCCATCCCCCTCCCAATCAATTGCAGCCACTTGTATATGTATATGCATAGTTACCAACATTGTAAAAATATTTTTAGGGACACTTTTTGGGCTGGAGGCGGAGTCGCATTACAATTAGGGGCGGGGCATGCATTTGTGGGCGTGACATCGTTGAAATAAAAATGCAGAGCGCATGGTTTCTGTGGAAAAGTGGGTGTGGCTTAAATAGGCGTGTCTCAAATGGGGTGTGGTTAGAGTCTGAGATGAATGAGGGATGGAGAGGAAAAGGGAGGGGAGAGGGATGGAGGGACAGCAGGCCCAGATCCTACACCACAAATGTGTATTCCAGAGTTTAACAATCAGCAGATAAAGATACTCCAAACACCTCGTGTTGGCGCTTCAATCATCCCGGCGCCATGGTTGTTATGGTATCAGGATGATTGAAACGCATTATTTCTATTATTACTATTGTAATATAAAATGAAATCATTCAACTCACCATAATGCGGAATCAGTGGGAGCCCTGAGTGTGTCACCTGCCACCAGATGCCATCAGGTGTCCCCAGCGGAGTCCCTCCTTACATCTGTGTCCCCATCAGTCCTCCTTACATCTGGTGCCCCTCTGTGACATCCAGACTATACAGCCCCCCTGTGACATCCAGACTGGCCCCCCCCTGTGACATCCAGACTATATGCCCCCCCGTGACATCCAGACTATACGCCCCCCCTGTGACATCCAGACTATACGGCCCCCCCTGTGACATCCAGACTATACGCCCCCCCCCGTGACATCCAGACTATACGTCCCCCCCGTGACATCCAGACTATACGGCCCCCCCCTGTGACATCCAGGATATACGACCCCCCCTGTGACATCCAGACTATACGCCCCCCCCCCCGTGACATCCAGACTATACGCCCCCCCTGTGACATCCAGGATATACGACCCCCCCTGTGACATCCAGGATATACGGCCCCCCCTGTGACATCCAGACTATACGGCCCCCCCGTGACATCCAGACTATACGTTCCCCCTCGTGACATCCAGACTATACGGCCCCCCCCTGTGACATCCAGGATATACGACCCCCCCTGTGACATCCAGACTATACGGCCCCCCCGTGACATCCAGACTATACAGCCCCCCCTTGTGACATCCAGACTGGGCCCCCCCCCCGTGACATCCATGCTATACGCCCCCCCTTGAGATCCAGACCGCCCCCCCCCCTGTGACATCCAGACTATACAGCCCCCCCTGTGACATCCAGACTGGGCCCCCCTGTTATGGATATGATTAAGAGCTCCAATCGAGCCCAAGGTTATCTGCTGCTGTCTCTTATTTGAAAGTGTTGATATGCATGCATATAAAAGTAAACACTCTGAGACACGCTCAGCTCTATTACTTGTTACACTTCTGATTTATTCAAGGCGGTGTTAATGTTTTATACACACAAATACGTCATTGCTATGTTAGTCTAATAGGTACATCTCATTGGTTAAGAAGGAAAAGAAGATGGAGAATTTTCATAACGAGGTCTGACTGTCTTTGGTCTTATCTTCAGTTCCGCGTTCTTCTGATGTGTGGGATGTGGGGGTAGGGTTGCCACCTTTTCTTCGAGCCAAACCCGAACACTTTAACGGGGCTTGGCATTTTTTTTGTAGCATACACTATGAGATTGTAAAATACCCGGGACACCTCTGTGTGCCCCAGGGGGATAGTAATGCGGCATGCGCAGCAGTGAACAGTGGGTGTAGACAACTGCAAATAGTGCAGGCGTGCGTAAAGTACAATATAGTGTATATGTAGTGTGTAATGTTTGGTGGGAAGCCTCCCAGTGTAATATTGGGGGGTGGGGGGAGGTCTCCTGGTGTGTGTGTGTATAGATAGATAAATAGATAGATATATACATAGATAGATATAGATAGATATGGTGGGGAGGGGGAGTGGTGAGGACTGTATGTATGTGTATAGGGGAACTCTGATGAAAGGGGGGGCTATGGTGACGAGATCACCTTATATCAGAGTCCACTACATTCTCCTTTACATCGGAGTTCCTGTTTATGTAATTGTCCACAGAGTTCCAAATTGCATTTAAAATGGAACTCTAATGTGGGGGGGGACACGGGACTCTGGTCACCATAGAGCACCTTCCACAGAGTGAATGCACTAAGGTAAGGTGGGGGGTGGGGGGGTTACTGATATAAGGGGTAACCTTTATATCAGTGCCCCTTTACCTTACTGCATTCACTGACTGCCCCCTACATCAGTGATCCCCCCTCAGACTGGCCTTGCTATGCTGTCACTGACCACCACTCAGGTGCACCGTGCAGGGCTCAGTCAGATGGTCCTCTCTGGGCTCCAGCTTGGTGGCTCTCGTTTCATCCTATATTACACTACGAGACTGTGCGGCCATAATACAAGAGATGATCAGAGGCTACAGACATGATACAAAAGATGGTCAGAGACTGCAGACATGATACAAAAGATGGTCAGAGACTGCAGACATGATACAAAAGATGGTCAGAGACTGCAGACATGATACAAGAGATGTCAGAGACTGCAGACAAAGTACAGGAGATGGTAAGAAACTGCAGATATAGTACAGGTCGGAGATGTTAAAAAACTGCATACATGATACAGGAGATGGTCATAGAGTGTGCAAACATAGTACAAAAGATGGTCAGAGCCTGCAGACATAGTACAGGAGATGGTCAGAGACTGCAGACATACTACAGGAGATGGTCAGAGACTGCAGACATGATACAGGAGATGGTCAGAGAGTGCGGACAAAGTACAGGAGATGGTCAGAGATTGCAGACATAATACAGGTGATTGGTCAGAGACTGCAGACATGATACAGGAGAGTGTCAGAAACTGCATACATGATACAGGAGATGGTCAGAGAGTGTGTGGACAAGGTACAGGTGATGGTCAGAGACTGCAGACATACTACAGGAGATGGTCAGAGAGTGCAGACATGATACAGGAGAGGGTCAGAAGCTGCATACATGATACAGGAGATGGTCAGAGAGTGTATGGACAAGGTACAGGTGATGGTCAGAGACTGCAGACATACTACAGGAGATGGTCAGAGAGTGCCGACATGATACAGGAGAGGGTCAGAAGCTGCATACATGATACAGGAGATGGTCAGAGACTGCAGACAAAGTACAGGAGATGGTCAGAGAGTGTGTGGACATGGTACAGGAGATAGTCAGAGACTGCAGACAAAGTACAGGAGATGGTCAGAGACTGCAGACATAGTACAGGAGATGGTCAGAGAGTTTGTGGACATGGTGCAGGAGATAGTCAGAGACTGCAGACATGATACAGGAGATGGTCAGAGACTGAAGACATGATACAGGAGATGGTCAGAGACTGAAGACATGATACAGGAGATGGTCAGAGACTGAAGACATGATACAGGAGATGGTCAGAGACTGCTGACATGATACAGGAGATGGTCAGAGACTGCTGACATGATACAGGAGAGGGTCAGAAACTGCATACATGATACAGGAGATTGTCAGAGACTGCATACATGATACAGGAGATGGTCAGAGACTAAAGACATGATACAGGAGATGGTCAGAAACTGCTGACATGATACAGGAGATGGTCAGAGACTGCTGACATGATACAGGAGAGGATCAGAAACTGCATACATGACACAGGAGATGGTCAGAGACTGAAGACATGATACAGGAGAGGGTCAGAAACTGCATACATGGTACAGGAGATGGTCAGAGACTGAAGACATGATACAGGAGAGGGTCAGAAACTGCATACATGGTACAGGAGATGGTCAGAGACTGAAGACATGATACAGGAGAGGGTCAGAAACTGCATACATGATACAGGAGATGGTCAGAGAGTGTGTGGACATGGTACAGGAGATGGTCAAAGACTGCATAAATGATACAGGAGATGGTCAGAGAGTGTGCGGACATGGTACAGGAGATGGTCAGAGACTGCAGACAAAGTACAGGAGATGGTAAGAAACTGCATACATGATACAGGAGATGGTCAGAGAGTGTGCAGATATCGTACAAAAGATGGTCAGAGACTGCAGACATAGTACAGGAGATGGTCAGAGAGTGTGTGGACATGGTACAGGAGATGGTCAGAGACTGCAGACATACTACAGGAGATGATCAGAGACTGCAGACATACTACAGGAGATGGTCAGAGACTGCAGACATACTACAGGAGATGGTCAGAGACTGCAGACATACTACAGGAGATGGTCAGAGACTGCAGACATGGTACAGGAGATGGTCAGAGACTGCATACATGATAAAGGAGATGGTCAGAGAGTGTGTGGACATGGTACAGGAGATGGTCAGAGACTGCAGACATGATACAGGAGATGGTCAGAGACTGCAGACATGATACAGGAGATGGTCAGAAACTGAAGATATGATACAGGAGAGTGTCAGAAACTGCATACATGATACAGGAGATGGTCAGAGAGTGTGTGGACATGGTACAGGTGATGGTCAGAGACTGCAGACATACTACAGGAGATGGTAAGAGAGTGCATACATGATACAGGAGATGGTCAGAGAGTGTGCGGACATGGTACAGGAGATGGTCAGAGACTGCAGACAAAGTACAGGAGATGGTAAGAAACTGCAGATATAGTACAGGAGATGTTAAACTGCATACATGATACAGGAGATGGTCAGAGAGTGTGCGGACATGGTACAAAAGATGGTCAGAGACTGCAGACATAGTACAGGAGATGGTCAGAGAGTGCAGACATAGTACAGGAGATGGTCAGAGAGTGTGTGGACATGGTACAGGAGATGGTCAGAGACTGCAGACATACTACAGGAGATGGTAAGAGAGTGCATACATGATACAGGAGATGGTCAGAGAGTGTGCGAACATGGTACAGGAGATGGTCAGAGACTGCAGACAAAGTACAGGAGATGGTAAGAAACTGCAGATATAGTACAGGAGATGTTAAACTGCATACATGATACAGGAGATGGTCAGAGAGTGTGCGGTCATGGTACAAAAGATGGTCAGAGACTGCAGACATAGTACAGGAGATGGTCAGAGAGTGCAGACATAGTACAGGAGATGGTCAGAGAGTGCATACTTGATACAGGAGATGGTCAGAGACTAAAGACATGATACAGGAGATGGTCAGAAACTGCATACATGATACAGGAGATGGTCAGAGACTGCTGACATGATACAGGAGAGGGTCAGAAACTGCATACATGATACAGGAGATGGTCAGAGAGTGTGCGGACATGGTACAGGAGATGGTCAGAGACTTCAGACATAGTACAGGAGATGATCAGAGACTGCAGACATAGTACAGGAGATGGTCAGAGAGTGTGTGGACATGGTACAGGAGATGGTCAGAGAATGCAAACATAACTGGGCTGAAATTGCACCCGGGTCACATATGAATCGCACAGAATGCACAGTGCGTTCCTGTGTTTTCATAGTGTGAACCTGCCCTGTGACCTGGAACCCACACTTTGCTCCACTAACTTGCTTGGAAGTGTGGCACTAGTATGGGCACCTGGAGCAATTTTCCACATCTCTTGTGGGGTGCCAAGGGCCACCTGCTCTGTGGCAGACATCTTCTCTTTAATATTGGGGGGAGAGGATATGTGCTAAGGGGTCTGGATTTCATATCCAAGCCCCCTTGTAGCTAAAGTGCCCCTAAGAAGATACCCCCCCCAAAATTACACAAGATGAACTGTGGGCTAATTCCCCCCTCACCCTCTTGTTCATGCCCCCCACCTCTGGAAGACTCACTGTGGATTAGTTCAGATAGATGATCTCAGTCCAGCAGCGTTGTCGGCAGCGTGGTGAGCCTTCTCCTCCCCTCCTCCTCCTCTGTGTACACAGCAAAACAACACAGCAGGAGGAGGAGGGGCGGGTTCACTTCACAGCACTCTCTCTGCACTGTGTCTGTGTCCTGCAGCTAAGGACAGCGGGGAGAGATGTCGGGTCTGCGCTGTCATAAAAAGTGGAGCTCACGGGCGGCAAAGATACCCTGCACAAGCTGCGGGTATTCCATTACTATGATTCGCCAGAGAAGTTAATTAGAGGGCTGCCTGTGTAGGCTGCACAGGGAGCCACAGACAGGTCTGAATAATGTGCCCGGGTCTCAGGCGGCCAGAGACCCGGACACATGTTTCAAAACCCGTACTGTCCGGGTGAATCCCGGACAGGTGGCAACCCTATGTGGGGGGTACCCGCCATCTTGAGAAAATATAGGAACAGAGCTAATCTGTATACTTATATAATGAGTAAGGAGAAAAATATGTATGCACATAAGAAAATAGACATTTTCAGATTATTATTATTATTATTTACATCACATTCCTTCACAATCCCCCCTAAAATGACTATTTTCTCTTTTCTGTCCCTAATACTAAAGGTCCCACTTTGGCCTGGCCCTTCTCCTCTGCAACTCTTTTAGGCTGTATATAGAATTGGGCAGCAACTGTTCACTTCCCTCCTCGATACAGCTGGAGAGGTGCAGTCAGGCGCTATCTATCCCTAAAACCCTATAGGACTGTGAGATTATGGACAGGCAGTGACTGTAGAGGAGTGAAGGGTTTGTCATCTTCCATCATAAGGAGGTCCTCTTCTTCTTGGTGGAGAAACGTAGGTGTGCTATTGTCTACAGCCTTGCTCATTAACTTTTTATGAAAGGTAGAATACAGCATACAATCAGGGCTAAAAGAACCAGGATTATTAATACCGTTACCCGTATCTGGGTGAGCACCTTCTGCCACCCACTCATCCAGCTAAAGTATTGATCCCATGGGTCTGTCATACCTGAGTTCTTCTTCAACTCCAGTGACAGATCTTCTAATTTCTTTATAGCTAGAGTAACCTTAGCATTTGGGCCAATATTATCAGGAATGTATGTACAACAGGTTTTCGTTTTTTCCTATGATTTTACAAAACACCTCCTTTCCCAGCTAGCACCATGTCTAAGGCCATCCGGTCCTGGAATGTCATGTAGGAAGTGGGGGCTAACTGGTCAGCAATTCGCTGGAGGGCATCTTTAGAGTAATTTACACATCTCTGTTGGTTATAATATGTGTATTGTCAGGTCACCTAGAGGCTGGGTGACAGATGCACACCGTTGGGATCAGGAATGCACCGCAAGGTAGTGGACCCTACGGCTGACTGCTGCGGATTGTACCCTGGGAGGTTCAGGAAGCAGGTCTACTGGATCACTGACACAGATCCCACTGGGAGCTAGAGCATAGATTCCCCAGGGCGCGGAGTCTAAGAGCCAGCAGGTGTTCACCAGAGCCTCTAGTGGTGAGGATGGACTGCGCTGCAGTCTGGCTCCAGGTCGCGGCCCCCGGGGTCTCACAGCTCACGCTCACGGTAGACTACAGGAGAAGAGGAAGGAGGGAGCTGGCTGGAACATCAGGGTCACAGGCAAACAGGGATGGTCGGGAACAGGCCAAAGTCGGTAACAAAAATCAGATGTAGGAAACACAGCAAGTACACACAGAGGCTAACACACAGTGGTTGATCAGCACTGCTGGCTTGCAGTGCACAGGTTAATATAGGGTTCCCTGATAGGGCCTGGGGTGGGGCCATGACATGTAGTTAATCCAATCTACATTCTTGCTGACAGTTGTTATGGGGATCAAAGACTCAAAACCAGCTTTTACCTGATCCCTGGCTTTAAACTCATCAGGGACCCCCCTTGTAACCCCTATGACATGTATGTATACATGAGAATCAAAGCTTCCGGAGAGAGCTGCTCGCTTCCTCCTCTGACTGTGTGCTGGGTCAGTGTATGTATCAGGGGTATCTTTGGTTAGGATATGGGGCTTTCTATTTTCATCTTTTTTTATCTAATGCACTCTGTGGTCGCCCAGTCTGGCCCTGTGTTCCAACCCACTGGCCCCCACAGAAACCACAACTCTGTCCCCAGTAACTGTCTGTGTGGCATACATATATGTCCTTACCGTCAGGGATATCACTGTACCAATGGCATCACCATGAAGGGTCAAACAGACAAGGTACTATGTCACAGTAATCTAAGGTAAAGGTGGTCACATGTGTACCTGAAGAGTTACACCAAAACGTAATTATGTTATCATTTTTGTGATGGCCACCTCCTGGGCCCCTCCCCCCTAGATCAAACAGAAAAAGGATATGCAGCACCCGAAAACACTCTCTCCTGCAGTGATAAGCGTGCATTCAGGTGTTCTTCCTGGCCAACTTGACTGAGGTGGCTGTGGTCAGCAAAACTTGGAATGGACCATCATAACTTGGCTCAAGGATCTCCAGACAGTAGTTGGTGTGCTCCTGTATCTAATTCAGGATCTGGAATGGAAGAAAACACCTGGACATGCATTCAGGTTAATTCTCGTGATAATGTGGTTACATAATTAGTCAACACATCAGACTGTAACTGTAACTGTTGTGGAAAGTAACAACCAAGTCTGGGAGCTGAACCAAACAAAATTTCATAAGGAGATAGGGCATGTTTCCCCCGGGGGTGTGTCTGACACTGAACAGGGCAATGCGCTAACTGTCTGGCCAACTCATGTTAGTCTCTTGGGCCATCTTTAACATCCTGTTTTTAGTGTCCCATTCATCCTTTCTACCTTCCCGCTACTTTGAGGGTGGTATGGGATGTGTAGTGCCAACTGAACCCCCAGTGCTGCCCAAATCTCTTTAGTAAGGGTTGTTGTTAAGGCTGGTCCCTGAACTCTCAATATCACCTCTGGGACCCCAAATCTACATACTATCTCACTCAGTAGTTTCTTAGCTGTGGTCCTGGCAGTCGTGACCACTTCCACTAGGGCGTATTCGAATCTGCCACTTCTTGGCACTTGAGAATGATCAATTTGCATCCTCTGGAATGGGGTATAGGGCTTTTGCCAGGTGCTTCTTCTGTGCATCCTGGGTTGCATTTGGTGCAGATAATGCATGATCTGCAGAAGCTGTCGGTCAGTGGAGTAACTCTTGGTGCAACACTTGTTGATAAGAGAGTTCATAAAAGTCTTTGTCAAGTGGGCAGCTCCATGTGCCCATTGCACCACAGCTGGGTACATCCTCCTGAGTAGACAAGGCTTCTTGTTGCACTCGAATAGTCCATTTCTGAGAGTTGCTCCTCTCCGTTTCCAGCTTTCCTTCTTATCAGGACTTGTTGTTTCCTGTAGGTCTTTTAGATAAACTCTGTCCACTGGGAAAGTCTGTAAGGTAAGCACGAGGTGGTCTTCTTCTACCACCCTGCTGTCCACTTCCCGTGGACCACCAGCTGTCTGTTTGGCAGCTGAATTGGCTAGATGATTGCCTCGAGCTTCCTTTGAGTTCATTTTGTCGTGTGCTTTTACTCATAATAGTCACTTGGGTTGGGAGAAGCAAGGCATCAATCAAGTTTTCACAGGTGTTCCTGCAGCCGTCAGGAATCCTCTGTCCTAGATAACACCATAATTATGGGCAATGCTGAAAGCATATCTTGAGTCCATATGAATGTTGGCTCTTTTTCCCTCTGCCCATTTACATGCTGTATTAAGTGCTTACAGCTCTGCCTCCTGTGCAGACATCACCGGTGGTAAGGCTTCAGCTTGTAGAACAGTGTTTTCAGTGGTGACCGCGTGTCCTGTGTGGTCATGGGGTGACAAGTCAAGACTCTACTCCTCCTCCTCCTTTCCCCCCTCGAGAAGTGGAAGAAGGGTGGTAGGGTTCAATGTTTGACAACTTAATAGAGTAATGCTGTCCAGTAGGAGGGAACACAGGAGTCTCAAGTGTCTGGTAGTGGACAAGTGTTTCGGCTGGACCTTGGTTGAATATGGCAACAACGTCATGGGGAGCAAGCAGAACGAGGCAGTGTCCGAGGACCAAGTTCAAAGTTTTGTCAAGCAAGGCTTGTGTAGCAAAGCCAGCTCGCAGACACAATAGGCCTCCTCTTGCTACCGCATCCAGCCGACAGGAATAATATCCTATGGGGCGTAGGCTGATGCCGTGTGATTGGGTGAGTACACCTGCAGCATGTCCCAGACGTTCGGATACAAAGAACTTGAGCGTTTTGCTGTAGGCTGGGAGCCCTAGCGCCGGGGGTGGCGCACTTAAAGGCTTCAAACTTTAGATATTTCTTCAGGAGACATCTGGAAGGGGTCTGATTGCAGAGCATCAGTAGGAAGGTTTCTGGAATCCATGCTCTGCGCTAGGAAATTAGTCCAAGGAAAATGACAAGTGTTGAGCACCACTGCAATTTGGGCTTTGAGGCTCTGCAGCCCTGGTTGGCAAGATAGCACAACAGGCTTTCTGGGGTGACTTCAACAAGGGGTAAGTCAGCTGCACAAAGGAGAAGGTCATCAACATGTTGGAAGAGAATCACTTCCGGGTGTTCCTCTTGTCATGTGTCAAGAATGATAGCCATAGCTTTTGCAAACTGGCTTGGAAAGTTCTGTGCCCCTTGTGGCACAACTGTTTAGGTATGTTGCCGTTTCTTTCTGTGGATGAATGCAAAAAGGTACCAGCAGGAGGGGTGAGGGTGGACACTGAAGAAAACGTTTGTAAGG
This sequence comes from Lithobates septentrionalis, assembly GCA_037952835.1. Classification (NCBI taxonomy): domain Eukaryota; kingdom Metazoa; phylum Chordata; class Amphibia; order Anura; family Ranidae; genus Lithobates; species Lithobates septentrionalis. Next base: position 30,135 of record JBBDGP010003756.1, read on the forward strand.
TCCACCTCAGTGAGGTATTTTGCAGTCAAAGGCATCCACAGTAGGTACCTGGTTCTCTTTTTAGGATTCTCTTCTTGGGGTTATTGTGGTTTCCGGGGCAATGAAGCGCCCTCTTTTAGCTTGACTGAAACTGGTGGCACCTTTAAGTGACCGTTGTCTTCCGGTCCTGTGGACCATAGGCACGCAGGGATTCTGTCAAGTACTTCCTGCAGTCTTGAACTTGAAATTTTTGCTTCAGTAAGTGTCATCAGGAGAGGCTGAGAACACAAAGCAGATGAGTCTTCTAAAAATAGGGGAGTATGTAACTTCAGGCGTGTCCTGATTGAGGCCTGTAGTCTGGACAACACATCAGCTCCTAGTAGATTCAAGGGACATGTAGAGGACACCACAAATCTGGCAAGCAAATCAGGAAGTGGACTGGAGCGGGGCACCCCATCCATTCCTACGCAGGAAACATCAATAGTGGAAAGGAAAGAATTATCAGGCAAGTTCACCGCCCTCAACACACTTTTGGCTGCACCCCTGTCAATGAGGAAAGTGGTAGGTTTTTCGTCTGGGACATCTTGGGGCTCTGCATTCTTTTCTGAAGTGACCCCGTTTCCCACAGTTGTAACAGGTGATCCTTTCCCTGGTATTGGGCAGTGGTGGTGGACTAGTGTAGGTGGGATCTTCGTCATGGGTTACCATGAGGGGCGTTGGTTTTTTACCTTTTTGATTTTCTATACCTCTGATCACCAACAATAAATCAGACATTTTCATTGAATGGTATTCAGGGCGAGCCACCATCAGGCCTTTTCTGATATCCTCTCTGAGCCCTGAAACAAAAGCAGTTGATAACATGCGTGTGTGTGCCTTTATGAGTCTAGCATGATACTTCTTCACAGACTCCCCTTTATCTTGGGTAATATCTTGGATTGTGGTCTTCTGATCCGTCAACTTCTCCTTTGCCCAGTCGTGGAGTTGTGCACAGAACTCCACGCCTGAGGTGTAGGAAGTGGCACTTGTCAGGCAGGCATCATTGAAGGCCATCTGCATGACTGGCCAAAAGACATGTCCTGCTTTGATTTGACATAGGCTGATCAAGTCTCTCCAGGCAGCTGAGTAAGTTTCTTGTATCTGCACTATCCTGTGGTAGAAGGGAATTGGCTGCTTCTCTGGGTCAGGCAGACTTGTCACTAAGGCCGCTGCTTGTGATAGAGTAAAAGCGACATACATCACTGGTGCCCCTTCTGGTAACCGAGACTGTTGTTGGGGCAGGGGCTGGCAAGGGGCACTGTTCCTTATGGTTGCCAGCATGTGTTTGAGATCCTCTCGGAACTGAGAGTCTGGAGCCGGATTGGGGGTTAAATCAGTGGGTGGCCTTGCTGCCTGCTGTTGGGCTTCCCACTCAGATGCTTCTTCATCATTAACATATCTGGCCTGGGAATGTGATGCTCCCGTATTGGGGAAGACAGGTGTGTGGTATGAACCATCTTGGTTTAAAACAGGGAGGGCTGGGTACAGGCTGTTTAAGCTTACTGGGTGTACCAAGATGGCCGCCGGCAGGAAGTGCACTGGACTGGGTAGAAAGTGAAGGCATGGGTGCACTAAGATGGCCGCCGGGCTGAGTTGTCACAGTGGGTTGTGCTTGGGTGGTGAGAAAGGAGTGGTTGTTAGACGGAGGGCAGTGCTGTCCCTCCCCTCCTTTGTTTCAAGTTCCAACATATCTTCAGCTCTGTGATACACATACATAATACAATCGCCATCTTTCTTAACTTCCTTTATCCAATTTTCTTTATCACACAGGATTTTTCTCCCTGTCTCTTCAGCAACATAACTTTCGCCACTTCTTTCAACTTTGTTAACTATTTCAACATCTTCTTCTCTCCTTCTGTGCAATATCACTTTCTTTTCTCTCGTACAACCAAGGGGTTAATATTTTTTCTCAGTGTTCTTATCAACAAATTCCTTCGGTGTGGGCATATAAGACTAATTTACGGTTAATCTCAGAACAAGAACAAACACATCAGGGGTAATAGGGAGCAACGTAGCAAACAGTAAATCACAAATACAATCACGACAGGACATTACACCTGCCACTCTTCGAACTGCAAAATTTCAGCAGGCTAAGATAACCACAAGGGCAGACCACCCTGCAAAAATAAACCCGTTTATAGACGTTTTTTTTTTTGTTTTTTTTCCCCCGCTCTACACCAAGAGGCCGACAACTCGTCTTGGGGTGAGACTTCTGTAAACACTTTCAGACTGCAAAGCCAGCAGCTGAGATAACCCTCAAAGGTTCATCGAACCCAGAGTAACCCGTCTATAAACGTTTGCCACAAGGGAAACAATCTCATTCCAGAGGCCGACAGCTCATCTGGAGAGGAGACCACACATTCACGCATGTAGCACCCTTAGACTGCTGAGTTTCGTAGCCCAAAGAATGGCAGACAGTGAACAAAAAATACAGTCAGCAGAAACCCATTGGCAGGTTCGTTAAAACAACCTCAGGCGAGGAGATACCTGCCTCTAAGACAGTCTCAGCATACCGACAGAATCCAGCGGTCAACCGAAAGATAAGAGAGTCGTACAGTGGTAAGAATATAAATCAAACTCACCGGTACTGTTAGGGCTGCGCAAAGACCCCCTGTCTCATCAATCAGTTAACGCCCGAATGCTTGTCGCGGTACAGCTTCGACTGTAGCCTGAGGTCCCGGGTTTCGGCACCATCTGTTATGGAAATGATTAAGAGCTCCAATCGAGCCCAAGGTTATCTGCTGCTGTCTCTAATTTGAAAGTGTTGATATGCATGCATATTAGGGTTGTCCCGATACCACTTTTTTAGGACCGAGTACAAGTACCGATACTTTTTTTCAAGTACTCACCGATACCGATTACCGATACTTTTTTTTTAATGTCACGTGACAGTTTTTTTTTTTACTATTTTTTTTGGGGGGGGGGGGTGAACGTTGTATGTGTGTGTGTTTTTTTTTTTGTTTTTTTTTTTACAATTTTTATTTTTTCCAATAATATTTTTTTATTCTTTATTGTTTTTTTTTTTTTTTTAATCAGCCCTTTTGGGGGGCTTTGGTGAGATATCAGGGGTCTTAACAGACCTCTGATATCTCCCCCTTGAGACAGAGAAAGAGACAGAGGATAGAGAGATTCCCCAGTCCCTTTCTCTGCAGCGTCAGCTGCACTGACAATGAATGGAGAGAAGACCGCAGCTTCTCTCCATTCATAAACTGACACATCGTAATCACAGGAGATTACAATGTTTCAGTTATGTGAATGGACAGAGTCAGCTGACTCTCTCCATACACAAAGGAAGGAGGAGGGGGAGGACGGAGGAACTGAGGGGACAGATAAGGAGAGCAGAACGGAGGGGACAGATAAGGAGAGCAGAACGGAGGGGACAGATAAGAGAGGAATGCAGGGGACTGCGGAGAGGCACAGAGGAAAGGAGGGGGCATGGAGGAGGATGCAGTGACAGTCAGCTGTGAGCGATCACCACTGTATGTCACTAAAGCTGGTGAAAGCCGCTGGGGGAGAATCTTGTAACTCCCCCACGCGCCGATCACAGCTGTCCTCTAGGTATCGGGGGAAGCATCGGGAGCATTTGCCCGAGTACAAGTACTTGGGCAAATGCTCGGTATCGGTGCCGATACCGATACTAGTATCGGTATCGGGACAACCCTAATGCATATAAAAGTAAACACTCTGAGACACGCTCAGCTCTATTACTTGTTACACTTCTGATTTATTCAAGGCGGTGTTAATGTTTTATACACACAAATACGTCATTGCTATGTTAGTCTAATAGGTACATCTCATTGGTTAAGAAGGAAAAGAAGATGGAGAATTTTCATAACGAGGTTTGGCTGTCTTTGGTCTTATCTTCAGTTCCGCGTTCTTCTGATGTGTGGGATGTAGGGGGTACCCGCCATCTTGAGAAAATATAGGAACAGAGCTAATCTGTATACTTATATAATGAGTAAGGAGAAAAATATGTATGCACATAAGAAAATAGACATTTTCAGATTATTATTATTATTATTTACATCACATTCCTTCACACCCCCTGTGACATCCAGACTATACAGCCCCCCCTGTGACATCCAGACTGGCCCCCCCCTGTGACATCCAGATCGGCCCCCCGTGACATCCAGACTAGCCCCCCCTGTTACATCCAGACTGGCCCCCACCCCTGTGACATCCAGACTATACAGCCCCCCCCTGTGACATCCAGACTATACAGCCCCCCCCCCCTGTGACATCCAGACTATACAGCCCCCCCTGTGACATCCAGGCTATACGGCCCCAAAGTTGGTAAAGCGGAGCCTCATGGTTACAGTAGAGATTGAGCTGCGGCGCCGCCCATTCCCCGCCCCTTTCCATAACAGGTCACAGAGACTGGCAGGGGGCGGAGCGGGCCAGGGGGTGGGCGGCGCCGCAGCTCAATCTCTATTGTAGCCATCTGGCCAGCCTACTTTTACGGTCTTCTTAAAAATGTCCCCGCCGGCCGCGGACCTCTAGCGGCCGGCAGCGCGAACCTCGGCAGCGAAAATTGGGAAAAACCAAATCTCCCGGGACATCTCCCGGGAAACTATTAAATCTGGAAAAGGGTCTAAATCCCGGGAATGTCCCGGGAAATTCGGGACAGTTGGCAAGTATGCATATGCAGCCATTTGTGCCCATCATATGCACCCATAGTGCCCATCAAATGCAGCCACTTGTGCCCACCATATGCAGCCACTTGTGCCTGCCATATGCAGTCACTGTGCCCCATCATATGCAGCCACTGTGCCCCATCATATGCAACCAGGCGCGCCCCCTAGCTCGGCTGTCACTTCACTAACACACACCCCCCCCGCGCGCGGCCAGTCTAGCGGCACTTACCGAGAGTGATTGGGCTCCCTCCTCCTCTTCTGTAGCGGCGGCTGTGGCTCCTGTGTTTGCTCGGCTCCTCAGGCTTCTTCCGCCGCGTCACCTCTTCCGCCAAAGCGTTAGGTATCCAATAGGATCACCTAATGCTTTGGCCAATCGGGAGACAGGTCTCACTGACCTGCCTGTTGATTGGCAAGGAGGAACGTTAGTATGAAAATAGCGAAAATTCACTTGCTATGCCACACAACAGGGTGGGATCGGGAAGCAGTGCTCTGCGCCCCAAGCCCACCCTATTTTGAAGCTTATTAGAGCCTCTGGCTGTAATCACGTGCTTCAAAATACACATCCCCCGCCTATCCCCACCATAGTAATTCATGTGTCCGGCGTCCTGATAGGGCTGGGCACATGAATAGGGAGGGCGGCAGAGGTGACAGGGGGGGCGGCGCCCGTGCCACTGGTCTTTGATCTCTGTCAAGTGCTGGGGGCTGGATCGCCTCCACTGCTTTTCCTCCAATCAGGGGCCAAAGAAGCTAAGTGCTAGTTTACCTGTAGCCCCCACACTGGAGACTTGTACACCATCATCATGGCATCCCAGGACAGTGGGTACTGGGTCCCCCGAGGGCAGGGTACATGTGTGACCCGCTGTTGGGTCACTGGTGGCTTAGGGAGAAGAAGAGAGCCCCTGGGTGGCCGGTGGAGAAGGAGAGAGCTCCTGGGTGGCCGGTGGAGAAGGAGAGAGACCCTGGGTGGCCGGTGGAGAGGGTGAGGGCTCCTGGGTGGACGTGGGAGAAGGAGAGGGCTCCTGGGCCGCCAGGGGAGAAAGAGAGGGCTCCTGGGTGGCTGGGGGTAGAAGGATAGAGCCTCTGGGTGGCCGGTGGAGAAGGAGAGAGCACCTGGGTGTTTGGAGGAGGAGAGGGCCCCTGGGTGACCATTTAGTCAACAAGAGGGCCCCTGGGTGGCCGTGGGAGAAGGAGAGTGCACCTGGGTGTTTGGAGGAGGAGAGGGCCCCTGGGTGGCCATTTAGTGAAGAAGAGGGCCCCTGGGTGGCTGGGGGAGAAGGAGAGGGCACCTGGGTGGTTGGCAGAGAAGGAGAGGGCCCCTGGCTGTTTGAAGGTGAAGGAGATGGCCCCAGGGTTGGCCAAAATTGGAAGAGCTGGTCCTTGGGTGGTTGGAGGAGTAGAGGGTGCCACCCTTCTCCCCTGAGGACAGGGACACCCTTCTCTCCCCGGAGGACAGGGACACCGGAGGATGGGGACACCCTTCTCTCCCCCGGAGGACAGGGGACACCGGAGGATGGGGACAGCCTTCTCTCCCCCAGAGGATGGGGACAGCCTTCTCTCCCCCGGAGGACTAGGACACACTCCTCTCCCCCGGAGGACGGGGACACTGGAGGATGGGGACACCCTTCTCTCCCCCGGAGGACAGGGGACACCGGAGGATGGGGACACCCTTCTCTCCCCCAGAGGACACCCTTCTCTCCACCAGAGGACGGGACACCCTTCTCTCCCCCGGAGGATGGGGACACCCTTCTCTCCCCCGGAGGACAGGGACAGCCTTCTCTCCCCCAGAGGACGGCGCCAGCCTTCTCTCCCCGGAGGAAGGGGACATCCTTATCTCCTCCAGAGGATAGGGACACCTTTCTCTCCCCCGGAGGACGGGGACACCGGAGGATGGGGACAGCCTTGACAGCCTTCTCTCCCCCGGAGGATAGGGACACCGGAGGACGGGGACAGCCTTCTCTCCCCCGGAGGACGGGGACACCAGAGGATGGGGACAGCCTTGACAGCCTTCTCTCCCCCGGAGGATGGGGACACCGGAGGACGGGGACAGCCTTCTCTCCCCCGGAGGACGAGGACAGCGGAGGATGGGGACAGCCTTCGCTCCCCCAGAGGACGGGGACAGAGAACGGTGTCCCCGTCCTCTGGTGTCTCCGTCCTCCGGGGGAGAGAAGGGTGTCCCCGTTCTCCGGGGAGAGAAGGGTGTCCCCGTCCTCCTGTGTCCCCATCCTCCGGGGGAGATAAGGGTGTCCCCGTCCTCCGGGGGAGAAAAGGGTGTCCCCGTCCTCCGGGGGAGAAAAGGGTGTCTCCGTCCTCCGGGGGAGAAAAGAGTGTCAAGGTCCTCCGGGGGAGGACGGGGACCCGGTACCCACCAGGACGGTGGGTACCGGGTCCCCCAAGGGCAGAGCACATGTGTGATCCGCTTTTGGGTCACTGGTGGCTTAGGGAGAAGAAGAGAGCCCCTGGGTGGCCGATGGAGCAGGAGAGAGACCCTGGGTGGCTGGTGGAGAGGGAGAGGGCTCCTGGGTGGACGTGGGAGAAGGAGAGGGCTCCTGGGTGGCCGGGGGAGAAGGATAGAGCCCCTGGGTGGCTTAGGGAGAAGGAGAGAGCCCCTGGGTGGCCGGTTGAGAAGCAGAGGGCTCCTGGGTGGACGTGGGAGAAGGAGAGGGCCCCTGGGTGGCCGGTGGAGAAGGAGAGAGCCCCTGGGTGGCCGGCGGAGAAGGAAAGAGAGCCCCTGGGTGGCTGGTGGCGAGGGAGAGGGCTCCTGGGTGGACGTGGGAGAAGGAGAGGGCCCCTGGGTGGCCGGGGGAGAAGGATAGAGCCCCTGGGTGGCTTAGGGAGAAGGAGAGAGCCCCTCTGGTGTCCCCTGTCCTCCGGGGGAGAGAAGGGTGTCCCCATCCTCCAGTGTCCCTGTCCTCTGGGGGAGAGAAGGGTGTCCTAGTCCTCCGGAGGAGAGAAGGCTGTCCCCATCCTCTGGGGGAGAGAAGGCTGTCCCCATCCTCCGGTGTCCCTGTCCTCCGGGGAGAGAAGGGTGTCCCTGTCCTCAGGGGAGAAGGGTGGCACCCTCTACTCCTCCAACCACCCAAGGACCAGCTCTTCCAATTTTGGCCAACCCTGGGGCCATCTCCTTCGCCTTCAAACAGCCAGGGGCCCTCTCCTTCTCTGCCAACCACCCAGGTGCCCTCTCCTTCTCCCCCAGCCACCCAGGGGCCCTCTTCTTCACTAAATGGCCACCCAGGGGCCCTCTCCTCCTCCAAACACCCAGGTGCACTCTCCTTCTCCCACGGCCACCCAGTGGCCCTCTTGTTGACTAAATGGCCACCCAGGGGCCCTCTCCTCCTCCAAACACCCAGGTGGGCGCATGGGCGCCGCCCCCGTCACCTCTGCCGCCCTCCCTATTAATGTGCCCAGCCCCTTTCAGGACACCGGACACATGAATTACTATGGCGGGGATAGGCAGGGGGGGGTGTATTTTGAAGCACGTGATTAATAGGCTTCAAAATAGGGTGGTCCCCCCAAAATTTTTGAGCACCAGCCGCCCCTGTACACTGCTCTATAATTTTCCTTGACCTCCCGTATATGTATTTAGCAGGGCTGTGCACAGACAGATTTGTGTAAGCGGAGGCTCCATGCGTCATGTTGCTGTTTTCCTTCCTGAACAGATTGCACAACCCATCACATTATGTACATCATGCAGTGTGGATGATCATATTGATGAGGAATGTCTTCTATGCAAAGGCTTGGCCCCTCCCACAGACACAGCTCTATATTTTTTTCTCGACCTGCCATTGATATACAACACGGGGCCCCGCCCCCCTTCACCAGAGCAGGCTCGGGGCGGGGGCGGGGCTGGAGGCGGTGCAGCTTTATATTTTATCTCGACTCTGCCCCATTGATATAGACTGTGCTATGCAGGAAATGGGCACGCCCCCCCCCCTTCAGCAGAGCAGGCTAGGGGGCGTATTAGGGGCGGGGGTGGGGCTGGATAATGTAACTTGCACCGCCTCCGCCCGCCCTCTCGAGTCTAAAATTTTCCTCGACTGAAAGGAGAGGCTGCGCATGCGCGGTAAGGCCCCCGCCGGCAGCTGTGTTCTGACGTAGGAAGTGACGTGGGTTGAGAGTCTGCCTAGGTGCCAGGAATTTTTACAACACTGTTCTGCCGAGAAAGTTCCCCTTGGCGGATAAGGACCCCCCCTGTGCTGCGTAGGCGCGGCACTTGCGCAGTAAGGGCCGGCGGAAATAGCCGAATAGTTGTAAATCAGCGGTACACGGCGCCTGTAAGAGGGCTACTCGCGGGCTCGCTTGGCTCGGCACTTTTTTATTCTACCTCTAGGTCCACTCGGATGGTGGGGCTTGAACCTGGACTCAGGGCGCAGGTTCAGCTGACTGAAGGTTTTCAGCTTCGGCTATTTTCGGCGGCTCCTTAGTCGTTCGTCCTGCGCAAGCGCTGCGCCTGCGCAGTACAGAGGGGGGTCCTTATCCGCCGGGGGGAACTTTCTCGGCAAGACACCGGCAAAGAATATCAGTTCTGCAAAATGATACTTTGATAATAGTTTTATTAGCACGATATTCAATGTTTCTCTCTTGGATACATCAACATATCCTCCAGAGGAACATTTTCAGCTCAGCTGACTTAATCTTCCAACCGCCAGTTATCAGCTGATAGAATCAGATTAGGACATATTTTTCTTAGTAACTCTTATCTGTCACAATCACAAAAAAACACTTCCTTTTCTTGCCCTATATATATATATCGCAAAGCTCTCTTCCTTTTTATTTCTTGCAAGTTGGAAATGGAGCAACGTGCAAAGCTCGCAGCCGTTTTCCTCGGAATATGTTTTATCCTCGCGGTTTTTCCTTGCGTTTCTTCAAAAAGAAGCCCCGACCTTATCATCGAACGCATCACCAAATTACTAGGAGATCTGACAGAGGAACTGAAACGTTTGGTAAGAGAAGCCTTCAAGATCCCAGAGATCATTTCTAATAGTGATGAGAAGATGGTGGATAAGAACGGGAAGACTTCATTCATGGAAAGTTATATGATGCGATTTTTTTTTTGTCGTTTTTTTATTCTAGGCGAACAAGTCGGGTCACTTCTCAGTGAAGGGTCCATCAAGAAGAGCTTTGGTAAGATTTGTAAAATGTTACTTGAAACGTTATTATTACCATACAGGATTTATATGGCGCCAACAGTTTACGCAGCGCTTTACAATATAAAAGGGAGGCAATGCAGTTACAATACAATACAAGAGGATTAAAAAGGCCCTGGTCAGAAGAGCTTACAATCTAATAGGGTGGAGTGGAGGGTCCAACAAAAAAAACACATGGGGAAGATCTGTAAGATGTTACTTAACCCCTTCCCGCCGAGCGTACGCAGATGTGCGTACTCGGCTTTCCGGGGGTTATACCGGGATGATTCCCGCAGCTGCATCCCGATACCATTTTGTAGAGCCGGCGATTGGCTATCCATGTATAACAACCGATGCGGCTAAAAGCCGCTCGGCTGTTATACCGGAGGAGCGGTAGGGGACTCCCCGCCGCCTCCCACCGCTCTTACCAGGCCTCCTGGGAGGCCCGATCGATGATCCGCCACCTCCGGCAGCTACCGACACCCGTGGCTTTGTTCCAGCCTCCTAATCGTAAACGCGGAAGCGACGTCATGACGTCACTTCCCGGTTACTCGGCTGCCAATGGTGCCGGTTTTAAAAAAATATACAGTATTCAGAATCGCCGTTTTCGGCGATCTGAATACTGTGAAGCGCAAAGGAGGGATCGGGGGGTCTAAAAGACCCCCCGATCCCTCCATAAAGAGTACCTGTCACCAGGGGCGGACTGACCATTGAGCCACTCGGGGCCACCATCGAGGGCCCTGGGCCACTGGGGGGCCCCATCAGGGTTGCCAGCCTCAGTAAAACCAGGGACAGTATGGGCCAGGGACAGCCAATAGACAGTATGGACCAGGGACAGTCAATAGACAGTATGGACCAGGGACTGCCAATAGACAGTATGGACCAGGGACAGCCAATAGACAGTATGGACCAGGGACAGCCAATAGACAGTATAGACCAGGGATAGCCAATAGACAGTATGGACCAGGGACTGCCAATAGACAGTATGGACCAGGGACTGCCAATAGACAGTATGGACCAGGGACAGCCAATAGACAGTATGGACCAGGGACAGCCAATAGACAGTATGGACCAGGGACAGCCAATAGACAGTATGGACCAGGGATAGCCAATAGACAGTATGGACCAGGGACAGCCAATAGACAGTATGGACCAGGGACAGCCAATAGACAGTATGGACCAGGGACAGCCAATAGACAGTATGGACCAGGGACAGCCAATAGACAGTATGGACCAGGGACAGCCAATAGACAGTATGGACCAGGGACAGCCAATAGACAGTATGGACCAGGGACAGCCAATAGACAGTATGGACCAGGGACAGCCAATAGAAACATGTATGTGTATACTGCGTGTACATGTATGTGTATACTGTGTGTACATGTATGTGTATACTGTGTGTACGCGTATGTGTATACTGTGTGTGTGTATACTATGTGGCCCCATAATCTCCTATTGCCCGGGGGCCCCATGAGTTGTCAGTCCGCCCCTGCCTGTCACCACCTATTACTGTCACCTGGGATGTTTACATTCCTTGTGACAGCAATAAAAGTGATCAAATTTAATTTTTTTTTTTTTTAAAAACACAATTTCTAAATATAAAAATAAATAAAATAAATAAGAAATTTTTTTTTTTTTAAAGCGCCCCCGCCCCCGCGCAGCAAAGAAACGGAAGTCGCGCCCGCATATGTAAACGTTGTTCAAATCACACATGTGAGGTATCGCCGCGATCGTCAGAGCGAGAGCAATAATTCTAGCAGTAGACCTCCTCTGTAACTCTAACCTGGTGACCGTAAAATAAAAATTTAAAGTGTCGCCTATGGAGAATTTTAGGTACTGTAGTTTTGTCGCCATTCCACGAGTGCGTGCAATTATAAAGCGTGACATGTTTGGTATCTATTTACTCGGCGTAACATCATCTTTCACATTATACAAAAACTTGGGCTAACTTTACTGTTTGTTTTTTTTTCAAATTCATGAAAGTCTCCCTTTTCCCAAAAAGTTGCGTTCAAAACACCGCTGCGCAAATACCGTGCAACAATCGCCATTTTATTCTCTAGATTCTCTGCTAAAAAATATATATAATGTTTGGGGGCTCTAAGTAATTTTCTAGCAAAAAATACGGATTTTAACTTGTAAACACCAAATGTCAAAAATAGGCTTAACCCCTTCACCCCCGGAAGATTTACCCCCCCTTCATGACCAGGTCATTTTTTGCGATACGGCACTGCGTTATTTTAACTGACAATTGCGCGGTCGTGCGACGCTGTACACAAATAAAATTGATGTCCTTTTTTTTCTCACAAATAGAGATTTCTGTTGGTGGTATTTGCTCGCCTCTGCAGTTTTTTATTTTTTGTGCTATAAACAAAGATAAACGATTTTGAAAAAAAAAACAATATTTTTTTACTTTCTGCTATAAAACATTCAATCAAAAAATAGAGAAAAAAAATCGAATTTCTTCATCAATTTAGGCCGATATGTATTTTGCTACATATTTTTGGTAAAAAAATAATCCCAATAAGCGTATGTTGATTTGGTTTGCGCAAAAGTTATATCGTCTACAAGCTATGGGATTATTTTTATGGCATTTTTATTTTAAGTAATGGCCGCGATCAGCGATTTTTAGCGGGACTGCGACATTGCGGCAGGACAAATGGGACACTAAGTGACACTCTTCAGGGACCTGTGACACCAATAGAGTGATCAGTGCTAAAAAATGCACTGTCACTGTACTAATGACACTGGCAAGGTAGGGGTTAACATCAGGGGCGATCAAGGGGCTAAGTGTGCTCCTAGGCAGTGCTTTCTAACCGTGTGTGTGTGGGGGGGGGGGGGGGGTGGACTTACTGAAGGAAAACAGAGATCCGTGTTTCTGCTTTGCAAAAACACAAGCTCTCAATTTTCCTCCCTGACAGACCGCCGTTCTGCCTCTCCCGTGAACGATCAGCAGCCGCCGGACACGCTGATTGGCTCCCGTTGTGTTCGGGGGCGCCCCAGACCCCCGAAGAGGAAACGACATACCGTTACGATGTTTCGCGTGGCCGGGTCGCCCTGCCGCAGTAAACGTGCGGTGGGCGGTCAGGAAGCGGATAAAATACGCATTGTTTTAAGGCTCGGTCCACGCTGCTGCCACCAAAAAGTTGTGCGACTTCCAGTGTGACTTTGCATCGCGACTTTCCTGTGACTTTGATGTTTTGCGACTTTGGTTTTGGCCAATCATAACAATGCAGAGTGTGAAATATTGGGGGGGGGGGGGGGGGATTTACTAAAACTGGAGCACTCAGAATCTGGGGCAGCTGTGCACGGGAGCCAATCAGCTTCTACCTTCAGATTGTTCAATTAGGTTCTAACAATAAAACCTGGAAGCTGATTGGTTTCCATGCAGAGCTGCACCAGATGTTGCACTCTCCAGTTTTAGTAAATCCCCCCCATATTATTAAACTTACTATAACCTCTGAAGTCAGCCAAAGTTGCATAAATGACTTCCTTGTGACTTTTATGATTTTAACATTGCAGTCCATGGTATTTGTGTCGCAAGGAAGATGCAGGAACTTTATTTTTGTGTCACTGCAACTTGTCCATTATAATAAATGTGTTTTGATTTGTCATGAAACTTTCTGTGTTACATATCACAGAAAATTACATGAGAAGTTGCAGCAATAAGAACCCCTATCTATCTATCTATCTATCTATCTATCTATCTATCTATCTATCTATCTATCTATCTATCTATCTATCTATCTATTACTATCTATCTATCTATCTATCTATCTATCTATCTATCTATCTATCTATCTATCTATCTATCTATCTATCTATCTATCTATCTATCTCTCTATCTATCTCTCTATCTATCTATCTATCTATCTATCTATCTATCTATCTATCTATCTATCTATCTATCTATTACTATCTATCTATCTATCTATCTATCTATCTATCTATCTATCTATCTATCTATCTATCTATCTATCTATCTATCTATTTATCTATCTATTACTATCTATCTATCTATTTATCTATCTATCTATCTATCTATCTATCTATCTATCTATCTATCTATCTATCTATCTATCTATCTATCTATTACTATCTATCTATCTATCTATCTATCTATCTATCTATCTATCTATCTATCTATCTATCTATCTATCTATCTATTACTATCTATCTATCTATCTATCTATCTATCTATCTATCTATCTATCTATCTATCTATCTATCTATCTATTACTATCTATCTATCTATCTATCTATCTATCTATCTATCTATCTATCTATCTATCTATCTATCTATCTATCTATCTATCTATCTATCTATCACTATCTATCTATCTATCTTATCTATCTATCTATCTATTACTATCTATCTATCTATCTATCTATCTATCTATCTATCTATCTATCTATCTATCTAGATATCTATCTATCTATCGTGTCTATAGACATGAACGATAGATAGATAGTAATAGATAGATAAGATAGATAGATAGATAGATAGATAGATAGATAGATAGATAGATAGATAGATAGATAGATTGATAGATAGACATACATTATCTCACAAAAGTAAGTACACCCCTCAGTCACATTTTTGTAAATCTTTTCTTCTATCTTTTCATGTGACAACACTGAAGAAATGACACTTGTCTACAATGTAAAGTAGTGAGTGTACAGCTTGTATAACAGTGTAAATTTGCTGTCCCCTCAAAATAACTCAACACACAGCCATTAATGTCTAAACCGCTGGCAACAAAAGTCAGTACACCCCTAAGTGAAAATCTCCAAATTGGGCCCAAAGTGTCAATATTTTGTGTGGCCACCATTATTTTCCAGCACTGCCTTAACCCTCTTGGGCATGGAGGTCACCAGAGCTTCACAGGTTGTCACTGGAGTCCTCTTCCCCTCCTCCATGTCGACATCACAGAGCTGGTGGATGTTAGAGACCTTGCGCTCCTCCACCTTCCGTTTGAGGATGTCCCACAGATGATCAATAGGGTTTAGGTCTGGAGACATGCTTGGCCAGTCCATCACCTTTACCCTCAGCTTCTTTAGCAAGGCAGTGGTGGTCTTGGAGGTGTGTTTGGGGTGGTTATCATGTAGGAATACTGCCCTGCGGCCCAGTCTCTGAAGGGAGGGGATCATGCTCTGCTTCAGTAGGTCACAGTACATGTTGGCATTCATGGTCCTCTCAATGATCTGTAGCCCCCCAGTGCCGGCAGCACTCATGCAGCCCCAGACCATGACACTCCCACCACCATGCTTGACTGTAGACAAGACACACTTGTCTTTGTCCTCCTCACCTGGTTGCCCCCACACACGCTTGTCACCATCTGAACCAAATACATTTATCTTGGTCTCATCAGACCACAGGACATGGTTCCAGTAATCCATCTCCTTAGTCTGCTTGTCTTCAGCAAACTGTTTGTGGACTTTCTTGTGCATCATCTTTAGAAGAGTCTTCCTTCTGGGATGACAGCCATGCAGACTAATTTGATGCAGTGTGCGGCGTATGGTCTGAGCACTGACAGGCTGACCCCCCACCCCTACAACCTCTGCAGCAATGCTGGCAGCACTCATATGTCTATTTCCCAAAGACAACCTCTGGATATGACGCTGAGCACGTGACCTCAACTTCTTTGGTGGACCATGGTGAGGCCTGTTCTGAGTGGAACCTGTCCTGTTATACCGCTGTATGGTCTTGGCCGCCGTGCTGCAGCTCAGTTTCAGGGTCTTGGCAATCTTCTTATAGCCTAGGCCATCTTTATGTAGAGCAATAATTCTTTTTTTCAGATCCTCAGAGAGTTCTTTGCCATGAGGTGCCATGTTGTACTTCCAGTGACCAGTATGAGAGAGTGAGAGCGATAACACCAAATTTAACACACCTGCTCCCCATTCACACCTGAGACCTTGTAACACTAACGAGTCACATGACACCGGGGAGGGAAAATGGCTAATTGGGCCCAATTTGGACATTTTCACTTAGGGGTGTACTCACTTTTGTTGCCAGCGGTTTAGACATTAATGGCTGTGTGTTGAGTTATTTTGAGGGGACAGCAAATTTACACTGTTATACAAGCTGTACACTCACTACTTTACATTGTAGACAAGTGTCATTTCTTCAGTGTTGTCACATGGAAAGATAGAAGAAAAGATTTACAGAAATGTGACTGAGGGGTGTACTTACTTTTGTCAGATACTGTATATATCTCATAGTTTGTGGACTCTATAACTTTCCTACAGTCTAAATAATATACACTGATTTGGGTTATTTTCACCAAAGAAATGGAGCAGAATACGTTTTGGGCTAAATTTATGAAGAATAATTATTTGTTTGCAAAATTTTATAACAGAAAGAAAGAAAAACACATTTTTTAATTCAAAATTTTAGTCTTTTTTTATTTATTTAGCAAAAAATAAAAAGACCCCAGTGGTGATTAAATAGCACCAAAAGAAAGCTCTATTTGTGTGAACAAAATTATAAAAATGTCATATGTGTACAGTGTTGCATGACCGCAGGTATGTGCCTGGTATTGAAGGGGTTAAGTAGGAAACAAAAACACAAATAAAAAAAAAAATAAACGATTTTTTCATTATATAAAACAATATTTTTTTATTATTATATTTATTAATATTATATAATAATATTATCTAAAAAAAAAAGAAAACGATTTATTCATAATATAAAACAATATTATTATTTTATTATTATATTTATTAATATTATATAATAATATTATCTAAAAAAAAAAAACGATTTATTTATAATATAAAACAATATTATTTTTTTATTATTATATTTAATAATATTATCTAAAAAAAAGAAAATTATTTATTTATAATATAAAACAATATTATCATTTTATTATTATATTTATTAATAATATATATTAATTTTATCTAAAATTAATTATATTTTTTGATCCACATTTTTGCATCCAAAATGTAATATAAGCAGAAGTTTGTCGCACAATACGCTGCTTTCGAAAACTGTGCATTGGTGGAGGAGATTGGATCAGGAACCAAATATTTTTTTCTTTCATCAAGAAAAAAAAAAAAAAAAAGCAAACTATTTTTCCCTGAAATAACATGAGTAACACAAACAAAGAAAAACACATTTTTTTTTCAAAATTTCAGGCTTTTTTTGTTTATTTAGCAAAAAATAAAAAACCTAGTGGTGATTAAATAAAAAGAAAGCTCTATTTGTGTGAACAAATTTATAAAAATTTCATATGTGTACAGTGTTGCATGACCACAGGTATGTGCCCGGTATTGAAGGGGTTAAGTAGGAAACAAAAAAAAAAATAAAAAAAAAAAATAAAACGATTTATTCATTATATAAAACAATATTATTATTTTATTATTATATTTATTAATATTATATAATAATATTATCTAAAAAAAAAAGAAAACGATTTATTCATAATATAAAACAATATTATTATTTTACTATTATATTTATTAATATTATATAATAATATTATCTAAAAAAAAAAAAACGATTTATTTATAATATAAAACAATATTTTTTTTTATTATTATATTTAATAATATTATCTAAAAAGAAAATTATTTATTTATAATATAAAACAATATTATCATTTTATTATTATATTTATTAATAATATATATTAATTTTATCTAAAATTAATTATATTTTTTGATCCACATTTTTGCATCCAAAATGTAATATAAGCAGAAGTTTGTCGCACAATACGCTGCTTTCGAAAACTGTGCATTGGTGGAGGAGATTGGATCAGGAACCAAATATTTTTTTCTTTCATCAAGAAAAAAAAAAAAAAAAAGCAAACTATTTTTTCCCTGAAATAACATGAGTAACACAAACAAAGAAAAACACATTTTTTTTTCAAAATTTCAGGCTTTTTTTGTTTATTTAGCAAAAAATAAAAAACCTAGTGGTGATTAAATAAAAAGAAAGCTCTATTTGTGTGAACAAATTTATAAAAATTTCATATGTGTACAGTGTTGCATGACCACAGGTATGTGCCCGGTATTGAAGGGGTTAAGTAGGAAACAAAAAAACAAATAAAAAAAAAAAGAAAACGATTTATTCATTATATAAAACAATATTAATTTTTTATTATTATATTTATTAATATTATATAATAATATTATCTAAAAAAAAAGAAAACAATTTATTCATAATATAAAACAATATTATTATTTTATTATTATATTTATTAATATTATATAATAATATTATCTAAAAAAAAAAAGAAAACGATTTATTTATAATATAAAACAATGTTATTTTTTATTATTATATTTATTAATATTATATAATAATATTATCAAAAAAAGAAAACGATCTATTTATAATATAAAACAATATTATTATTTTATTATTATATTTATTAATATTATATAATAATATTATCTACAATAAATTATATTTTTTGATCCACGTTTTTGCATCCAAAATGTAATATAAGCAGAAGTTTGTCGCACAATACGCTGCTTTTGAAAACTGTGCATTGGTGGAGGAGATTGGATCAGGAACCAAATATTTTAGCAGATGGGGCGGGTCCTGTTCTGTTAGGACTGACTTGGTTTTCTTTCATCAAGAAGAAGAAAAAAAAAAAAAAAAGCAAACCATTTTTCCCTGAAATAACACGAATAACAGAAACAAAGAAAAACACTTCTTTTTTTTTCAAAATTTCAGTCTTTTTTTTGTTTATTTAGTAAAAAATAAAAAAACCCCAGTGGTGATTAAATAGCACCAAAAGAAAGCTCTATTTGTGTGAACAAAATTATAAAAATGTCATATGTGTACAGTGTTGCATGACCGCAGGTATGTGCCCGGTATTGAAGGGGTTAAGTAGGAAACAAAAAAACAAATAAAAAAAAGAAAAGAAAACGATTTATTCATTATATAAAACAATATTTTTTTATTATTATATTTATTAATATTATATAATAATATTATCTAAAAAAAAAAGAAAACGATTTATTCATAATATAAAACAATATTATTATTTTATTATTATATTTATTAATATTATATAATAATATTATCTAAAAAAAAAGAAAACTATTTATTCATAATATAAGACAATATTATTATTTTAATTATTATATTTATTAATATTATATAATAATATCTAAAAATAATTTTATTTCTTTGATCCACATTTTTGCATCCAAAATGTATTATAAGCAGAACTTTTTTATTTCCTTCAGGAGAATGATATAGCATGTACAGGATCATTTCTAGATATATTTACAAATGGAACAAAAGCCATCTCTGGTAAATTCTCAGATAATAGTGTAACCCGTACCAGTAGCAAAATAAGTAAGTGCGTGGAACAACTGGAGAAAAGAGATTGTAAAGAGCTGCAGGTAAGCCGTGTATATTCACTTTATAAACATCTAATAATTTTACTTGCCACACAGCAAATGTCACAAATAATCCCCATAATGTGTCTAATATGTGTATTTCCTATGATCATCAGCTCCATCTAGGGGCCATAATGTGGCATTTTCCATTTTAAGGTATTTCTAGAAAATACCATATTATGGCCACTAGATGGAGCCGATGTATCCTAATCTCCGAATGAAATAGTAACGAAAAGAGTAAAATGTGTTTCTTTTTTTTGTTTTATAATGAATTCCAACTTTTCAGAACGATTCGAATTTTGGATCGGTCGAAAAACTATTCGAACAAGTTTTCCAATTCGAAAACTTTTCGTATTCGAAAACGATTTGAGTTCTAATTTGGAAAATTTGAATAGATTTGAATACGAATAAAGGAAACGAATGCCAAAAATAAATTAGATGAATTTATGTAAATAACGAATGAAAACTAAACAAAAAAATGTTTTTTTCCGTTCTGCACATGTCTAGTCCCACACTGTCAGCGGATCCTGTGGGTGCAGCGCTATATTAGTCCCCCTTACATCAGAGTCCCTCTTTTGCCATATCTTGGGGACCCCCCTGCTCTGGTCAGTAGGGGGTAGACATGTGCAATTCGTTTTGTTCTGAATTTGTCTTTTAACCAATTTTGACAAATCCGTTAATTCGGAAAACATACAGATTAACGAAAAACCCGTTTAACGATTTTTTTCCCTGAATATTCGTAAATTCATAGATTTGGAAATACAAAAATTTTAAAATGAGAAAATCCGAAAACCCGATAATTCGAAAATCTGAAATAATGACTAACTATTAAATTATAGGTATTGGAATTTAATTTCAAATCTGGCTGTTATGAAAGTAACCAATACAAATTTATCCGAAGTTACGAATTATACAAAATAACGAATGCCGCATCTAAAAAAAAGGGAAGTAATAATAATAAATAATAATAATAAAACCTTTTTTTATTATTATTTATTATTAATTAGTTCCATTCCATTTGTTTAGATGTGGCATTCGTTATTTCGGATAATTCCTAACTTCAGATAAATTCGTATTTGTTACACTCACTAACAGCCAAATTTGAAAGGAAATTCCATCACCTATAATTTAATAGTTAGTTATTATTAGTTAGTTAGTTATTTTCACATTTTCGAACTAACAAATTTAAGCAATTTTACGAACATAAGAATTTTTTAATTTACGAATTTTAGAATTTTTAAAATTTTCGCATTTTTCGAATTTTTAGAAATTACGAATTTTAGAATTTTAGCATTTTTTAATTTATGAATTTACGAATTTTAGAATTTACGAATTTTAGAAATTACGAATTTTAGAATTTTAGAATTTTTAGAATTTTAGAATTTACAAATTTTAGAATATACAAATTTTAGAATTTTTGACTTTTTGAATTTTAGAATTTTTGAATTTTAGAATTTTTAGAATTTACGAATATTAGAATTTTAGAATTTTAGAATTTTTTGAATTTTAGAATTTTTTATATTTTAGAATTTACGAATTTTAGAGTTTTAGAATTTTTGAATTTTTGAATTTTAGAATTTTTGGAATTTACGAATTTTAGAATTTTTTGAATATACGAATTTTAACATTTTTTTAATTTTAAAATTTTTGAATTTTAGAATTTTAGAATTTTTGAATTTTATAATTTTTGGAATTTACGAATTTTTGAATTTTATAATTTTTTGAATTTTAGAATTTACGAATTATTGAATTTTAGAATTTACGAGTTTTTGAATTTTTGAATTGCGATCATAATGAATGACCCGAAAAACGGAAAAAAAAAATAAAGGTTAATAAAACGAAAACAAATTTTTGGGCAGTGCACATGTCCACTAGGGGGCGTACTAGTGTAAGACTTGGACTATTTAATGGCGATGATGTCAAATCACAACTGTATCTGGTTTCAGTTTATATTCAGATCCCCCCCCCCCATTATACTCATTAAATTTTACATTTTGTCTTTTTCAGCGCTACCATAATAAAAGATGTGAGAAAGAGGTAAACGGCCAGACGGTGTGGTATTTTGTGGACCAGTTTTTAAAATTCTCTGAAGCCTTTCCTGTCAGTGAAATTTGTGGACAATCTTCCAATGAATACGATCGCCGTCAGGACGATTGGCCTGAACCCGATGACATCTGCTAATTCATTATTTAGAGTCTTGCACAATAAATGTGGTTGTTTTTCTTTTTCTCTTTCATGGACTTTCCAACACGCGGTAATTTCTTCACCATTCAGCAACCGCAAATTGGCGCTTCTGATCCACGGCGGGGCATTTGGCAGATCGGCAAAGAAAGTCTCTCAGTGGCGGCTGGTGCTCAATTTTCTTGGGGGGCCCCCCAAGCTAGCTGACCAACCAACCAGCCCCCCCCCGGCGCTCAAACGCCCGTCGCCCGCCAGGTCCCCCCCCCAGCCTCGCACTTACCCCATCCAGGTCGCGGCTTCAGCAGCTTCCCCCCCATGTCTTCTCCCGGCCAATCAGGCCTTGGGACTCCCGGCCAATCGGGTCTCAGGACCCGCTTCCTGATTGGCCGAGAGGAGAAAAGGAAGACATTAGCGAATGTTAATTTGTCACCCAACTGGGTGGGCTCGGCGCCCACCCTCATTGGAGCCTCATTGGAATCCATGTGCTTGGCGCCTTGCATGTAGATTAGGGGCCGGGCGCATGGATCAGGGGGGCGGCGCCCCTGCGCCCTGCATGTAGATTAGGGGCCAGGCGCATGGATCAGGGGGGCGGCGCCCCTGCGCCCTGCATGTAAATTAGGGGCCGGGCATATGGATTAGGGGGTGGCACCCCTACGCCCTGCCATGAGTGCCCACCACTGGTCAGTACTGAGGAAGTGTTGAGGCTCCCAATCCCGACACTGGGGCAGTTTGCAGGCGATATTGCGCTAATAATAGTGCCTGCAAAATGACCCGAAACAGCCGCTGCTGTCTCTCCGGTGTGAAAGTCCCCGAGGGCTCCCACACTGGAGCGGTGCGCTGGCAGGACTGGAGAAAAAGTCCTGCTAGCAGCATCTTCGGAGCGGTGAAGAAGCGGAGTGTATACCGCTCCTTCACCGCTCCTGCCCATTGAAATCAATAGGACAGCACGGCTACACTCTGCAGAGGCGCTTTGCTGTGGTTTTTAACATTTTCTCGGCCGCTAGCGGGGGGGGTAAAACCTCCCCGCTAGCGGCCCGAATACCAACGGTAAAGCGCCGCTTATGATAGCGGCGCTTTACCTCCCCCGCCCCACTGTGAAAGGGCCCTTATGTGTATAGCGCTCCTGGTGAGCGACAACAAAAGCGCGGCTACAAGCAAACCGGTGCCGGCCCGGCTCATTGAAATCCAACAAACCCGTTCAGAATGAAATTCTCAATACCGCACTCCGAATTTCAGCTAAATTCCTCTACTGAACAGCAGCAGGGGGCGCCTCTGATTGGACGATTTGAAAAATTAAACGAAACGCATCGGGTGGACCCCCACTTCTGCCATTTCATAAAGGAAGTTGGCCGAATCTCGGAGTGCGGTGAGCTATGTATTCATTCCAACTCTGACTTCACTCCAAACCCCTTCATCACTATGGGGGGAGATTTACTAAACCTGGAGAGTGCAAAATCTGGTGCAGCTCTGCATAGAAACTAATAATATTACTAATATATATATATATATATATATATATATATATATACTAATATTGTCTTCCTGATTCTCCTCCCGGCCAATCAATAAGCGGGTCCTGAGACCCACTTTCTGTGAGAAGCAACGGCCCCGGAGTGAGGAGCAGCAGTCCTACCATCTGCCTCCTAAGGTAAGGAGGCCTCTGATCGCTGCCTTCCCATCCGTCTCCTGCAGGGGTGGGGGGGGGGGGGTGTTGGTTTGCTATCCCCCCCCTCAAAAAAATATTGAGCACCACCCGCCACTGATGAAATATGTACAAATATCCCTCTATAGTGTGTACGTGTCTCAATCCAGAGCACTAAGTGTCATTTCTCTCTGCTGCCTCCTTCCTCTGCTATCTGCATGAGTCACTTCTGACAAGTTTTCCTGACACCAAGAGATAAAAGGTGACAGGGGAGTGAGCTCCGGCACACAGCCTGTGATTGAGAGCCTCAGCTTTGCTCCTGTGTGCTGCATGAGGGGGGTGGGTCCCCTTCCCTCCAATCGGCTCTCACTGAGCTCTGCAGAGTGTAACTTCAGCTCCCTGCTTTTTCTGAAAGCTCAGACAGGCTGTATAAATGTTAGATTTTAAACGAGAAGACTGCAGATAAATGGGTACAACTTATGTTGGAGGATTTGTTTCA
Source organism: Lithobates septentrionalis (assembly GCA_037952835.1). Lineage (NCBI taxonomy): Eukaryota > Metazoa > Chordata > Amphibia > Anura > Ranidae > Lithobates > Lithobates septentrionalis. The sequence continues at coordinate 53,589 of JBBDGP010003756.1, forward strand.
TCCCTGTGTATCACCTGAGGCCGGTCACTTCACTGGGTAGATATATGTGAGGGTTTACAACCACTTTACAGTATTGAAGCCAGAGGACAGGCATGGCGGCCGGGCATCTAGCATTTTCTGGAGGTGAGCTCGGCTATGGAGGCCTCCATGTTACTCTCATGACCGGTTCCTATAATAATGTAAAATATGTGTTGCCGGATGGAATGCAGAGAAATCTGATGTTTGCAAATGTTGTTTTCTATAATAAAGGGAAAGAATAATGCTGATAATATGAAATGTTTGTAGTTTAGGTGATTCTCTCTTTATTGGCTGAGATAAATCTCACATATAATCTGCTCATATATCTTCCATGCTCAGTATCTACATTCACTTATTAAATAAAATCTTTGCATTTTCATGACTTTCCTTATTTTACATTCAGTGACATCACCGGGTCTCTGTGCTTCTATGTAATGCAGATATATCATGGCGGGTGGGAGGGGCCAGCGGGGGCTGTACAGAGCTTCCTGATACCATCCCAGAGCCCGGCCTCACTACTCCTCACAGGAGTCCTCAGCCCTGATGCAAGCAGTGGGCGGGCTCTTGGGAGGAGTTATGCAAATGTCAAAATGCCTTTTGATGGGTGGGGGTCAGTCCGGAGGAGTGGGCGTTCCTAGGCAGACTATTTTGCATGCTGACCGCCCAAGACAACGCCCACATGCTGAGCCTCCATGATTGAAAGAAAGAAAGGAGCGGGCCAGTCAGGCCGGGGATGATAGTGCTAGATGATGCTGGATGACCTCCAGCCTGGAAATGAGGAGGGTTCTATCTGACTTTCTGCAGCTTCTAATAAACATTGTGGGATGCTCATAGCGTGCAGTAAATCAGAGTAATACATTGTATATATACAGGATACATTATATAATACATTCTATACATTCTACACATACAGGATATATTATATAATACATTCTATACATCCAGGATATATTATATAATACATTCTATACATCCAGGATATATTATATAATACATTCTATACATACAGGATATATTATATAATACATTCTATACATACAGGATATATTATATAATACATTGTATACATCCAGGATATATTATATAATACATTGTATACATACAGGATATATTATATAATACATTGTATACATACAGGATATATTATATAATACATTGTATACATACAGGATATATTATATAATACTTTGTATACATACAGGATATATTATATCATTGTGTCTTTTTCTCCTTGCAGGGGAGAAAAACATCAACAAACAACAGTGTGTAGGAAAATAATAATAATAATTCAAAAATATCTAGATCAAGATTTGAACTAGGTCTGTGTCGGGGTTAAGGCAAGGGTCAAAGGTCAAAGTAAGGATCAAAGCTCAGGGGCAGCATATTTAGAGTAGGAATTCACTTTTTTTGTTTAAAAAAAAAAAGCATTTTTAAAATACATCATCAGTGTCAGTTCATATTAATGTGTTTTATGTAGAATAAAAAGAAATGTGCACTATAGTTTCTGGGCTGTACTCCGGGTACAAACAACAAATAACATTCACATATGTGATATCACTGAGATCGTCAGGAGCAGAACTTATTTTGGGTTGTTCTTTGGTAGTAGGTCACGGTAATAGGAAGAAATATACGGCTTAAAGTGGAGTTCCACCCACTTTTACAACTCTTCAGCATCCCTCACTAAACTGTGCACTGTAAACAAATTGGATATTTTTTTATTTTTTTTTCTCAGCACCTACTGTATATCTGCTGTATTCATTTTTCACTTCCTCCTCCCTGGCCGCGGCCCATCACATCATTTCCTGTTTGCAATGCCTTCTGGGAAGGGGCGGCAACTTCCTCTGAAACTGCCGTTGCTATGGAAACCTGACCTGAAACCTGTTACACTGCTTGTGCTGCACTGAGCATGTGCGAGATCTGCAAGGATGAGATCCAGGAAGAAATACAGTCTGGCTTCAGATGCCCACACTTAAGATGGCCACGGCCTGCTGTAAGTTTATAAAATAACAAACTACTGCTATAAACTAACAAAACAGACCTTAGTTTACAGACTAACTTTACTAGAATACATTAAGTTTGTGTATTATAGGGGTATTTTTATTTAAAAAGTATAATTTCGGCCGGAACACCACTTTAAGTAAAAAAAAATTACTATTTTGGGCCAGTTTATTTGATAATAAATAAATAAATAAACAAATAAATAAAAAAAAATAAAATCAAGGTATATCCATTACCATCTACCACCAAAAGAAAGTCCAATTTGTCCTTGAAAAAAAACCCCAAAAAACCAAAACAAGGTACAATCCCCGATGGATACACAAAATAGTTGTGATGATATGTACAGTTTTACTAACGCATGTAAGTTGCAAGATTGTGTTCAGGCGTTAGGATGTGTTTTGCCCTCAGTCAGTAAAGGGTTAATAATAACTTGCTGGTTGAACGAAAAAAATTAAAAACGGACCCATCGATGGGCAGCTTCAGCCTGCGATCTGTAATCCAGTCCACAAAGTTGGAGGAGACGCTAATTAATAATAATTTTAAAAAAAATGTTTTTGATTTTTGCTTCTTATAAATGATAAATAAACATGTGGAAAGATGCGTCGCTATAATAATTGCACATATGAATGACTTTTAAATTCTATTTTTTTCTGTGAGTTCTTTGGCTGTTATGTATACAAAGCTTTCCTATCAGCAACGACACCACAATAAATGTATCCATTTCATCAATGTGACAATAAAAGATCTTCCTGCTTATAAATACTGGCTGTAAAAGACATTTGTCATGTGATCTACATTATTTCCAGGGTGGTGACACTCATTTAGTATCGCAGGCGTTGTGTGCGCTTTTCCCGTGCCGCATTCAAAACGCACTGCTGCTGCGATCTGCAGCGGGTGTCAATGTTAATCAATGACACCCCCCAAACACAGATCGCAAGCGCAGTGTGTGTGTTGCCTTCTCCCGTTGGAGAGCGTTTCCAAAAGTAGCGTTCAATAAATTGGTGGTCTTCTGCACACAGACAGCGACTCCCTGCGGCATAAACTCGAATGAGATGAGTAAAAGACTCCTGTGAAGACTGCCTGAGATGCGTTTCGTCCTTTTAAGGGGGCTTAATCGTATGATTCTGCCACAAAAAAAGAAAAGAAAAAATTACAATAAGACTGGCATCAAAAAGTATTGGGACGCCTGCCTTTACACCCACATGAACTTTAATGACATCCCAGTCTTTTAGTCCGTAGGGTTCAATATTGAGTTGGCCCACCCTTTGCAGCTATAACAGCTTCAACTCTTCTGGGAAGGCCGTCCACAAGGTTTAGGAGTGTGTCTATGGGAATGTTTGACCATTCTTCCAGAAGCACATTTGTAAGGTCAGGCACTGATGTTGGACGAGAAGGCCTGGCTCGCAGTCTGCGCTCTAATTCATCCCAAAGGTGTTCTATCAGGTTGAGGTCAGGACTCTGTGCAGGCCAGTCAAGTTCCTCCACCCCAAACTTGCTCATCCATGTCTTTATGGACCTTGCTTTGTGGTCCAAATCATTTGGTGGAGGGGGGATTATGGTGTGGGGGTTGTTTTTCAGGTGTTGGGATTGGCCTCTTAGTTCCAATGAAGGGAACTCTTAAGGCGTCAGCATACCAAGACATTTTGAACAATTTCATGCTCCCAACTTTGTGGGAACAGTTTGGGGATGGGCCCTTCCTGTTCCAACATGACTGCGCACCAGTGCACAAAGCAAGGTCCATAAAGAAATGGATGAGTGAGTTTGGAGTGGGGGAACTTGACTGGCCTGCACAGAGTCCTGACCTCAACCCAATAGAACACCTTAGTGATGAATTAGATTGGAGACTGAGAGCCAGGCCTTCTCATCCAACATCAGTGCCTGACCTCACAAATGCTCTTCTGGAAGAATGGTCAAACATTCCCATAGACACACTCCTAAACCTTGTGGACAGCCTTCCCAGAAGAGTTGAAGCTGTTATAGCTGCAAAGGGTGTGGCTGCACTACTGCTGATCTCCGGGAGCTCCAGAGAGGCCTACTGATCCAGGGAGCTTGATCACTCCCTATACCCAGAGTGGATGCAGGAATCTGGGGTGGACCCAGGGGAGGATCCCCCGGATGGCCAGAGTACCAGTGTTTGAGGTCCTGGGAAATGGCCCAGCTAAAGGCGAAAGCCTGTCAGCCTACAGAAAGAAGGTTTGTGCTAGGACTGCGAGAATTGCCAAGGAGGAGGAAGTACTGGCCAAGTTGAAGTTTGACTTCAAGCAAAAAAAAAAAAAAATTGCAAATGACCGGCTTCACAGTTCCAAGAGAAGACAGATGCGGCCTGAGTTAATGGCTTTGGAGGCCAAAGTGGAAAAGCAGAGTCTGCTGGTGGCCGCATTGAAAGAAACCAGCGGAGCTTTCAAGGAGAAATATGGCAATGATGATCACTTCCGTACAATGCGCAGAGGAACCATAGAGTCCAGTGGAGGAGAAGCATCACCAGAGTGCAAGAAGCCAAGGTCAGTGCAAAGCCAAAAAGTTTCTGCGGGCTCGGACTGTGTTTCTGGCCAGCACGCTGGAAAATCTTTACATCCCGAGCCAAGTATCAGTATGCCTGCAGAAAGTGTGGAGAAAGCGCTGGCACGCAGGCTGCGGGTGATCAGCAGTCAGGTTTTTTGACTGCCAGTATGTCACCGGGCCAAGGAAGTTCTGTGCCCTTGTCACCGCAGCAGGAGGCTATGGAGCAAGATGATCCATCTGAGCCTGTGAAGGGAGAAGGTATGCTAAAGTTAATCACAGAAATGGAATCGCCTTTTGCATGGTCGCAAGTTTGCCGTGTCTGGATCATCTGAGGATGAAGAAGAGGATAATGATGTCCCCCCTCAAAACCTTTCAAACAACAGGCGGCAGAAAAAGCTGTTTTTGTTCACGACTTGCCTATACACCATAATGGAGGTGTAGTTCCTATGGATGGTGCTGTAGAGGGCAGTGGAGAGCAAGCTCATCTCCTGGCTGAGACTCCCACCTGTGTACAGAGAGCCAGTGAGGGGTGTGAAGAGTGCTGATAAGGACATCTCCACTGTTGGTAACCCTTTAGTTGCTGGTCATGAAGTAAGAATTACCAAGGGTAATGTAGATGATATTTCCGTGTCAGAAGTCTCTGCTCCATCTGTTGATGATAATGTTGTTTCTAACTTATCTAAAGAGGGGTCTGTAACTAAAAGTGATGTGCGGGATGTTACAAAGAGTGCGGTTATTTCCTATGCTTCAGCGGTGGCTACACCTGTCCCGGGGGTGAGTAGGGCCAGTTATTCTGAGGTGGCTAGGACTGATGTGAGTGAAGGTCAGGCCAATCTGACACCATCTGGTAGCTCCGTTAAACGCCGCAATGTGGTCCAATTGAGGTGGACTGGAGAAGGGCGCCCCCAAATAGGAGAGATGTGGTGGACCGTATTCTGAGGATGGGCTTTAAAGCGGAGGAGATTTTTGCCCTTATCAGCCCAGTTGGGTCATATGAGTATGACCTCTCCTTTGTCAAGGCGGAAGGATTAGATGTCTTTTGGGAGAGGTATGAGCAGAGGTGGAAGGAGTCCCCAAAATGGGCAGGTTTGTCAACCAAAGTAGTCTCTCGCCAGCCATTATACAAGAACGTCACCATTCTAGTACACAATGAGTCCATTCCTGCTGCGGATCTGGTGGTGTGGTTGGGGAGTTATGCTGATGTCCAAGCCCCCCTGAAGAAAGTTGTAGATGATAGGGGGATATGGACAGGAGGATGGACAGTGTTGGTAAAACTGCATGTCACGGGTAATGTTGTTCAGCACATCCCTTCGTCTGCCTTCATAGGTTGTGATAGGATTAATACTTTTTATGCAGGGCAACCAAAGTTGTGTCATCGCTGTGGTGAAAAGAGGCATTTTTTTCAAGCTCATGTTTTGTGCAGAAATGTTCCCTCTGTCAAGGCTCAGGGCATGTTGCAAAAGACTGCAATAGTATTCGTTGTAATCTTTGTAACAAGTTAGGCCACCCCTATAGCCTTTGCCCTGAAGCCCTCCATAATCAGCCAGAGGTGGTGGAAGAACTTCTGAGGATGGAGGAGGAGGAACGTGGGGGGCAGCAAGGGGTTGGTGGAGCTGTTTCAGCTAGTCCTGAGGGCCCCCCGCCCCAGGTGTCAGTTTCCCAACCTGAAGGTGTGACCCCTCTTGTGTCTGCTCCCCAGTCTGTGCTCCCTACCGTGTCTGTGTCTACTTCTGTTGTGTGTTCTTCCCCAGTGTTTCAGGTGCCCAGTGTTCCAAAAGTAAATAAGTCATCCAGATTGGCTGAGGCTGCCAAAGGGGCAGATTCGTGCAGATCTGAGGTGGCAGCTTCATCAGGGCCTTCCCTAAGGCAGCGTAAAAACCTCTAGTGGAGGTTATAAGGTGAAGAAGGGGGAAGTTGCCACTGCTAATATCGTAGAGGAGGTCTTTCAGGGTAATGTTTCAGTTGAGGAGGGAGAGTGGACCAAGGTGGGGAGAAGGAGGAATAAGGTAGTCCTGACCTCTGCCTCTTTGGTTTCATCTTTAGAGGTAGATGATCTACCGCTGGGAAACAAGTTTGGGTCCTTATCTGAGGGGGAGGAGGAGTCTTCTAAATCTGTGTCTCAGATGGAAGAGGATGAGGTAGAGTGTTCTCTAGAGAGGTCAAGGTCTCCAGTAAGAGGAGAGGGAGCTCAGGCTAAGAAACGCCTACCTCAATCATCCCAATGGCAGTTCCCACTCCGATAAAGGTGGCAACGATTAATGTTAACAAAGATAGAAATCTTGCGAGCCACAATGTTCCTATGCTCAATAAACAAACAGCAACGAGTTGTTATATACCACGAGTATATCAAAGATAAATATCTAGCAGCAGACGCAGTTCACGTACTCATAACCGTGCAAAGAACATAACATAAGAAGATTTGCGTTGCGCTTGATTATATGTCATACGGAGAAATATCCAAAATCCTTTGTAAAGAAATTAATATACCTCACTATTCACATACATTGTGCATAATTGTGCAAGAAAAATATATTTATATGTGAAAAAATAGTTATTTAAATTGAGCTTGAGAAATATCCAAATCCTCATGTGAGAAAATAATTAGCATCACTTCCATGCAATATGCATACAGTATATGTATAAACCTGTGAACAGTTAAATATAAAGTGCATACATGCACCCTAAATGGTGCCAAAGGATATATATAAACAATCGTGCATAAATTAATTATATATCAAAGTGGTGACTAAAACATAAAGAAAGCATGCACTGCTCCTATAACGTGCAACATGCAAACATCAAAAAACGCACTGCGTTTAGATAGATGTGATCCGCAGTTCTCATATAAGTGTCCCAAAAATGAAAATAAAAATAAAACTAAAAAGTGCTTCCGTGTCCATAAATATCAATAAACGTCCAAATCCTCCAATGTGCTGAATTCCAGTGCCTTAGACAACAATGATGTGCCTCAGTGCCCCCCCACAGTGGTTGCTCTCACCTTAGAGCGTGTGACACACAAGCTTGAGAAAGTCACGTGTCAGTGATGTAACGCGTGGGAGGAGCTTAGGACACAGTCTGCTGAATTCATTGTATCAAGCAGCAGCAGCAGCTTGCATAGCAAGCCTTGTCCTTACAAGCCAGCTGAGATCTGCCTATCTGCTTATCTGCATGCCTAAAACAAGTCAGACACACCACAAAAAATTATTTTCTCACATTGATTGAACTTTGTATCAGAGCGCATCAATCTATGTTATATATTGTAATTCGTCTATGGAGCCTAACTAACCCAGAGTGGAGATCGATCTAGCTTACCACACATAGCCCAGGGGGTGGCTACACAGCGTGTTTTGACACAAGTTAAACACTGTGTCACACGCTCTAAGGTGAGAGCAACCACTGTGGGGGGGCACTGAGGCACATCATTGTTGTCTAAGGCACTGGAATTCAGCACATTGGAGGATTTGGACGTTTATTGATATTTATGGACACGGAAGCACTTTTTAGTTTTATTTTTATTTTCATTTTTGGGACACTTATATGAGAACTGCGGATCACATCTATCTAAACGCAGTGCGTTTTTTGATGTTTGCATGTTGCACGTTATAGGAGCAGTGCATGCTTTCTTTATGTTTTAGTCACCACTTTGATATATAATTAATTTATGCACGATTGTTTATATATATCCTTTGGCACCATTTAGGGTGCATGTATGCACTTTATATTTAACTATTCACAGGTTTATACATATACTGTATGCATATTGCATGGAAGTGATGCTAATTATTTTCTCACATGAGGATTTGGATATTTCTCAAGCTCAATTTAAATAACTATTTTTTCACATATAAATATATTTTTCTTGCACAATTATGCACAATGTATGTGAATAGTGAGGTATATTAATTTCTTTACAAAGGATTTTGGATATTTCTCCGTATGACATATAATCAAGCGCAACGCAAATCTTCTTATGTAACGATTAATGTTGCCAGCATAAAATCTGTAAGGGCTCGTAATATGGCCTTATTTTTGCTCAGCGAGATGGATGCTGAGCAAAAATAAGGCCATATTTTTTTTTCGGCTCCTAAGTGTCGTATGGTGGAGTTCTCTGATCACCTTTGGCTGTCTGTTATTCTCAATGCTTCAGATATACCACCTAAAGGAAAGGGAATTTGGAGGATGAATTCGGCTCTGCTGGATGACGAGGAGGTAAGACAATCTTCTGAGGATTTTTTTCAGGCTCAGGTAACCATCCTGGATTTCTGCAGCAGTAAGTCGGAGTGGTGGGAGCTTGACAAAAACCAGATTAGTGGGTTTTTCAAGGCCATAGGAAAAAGGAAACAGCTTGGTAAGTACATTGCCTACCAGCAGCTGCGGAGAAAACTTGATCGCCTTGTCTCGAGTGGTGGAGATTTCGGGGCAATCTCTGAGGTGAAACTTCTCCTTAGGAAGTATCAGTATGACCAGCACACTTCTTGAAGGGAAAGGGACTACGGGAATTATCACTCGCCCGACCCTTATCAGAACTGCAAACAAAGTGCAGCAGTTAAGACGGTTGTTGGGCTAAGGGATAGTACGGGCTCTTTGACGAAATCCAGGTCAGGGATCCTGGAGGTCTCGAGGTCTTTTTATGTGGATCTTCTGGGGGAGAAGTACCTCGATCGGGCACAGATGTCGAGTTTTCTGGATTCTACACCAGGTCTGGGAAATAACATTCCGCTTGCAAGTTTGACAGGGGGAATCACAGCAGAAGAGGTAGTCAAAGCTATAGATGGTCTGGCTATTAAGAAAACCCCTGGGCCAGACGGATTGACGGCTGAATTTTATAAGACTTTCAAATCCAGCTTGGTACCTTATCTTGTGGAGGTATTTAACGGCTGTCTGCAGGAGGGTTCGCTCCCTCCCTCCATGAGACAATCTGCTGTGATTCTGTTGTCAAAAGGTAAGGATCCCTCGATGATTGAGAATTGACGCCCCATTAGCCTTCTCAATGTCAATAGAAAGATTCTGGCGAAGATAATTTTCTGGTGCTTGTCTTCAGTAGCAGACGGATTGCTTTCTCGTCAGCAGCACTATTCGGTCCAGGGCAGAAGCACCTTATCAGCGGTGTTAACTGTCCGGGAGGCTCTGGAACATTGCAGGGCTGAAGGCTGGGGAAAGTATTATAGTAGGAAGTCCTAGTTGCAATCTCGAAACACCCAATACGAGGACAATATGTGACCGGTCTAAATTATGTGGAATGTTCACCAATGTCAGGAGCATGGCGGACAAGATGGGTGAACTAGAGATACTGTTGTACGATAAGGATTTGGATTTTGTGGGAATTTCAGAGACCTGGTTCAACAGCTCTCATTATTGGCTGGCAAACATTCAAGGGTATACCCTATACCGCAAGGATAGAGAGGGTAAAAAAGGGGGAGGGGTATGCCTATATATCAAGAATAATGTACAAGTGAATGTGAGAGATGACATCACTAAGGGAGCTAGAGAGGAGGTGGAATCCTTATGGGTAGAGCTCCAAAGGGATGAAGCTAAGGGGAAAATAATACTGGGAGTATGCTATAGGCCCCCTAACCTGAGGGAGGAAGTGGAGACGGATCTCCTATCACAAATTGGATTAGCAGCAAGGATGGGAAGTGTTATCATAATGGGGGAGTTTTAACTATCCAGACATAGACTGGGCGGAGGGAACCGCGCATTCATTTAAGGTTCGCCAGTTCCTTAATGTCTTGCACAACAATTTTATGGGTCAGATGGTAGACGCACCAACTAGAAATAAAACATTACTAGATCTACTGATTACCAACAATACAGACCTGATCACGGATGTGGAAATACGGGGCAATTTAGGTAACAGCGATCACAGGTCAATTAGTTTCAGTATAAATCACACAAATAGGAAACATGAAGGGAACACAAAGACACTGAATTTCAAAAGAGCCAACTTCCCTAAACTACAAACCTTGCTAAAAGGCATAAATTGGGATAAAATATTAGGAACAAAGAACACGGAGGAGAGATGGGTTTGCTTTAAGAGCATATTAAATAAGGGCATTAGCCAATGTATCCCATTGGGTAATAAATTTAAAAGGGCGAACAAAAGTCCTGGATGGCTTAACTCCAATGTAAAAATGCATATAAAAGCAAAGGAGAAAGCCTTCAAAAAATACAAGGTTGAGGGATCATCCTCAGCATTCAGACTTTATAAAGAATGCAACAAGAAATGTAAGGGTGCAATTAGGACGGCTAAGATAGAACATGAAAGACACATAGTGGAGGAGAGCAAAAAAAATCCCAAAAAATTCTTTAAGTATGTAAACAGTAAAAAAGGAGGACAGACCATATTGGCCCCATAAAGAATGAGGAAGGACATCTGGTTACAAAGGATGGGGAGATGGCAAAGGTATTGAATTTATTCTTCTCCTCAGTCTTCACGAGTGAATCGGGGGGCTTCAGTAACCAAAACTGCAGTGTTTATCCTCAGGACACAAGACAGGAAGCACCTCCATGGTTAACAGAGGACAGAATTAAAATTAGACTTGAGAAACTTAACATTAATAAATCACCGGGACCAGATGGCTTGCATCCGAGGGTACTCAGGGAACTCAGTCAGGTGATTGCCAGACAGTTGTTCCTAATTTTTACAGACAGTCTACTGACTGGAATGGTACCAGCTGATTGGAAAAAAGCCAATGTAGCACCAATACTTAAAAAGGGCCCAAAATACATCCCTGGGAATTACAGACCAGTTAGCCTAACATCAATAGTATGTAAACTCTTGGAGGGGATGATAAGGGACTATATACAAGATTTTAGTAAGGAGAACGATATCATTAGCAGTAATCAGCATGGATTCATGAAGAATCGTTCTTGCCAAACCAATCTACTAACCCTCTATGAAGAGGTGAGTTGCCATCTAGATAAAGGAAGGCCCGTAGACGTGGTGTATCTGGATTTTGCGAAAGCATTTGACACAGTTCCCCATAAACGTTTACTGTACAAAATAAGGTCCGTTGGCATGGACCATAGGGTGAGTACATGGATTGAAAACTGGCTACAAGGGCGTGTTCAGAGGGTGGTGATAAATGGGGAGTACTCGGAATGGTCAGGGGTGGGTAGTGGGGTCCCCCAGGGTTCTGTGCTGGGACCAATCCTATTTAATTTGTTCATAAACGACCTGGAGGATGGGATAAACAGTTCAATCTCTGTATTTGCAGACGATACTAAGCTAAGCAGGGCAATAACTTCTCCGCAGGATGTGGAAACCTTGCAAAAAGATCTGAACAAATTAATGGGGTGGGCGACTACATGGCAAATGAGGTTCAATGTAGAAAAATGTAAAATAATGCATTTGGGTGGCAAAAATATGAATGCAATCTATAGACTGGGGGGAGAACCTCTGGGGGGATCTAGGATGGAAAAGGACCTGGGGGTCCTAGTAGATGATAGGCTCAGCAATGGCATGCAATGCCAATCAGTTGCTAACAAAGCAAACAGAATATTGGCATTAAAAAGGGATCAACTCCAGAGATAAAACGATAATTCTCCCGCTCTACAAGAATCTGGTCCGGCCGCACCTGGAGTATGCTGTCCAGTTCTGGGCACCAGTCCGCAGGAAGGATGTACTGGAAATGGAGCGAGTACAAAGAAGGGCAACAAAGCTAATAAAGGGTCTGGAGGATATTAGTTATGAGGAAAGGTTGGGAGCACTGAACTTATTCTCTCTGGAGAAGAGACGCTTGAGAGGGGATATGATTTCAATATACAAATACCGGACTGGTGACCCCACAATAGAAATAAAACTTATAAAAATAAAAGACTCGTGGCCACTCATTAAAATTAGAAGAAAAGAGGTTTAACCTTAAACTACGTAGAGGGTTCTTTACTGTAAGAGGGGCAAGGATGTGGAATTCCCTTCCACAGGCGGTGGTCTCAGCGGGGAGCATTGATAGCTTCAAGAAACTATTAGATAAGCACCTGAATGACCGCAACATACAGGGATATACAATGTAATACTGACATATAATCACACACATAGGTTGGACTTGATGGACTTGTGTCTTTTTTCAACCTCACCTACTATGTAACTATGTATTTGCTGCCAGTGGATCAGGCGAAGGCTTTTGATCGTGTCAATCATGAGTACATCTGGCTTCTCCTTGACAAGTATGGCCTGGAGGGTGGGTTTATTGGATGGCTTTAGACTTTATACAGAGAGGCAGAGAGCTTCATGCTTGTTAACGGTTGGGTTGGACGGGCCCTTCAGGGTTGGATCGGGGGTACGCCAGGTGTGTCCGCTGAGCCCTTTGCTATACGTGTTCGCAATCGACCCCTTCATCAGAAGGCTAGAGAGCGGACCGTTGTGCGGGATGACGGTGAGCACTACTGGTGAGCCGCCCTTAAGGGTTGTAGCCTATGCTGATGACGTTTCTGTCTTTATCTCTGGGACAGAGGAGGCGCAAGAGGTGGTTTCAGTTATAGAGCAGTATTCCGAGGCATCAGGCTCCAAGGTCAACCGTGATAAAAGTGAAGTTTTTTTGGATGAGCGAGGGAGGTGAGAGCTTCGCACTTCCGGACACCTTCCCGAGGCCTCAGCAGAAAGTCAAAGTGTTAGGCATCGAGTTTGGCCCTGATGATTACAGTAAGTCGATTTGGGAAGCCAGGCTGAATGATGCTGATGTCAAGGTGAAATGCTGGAAAGGGTGGCGGCTCTCCTTGAGGGAAAGGGTGGACTTGATTAAGACCTACCTGATTCCTACCTTTCCGTATGTCAGCTTTGTTTGCATCTTGCCGGAGTCTTGCTATACCGGGATTTATAGTTGGTTCTTCCAATTATTATGGGGGAACAGGCTGAATCTTGTGAATCCGAATGTGACTTACCTATCTAGGTGGAAGGGTGGCCTGGGGATGGTCAAACTGGTTGTGTTCTTCTCTCTGATGTTTTTGAAACACAATTTTGGTAACGTGCTAGCAGAGAGACCGCCTGGATGGGTAGGTATTTTCCAGATCTGGTTTAGACCTTTTCTGGGCTGTTGGGGAGAGTGGCGGGCCAGTGAGAAGCCTAAGGATCAAGCACGGTAGGCTCCTGGCTTATGTTGCCCCGTGCCTGAAAATTCTTAAACGGTGGCATGTGACAGCGGCGGATATCAGGTCCCTTCCCAGGAGACTCCTGGGTGAGAAGATCGCGGGTACTGTCTTTCATGCGCCACTGGCCTTAAGGGATTGCCCCCAAGTCAAGTGTGTTTGAGCCTTGGGGTGCGCACCCTATGCCCACATACCATCTTTCATGCTGCAGCTGCAGAGACGATCGCGTTGGATATCCCAGCACAGGGTGTTGTATCCTCATCTGACCACATGGGGGTGCTTGGACATCATACAACAAACATAGAATACAGTAAGCTCCTTACTTACAAGCCCTTTGCGTTGCGAACTTTCAAAGATGCGACTATGCGTTTGTTTTCATTCGACTCAGCGGGCTGAAAGAGAAAAAAAAACTGACAGATCGCCGCACTAACACAAGAAATGTTGGTGCAGCGATCTCCCCAGTTGCGGAGAGGGGGGGGACTATACATGGCCACAGCTGCCACCTCCCTATTCAGACGCCCCGCCCCTTTTCGGGCGCCGGGTGTCTGAATTACAGCGGGGGGGGTTTGAAGCATCAAAAAAGGTGACCGCAGTTCACCCAGCTGTGTTAGAGAAGCGAACGAACGTTCGCTTTCCTAACACTGAACCGCCTCTCCGCCGATCAGGTGCTCTGGTCTGTTGGCCGTTACCTGATTGGCTGAACGGCAGGTGCTGTGATCGGATGCCAATCATATGGAGAGGACCGGAGAAGAAGACATCGAGGACATCGCCCGCCGCCCTCCGCCGTCACCCGCTGCCCCACTGAGACAGGGTAAGTGCCAGGCAGACGAGGGGCGGGGGGAGGGGGGGGGGTCACAGTGGCGGCATTTGATGGGCACAGCGGCTGCGTTTGTCACCGTATCGTTGTCAGCGGTCATACAAAACTCAATTTTTTGGGAAAAGATACACTTTTTTGAATTAAAACAAAAGAAAACAGTAACGTTAGCCCATTTTTTTTCTATATTGTGAAAGATAATGTTACACCGAGTAAATTGATACCCCAAAAAAAACGATCATTCGTCCGATAATCTCGTCGTGTGTACCGGGCTTTAGTTTTGTCAGCTTGAAACAGTATTTGCAGGATCTCTCCAGCATAGGTGTGTGCAGGGGGGTGTGCCGGATGTGCCTGGGCACACCCTAATCACCCTGTGCAGCGCAGATTCCCCCTGCTGATATTTCACCAAAGCTTCTAAAAAAATTGTAAAAAATAATACAAAATATAAATAAAATTGTAAAAAATAATACAAAATATAAATAAAATTGTAAAAAATAATACAAAAAAAAAAAAAAAACTACTGACACCGCCACTGCCCTACTACATTTAAAACATTTTTACATTTATTTAGAGTATGTGTGTGTGTATATATATATATATATATATATATATATATATATATATATATATATATATATATATATATATATATATATATATATATATATATACATATATACATATATATATATATATATATATATATATATATATATATATATATATATATATATATATATACATATATATATATATAAAGGCACGCATGTGTGTTTGTGGTTTGGGGTACAAATTCTAATGTAATAGGCTGCGCACACCAATGATCTCCAGATAAGAAAATTTGCAACAGATTCAAGGAGCTGGATTTTTGAAAAAATCAACATTTGTCTGTGCTTGCTGTGTTTGTAAATATATCGCGGAGATGTTTTAACTAATATTATTGTTTTACTATTTTATATTGATTAATATTAATATTATAAATAATAATACTACTATATTTGTAATATTAATAATAAATTATTGCTATATTATTATTATTATATTGGATTATATATTTTTATTATTATTATTTTTATTATTATTATTATAAGGAGCTGGATTTTTGAAAAATCAACATTTGTCTGTGCTTGCAGTGTTTGTAAATATATCGCGGAGATGTTTTAACTAATATTATTATTTTACTATTTTATATTGATTAATATTATAAATAATAATAATAATACTATATTTGTAATGTTAATAATACATTATTGCTATATTATTATTATATTGGATTATATATTTTTATTATGATGATGATTATTATTATTATTATAAGGAGCTGGATTTTTGAAAAATCAACATTTGTCTGTGCTTGCAGTGTTTGTAAATATATTGCAGAGATGTTTCAACTAATATGATTATTTTACTATTTTATATTGATTAATATTATTCATATAAATAATAATAATACTATATTTGTAATATTAATAATAAAGTATTGCTTTATTATTATTATTATTATTATTATTATTATATTGGAGTATATATTATTATTATTATTATTATTGGGAGCTGGATTTTTGAAAAATCAACATTTGTCTGTGCTTGCAGTGTTTGTAAATATATCGCGGAGATGTTTTAACTAATATTATTAGTTTACTACTTTATATTGATTAATATTAATATTATAAATAATAATAATACTATATTTGTAATATTAATAATAAATTATTGCTATATTATTATTATTATATTGGATTTATACCGCTGCAACAGTTTGCGCAGGGAGACAGTACAGTAACAATGCAAGACCCTGGCTCGCGGGAGCTTACAATCTAATAGACAGTGAAACTGGAAAATAGATTTGTTTTTTTTTATACATTGTCAGATGTTTCTGGGGGTTCTGTGTGTGAATATGGCGGAGTACAACCTTTCTCCGGAGAATCCGTCTGCGTTCCTATCTGCGGTTCGTCCCCAGACTAAAAGCTTTCCTATTGGCTCGCTAAATGGAAAAAGCGCATGATTGGAAATCAATACTTACAATCAAAACTACAAGTATTCATCTAATGAAGTCAATGCCAGAGATCAATTACAGCAGATACTGTGAGATAATTCAGCACTATATGAGGACAGTAGAGATGCTTTTAGTCGGATCCAATTTGGCTGTGAGCAGCGTTATGAGCACGTCCTCCGACGCGTTTGTATAAGATCAGACGCAGTCCGCGCCATTATTAATACACACCAAGTGCTGCGAGTTGTACGGATGATTAACACCTTCATGACGAAGACAAAAAAAAATCTGAAAGCAGTTTTGCAACGTTGACGTGTGTTAGTAAAACTGTGCAAATCATCACTACTACTTTTGTGTATCCAGGAGGATTATAGAACATTTTTTTTCAGAAAAATTGGGATTTTATTTGGTGGTAAATAGTAATACCTACAGAGCTTTGAAAAAGTATTCACACCCCTTGAAATTTTCCACATTTTCTCATGTTACAACCAAAAACGTGAATGTATTTTATTGGGATTTTATGTGATAGACCAACACAAAGTGGCTCATAATTGTGAAGGAAAATGATAAATGATACAAATAAATATGTGAACAGTGTGGGGGACATTTGTATGGCGCCCCCCCCGGAGTCAATACTTTGTAGAACCCCCTTTCTCTACAAGTCTTTTTGGGGGTGTCTCCACCAGCTTTGCACATCTAGAGAGGGACATTTTTTTCGTCTACAAAAGTCCGACGGATGCCGACGGACTAAAGCTGGCTGACAATCAGCGGACTTTTCCAGCCTCAAATCTGACGGACTTTAGATTTGAAACATGCTTCAAATCTTTTTTTTTTTTTTTTAAATACTTTATTTAATATTTTATCCATACAAAACCAAACCAATACAAAAAACAAGAACTTACAAAGTTCATTGACCAAGTCAAACATATTACTGTACTTCTACCCCCCCCCAATCCCCCCACCCACCCTATTCCTGCAGAAGGTTATAGAGGGGTCATCTTATAACTCTGATCCCCCCATTATTATCTAATTCGCCCATCCTTTATGCTACGTTTATGACCTCCTCCAAATAGCTCCAGGTCTTTTTATACTTTTGCCATCCTGCCCATTTGCCAGCCCGAGCCTCACCCTCCTCAGGTGCCCCTCCCCTACTGTCCAAACTTTCCACATTGTACACCTCGTTAATACAGAAGAGCCAATCACGGATGTTTGGGCTAGCCGGGTCCAGCCATTTTATTGCTATCTGCTTCTTGGCTGCATCCAGCAATATAGGAACAATTGAAGATCGGTAACCCTTCAACGACTTTACCGTACCGTGGAATAAGCACACCCATGGATCTTCTGCGATGGCTTCCCCTGTTATTTCCTTAATCAATATTATGATTTTTTCCCAAAAGATTTTTATATGGGGACACTCCCACCATATGTGGGCCATTGTTCCCAGACTAGTACACCCCCTCCAGCATGAATCAGATTTAGTACTATCGATTTTGTTTAACTTGTCTGGAGCGGCATAGACATTTGTAATGAGTTTCAATTCTCCTAGTGTCAAGTGCTGCACAGTGTACCAGCTTCAATATCTTATCCAACGTGGATTTACTGCATTGTGACCCCAAGTCCCGCTCCCATTTTTTGACGTAAGGAGGCGCCTCCAGCTCCGACCCCTCGCCCAGGATCCTATATATTTGTGCTATAGCGCCACCCGCATGCTCCCTCACACAGAGCCGCTTGAATGGTCTATAGTCCTCCTCGCTTCTGAGTGGTTTCGGTAATTTTTCAATGAAATGCGAAAGCTGGAGATACCTCCACACATCAATCACCCACAGCCCTGGTTCTGACCTTAACTCTGCAAACGTGCGTAGTCTCCCCTTATTTAAAAAAAAAATGTAATTGGATTCCTTCCTCTTTTAACCAATTCCCTCCCACCTCCCTCATCCCTGGCTCAAAAAATAAATTATCTTTCATATAAATCAGAGGGGAGTTATGTGTCCACTTATTCTGAATGTGTAGCAAATCCCAATGTTTAAGCGCGTTCCGTGTCACTTCCGCTGTGTTTGTACCCAGTGCTCTATACTTTGGAGGGTTCCAAATACTCCGTCCTAAATCTGTGTTACTTAAATAGTGTTCTATGTTGACCCATCTCTTTTCCGAATCCTTTTTTGACCAATCAATAACACGTGATAAAATAACTGCTAAATAATACTTATTAAAGTCGGGTAGGGCTAATCCCCCTTTTTTTTCCCCCCTGCTCAGAACTGCATATGAGATGCGTGGTTTTTTGCCACCCCAGACAAATCTTGATATCAGACTCCTTAACGCTCTAAGATAATATTGAGGAAGAGGGATAGGCAACATCTGAAATTTAAACAATATTTTGGGGGCCAGTATCATTTTAGCCGCGTTCACATGCCCAAGCCATGAAAGAGGCCTCGCTGATAATCTTCTTGCTTCCTGCCTAATCTTGTACAGCAGTGGGATGTAATAGGTACAGTTTTTTAATAGTATTGGATAGTTTTATCCCTAAATACTTAATTTCCTTTTTCCAAGGGAAAGGGAACACCTGAGCAAGGTGGGCTTCCTCTTGTTTACCCACACTAATATTCAGGATCTCCGACTTCTTTAAATTTATTTTGAAATTAGAAGTTTCCCCATATCTTCTTAGGGTCCGTAGCACAATCGGGAGGGTGATTCTGGGATTTGTGATAAAAAAAATTACATCATCGGCAAAAGCCGCCAGTTTGTGTTCCCCTGCTCCTATCTTCACCCCACTACAGTCTGGATTGTTACGAATAGTGGCAAGGAGAGGCTCCAGGGAAAGGACAAACAGCAGGGGGGACAGAGGACACCCCTGCCTAGTGCCATTTGCCATGCTAAAGGGTTTTGAGAGGGCCCCATTCACCCTAACTGAAGCCGTGGGATTGTTGTATAGGGCCTTAACCCATGAAATAAACCTCGGGCCTACCCCCATTACTTCTAATGTTTTCATCATGAACCCCCAGTCTACCCTGTCAAATGCTTTTTCCGCGTCCACGGACAGGAATAGAACTGGGGGTCCATCCCGTTTGCTAGATTCCAGCAGGAGCGCTGCTCGTACCCCATTAGCCCTGCTCTGTCGCCCGGGCACGAAACCAGCCTGATCGGCATGTACGAGAGTGGACATTTTGTCCTTCAGTCTGCTCGCCAACACTTTCGCATAAAGTTTTACGTCTGCATTCAGCAGCGAGATGGGTCTATAACTAGAACAGAGCTGGGCATTTTTTCCTTCTTTTAATATCAAGGTGATCGAGGCTGATAAAGCTTCTCTCCCCATTGCACAGTTGGCATCCAACTCGTTCCAGAAATGGCAGAGTCTAGGAACAAGAATATGTTTCAACTTTTCCAGGTACAGAGTAGTAAAGCCGTCAGGCCCTGGACTCTTGCCCTTTGGGGAAGTTTTCAGCGCTGCCAAGATTTCATCTTCACCTATCGGTCTATCAAGGGTGATTCTCTCTTCCTCGGTGAGCTCCGCAACTCCTGCCCCCTTCAAAAATTCCTCGACCCTGCCCATCTGTGTTGGGTTACCTATCTATCTTGTCCAATAGAATATAGTGTCTCAAAAAACTTTTTGAACTCGTTTGCTATGCCTTTACTAGTCGCTATTATTTCCCCTTTATTTTGTACTTTTTCAATGAAAGTTCTGTCTCTTTTCTTTCTCACTAAATTGGCCAGATGCTTACTTGTTTTATTTGCCCATAGATAGTTATCCTTTGTTATCCTATTGAGAGCTTGCTTGGATTCCTGTTCCATAGCATCCCTCAACTCTTCGGCCCCTTAGACTTCTTATGGGTCTGTTCCAATAAATAAATTTCCTCAATAATCCTTTCCCTTTCTTCCTTTCTCTTTTTTTTTTATCCCAGCTCCTATGGAAATGAAGACCCCTCTAATGTACGCCTTGTGCGCTTCCCATACAACAGAGGAGGAAACCTCTCCTGTGTCATTAGATTTGAAGAAAAATTCCACCTCTTCCTGTACCTTTTCCAATATTTCTGGTTCCCTTAGCAGAGATTCATTCAGCTTCCACGAGAAGGGCCGCTCCTCCCTATCCGGGAGCCTCATCCTCATCGTGACCGGCGAATGATCCGAAAGAGACAGGATTTCTATTCTGGTTTCCTCCACCCATTCCAGTAGACTATGGTCCACAAAGATGTAGTCCAGTCTCGAATACGTCCCGTGCACTGGGGAAAAGAAGGTGTAATCTCTATCCTTGGCATGTTGCAGCCTCCATGCATCCATGAGTCGGCAGCCAAACAGCCGTCGTCCGATTGGGCTCATTGAGGCCTTCCTTATCCCCTGGGCCCAGGACGTACTATCGAGACTGGGGTCGAGGCAGAAGTTGAGGTCCCCCGCCAGCACCACCTCCCCCTCCCTAAACTTCATCAGCCTCGTCAACACCTGTCCCAGAAATACAGTTGGGTTTTTATTAGGACAATATATGTTCACTAAAGTCAACGTTTTATTCCCAATTTTGCCCTTCAAAAAAATATACCGGCCATCCGGGTCCGTCATTCTATCTACCAGAGTGAAGTTAGATGCCCTCGAGAGCCCTATTGCGACTCCCTTCGATCTCCTAATAGGGGAATCACTATAAAACCATTGCGGCAGGCTTGGAGAAAAAAGTCTAATCCTAGAGTCTAAAGCTAAGTGAGTCTCCTGGAGGAAAACTATATCGGCTCCGTACTGTTGGAGTTCCTTCAATATTTTGTGTCTTTTTATAGGCGAATTTAAACCTTTTACGTTATAGGATAAAAACTTGAGATCATACATTCCCCTGACTCTATCCCTTTACACCTTCCGAATGCTCCCCTAAAACCAATTCTGCAGGATCTACCTCCCCCCTCCCAGCCCCTCCTTCCCCCCGCCCTGCCTACCCCCACCTCTACCTCAAACCCCCCCTCCCCCCCCGGCTGCAACCCAGCCCCAAGCCCGCACGTAGGAGATACTCCCGATCCCATACTGCGCGCTTCCTACCTAGGGGTGATGCTCCAATGACGGCTCCCGATACCCCCTCCGTCCAACAATGAGGCGGAGTATGGTAGGGAAGGCGAGACGCCAGCACCCCGATTGGGAGTCGCCCCTCCCCATGTCCCCCGCCCACCAGCAGCTCAATCCTTTACCACATGTTCAAGTATCAAAAGTCCAGAGTCACGGCATCATATAAGCTACCCGGGTCACCTGGTTGGGAGGAAGAAGCAAAAAAAAAAAAAAAAGTGGTGACCTCACAGTTCCCAATCCCTCTCATGCCGCTGGTCTTTGTATCCTTATCAATCCCTTCTTGAGTCTTCAGGTAT
Source organism: Lithobates septentrionalis (assembly GCA_037952835.1). Taxonomy (NCBI): domain Eukaryota; kingdom Metazoa; phylum Chordata; class Amphibia; order Anura; family Ranidae; genus Lithobates; species Lithobates septentrionalis. Next base: position 75,325 of record JBBDGP010003756.1, read on the forward strand.
CGGAATACCCAGGCTGTCGCAGAAGTCCTGCATCTCTTCCAGGAATCTCATATTGAAAGATCTCCCTTCCTTAACAACTATCAGGGATGTTGGGAACCCCCAGCTGTACTTCAGATTGGCCCTCCGAAGTTGCTCTAAGAGTGGTCTCATCTGTCTTCTCCGAGCCAAGGTTCCCGCTGATAGGTCCGCAAATATCTGTAAATTATTGCTCTCAAAACAAATTGGGGGGGCCCCCCTGAGATTCTCCCAAATTTTTTCTTTGTCCTCGTATGCATGGAACTTCACGATTATGTCTCTAGGAATATCTTGCTTAATGTTAGGGGGTTTCCTCACCCTATGAACCCGATCGATCCTTAGCACCTCCTCCTCCTTTCTGCCCAGGATAGGGTTGAATATTTTTCTCACCTTCTCCCCCAAGTCCTCATTAAGTTGTTCCGGGATTGATCTGATACGCAGGTTTTGTCCCTGCTCTGATTCTCCTGCTCTTCCATTTTATATACCATCATGTGATTTTCATTCTGCATTTTCCTGACCTGCTCTTTAAGAACCCGGATCTCTTTTGCCTGGTTGCCTGTTGCCTCCTCGGCCTCTTCCAATCTATGCAGTAGCTGACCCATGTCTGTGCGCACATTCATGATTTCGGTTTTTATAACGCTTTCAAGTTTAGCAAACATTTCCAGCATTTCTGTTTTATTCAGACCGGGCTCCATGATTCTTTGGTCTTCCAGGATGCATCTAGCTACTGCTCCTTCTAGTTCAAGCTCCTCCTTGGTACTGTCCCCCTGTCCCCCCTTCTGTTTCTGCTGGTCTTTTTTCTTATCTTTTGTCCCTGACTGTTTCATGTCCATTCCGGGGCTCTTTTGGCTTGCTTCTTTGAGATATTTTTGTATAGAGCTAGAATTAAGGCTCTCCCTTGGATTTTTAGGCTCTGTTGTTCTTAGAGACCGTCCTCTCATGCTTCAGCTTACTGCCCGCTCTCTTGCGCGGCCAGATTGGTTTTTCTATTTACGTTTGCGATTCCCAGGCCTCCTACTACCAACTCCGACCCCGATACCTCGCAGTCTTACTCACACCCTCCCACCGGTGCGTCTCCACTGCATGTAATTATTATAGCCGAAAAGTCCGAGGAGAGTCCCCTCCTTGCCTTCCCCTCCACCCTCCTCCTTTCCTTTTACTCTCCTTTATTTCATTCCCCCTATAAACGCGGGGACTTTCATAGGTTGCATCAGACCTACCCAATTCCTGGGGTCTCGCTTATTTAGCTAATGTACCCCACCATTTGAGCGGGGCATGGAAACAGAGGCAGATGAGGACACCAGACTCCAAGCATTAATCGGCAAAACAAAAATTAATCGACAGTTAATCGGTAATCAAAAAGATCCCCCAACAGTCCAGAACATAAAAGGTCATATATCGCTGCTCACCAGAGCTTGATAAGGAGACTAGGCGCTGAGCCTTATAGTTCATCAGCATTCAGTATAGTAAAGGAGATTTTCATACCTTGTCTTCTGATTCATGTCACTCACCAGCAGCGCTGCTCCACTTCTGTTACCCCTACAACTTCTGCAACATACATGAACCTGGGTTCTTGGTGCTGGTGGAGGGGGGATGAAGGGGGAAGATGGCACAAGGCAGGTCAACAGGATGTCCAGCAATTACGTGGTGACTGACCACACTAAGACATTACATCTCCTCCGACACCAGAGCTGTTAAGCCCGCCGAGTCCTCTCCCTTTCTGGCTCCTTGATTCCTGTGCGTCTGGTTCTATTGATGATCCACCATTACCAGGAAAGGATGCAGGCAGATAAAATCCGCCTCTGTGTTGAGCTGCTGTTTGTGGCTGCGGGGCACAGGAGGTGATGCAACCCCACGGGAGGTCATATATCCCAGTCAGATTCTTCTTGGGTACGCTGCGGGCTCTCACCCCACTCGGCGTCTCTCTCCCGTTCGAAGCGACTCGTCTCCCGCCCTCACATCGGCGCCGCCGTCAGGCACCTCCCCCTGTACGGGCGTCACACGTCACGTCCGCATCCTGACTGCCAGTCTGCTTCAAATCTTTACGTCGTAACTACGCCGGACCCAGAAATCCGCTCGTCTGTATGCTAGTCCGACAAAAACCCACGCTAGGGCAGCTATTGGCTACTGGCTATCAACTTCCTTATTTTAGTCCGGTGTACGTCATCACGTACGAATCTGTCTGACTTTTGTGTGATCGTATGTAGGCAAGTCCGTTCGTAAGAAAGTCTGCCGCAAGTCTGCCAAAAGTCCGCCAAAAGTCCGACAAAAGTCCGTCGAAAGTCTGTCGGACAGGCTGTCGGACTTTTGTAGATGAAAAGTCCGACCATGTGTACGCGGCATAACGGGTTTTCTTCTAAGATTGTCCTGTATTTGGCTCCATCCATCTTCCCATCAACTCTGACCAGCTTCCCTGTCCCTGCTGAAGAAAACCATCCCCACCACATGATGCTGCCACCACCATGTTTCACGGTTGGGATGGTGTGTTCAGGGTGATATGCAGTGTTAGTTTCCCCCACACATAGAGTTTTGCTTTTCGGCCAAAAGGTTCAATTTTGTTCTCATCTGACCAGAGCACCTTCTTCCACATGTTTGCTGTGTCCTCCACATGGCTTCTCACAAACTACAAACAGGACTTCTTATGACTTTCCTTCACCAATATTTTTCTTCTTGTCACTCTTCCATAAAGGGCAGATTTGTGGAGAACACGACTAATAGTTGTCCTGTGGACAGATTCTCCCCCCTGAGCTGTGGATCTCTGCAGCTCCTCCAGAGTTACCATGGACCTCTTGGCTCTTCTCTGATGAATGCTCTCCTTGCCCGGCCGGTCAGTTTAGGTGGACGGCCATGTCTTAGTAGGTTTGCAGTTGTGTCATACTCTTTCCATTTTCCGATGATGGATTGAACAGAGCTCCGTGAGATGTTCAAAGCTTGGGAGATGTTTTTATAACCTAACCCTGCTTTATACTTCTCCATAACTTTACCCCTGACCTGTCTGGTGTGTTCCTTGGCCTTCATGATGCTGTTTGTTTACTAACCTCTGAGGGCTTCACAGAACAGCTGTATTTATACTGAGATTAAATGACACACAGGTGGACTCTATTTACTAATTAGGTGACTTCTGAAGGCAATTGGTTCCACTAGATTTTGGTTAGGGGTATCAGAGTAAAGAGGGCTGAATACAAATGCCCCCCCCACACACTTTTTACATATTTATTTGTATAATTTATAATTTTCCTCCCACTTCACAATTATGAGCCACTTTGTGTTGGTCTATCACATAAAATCCCAATAAAATATATTTATGTTTTTGGCTGTAACATGAGAAAATATGGAACATTTCAAAGAGGTATGAATACTTTTTCCAAGGCACTGTATATCCTGAATCTTTTTATTATCAAAGTAAAACCTGTGTACCTGGCACAAAAATAGTAAAAAAACATACTTTTTGTAATAATTTAGCATTTGGACTACAGAAAATATTGGGGTGCCCTGGTGGGGCTCTGTAACTTACCCATGTATTCACAAATATATACTGGTAGACGGGATAATTTGGTCGGTTGCCGTCTGTTTGGTGAGTTTAGCCGGGAATTTCCTTGGTTTTTATTTTGCATGCCCTTCCTTCAGTGGCGGCCCGTAATGCAGTGCTTTAATAGGCTTCAAAAAAAGGGTTGTGTGACAATAGCAAATGAATGTGCACTATTGTGACACTGATTCTCCTCCTGGGCCAATCAGGAAATGGGTCCCGTAAAACACACTAAACCTTACCTTTGACCCTGACTGACTCTGAGCATGACCTTTACCCTAACCTTCATAGTGACCCTAAAGCCAGCCATGCATGGATCGAAATTCGGCTGGTAGCCAGCTGAATTTCAATCCACGTATGGATAGGCTGATTGTACTTGAGTCAGTCAATCGTTAAACTTGGGTACAACCAGCATATTCATTGCGTTCTGCTGGCCGGGAAGGCTCCTCCCTGCAACTCCCCCCCCCATCCCCCAGCCGGCAGAACTAAATATATTTTTTTTATATTTATTTTGTTTACATTTTTTTTAACATGAAGAAAAATGATACAATGTATTATATAACGGATCCTGTATGTATACAATGTATTATATAATGTACCCTGTATGTATACAATGTATTATGTAATATATCCTGTATGTATACAATGTATTATAGAATGTATCTTGTATGTATACAATGTATTATATAATATATCCTGTATGTATACAATGTATTATAGAATGTATCCTGTATGTATACAATGTATTATATAATATATCCTGTATGTATACAATGTATTATATAATATATCCCGTATGTATACAATGTATTATATAATGCATCCCGTATTTATACAATGTATTATATAATATATCCTGTATGTATACAATGTATTATATCATATATCCTGTATGTATACAATGTATTATATAATGGATCCTGGATGTATACAATGTATTATATAATGTATCCTGTATGTATACAATGTATTATATAATATATCCTGGATGTATACAATGTATTATATAATGGATCCTGGATGTATACAATGTATTATATAATATATCCAGTATGTATACAATGTATTATATAATAGATCCTGTATGTATACAATGTATTATATAATATATCCTGTATGTATACAATGTATTATATAATGTATCCTGTATGTATACAATGTATTATATAATAGATCCTGTATGTATACAATGTATTATATAATATATCACGTATGTATACAATGTATTATATAATATACCCAGTATGTATACAATGTATTATATAATAGATCCTGTATGTATGCAATGTATTATATAATATATCCTGTATGTATACAATGTATTATATAATATATCCTGTATGTATACAATGTATTATATAATGTATCCTGGATGTATACAATGTATTATATAATATATCCTGTATGTATACAATGTATTATATAATATATCCTGTATGTATACAATGTATTATATAATATATCCTGTATGTATACAATGTATTATATAATGTATCCTGGATGTATACAATGTATTATATAATATATCATGTTTGTATACAATGTATTATATGATGTATCCTTTATGTATACAATGTATTATATAATATATCCTGTATGTATACAATGTATTATATCATATATCCTGTATGTATACAATGTATTATATAATGGATCCTGGATGTATACAATGTATTATATAATGTATCCTGTATGTATACAATGTATTATATAATATATCCTGGATGTATACAATGTATTATATAATGGATCCTGGATGTATACAATGTATTATATAATATATCCAGTATGTATACAATGTATTATATAATAGATCCTGTATGTATACAATGTATTATATAATATATCCTGTATGTATACAATGTATTATATAATGTATCCTGTATGTATACAATGTATTATATAATAGATCCTGTATGTATACAATGTATTATATAATATATCACGTATGTATACAATGTATTATATAATATACCCAGTATGTATACAATGTATTATATAATAGATCCTGTATGTATGCAATGTATTATATAATATATCCTGTATGTATACAATGTATTATATAATGTATCCTGTATGTATACAATGTATTATATAATAGATCCTGTATGTATACAATGTATACAATGTATTATATAATGTATCCTGTATGTATACGATGTATTATATAATATATCCTGTATGTATACAATGTATTATATAATGGATCCTGTATGTATACAATGTATTATATAATATATCCTGTATGTATACAATGTATTATATAATATAGCCCGTATGTATACAATGTATTATATATTATATCCCATATGTATACAATGTATATAATAGACCCTGTATGTACTGTATATACTCGAGTATAAGTCGTTCCGAGTATAAGTCGAGGCCCTAATTTACCACAAAAAAAATGGGAAAAACGTATTGACCCGAGTATAAGACGAGGGTGAGAAATGCACAGCTACTGTAAGTGGAAAAGAGGGTCAACAATGCCCATTTGCATGCCTCACTGTGCCCATTTGCAGCCATAGGTCCCCTGAACTTCAAACTCGGTAGTTAAGAGTTCCTAGATGCCCCCTAGCTGCAGCCAAAATTTGGGGTCTCTGAACCCAAAGGGTCCCGAAATGACATTGCTGCAGATGGACACAGTTGACCGAATTTGGGGCCCCATATCTCTGGGCCACTTAGTGCTAAGAACCCCAAATGTGGTGTGCAAACCCAGTGGAACTAGCACCATAACATTTCCAAAGCTGGGGTTTCTAGCACCAAGTGGCCCCGAGATACAGGGCCCCAAATATCAGTTCAGAAAATGTCAAGCACTTTTCTGCAGCAGAGAATGACATTTTCCGAACCGGAAAGTGCCCCCCTCGACTTATACTCGAGTCAAGCACTTTTCTGCAGTAAAAAATTTCATTTTCTGAACCGACTTTGGGGAACCGTATCTCAGGGCCACTTAGGGCTAGGAACCCCAAATTTGGTGTGCAAACCCAGTGGAACTGGTACCATAACATATCCAAAACTAAAGTTCCTAGCACTAAGTGGCCCCGAGATACGGGGCCCCAAAATCGGTTCGGGAAATGTCATTCTCTGCTTCAGAAAAGTGCTTGACATTTTCTGAACCGAATTTGGGGCCCCATATCTCAGGGCCACTTGGTGCTAGGAACCCCAAATTTGGTATGCAAACCCAGTGGAACTTGTACCATAACATATCCAAAGCTGGGGTTCCTAGCACCAAGTGGCCCTGAGATACGGGGCCCCAAATCTGGTTCGGAAAATGTCATTCTCTGCTGCAGAAAAGTGCTTGACATTTTCTGAACTGATATTTGGGGCCCTGTATCTCGGGGCCACTTGGTGCTAGAAACCCCAGCTGGAAATGTTATGGTGCTAGTTCCACTGGGTTTGTACAACAAATTTGGGGTTCCTAGCCCTAAGTGGCCCTGAGATACGGGGCCCCAAAGTCGGTTCAGAAAATGAAATTTTTTACTGCAGAAAAGTGCTTGACTCGAGTATAAGTCGAGGGGGGCACTTTCAGCACAAAAAAAGTGCTGAAAAATTCGACTTATACTCAAGTATATACGGTATACAATGTATTATATAATATATCCTGTATGTATACAATGTATTATATAATGGATTCTGGATATATACAACTGACCTTGTTAACAAAAAACAAAAAAGAAAAAACCTGAATGCGGTTGGTTTTTATATTTTTTTCATCTTTGTGTTTTTCACTTGGGCCTACTGGACTTTGGGTTTACAGAGCTACAATATAGATATGTAAATTCATGTATGCCAAAAGGTTAACTGCTTCAGCCCTGCAATTTTTGCGATTCGGCACTGCGTCGCTTTAACTGACAATTGCGCGGTCGTGCGACGTCGCATCCAAACAAAATTACCGTCCTTTTTTCCCCACAAATAGTGATTTCTTTTGGTGGTATTTGATCGCCTCTGCGGTTTTTATTTTTTGCCCTATAAACAAAAAAGAGTGACAATTTTGAAAAAAAAGCAATATTTTATACTTTTTGCTATAATAAATACCCCCCAAAAAGATATAAAAAAAATTGTTTTATCCTCAGTTTAGGCCGATATGTATTCTTCTACATATTTTGGTAAAAAAAAAATCACAATAAGTGTAAATTGATTGGTTTGCGCACAAGTTATAGCGTCTACAAAATAGGGGATAGTTTTATGGCATTTTTATTATTATTTTTTTTTTTTTTTACTAGTAACGGTGGAGATCTGCGATTTTTATTGTGACTGCAACATTATGGCGGACACATCAGACAATTTTGACACATTTTTGTGACCATTAGCATTTTTACAGCAATCAGTGCTATAAAAAAATACATTGATTACTGTAAAAATGTCACTGGTAGTGAAGGGGTTAAAAACTAGGGGGCGATCAAGGGGTTAATGTGTTCCCTAGTGTGTGTTCTAACTGAAGGGGGGAGGGAACTGTGTAGGGGAAGAGATAGATCACTGTTCATACTCTGTATGAACAGATGAACTGTCACTTCTCCCCTCAGAGAACCGGACACTGTGTGTTTACACACACAGATCCCGGTTCTCCGTGTGACCCGAGCGATCGCGGGAGCCCGGCTGTGATCGCGACCGCCAGGCACTCGCATCGCCTCTGTGGACGATCAGGGGGTGCGCGCGCACCCCTAGTGACCACAGGGCGAAGCAACGTTACATAACGTTGTTTCGCCCAGCCGTGCCATGCTGCCGCAGTACGACTGCGGCGGCTGGTCGGCAAGTGGTTAAAGAGTACTGCAAAATGGTTTTTTTCCCTAGTTCAGGGAATAGTACTTTTATGCAGGAAATGAACATATTATTACTGTAGTTAGGATTTGGGTCTGGAAGATGATGGTGTGCCAAAATTACTGCGTCTGTTGCACATATTCTGATTATTTTTCAGATCAGGTTTTCTGGTTACACCTATGCCCAAAAGGGGTGCCGTAGTACTCTTTGGCCACTAGGTGACAATAAAGTAGTAAAAATAGTTTATGGGCTATGCATCATATTTCAGGATTATAGATTGTTATAGGCTATTGATTCGCTGGAGGATTGTCTCTCCAGAGATAATGCTCCAACTCTGGATGGTAATGCCTGTGCTGCTCCTCTAATTCTGTCCACTTGTAGGTTATTAGCGACAAGAGAAATTGTACTTTGTTTAACACTTTAAAGGCACTAATGTAATTTTTTATTGAATGCATTAACCATTTATTGTTAGCTAGATAGCCTGTATACTGTTATCTGACTTGGTGACAATCTCCTAAGTGTAATGTGCAAAGTTATTTTACCTCAACAAAGAACATTTACTGAATGCCTCATACTTATGGTTATGCTGTCATTTTCCCTCTCCCCACCCTCCATTTTTAATATTGTGGTATGTGGCTCATGAGGACAGGGCCTATTTTCAGTGGTGTTTGTGTATGGAGGGTGAGGGGGTTGTGGATGTAGCACCCTCCTGGTTAGGTTGCTAGGTAAATTTCGTTTTTGATTTTTGGTTCCTTCTGTAATTAAGGGAGCAGATTGTTTGGTTTGGTCTGTTCAGGGTTTCACAGGCTGGGAGTTTGATTGCTTTCCCCTGCCTCTGGAAGAAAGATTCTGAAGTTTAGGAAGGATAAACTTAGACTATAAACATCATCAGAAGCCTTCGAGACAGCACATCCCCAAACGACATCATTCCCACAAAACTCCTTAAAGAACGTTCCGACATCCTGGCCCCTACTCTTACACACCTCATAAATCAATCATTCAAAGAAGGGACTGTACCAACCTCCCTCAAGCAAGGCATCGTCAAACCTCTGCTGAAGAAACCCAATCTTGACCCTAAGGACCCTAACTGCCGCAGACCAATAACAAGCCTCAACACCATCTCCAAGATTATGGAGAAAGCAGTAGTACTGCAACTACAACCCCACCTGGACACACACCAACTCCTGGACCCGCTGCAATCAGGCTTCCGCCCGGGCCATGGCACAGAAACAGCACTTCTCAAAATATGGGACGACGCCCTCGAAGCAGCAGATGACGGAGAATCTAGTCTCCTGGTACTGTTGGACCTCAGCGCAGCATTTGATACAGTGAACCACAATACTTTACTTGTCCGCCTCTCAGAAGTGGCAGGAGCCACAGGTCTGGCTCTAAAATGGCTTGCATCCTTCCTAGAGAATCGCTCTCAGATAGTGAAAGTAGGAACATTCACCTCGGAAACCCGGGCAGTCTTCTGCGGAGTTCCACAGGGCTCACCGCTGTCACCAGTGCTATTCAACATCTACATCCGCCCACTTCTCAATATCATCAGAAAAACGGATCTCTGTTTCCACTCATACGCCGATGACACCCAACTGTACTATCGCATCACCGGACAAAAAAAACATCATCAACAATTAGAAGAATGCCTCAGTTCAATTGATGACTGGATGACCATCAGCTCCCTCAAACTCAACGGTTCAAAAACAGAACTTCTTCTCCTACATGCCAACAAAAATTCCAAAATGAAGACCCCGTGGACACCTCCCACCATCCTCGGACAGACCATCGCTCCAAGCATCAAAGCCAAGAGTCTCGGAGTCAACTTTGACTCAGGAATGACAATGAATGCACAAATAGAATCAGTGGTGAGCGGATCCCACCATCTCCTCCGCCTCCTACGCAGACTCATCCCCTTCATCCCAGAAGAAGACAAACCGGCAGTTGTGGGAACAATCATCAACTCCCGACTCGACCACGCAAATTCGCTCTACATAGGACTACCCCAATATCAGCTTGCGCGCTTACAACTCATTCAAAACACGGCGGCAAGACTGTTAACAGGAAAAAAACCCTGGGAATCTATTTCACCATCCCTAAAGTGCCCACAATGCTTAACCGTAAAGAATCGGATCAAATTTAAGACCCTCTGCCTCACCCACAAATGCATACAAGGAAACGCTCCGCTATATCTTCAGGAGAAAATAAAACACTATACACCCAATCGCAGCCTTCGATCAGCTAACCAAAACCTCCTCATCATTCCCAAATATTGCTACAAAGCAAAGGGAGAACGAAGATTCGCAGTCCAAGGACCTCGACTATGGAACGCTCTTCCGACCCACATCCGCATGGAAGAAAACCATCAGGCCTTCAGGAAAAAACTAAAGACCTTCCTTTTCTAAGAAGCTGGCAACAGAGAACACATTCTAGCGCCTTGAGGCGATTCAGTTCGCATTTGCAGCGCTCTACAAATCCTTCATTCATTCATTCATTCATTCATAATTCAAATAACCAGCCTGACTACTGATCAGAGCCTAACCAATTCCTGGGGAGGAGTGCTCAGATGGTGGCTAGGCAACTGATAAATAGTATGAAGCTCTGGAGAGATGGTCTGTCCCCAGTAAGGAGAGTTTCAAGCCCCAGGTAGCTTGTCAGGACCTGGATCACCTGCTGGTGTCGCTGTGCTTCCAAGAGTGTGAGGTTGTAGTTCTGGGGTCCACCAGTGGGTGCCTCCCAGCAGCCAACAGATTCCAGTAATCAGTCTCTATGTGATGCTGGCTTCTGGGAAGGTATTTAGTCTCTCCTCTACTATTATAGTTTACTTCAGTTGCCAGATACAGCTTGCCACTTTTCCTGAGTCTAGATCCTGATCTTGCTTCTGCCCCACACCCTGAACTTTGCTGCCTCTTTTCCGCTCTCCTTGTACCTGATCCTGGTCCTGGTACCCCCTTCTCATTGATTCCCTGCATCTCTGATTGCATCAACTGATTGCAGAACTTCACTACAAGGATTTGGTCTAGAGAGATGTGTGTCTAGAAGAAGCTGGAAGGTGGGAGCTGTTCGGGGGACTTGTAAGTAAACACCACATCCTGTAACTGTGTAGAATACTGGAGACTGCACTGAGTACCGGCATTTGTGGCAAAGACTAGCCTCATGGTCTCCAGCTGTAAAGCAATAGACTGTCTATCATTCACTTTTACTCAGGAAGAAAATTGTCCTCCCATGGCTAAATCCTAAATGTTTTGGAGTATCCCTTGCCCTATTCCCTCTCCGGTTACCAGTTTTACAAGCAATAAATTGCAAACAGACAGCCCCTAGACTGTTTATTTGAGTCTGAGCGAATGGACTGTTGTTTGGGTGGACAGGCAACCTCTGCACTTTAAAAATCAGCGGCACCTATGAGGGCCACAATACATTGAGTAGGTCCCCCTTCTGCCGCCAAAACAACACTAACCTGTTGAGACATGAACTTCACTGGACCTCTGAAGGTACCCTGTGGCATCTGATACCAAGCCATCAGTAGCAAATCCTTTAAGCCCTGTAAGTTGTGAGGTGAGGCCTCCATGGATCGGACTTTTTTTTCCAGCACATCCCACAGATGCTCAATTGGACTGAGATATGGAGAATCTGTAGGCCAAATCAACACCTCTAATCCATAGTTGTGCTCCTCAAACCATTCCTGAACCATTTTCGCAGTGTGGTGGGGTGCATTATCCTGCTGAAAGAGGGCCCCTGCCATCAGGGAATACCATTTCCACGAAGAGGTGTGCTTGGCCACCAACAATGTTTAGGTAGGTGGTACGTGTCAAGTAGGGATGAGCTTCGTGTTCGAGTCGAACCCATGTTCGACTCGAACATCGGCTGTTCGACCGTCCGTCGAATTGCGAACGATATGGGCCGTTCGCGCCAAATTCGTGTGGCGCGTCACGGCCCATAATTCACTGCGGCATCGCAGTGCATTGCTGGCTGATGATTGGCCAAGCATGCACTATGACCCGCATGCTTGGCCAATCACAGCGCCGTCAGTAGAGAGAGCTGTAATTGGCCAAAGCCAGGGTGGCTTTGGCCAATTATGGCTCAGGGGATTTAGTACACACCCCACACTATATAAGGCCGCCTGCACGGCGGCCCTGTGTAGTGTGTGTTCCGGTGTGCTGAGAGATAGAGAGAGAGAGAGACAGTGTCATTTGATTTGAGTTAGATAGATTAGGCAGAACAGTCAGTCAGTTAGCTGCACTTACAGTGTATTGTGTATATATATGCATCCCAGGTGTTGCATATATATATATACACTGTATTCAGTTTAGCTAGATCCGTTCCTGTTATCTTCTATCTAGACTATTTAGTGCAGTGTGTCCTGCTCACAGTGTTCAGCTAGATCCGTTCCTGCTATTTACATTCAGTGCAGTGCGTCCTGCTCACAGTGTTCAGCTAGATCCGTTCCTGCTATTTACATTCAGTGCAGTGCGTCCTGCTCACAGTGTTCAGCTAGATCCGTTCCTGCTATTTACATTCAGTGCAGTGCGTCCTGCTCACAGTGTTCAGCTAGATCCGTTCCTGCTATTTACATTCAGTGCAGTGCGTCCTGCTCACAGTGTTCAGCTAGATCCGTTCCTGCTATATACATTTAGTGCAGTACGTCCTGCTCACAGTGTTCAGCTAGATCCGTTCCTGCTATTTACATTCAGTGCAGTGCGTCCTGCTCACAGTGTTCAGCTAGATCCGTTCCTGCTATTTACATTCAGTGCAGTGCGTCCTGCTCACAGTGTTCAGCTAGATCCGTTCCTGCTATTTACATTCAGTGCAGTGCGTCCTGCTCACAGTGTTCAGCTAGATCCGTTCCTGCTATTTACATTCAGTGCAGTGCGTCCTGCTCACAGTGTTCAGCTAGATCCGTTCCTGCTATTTACATTCAGTGCAGTGCGTCCTGCTCACAGTGTTCAGCTAGATCCGTTCCTGCTATTTACATTCAGTGCAGTGCGTCCTGCTCACAGTGTTCAGCTAGATCCGTTCCTGGTATTTACATTTAGTGCAGTGCGTCCTGCTCACAGTGTTCAGCTAGATCCGTTCCTGCTATTTACATTCAGTGCAGTGCGTCCTGCTCACAGTGTTCAGCTAGATCCGTTCCTGCTATATACATTTAGTGCAGTACGTCCTGCTCACAGTGTTCAGCTAGATCCGTTCCTGCTATTTACATTCAGTGCAGTGCGTCCTGCTCACAGTGTTCAGCTAGATCCGTTCCTGCTATTTACATTCAGTGCAGTGCGTCCTGCTCACAGTGTTCAGCTAGATCCGTTCCTGGTATTTACATTTAGTGCAGTGCGTCCTGCTCACAGTGTTCAGCTAGATCCGTTCCTGCTATTTACATTCAGTGCAGTGCGTCCTGCTCACAGTGTTCAGCTAGATCCGTTCCTGCTATATACATTTAGTGCAGTACGTCCTGCTCACAGTGTTCAGCTAGATCCGTTCCTGCTATTTACATTCAGTGCAGTGCGTCCTGCTCACAGTGTTCAGCTAGATCCGTTCCTGCTATTTACATTCAGTGCAGTGCGTCCTGCTCACAGTGTTCAGCTAGATCCGTTCCTGCTATTTACATTCAGTGCAGTGCGTCCTGCTCACAGTGTTCAGCTAGATCCGTTCCTGCTATTTACATTCAGTGCAGTGCGTCCTGCTCACAGTGTTCAGCTAGATCCGTTCCTGCTATTTACATTCAGTGCAGTGCGTCCTGCTCACAGTGTTCAGCTAGATCCGTTCCTGGTATTTACATTTAGTGCAGTGCGTCCTGCTCACAGTGTTCAGCTAGATCCGTTCCTGCTATTTACATTCAGTGCAGTGCGTCCTGCTCACAGTGTTCAGCTAGATCCGTTCCTGCTATATACATTTAGTGCAGTACGTCCTGCTCACAGTGTTCAGCTAGATCCGTTCCTGCTATTTACATTCAGTGCAGTGCGTCCTGCTCACAGTGTTCAGCTAGATCCGTTCCTGCTATTTACATTCAGTGCAGTGCGTCCTGCTCACAGTGTTCAGCTAGATCCGTTCCTGCTATTTACATTCAGTGCAGTGCGTCCTGCTCACAGTGTTCAGCTAGATCCGTTCCTGCTATTTACATTCAGTGCAGTGCGTCCTGCTCACAGTGTTCAGCTAGATCCGTTCCTGCTATTTACATTCAGTGCAGTGCGTCCTGCTCACAGTGTTCAGCTAGATCCGTTCCTGCTATTTACATTCAGTGCAGTGCGTCCTGCTCACAGTGTTCAGCTAGATCCGTTCCTGGTATTTACATTTAGTGCAGTGCGTCCTGCTCACAGTGTTCAGCTAGATCCGTTCCTGCTATTTACATTCAGTGCAGTGCGTCCTGCTCACAGTGTTCAGCTAGATCCGTTCCTGCTATATACATTTAGTGCAGTACGTCCTGCTCACAGTGTTCAGCTAGATCCGTTCCTGCTATTTACATTCAGTGCAGTGCGTCCTGCTCACAGTGTTCAGCTAGATCCGTTCCTGCTATTTACATTCAGTGCAGTGCGTCCTGCTCACAGTGTTCAGCTAGATCCGTTCCTGCTATTTACATTCAGTGCAGTGCGTCCTGCTCACAGTGTTCAGCTAGATCCGTTCCTGCTATTTACATTCAGTGCAGTGCGTCCTGCTCACAGTGTTCAGCTAGATCCGTTCCTGCTATTTACATTTAGTGCAGTGCGTCCTGCTCACAGTGTTCAGCTAGATCCGTTCCTGTTATCTTCCTACTGACAGGCAGGCTTGTCTGGTTACAGTATATAAAGTTACCTGAAGAAAATTACAGGTGTTCTATCCCAGCTTAGTGCAGCTACAGGCCATTAGTATGTCTGGAAGGCCAAGAAGGAGAGGCAGACAGTCACAAGCCAATAAGAGAGGGCAAGCAGGCTCTGTGTCTAGTGCTGGTCGTGGAGACGGTGCATCCTCATCAGCACGTGGCCATGGGACACGCTTGGCCTTTTTTTCGGCAGCTGGCCGTGTTGAGCCGCAACATGCGGAAGACTTGGTCGAGTGGATGACCAAGCCGTCCTCATCCTCCTCATCCTCTCTCACCCATGCCCAGGGTGCTTTGTCTGGCAAAGCAGCGGCCTCTTCCCTCAGCTCAATGTCATCAGTGACTCCTTCCCTAGCTCCACCATGTCCTCCTGAGGATTCCCTCGAACTGTTTGACCACAGTGTTGGGTACATGCTCCAGGAGGATGCCCAGCGTTTGGAAGGCTCTGATGATGATACTGAGCTCAATGAAGGCAGTAACATGAGCACGGACAGAGGGGGTGCCCAAGAAGGACAGCAATCTGGCAGTCATGCTCCCCCTGCTGCAGCATACTGCCAGGTTTGCTCCAGTGATGAGGAGGGAGGGGATGATGAGGTCACTGACTCAACGTGGGTGCCTGATAGGAGAGAGGAGGAGGAGGAGGAGGAGGAGGTGGCACATCACCAACTAGGCAGGATGCCCTCCAGGGGCCAGCCTAAGGGCAGCACATTGACTGCATCACACCCCAAAGCTCCACATGTGCAGGGCGCTGCAGTCTCTGCGCGTTATTCAAAAAGTTCTTTGGTGTGGGCCTTTTTTGAGACGAGTGCATCAGATCGCACCGCTGCTATTTGCAACATATGTCTCAAGCGTATCTCGCGTGGCCAAAACATCTCCCGCTTGGGTACCACATGCTTGACCAGACATATGTTGACCTGCCATGCAGTTCGTTGGCAAGCGTATCTGAAAGACCCACACCAAAGAACAAAGAGGATCTCTCCTTGCTCCTCATCAGCTGAGATTTCCAACCCCACTAGACCTTCAGTCCTCTCTGAGACCTGCAGTGAGAGGAATGAAGGTGTAGAATTAGGTGTGTCACAGCCAAGTACTTGTGGGCAATCTGCTTTTGGTACACCGACGTCAGATTGTACCAGGCAAATTTCCCTGCCCCAGCTGCTGCACCGCCGAAAGAAGTTTGCTCCCAGCCATCCACATGCCCAGCGGTTGAATGCTAGCTTGGCAAAATTGCTAGCACTTCAACTGCTGCCTTTTCAGTTGGTAGACTCTGCCCCCTTCCGTGAGTTTGTGGAATGTGCGGTTCCTCAGTGGCAGGTACCCAAACGCCACTTTTTCTCACGGAAGGCGATTCCGGCTCTCTACCGGCATGTGGAAGGCAATGTCCATGCCTCGCTGGACAGGGCGGTCAGCGGTAAGGTGCATATTACCGCTGACTCATGGTCCAGCAGGCATGGACAGGGACGTTACTTAAGTTTCACGGCGCATTGGGTGACTCTGCTGGCAGCTGGGAAGGATGCAGGACAAGGTGCAGTAGTGTTGGAGGTTGTTCCGCCACCACGCCTCCAAAATGCTGATTGTGACACACCTCTCTCCTCCACCCCCTCCTCTTCTTCTTCCTCCATGGCCTCTTCCTCGGAACCAGCGGTGCTCCGTAGGCGTTCAAGGGGCTACGCAAGTACGCAGGCCAAAAGATGCCATGCGGTGCTTGAGCTGGTGTGCTTGGGGGACAGGAGCCACACTGGGGCAGAGGTTTTGTCAGCTCTGCAGGGGCAGGTTCAGAGGTGGTTGACGCCACGCCAACTTAAGGCAGGAATGGTGGTTTGCGACAATGGCACCAACCTCCTCTCTGCCCTCCGACAGGGACAACTGACCCATGTGCCCTGTTTGGCTCACATCCTTAACTTGGTGGTGCAGCGGTTCTTGGGCAGGTACCCGGGCTTACAGGATGTCCTGAGGCAGGCCAGGAAAGTCTGTGTGCATTTCCGCCAGTCATATAATGCCAGTGCTCGGCTGACGGACCTCCAAAAGGAGTTTAACCTGCCCAAGAACCGCCTAATCTGTGACATGCCCACCAGGTGGAACTCGACGTTGGCCATGCTGCAGCGGCTGCACACGCAGCAGAGGGCCATCAATGAGTACCTGTGCGACTATGGCACCAGGACAGGGTCAGGGGAGCTTGGTTTTTTTTCCCCACGCCAGTGGGCCATGATCAGGGATGCATGCACTGTCCTGTCACCATTCGAGGAGGCCACGAGGATGGTGAGCACTGACAGTGCATGCATCAGTGACACTGTCCCCCTTGTCCACCTGTTGGAGCACACGCTGCGTGGAATAATGGACAGGGCACTTGAGGCAGAACAGAGGCAGGAAGAGGAGGACTTCCTTAGCTCTCAAGGCCCCCTTTATCCAGACAGTGTTCCTGCGTGCCCGCCGATCACACAGGAAGAGGACGGGGAGGAGGAGGAGGAGGAGGAGGAAGATTGTGTCAGTATGGAGGTGGAGCCTGGCACTCAGCATCAGCAGTCTTTAAGGGATCAGTCCCAAGGAACACATGGACTTGTACGTGGCTGGGAGGAGGTGGCTGCGGACGTTGTTGTCCTTAGTGACCCAGAGGACTCCGGACCGAATGCCTCAGCAAACCTACGCTGCATGGCCTCCCTGATCCTGCAAAGCCTGCGTAAGGATCCTCGTATTCGTGGTATCAAGGAGAAGGACCAATACTGGCTGGCAACCCTCCTTGATCCACGTTACAAGGGTAAGGTTGCGGACCTTATCTTGCCATCGCAGAGGGAGCAGAGGATGAAACATCTTCGGGAGGCCTTGCAGAAAGGTCTGTGCAACGCGTTCCCAGAGACTGGGAGGTTACAAACTCCTGTTTCTGGACAACGTGTTGCTGAGGCTTCGGTCAGTCAAAGAAGGAGCGGTGGAGAAGGTGGCCGTCTGACCGATGCGTTCAGACAATTTTTTGGTCCGCAGCCCCAAGGTATGATCGGTTCCAGCAACCATCGCCAGCGTCTGTTTTACATGGTGCAGGAATACCTAGGGGCAAGATCAGACTTGGACACCTTTCCCACCGAAAATCCTCTGGGTTACTGGGTCTTGAGGATGGATCACTGGCCAGAGCTTGCACAGTATGCAATTGAGCTACTGGCCTGTCCTGCATCCAGCGTTCTTTCGGAACGTACATTCAGTGCTGCTGGAGGCGTGGTAACCGATCACAGGGTGCGTCTGTCCACTGACTCGGTCGATCGGCTGACCTTCATAAAAATGAATCAGTCTTGGATCACCACCAGCTACCAAGCACCTGATGCTGATGTAACTGAATAATTTTTTTCAGATCCCTTCAAAGACTGCCTATGCTGATGCTGAGTGATTATCCCTGAGTAATTATCCTCTTCCTCCTCAATCATCACGCTGATAGCTTGTAAGAACATTTTTGGTTCTGGGCGCCACCACCAGTGCCTAAGGCACAATTTTTCAGCCCCTGTATAACAGGGGCGTGTAATTACAATTTTTGATGTAATACTTTGCAGCACGGCTCGTTCCTGCATTCCAACTAGAGTGTCTGTGAGGGGTTGCAGTGTTGTGGCACCAGCACCAGTGCCTAAGGCCCAATTTTTCTGCCCCTGTCTAACAGGGGCGTGAAATTACAATTTTTGATGCAATACTTTGCAGCAGGGCTCGTTCCTGCATTCCAACTAGAGTGTCTGTGAGGGGTTGCAGTGTTGTGGCACCAGCACCAGTGCCTAAGGCCCAATTTTTCTGCCCCTGTCTAACAGGGGCGTGTAATTACAATTTTTGATGCAATACTTTGCAGCAGTGCTCGTTCCTGCGTTCCAACTAGAGTGTCTGTGAGGGGTTGCAGTGTTGTGGCACCAGCACCAGTGCCTAAGGCCCAATTTTTCTGCCCCTGTCTAACAGGGGCGTGTAATTACAATTTTTGATGCAATACTTTGCAGCAGGGCTCGTTCCTGCATTCCAACTAGAGTGTCTGTGAGGGGTTGCAGTGTTGTGGCACCAGCACCAGTGCCTAAGGCCTAATTTTTCAGCTCCTGTTCAACAGGGGCATGTAATTACAATTCTTGATCTAATATTTCACAGCAGGGCCCTGTGAGGGCTTACAGTGTTTTGGCCACAGCAACACCTAAGGCCCAAATTTCTGCTGAGTATATAGGGCAGGACCCTACTTTCAAACATCTAACTTACAAACGACTCCTACTTGCAAACGGAAGGAGACAACAGGAAGTGAGATGAAATCTACCCATAGGAAGGGAAATTCTCTCATGTAAGAGTTAATATGGGAAAACAATTTCTCCTTTCCACTGATGCTTTCCAATCCTTGTTCCACAAAAAAACCCAAATTTTCAAAAAACATTTTTCATTGGGACAAAAAAGTGAGGTGAAATCTTCTGAAGAGGAGGAAAGACGCAAAACAAATGTCACAGGGGTGATAACCCTTCCCTATGTTTTCCAAAAAGCTTAGAAAAGATTTTTTGGCTGGAGCTAAACACATTAAAAATGTTCAAAATTACAAACAGATTCTACTTAACAACAAACCTACAGTCCCTGTCTTGTTTGCACCGCCTGTATACTGCTGTTCAGAGTATATAGGGACCTTTCCTTATTTTAATTTGGGTGCGGGGTTCCCCTTAATATCCATACAAGACCCAAAGGGCCTGGTAATGGACTGGGGGGTACCCATGCCGTTTGTCTCACTGATTTTCATCCATATTGCCAGGACCCGACATTACATTAAACCCGCAAGCAGTTTTAAATGAGATTTTTTCCTTTAAAAATGACATTTGGTGCAGGGACTGTTCTAAACACGGGAAACACGCGTCACTTTACAGGCATACTATAGACACCCCCCAGGTACGATATTTAAAGGAATATTTCACTTTTTTTTTTTTACTTTAAGCATCATTAAAATCACTGCTCCCGAAAAAACGGCCGTTTTTAAAAGTTTTTTTTGCATTGATACATGTCCCCTGGGGTAGGACCCGGGTCCCCAAACCCTTTTTAGGACAATACCATGCAAATTAGCCTTTAAAATGAGCACTTTTGATTTCGAACGTTCGAGTCCCATAGACGTCAATGGGGTTCTAACGTTCGTGCGAACTTGCGGTCCGTTCGCGGGTTCTGGTGCGAACCGAACCGGGGGGTGTTCGGCTCATCCCTAGTGTCAAGTAACATCCGTATGAATGGCAGGAGCCAAAGTTTCCCAGCAGAACATTTTCCAAACATCACACTGCCTCCGCCGCCTTGTCTTCTCCTCATACTGCATCCTGGTGCCATCTCTTCCCCAGATAAGTGACGCACACACACCCAGCCATTCACACGATGGAAAAGAAAACGTGCTTCACCAGACCAGGCCACCTACTTCCATTGCTCTGTGCTCCAGTCCTGATGCTCACATGCCCATTGTAGGTGCTTTTGGCTGTGGACATGGGTCAGTATGGACACCCTGACCGGTCTACGGACACGCAGCCCCCATACACAACAAACTGCGCTGACCAACTTCAAGGACAGCATGTTCACTTGCTGCGTAATATATCCCAACCACTTTCAGATGCCATTGTAATGATATAATTAATGTTATTCACTTAATCTGCCAGGGTTCATAAAGTTATGGCTGATCGGTGTGACATACACAGAGCATTTTGGGTGCTCTAAAGAAAGAGGGCACACTGACTGTTTGCCTTCAGACTATTTCTCTATAATTGAAACAACAGCTTGACTCCCTGACTAAAGCAGACAGGAAGGGGGCGGGGAGGAAGCTGGAGGAAAAACTCTATAAACAGACTTTTTTCAATGCAGTGTCTCCTCTGTTCCTGCTGGTACATAAGGTTCCATAGCTTTAACTTGCAGGGTTCTGCTGTTACCTGTTATCCCACAAGACTTCACAAGACATTTCAAGGCCATTGTTTCTAATATTTAGGGACTCGTTAATGACTGGAATGGTACCACTGTATGGGTGTAGGGCCAACGTGGTGCCTATATTTAAAAAGGGATCAAAGTCTTTACCAAGTAACTATAGACCTGTTAGTGTAAGTTCTATAGTCGGGAAGATACTGGAGAGTTTAATAAAAGATCACATAGATGAGTTCTTGCTGAAAAAAAATATCTTAAGCAACAGACAGCATGGATTCATGAACGACAAATGTTGTCAAACAAATCTGATTTCTTTTTATGAGGAGGTAAGAGAAACCTTGGGCAGAAGGGTGGCTGTGGTATACTTGGACAGAAGGGTGGATGTGGACGTTGTATACTTGGACAGAGGGGTGTCTGTGGACGTGGTATACTTGGACAGAGGGGTGGCTGTGAACGTGGTATACTTGGACAGAGGGGTAGCTGTGGACGTGGTATACATGGAAAGAGGGGTGTCTGTGGACGTGGTATACTTGGACAGAGAGATGGCTGTGGACGTGGTATACTTGGACAGAGCGGTGGCTGTGGACATGGTATACTTGAACAGAGGACTGGCTGTGGACCTGGTATACTTGGACAGAGGGGTGCCTGTGGACGTGGTATACTTGGACAGAGGGGTGGCTGCTTACGTGGTATACTTGGACAGGGGTAGCTGTGCACGTGGTATACTTGGACAGAGGGGTGGCTGTGGACGTGGTATACTTGGACAGAGGGATGTCTGTGGACGTGGTATACATGGACAGAGAGGTGGCTGTGGACGTGGTATACTTGGACAGAGGACTGGCTGTGGACGTGGTATACTTGGACAGAGGGGTGCCTGTGGACGTGGTATACTTGGACAGAGGGGTGGCTGCGTACGTGGTATACTTGGACAAAGGGGTAGCTGCGGACATGGTATACTTGGACAGAGGGGGGGCTGTGGATGTGGTATACTTTGACAGAGGGGTGGCTGTGGACGTGGTATACTTGGACAGAGGGGTGGATGTGGACCTTGTATACTTGGAAAGAGGGGTGGCTGTGGAAGTGGTATACTTGGACAGAGGGGTGACTGTGAACGTGGTATACTTGGACAGAGAGGTGGCTGTGGACCTGGTATACTTGGACGGAGGGGGGCTTTGGATGTGGTATACTTGGACAGAGGGGTGGCTGTGAATGTGGTATACTTGGACAGAGGGGTGGCTGTAGATGTGGTATACTTGGACAGAGGGCTGCCTGTGGACGTTGTATACTTGGACAGAGAGGTGGCTGCGGACATGGTATACTTGAACAGAGGAGTGGCTGTGGATGTGGTATACTTGGACAGAGGAGTGGCTGTGGACGTGGTATACTTGGACAGAGGGGTGGCTGTGGACGTGGTATACTTGGACAGAGGAGTGACTGTGAACGTGGTATACTTGGACAGAGGGGTGGCTGCGGACGTGGTATACTTGGACAGAGGAGTGGCTGTGGATGTGGTATACTTGGACAGAGGGGTGGCTGTGGATATGGTATACTTGGACAGAGGGGTGGCTGTGGATATGGTATACTTGGACAGAGGGGTGCCCGCGGACGTGGTATACTTGGACAGAGGGGTGGCTGCGGACGTGGTATACTTGGACAGAGGAGTGGCTGTGGATGTGGTATACTTGGACAGAGGAGTGGCTGTGGACGTGGTATACTTGGACAGAGGAGTGGCTGTGGACGTGGTATACTTGGACAGAGGGGTGGCTGTGGACGTGGTATACTTGGACAGAGGGGTGGCTGTGAATGTGGTATACTTGGACAGAGGGGTGGCTGTGAACGTGGTATACTTGGACAGAGAGGTGGCTGTGGACCTGGTATACTTGGACAGAGGGGGGCTTTGGACGTGGTATACTTGGACAGAGGGGTGGCTGTGGACGTGGTATACTTGGACAGAGGGGTGGCTGTGGACGTGGTATACTTTAACAGAGGGGTGGCTGTGGATGTGGTATACGTGGACAGAGGGGTGGCTGTGGATGTGGTATACTTGGACAGAGGGGTGCCTGTGGACGTGGTATACTTTGACAGAGGGGTGGCTGCTTACGTGGTATACTTGGACAGAGGGGTGGCTGTGCACGTGGTATACTTGAACAGAGGGGTGGCTGTGGACGTGGTATACTTGGACAGAGGGATGTCTGTGGACGTGGTATACTTGGACAGAGAGGTGGCTGTGGACGTGGTATACTTGGACAGAGGACTGGCTGTGGACGTGGTATACTTGGACAGAGGGGTGCCTGTGGACGTGGTATACTTGGACAGAGGGGTGGCTGCGTACGTGGTATACTTGGACAAAGGGGTAGCTGCGGACATGGTATACTTGGACAGAGGGGGGGCTGTGGATGTGGTATACTTTGACAGAGGGGTGGCTGTGGACGTGGTATACTTGGACAGAGGGGTGGATGTGGATGTGGTATACTTGGAAAGAGGGGTGGCTGTGGAAGTGGTATACTTGGACAGAGGGGTGACTGTGAACATGGTATACTTGGACAGAGAGGTGGCTGTGGACCTGGTATACTTGGACGGAGGGGGGCTTTGGATGTGGTATACTTGGACAGAGGGGTGGCTGTGGATGTGGTATACTTGGACAGAGGGCTGGCTGTGGATGTGGTATACTTGGACAGAGGGGTGCCCGCGGACGTGGTATACTTGGACAGAGGGGTGGCTGCGGACGTGGTATACTTGGACAGAGGAGTGGCTGTGGATGTGGTATACTTGGACAGAGGAGTGGCTGTGGACGTGGTATACTTGGACAGAGGAGTGGCTGTGGACGTGGTATACTTGGACAGAGGGGTGGCTGTGGACGTGGTATACTTGGACAGAGGGGTGGCTGTGAATGTGGTATACTTGGACAGAGGGGTGGCTGTGAACGTGGTATACTTGGACAGAGAGGTGGCTGTGGACCTGGTATACTTGGACGGAGGGGGGCTTTGGATGTGGTATACTTGGACAGAGGGGTGGCTGTGGATGTGGTATACTTGGACAGAGGGGTGGCTGTGGACGTGGTATACTTTGACAGAGGAGTGGCTGTGGATGTGGTATACTTGGACAGAGGAGTGGCTGTGAACGTGGTAATACTTGGACAGAGGAGTGGCTGTGGATGTGGTATACTTGGACTAAGGGGTGGCTGTGGACATGGTATACTTGGACAGAGGGGTGGCTGTGAACGTGGTATACTTGGACAGAGAGGTGGCTGTGGACCTGGTATACTTGGACGGAGGGGGGCTTTGGACGTGGTATACTTGGACAGAGGGGTGGCTGTGGATGTGGTATACTTGGACAGAGGGGTGGCTGTGGACGTGGTATACTTTAACAGAGGGGTGGCTGTGGATGTGGTATACGTGGACAGAGGGGTGGCTGTGGATGTGGTATACTTGGACAGAGGGGTGCCTGTGGACGTGGTATACTTTGACAGAGGGGTGGCTGCGGACGTGGTATACTTGGACAGAGGAGTGGCTGTGGACGTGGTATACTTGGACAGAGGAGTGGCTGTGGACGTGGTATACTTGGACAGAGGGGTGGCTGTGGACGTGGTATACTTGGACAGAGGGGTGGCTGTGGACGTGGTATACTTGGACAGAGGGGTGGCTGTGGACGTGGTATACTTGGACAGAGGGGTGGCTGTGGACGTGGTATACTTGGATTTTACAAAAGTGCTTGACACAGTTCTCCACACACGGCTCATGTGTAAGGTAAAGTCTACAGACTTGGAAAGATCAATTTGTAAATGGATAGAAAAATTGCTAAAAAGACAGAACCCCAAGGTTCAGTGTTGGGACACTTATTTTTTAATATCTTTATAAATGATATAGGGGCTGGAATTAATCAGGGCACTGAACCCCAGCATTGCCCATCAGTGCCGCCTTGTCAGTGCCTCCTATCAGTGCTGCCGTCAGTGCCTCCTAACAGTGCCCATCGGTGCAGCATATCAGTGCCGCCTCATCAATGCCAATCAGTGTGGCCTCATCGGTGCAGCTTATCAGTGCCCATCAGCGCACCTCAGTAAAGGAAAAAAATTACTTATTTGATAAATTTTATAACTGAAACTAAGAAAAACCTTTTGTTTTTTTTTTCAAAATGTTCTGCTTATTTTTTGTTTTTAAGCAAAAAAAACCCCAGTGGTGATTAAATAACACCAATGAAAAGCTCTGTCTCAAAAAAATTATAAAAATGTAGTTTGGGTACATTGTTATTGTTATTGAAAGTGTGAGAGGGCTGAATGCTGAAAATTGGCCGGGGCAGGAAGGGGGTGAAAGGGCCCGCTATTGAAGGGGTTAATGTGCATGTTTTGCAGAGCCAAGACCTTTTCCTGGACTTCATCCTTCCCTGTAACAAGAAATGAGGGCAAATCTTCCGATGGGGACATCTATTCTGGAGGGGATTTCTTTTACTTTGCGGAGATCTCCTTATACTTCCTGTTGTGTCTATGGGATAGGAAGTGAAGCAAAATCTCCCCAAGAGATAGCAAAAAAGAACTGGCAGAGGTTCAACCCCTCCATACTTCATCCTAAAGGAAAAAATAATACTACATACGCCTCGGGCTTGTGTTCAGAAGCGACAGACAGTGTGATCATCATTGAGAACTGACTTTTCCGTAATCTTTTATATATGAGAGACTGCATGTAATGTTTTCATTGATAACTTCCCCGGGGCAGTACATCCACCCATCCCCACCTCCACCCCACCACCATCCCATCCCACCTCCACCCCACCTTACCCCGCCTCCACCCCATCCCACCTCCACCCGACCCCACCTCGCCCCACCTCCACCCCACCTTCACCCCACCACCCCATCCCACCTCCACCCCACCCCACCCCATCCCACCTCCACCCCACCCCACCCCACCCCACCTTACCCCACCTCCACCCCACCTTCACCCCACCACCCCATCCCACCTCCACCCCACCCCACCTCACCCCACCTCCACCCCACCTCCACCCCACCTTCACCCCACCACCCCATCCCACCCCCACCTCACCCCACCTCCACCCCACCACCATCCCATCCCACCTCCACCCCACCCAACCCCGCCTCCACCCCATCCCACCTCCACCCGACCCCACCTCACCCCACCTCCACCCCACCTTCACCCCACCACCCCATCCCACCTCCACCCCACCCCACCCCATCCCACCTCCACCCCACCCCACCCCACCCCACCCCACCTCATCCCACCTCCACCTCCACCCACCACCACCCCACCCCACCTCACCCCATCCCACCTCCACCCCACCCCACCTCCACCCCACCACCACCCCATCCCACCTCCACCCCACCCCACCTCCACCCCACCCCACCCCACCCCACCTTACCCCACCTCCACCCCACCTTCACCCCACCACCCCATCCCACCTCCACCCCACCCCACCTCACCCCACCTCCACCCCACCTCCACCCCACCTTCACCCCACCACCCCATCCCACCCCCACCTCACCCCACCTCCACCCCACCACCATCCCATCCCACCTCCACCCCACCCAACCCCGCCTCCACCCCATCCCACCTCCACCCGACCCCACCTCACCCCACCTCCACCCCACCTTCACCCCACCACCCCATCCCACCTCCACCCCACCCCACCCCATCCCACCTCCACCCCACCCCACCCCACCCCACCCCACCTCATCCCACCTCCACCTCCACCCACCACCACCCCACCCCACCTCACCCCATCCCACCTCCACCCCACCCCACCTCCACCCCACCACCACCCCATCCCACCTCCACCCCACCTTACCCCACCTCCACCCCACCTCACCCCATCCCACCTCCACCTCACCCCACCTCCACCCCACCACCACCCCATCCCACCTCACCCCACCTCCACCCCACCTTCACCCCACCACCCCATCCCACCTCCACCCCACCCCACCCCACCTTACCCCGCCTCCACCCCATCCCACCTCCACCCCACCCCACCCCACCTCCACCCCACCTTCACCCCACCACCCCATCCCACCTCCACCCCACCTTCACCCCACCACCCCATCCCACCCCCACCTCACCCCACCTCCACCCCACCACCATCCCATCCCACCTCCACCCCACCCCACCCCGCCTCCACCCCATCCCACCTCCACCCGACCCCACCTCACCCCACCTCCACCCCACCTTCACCCCACCACCCCATCCCACCTCCACCCCACCCCACCCCATCCCACCTCCACCCCACCCCACCCCACCCCACCTTACCCCGCCTCCACCCCATCCCACCTCCACCCCACCCCACCTCACCCCACCTCCACCCCACCACCCCATCCCACCTCCACCCCACCTTCACCCCACCACCCATCCCACCCCCACCTCACCCCACCTCCACCCCACCACCATCCCATCCCACCTCCACCCCACCTTACCCCACCTCCACCCGACCCCACCTCACCCCACCTCCACCCCACCTTCACCCCACCACCCCATCCCACCTCCACCCCACCCCACCTCATCCTACCTCCACCCCACCCCACCTCACCCCACCACCACCCCACCTCCACCCCACCTCACCCCATCCCAACTCCACCCCACCTCACCCCACCACCATCCCATCCCACCTCCACCCCACTCCACCCTACCCCGCCTCCACCCCATCCCACCTCCACCCCACCCCACCTCACCACACCACCACCCCACCTCCACCCCACCTTCACCCCACCACCCCATCCCACCTCCACCCCACCACCACTCCACCTCACCACCACCCCACCTCCACCCACCCCACCTCATCCCATCCCACCTCCACCCCACCCCACCTCACCCCACAACCACCACCCCACCTCACCTCACCCCATCCCACCTCCACCCCACCTCACCCCACCACCATCCCATCTCCACCCCACTCCACCCTACCCCGCCTCCACCCCATCCCAACTCCACCCCACCACCATCCCATCCCACCTCCACCCCACTCCACCCTACCCCACCTCCACCCCACCCCACCTTACCCCGCCTCCACCCCATCCCACCTCCACCCCACCCCCACCCCATCCCACCTCCACCCCACCCCACCTCACCCCACCACCACCCCACCCCATCCCACCTCCACCCCATCCCACCTCCACCCCACCACCTCACCCCACCACCATCCCATCCCACCTCCACCCCACCCACCTTACCCCGCCTCCACCCCACCCACCCCCACCCCATTCCACCTCCACCCCACCCCACCTGACCCAACCACCACCCCACCTCCACCCATCCCACCTCCACCCCACCACCTCACCCCACCCCACCCCACCTCACCCCATCCCACCTCCACCCTACCCCACCTCCACCCCACCACCACCCCATCCCACCTCCACCCCACCTTACCCCACCTCCACCCCACCTCACCCCATCCCACCTCCACCTCACCCCACCTCCACCCCACCACCACCCCATCCCACCTCACCCCACCTCCACCCCACCTCACCCCACCACCCCATCCCACCTCCACCCCACCTTCACCCCACCACCCCATCCCACCCCCACCTCACCCACCTCCACCCCACCTCCACCCCACCACCACCCATCCCACCTCACCACCACCACCCCCATCCCACCTCACCCCATCCCACCTTACCCCGCCTCCACCCCATCCCACCTCCACCCCACCCCACCTCACCCCACCTCCACCCCACCTTCACCCCACACCCCATCCCACCTCCACCCCACCCCACCCATCCCACCTCCACCCCACCCCACCCCACCTTACCCGCCTCCACCTCATCCCACCTCCACCCCACCCCACCTTCACCCCACCACCCCATCCCACCTCCACCCCACCTTCACCCCACCACCCCATCCCACCCCCACCTCACCCCACCTCCACCCCACCTCCACCCCACCACCACCCCATCCCACCTCACCCACCACCACCCCATCCCACCTCACCCCATCCCACCTTACCCCGCCTCCACCCCATCCCACCTCCACCCCACCCCACCCCACCCCACCTCCCACCCCACCTTCACCCCACCACCCCATCCCACCTCCACCCCACCTTCACCCCATCCCACCCCCACCTCCACCCCACCACCATCCCATCCCACCTCCACCCCACCCCACCTTACCCCGCCTCCACCCCATCCCACCTCCACCCGACCCCACCTCACCCCACCTCCACCCCACCTTCACCCCACCACCCCATCCCACCTCCACCCCACCCCACCTCATCCCACCTCCACCCCACCCCACCTCACCCCACCACCACCCCACCTCCACCCCACCTCCCCCCATCCCAACTCCACCCCACCTCACCCCACCTCCACCCCACCTTCACCCCAGCACCCCATCCCACCTCCACCCCACCCCACCTCACCCCACCTCCACCCACCACCCCATCCCACCTCCACCCCACCCCACCCCACCACCACCCCACCTCCACCCCACCTCACCCCATCCCAACTCCACCCCACCTCACCCCACCACCATCCCATCCCACCTCCACCCCCACTCCACCCTACCCCGCCTCCACCCCATCCCACCTCCACCCCACCCCACCTCACCCCACCTCCACCCCACCACCCCACCACCACTCCACCTCCCCACCACCCCACCTCCACCCCACCCCACCTCATCCCATCCCACCTCCACCCCACCACCACCCCATCCCACCTCCACCCCACCCCACCTCCACCCCATCCCACCTCCACCCCACCACCACCCCATCCCACCTCACCCCACCTCCACCCCATCCCACCTGCACCCCACCGCCACCTACACCCCACCACCACCCCATCCCACCTCACCCCACCAACACCCCATCCCACCCCTCACCCCACCTCATCCCACCTCCACCCCATTTCACCTTACCCCACCACCACCCCATTTCACCTCACCCCACCTCCACCCCATCCCACCTCACCCCACCTCCACCCCATCCCACATCCACCCCACCACCACCCCATCCCGCCTTACCCCACCTCCACCCCATCCCGCCTCCACCCCACCCCACACCACCCCATCCCACCTTGCCCCACCCCACCTCACCCCACCACCATCCCACCACCACCCCATCCCACCTTACCCCACCCCACCAAACCCCATCCCACCTCCACCCCACACCACCTCACCCCACCACCACCCCATCCCACCTCACATTAACCCCACCCCACCCCATCCCACCTCCACCCCATCCCATCCCACTTCCACCTCACCCCATCCACCCCATCACACTTCCTTCCACCTCCACCCACCCCACCCCACTTCCACCTCCACGCAACCCACCCCACCTCCACCTCACCTCTACCCCACCTCATCCCACCCCACCACCACCCCATCCCACCTTACCCCACCTCCACCGCATCCCACTTCCACCTCCACCCACCCCACCTCCCCCCACCTCCATCTCTACCCCACCTCCCCCCACCTCTACCCCACCTCAGCACCCCACCCCACACCACCTCCGCAACCACAGCACCCCACCTCACCTTCACTTCCTCCCCACCTCACCCACCTCAAAAATGTAGTTTAGGGAAGGCACTCAGGGTCATTACTATCACTTGTTACATTCTTGTTAACCCATTGTACTGCGCTACAGGATATGATGGTGATATATAAATTAGTAGTGATAAGTATTATGGTGAAATTAATACCAGTGATAATAATGCTGATAAAAAATATATATTAATAACAACGATAAAATGATAATAATAATAATAATAATAATAATGACACAAATAAAATAAACCAATAATAAAAAATAATAAAACAACAAATAGTGAAATTAATATTATTTATAACGATGATCAAAATAATAATAAAAATAATAATAAAAATTATAATAATAAAAGTTATAACAATGGAATAAATAATAATAATAATAATAATAATAAAAAAGTGATAATAATGGTGCAAATAATAATAAAAAAGATAATATTAATGTTAAAAGCAATATCAGTGATAATAATGATAATGAAAATAATAACATTAATAATAATAATAATAATAATAATAATAATCATCATGATAAAATGATACAATAATGACACAAATAAAATAAAGCCAACAATAAATATTAATAATAACTTTATGACACATCAGATAGAATAATGCAGTGAATGGTAAGCTCCTGAGCCTAGCCCCTCCCCCGGTAGGTGGGGTCGTGCAGTGATTGGTTGCCTCCAGAGAACTCTTCTCCTCCTAGGACCCGGAGGTTGATCGGGGACTGGCACAAATCTCGTCCAATGGGGAGGGAGAGGGGCGTGTCGGAGGATCGGATCGCTGGTAGGACGTAGTCAGTGTGGGGGTGTGACGTCAGAGGGGTGAAATGACAGAACTGAGATTACCCGGAGAAGAGCGGGGATGAGGAGGAGGAGGAGGGGTCCGGGGGCTGCAGGTGAGGAGATCGGGGGGGCGGGGTGTGGATGAGGATTATTGGGGGGCCATAGCCGTGCACGCGCTCAAAGTAAAACAATGTAATGGCCCGGGAGCGCGCAGAGTGGAAGATCGGGAAGGGAGGCGCGTGCACGAGGATGGATGGAAGGGAGCGCGCGGACAGTGATTGATACATTGTATGGAGGAGAGAGAGGAGAGGATACATCCGGAGGTGAGGGGAGGACAATGGACCATCCGGGGAAGGGGGGCAAATGTCTGATCACACCCCATCCCCCCCCACCGACCACCGCACAATGGAGGATCTCCAGGATCACACCCACCGGGGGCACCCCCCCCCATATACCGATTATATCCCCCCCCCCATATACCTACCGATTATATGATTATATCCCCCCCCCCCCCCCCCCTACACACCACCCGACCTTCCTTCCCTTCCTTCTATACTTCACTCTCCATCCAACCATCCAACCATCCATGCTTCTTCCTGTCCTTCCCTCATTCATTGTCTCTCTTCTTCCTTCCATTTATTTCTTTATTCCTTCCCTCTTTTCCTTCCCCTCCTCTTTGTCTGTCCTTTTCTTCCTTCCTCTGTTAATTTCCTTTTCTTTCCTTCCTTCCTCTTTCTTTCTCCCTTTCATTTCTTCCCTCCTTTCCTTGTTTCTTCCTTTCCTTTCTTTCCTTCCTCCTTTCCTTCCTTTTCTTCCTTCATCTCTTCCATTCCTTTCATTCTTTCTTTCTTTTTTTTTTTCCTTCCTTCTTTCTTTTTTTCATTCTTTCCTTCCTTTCCGTTCTTTCATTCTTTCCTTTCTTTACTTGCCTTCTTCACCTTCCTTTCTTTACTTTCCTTCTTCTTTTCCTTCTTCTTTTTCTCTTCCTTCCTTTTTCTTTACTTCTTTCCTCCTTCTTTTTTTTTTTTTTTCATTTTTGCTTTCCTTTCTTTTCTAAAACCTTCTTTCCTTTCTTTCTTTACTTCCTTTTTTTTTTTTTTTACTTTCTTTCCTTTCCTTCCTTTCCTTTCCTTCTTTTCTTTCCTTCTTTCCTTCCTTCTGTTTTACTTTTTTCCTTCATTTCTTTTCCTTTCCTTTCTTTCCTTCATTTCTTTCCTTTCCTGCTTTTCCTTCCTTTCCTGCTTTTCCTTCCTTCATTGCTTTTCCTTCCTTACTTTACTTTTCTTTTCCTTTTTTCGTTTCCTTCTTCGTTTCCTTCTTCGTTTCCTTCTTCGTTTCCTTCTTCGTTTCCTTCTTCGTTTCCTTCTTCGTTTCCTTCTTCGTTTCCTTCCTTTCTTTACTCCCTTCTTTCCTCCTTCCTTTTTTTCCTTTGCTTTCCTTTCCTTTCTTTACTTTCCTTCTTTCCTTCCTTTCTTTACTTTCCTTCTTTCCTTCCTTTCTTTACTTCCTTTCCTTTTTTATTTTACTTTCCTTCCATTCCTTCTTTTCTTTTCTTCCTTTTCTTTTCTTTCCTTTTAATTGCTTTGCTTTGCTTTGCTTTTCCTTCCTTTCCTTGCTTTTCCTTCCTTTCCTTGCTTTTGTTCTTTAATTTTTTTCTTTCCTTCCCTTTCTTTTCTATCCTTCTTTTCCTTTTTTTTACTTTCCTTTTCCTTTCCTTATTTCTTTTCTTTCCTTTCCTTTCTTTCCTTCATTTCTTTCCTTTCCTGCTTTTCCTTCCTTCATTGCTTTTCCTTCCTTACTTTACTTTTCGTTTCCTTTTTTCGTTTCCTTTTTTCGTTTCCTTCTTCGTTTCCTTCTTCGTTTCCTTCTTCGTTTCCTTCTTCGTTTCCTTCTTCGTTTCCTTCCTTTCTTTACTCCCTTCTTTCCTCCTTCCTTTTTTTCTTTCCTTTCCTTCTTTCTTTCCTTTGCTTTCCTTTCCTTTCTTTACTTTCCTTCTTTCCTTCCTTTCTTTACTTCCTTTCCTTTTTTATTTTACTTTCCTTCCATTCCTTCTTTTCTTTTCTTCCTTTTCTTTTCTTTCCTTTAATTGCTTTGCTTTGCTTTGCTTTTCCTTCCTTTCCTTGCTTTTCCTTCCTTTCCTTGCTTTTGTTCTTTAATTTTTTTCTTTCCTTCCCTTTCTTTTCTATCCTTCTTTTCCTTTTTTTTACTTTCCTTTTCCTTTCCTTATTTCTTTTCTTTCCTTTGCTTTCCCTTCCTCCCTTTTTCTTTCTTTTCTTTCTTTTCTTTTTCTTCCTTTCATTCTTTCATCCCTTCTTTCCCTCTTCTTTTCCTTTCTTTCCTTTCCTTCTTTCCTTCCTTTCTGTACTTCCTTCTTTCCTTCTTTTTTTTTTCTTTCATTTCTTCTTTCCTTTCCTTATTTCCTTTCTTTTCTTTTTCTTTCTATCCTTCCTTCCATTTCTTTTCCTTTTTTCTTTTCTTTTTTTCTTTTCCTTCCTTCCTTCCTTCCTTCCTTCCTTCCTTCCTTCCCCTTTTCCTCTCGCACTCTCTCACATTCCTACCACAGTGACCGGTTCTCTTGATCAGGCCCCTCCCACCCACAGACACCTTCACTTCCCTTCCCCCACCACTCCATGCACCTCCTGGGATGCAGTGGTTGGGCCTTGTTGGCCAATCGCCAGGCCAGAAAGCTATCATGTGAGGTAGGGGGCGGGTCATTAAGGGTGTATAGAGCTTACACAGGGGTTATCTGAGCACAGAGCTCGCAGACAGATCAACGGGGGGAACACCGGGAAGGAACGGGTGGGTGTAAGGGGCCCAATAAAGAGAACCTGTCATGTCTCCCAGAATGGGCCCAATATCAATCTCTTTAGAGTATCTCATTTAAAAGTCCAGCCAACCACAAATCAGTATTAGAATTTCAGGTGGGGGGGGGGGGATTCACTCTCCGACATCTTAGAATATTCAGGGACTCCAGCCATAGGATCTCCTCTCCACATTCCCTGCCTCTGCTCCTGCATAATGGAAAATCAATTCTAAGTTCTCCTAGAATGGCGTGGCTCACGGCGGGTGTGCGGACCTGGGTGCGCCGTGGTGGAGATCTCATTACTGGAGTCCCTGAGGACATGTCAGAGATTGTCACATGGATTAACTCCTCCGCATCTAGGAAACCCTGAAACAGCAGATTTTGGGTGGACTGTCCCTTTTAAAGTGGGCGTGTCCTTCATTGTACTGTGGTGGTTGATGGGACTGGAACGTATAGGTAAAGTGGAGGCCGATATCTGACTACCAAATACACCGGACTGAACCGTTTTTTTTTTATACATATCGTAGTCTTTTGTAACACTTTGTACGTCGCTACAGGATATGATGGTGCTATATGCAGCAGTAATGATGAATATAAGCTCAGGATGAGGTGTAGTTGGTCCCTGGTGGGGTTTGTGTTGTGTCTTCTGTTCGGGTCACTCGTTACGTTGTGCTCATTGTAATTTGGTGTACTGCGCTACAGTATAGGATGGCGCCATATACAGTAAAGGGGTCATGATCAATATAAGATCAGAGCCGTGCAGTGATTGGTTCCTAATAGAAGGTGTATCTGGGACCCCCGGGTGTCATTGGTGGCGTTTCTCCTCCTCTGGTCACTTGTTACATTGTTGTGTTATTTGTGAGGATAACTATCATCTCAGGAATATATATATATATATACATATTTATATTATTGTGTATACATAACATACTGTACAAACAAAAATGTAGTTGAGGCAGCACTCGGGGTCATTACTATCACTTGTTACATTCTTGTTAACCCATTGTACTGCGCTACAGGATATGATGGTGATATATAAATTAGTAGTGATAAGCTCAGAGGTGTGTAATGATTGTTTCCTTATATATAAGATGTAATTGGAGAGGTCCATGGTGTTATTAGTGCCGTGTCACTTACATTATTGGATTTCTAACCCATTGTAGAGAGAGAGATAGATATAGAGAGAGAGATATAGAGAGAGAGATATAGAGAGAGAGATATAGAGAGAGAGATATAGAGAGAGAGAGAGAGAGAGATCTATCTCTCTCTTTTTTTTTTTTTTTTCTCTATATTACCAAAGATATTGGGACGCCTGCCTTTGCACGCACATGAACTTTAATGACATCCCAGTCTTAGTCCGTAGGGTTCAATATTGAGTTGGCTCCGCCCTTTGCAGCTATAACAGCTTCAACTCTTCTGGGAAGGCCGTCCACAAGATTTAGGAGTGTGTCTATGGGAATTTTTGACCATTCTTCCAGAAGAGCATTTGTGAGGTCAGGCACTGATGCTGGACGAGAAGGCCTGGCACGCAGTCTCTGCTCTAATTCATCCCAAAGGTGTTCTATTGGGTTGAGGTCAGGACTCTGTGCAGGCCAGTCAAGTTCCTCCACCCCAAACTCACTCATCCATGTCTTTTATAGACCTTGCTTTGTGCACTGGTCCAAATCCTTTGGTGGAGGGAGGGGGGATTATGGTGTGGGGGTTGTTTTTCAGGGGTTGGGCTTGGCCCCTTAGTTCCAACATCAGTGCTTGACCTCACAAATGCGCTTCTGGAAGAATGGTCAAACATTCCCATAGACACACTCCTAAACCTTGTGGACGGCCTTCCCAGAAGAGTTGAAGCTGTTATAGCTGCAAAGGGCGGAGCCAACTCAATATTGAACCCTACGGACTAAGACTGGGATGTCATTAAAGTTCATGTGCGTGTAAAGGCAGGCGTCCCAATACTTTTGGTAATAAAGTGTCTATTAGTAGTGATAAGCTGTATGTAGCGATTGCTTCCTTTTATATAAGATGTAATTGGGGCGGTCCATGGTGTCATTGGTGCCGTGTCTGCTGTTCATCATTGTTGGATTCTTTGTAACCCCATTGTACTGCACTACAGGATATGATGGTGATACATAAATTAACAGTGATAAGCTCAGAGGTGTGTAGCGATTTTGTTTCCTTTTATATAAGATGTAACTGGAGAGATCCATGGTGTCATTGGTTCTGTGTCACTTACATTATTGTTACATTGTTGTATTCTTTGTAACCCATTGTACTGCGCTACAGGATATGATGGTGCTATATATATAGTAGTAATGATAAGCTCAGGAGTGTGTGCTGATTGTTTCTTTTTATATAAGGTGTAATTGGGACGGTCCTCGGTGTCATTAGTGCCGTTCACCGTGTCTCCTGTTTAGCTCACTTGTTACATTGTTGGATTCATTGTAACCCCGTTGTACTGCACTACAGGATATGATGGTGCTATATATAGCAGTAATAATTAGCTCCGAGGCGTGTAGTAATTGTTTCCTTATGTAAGGTGTAGTTTGGGGCGGTCTGCGGTGTCATTAGTGGCGTGTCTCCTGCTCAGGTCACCTGTTACATTGTTGTCTCGGCACCGGTTGGGTGTGATGTGTAATCAGCTGGTAGAGCAATTCTGGGGAAAAATTAGAATCACAATTTGTTTTTGTTTTTTTGCTTAGAATAAAGATCACGATTCTCGCAGTGTAACATCATCTTTCACATTATACAAAAATTTTGGACTAACTTTACTGTTTATTCATTAAAGTGTATTTTATTTCCTAAAAAAATTGCATTTAAAAGACGGCTGCGCAAATACAGTGTGACATAAAATATTGCAACAACCACCATTTTATTCCCTAGGGCAAGGGTGTCCAAACTTTTTAGAAGAGGGCCAGATTTGATGAAGTGAACATGCCCGAGGGCCGACCGTTCTGCCTGACATTCTTTGAAATTAAATTAAATGCAAATGAAGTAATACGAGAATTCTCCTGCCTTTGTGGCTGTGTGTGGTGAAGAGTCTAAGGATGAGGTCGGGCGTGTTATTTGGATATACCGTATTGATCGACCTACAACACGCACCTTCACTTTAAGAGGGAATTTTAAGGAAAAAAATTAATTTTAAATAAAGAACTGTGAAGCAAAATAAGGGTCAGTGCCCATCAATGCAGCCTAATCAGTGCCCATTTACGGCCTCGGGCATTGCCATCAATGCAGCCTAATCAGTGCCCATTTACGGCCTCGGGCATTGCCATTGAGTGCGGCCTCGGGCATTGCCATTGAGTGCGGCCTCGGGCATTGCCATTGAGTGCGGCCTCGGGCATTGCCATTGAGTGCGGCCTCGGGCATTGCCATTGAGTGCGGCCTCGGGCATTGCCATTGAGTGCGGCCTCGGGCATTGCCATTGAGTGCGGCCTCGGGCATTGCCATTGAGTGCGGCCTCGGGCATTGCCATTGAGTGCGGCCTCGGGCATTGCCATTGAGTGCGGCCTCGGAAGGGACATGGAGGGGGGCGGGATGAGCGCCAGCAGATTACATACAGGAGAATCTCCTGTTTACTCGACGGCCTCTTTAATACAAAGTCCCGCCTCCTACGATAGACCGTCCAATGCCAGCCCGGGAGACGGGACTTCCTATTACAGAGGCCGCCGAGTAAACAGGAAATTCTCCTGTATGTAATCTGGCGGCACTTGTCCCGCCCCCTCCCTGTGCTCTCCGAGGCTGCCAGAATGATAAATACGATATACAGTATATCTTTTGTGGCCCCCTAACAAATCCCAGAGCACCGCGCTGTGTTTGGGGATTCGTCGGGGGGCCACAAAAGAGAGGGATATATATCTCTATATATAATCTCCAAATTACCAGTGGGGCTGCATTAAACCGGAACACGGGCCGCAATTGGCCCGCGGTCCAGACTTTGAACACGCCTGCTTTAGGGTCTCTGCTAAAAAAAAAAAAATATATATATATATATATATATATATATATATATATATATATAGATATAGATATAGATATAGATATAGATATATATATATATATATATATATATATATATATATATATATATATATATATATATATATATATATATATATATATATATATATATATATATATATATATATATATATATATATATATAGATAGATAATGTTTGGGGGTTCTAGTTAATTTTCTAGACAAAGATAATGATTAACCAACAAGTGTCAGGAAAAAGGTTTTTAAGATCGCAAGGGGAAAAGAATCGAGATTTCGATTCTTAATGATTAATCATACAGCTCTATCAGCTGGATGTATAGACAGAGCAATGTGCGACACTCCACATTGCTGTGATTACCGGAGCCAGCCAAGGCATGGAGGGTAGAACCAGAGTGCTAGTTGATGACCTACCTTCCTTATTGTAAGACCTACCTTCCTTATTGTAAGACCTACCTTCCTTATTGTAAGACCTACCTTCCTTATTGTAAGACCTACCTTCCTTATTGTAGGACCTACCTTCCTTGTTGTAGGACCTGCCTACCTTCCTTATTGTTGTAGGACCTGCCTGCCTTCCTTATTGTTGTAGGACCTGCCTGCCTTCCTTATTGTTGTAGGACCTGCCTGCCTTCCTTATTGTTGTAGGACCTGCCTGCCTTCCTTATTGTTGTAGGACCTGCCTGCCTTCCTTATTGTTGTAGGACCTGCCTGCCTTCCTTATTGTTGTAGGACCTGCCTGCCTTCCTTATTGTTGTAGGACCTGCCTGCCTTCCTTATTGTTGTAGGACCTGCCTGCCTTCCTTATTGTTGTAGGACCTGCCTACTTTTACCATACCCTCTGAGCTGTCTGTACAAGTAGGATTTGCAGCTTCTTTTTTTTTCCGGTTCGTTAAATTGCGGGTGTGATGTAATCTTATGTCCGGATTCTTTCTATCTGTCATCTCTTGGTACAGACTTCCCGTTATGAGATCTTTTTGTTATGACATTGTACGGTGTAATGTTATGAAATATAATGTGTATATATTTATATTTGTTTTTTTTTTTTTTTATAAACACTTTAATTCTGGGGATGACTGGAAATGATACATTTTACAAAACATGAAAGTTGTATAAAAAAAAACACATTTGTAATAATAACCTTGAATACAATGTATCTGCTCATTGAAGAGCCAATCCAATCCGCCTTCAGTAGCTCTATGCTGAATAAATCTCATTTGTATTGGATTGAGACGTGTTGTAATGGCAACTCTTGTGCTTGTTGTAGATCCACATTGAATTTCATATAAGCGTTACTAAAATTTAAAAAAAAAAGAAAAAAAAGGGGGGGGGGGTGCCCCCACTGTCTTATTTCCAATATTATGATCTTTGTTTGCAGTACTGTGTGGCACATATGTCATACACGAGGTCCATGGGCCGGATCCGTCCTGCCAGCCCTGGTCATGTGGCCCTTGCACCCAGGTATGCAGTCGGAACGTGGCGGGCGCTCGCCCTCCGCTGTCACTTGTAAACACAGAAGCCTTCTTTTGTTTACAAAGGGAAGATTTTGCTTTCAGCGGCTCTTGGCTTTAACAGATCCCTGCACACGCTCACTGTGGGGCATGGCAGAGACAGATCTACGGAATCCGAGAGCCATCTGCCTACACTGCCAGGAAGAGGGGCCTACACTGCCAGGAAGAGGGGCCTACACAGGGAGATACTGGAGCCGGGCCAGGTAGGAGAAAGTAGGGATGCTAGGAAGCTTTGGGGGGGTTGCATGCTGTGCATAGTGCCCTCTAGAGCCCTGCACCTTGTACATAGCGCGCGCTCTTGAGCCCTGCACCTTGTACGTAGCACGCGCCCTTGAGCCCTGCACCTTGTACGTAGCGCGTGCTCTTGAGCCCTGCACCTTGTACGTAGCGCGCGCTCTTGAGCCCTGCACCTTGTACGTAGCGCGCGCTCTTGAGCCCTGCACCTTGTACGTAGCGCGCGCTCTTGAGCCCTGCACCTTGTACGTAGCGCGCGCTCTTGAGCCCTGCACCTTGTACGTAGCGCGCGCTCTTGAGCCCTGCACCTTGTACGTAGCGCGCGCTCTTGAGCCCTGCACCTTGTACGTAGCGCGCGCTCTTGAGCCCTGCACCTTGTACGTAGCGCGCGCTCTTGAGCCCTGCACCTTGTACGTAGCGCGCGCTCTTGAGCCCTGCACCTTGTACGTAGCGCGCGCTCTTGAGCCCTGCACCTTGTACGTAGCGCGCGCTCTTGAGCCCTGCACCTTGTACGTAGCGCGCGCTCTTGAGCCCTGCACCTTGTACGTAGCGCGCGCTCTTGAGCCCTGCACCTTGTACGTAGCGCGCGCTCTTGAGCCCTGCACCTTGTACGTAGCGCGCGCTCTTGAGCCCTGCACCTTGTACGTAGCGCGCGCTCTTGAGCCCTGCACCTTGTACGTAGCGCGCGCTCTTGAGCCCTGCACCTTGTACGTAGCGCGCTCTCTTGAGCCCTGCACCTTGTACGTAGCGCGCGCTCTTGAGCCCTGCACCTCGTACGTAGCGCGCGCTCTTGAACCCTGCACCTCGTACGTAGCGCGCGCTCTTGAGCCCTGCACCTCGTACGTAGCGCGCGCTCTTGAGCCCTGCACCTCGTACGTAGCGCGCGCTCTTGAGCCCTGCACCTCGTACGTAGCGCGCGCTCTTGAGCCCTGCACCTCGTACGTAGCGCGCGCTCTTGAGCCCTGCACCTCGTACGTAGCGCGCGCTCTTGAGCCCTGCACCTCGTACGTAGCGCGCGCTCTTGAGCCCTGCACCTCGTACGTAGCGCGCGCTCTTGAGCCCTGCACCTCGTACGTAGCGCTCGCTCTTGAGCCCTGCACCTCGTAGGTAGCGCTCGCTCTTGAGCCCTGCACCTCGTAGGTAGCGCTCGCTCTTGAGCCCTGCACCTCGTAGGTAGCGCTCGCTCTTGAGCCCTGCACCTCGTAGGTAGCGCTCGCTCTTGAGCCCTGCACCTCGTAGGTAGCGCTCGCTCTTGAGCCCTGCACCTCGTAGGTAGCGCTCGCTCTTGAGCCCTGCACCTCGTAGGTAGCGCTCGCTCTTGAGCCCTGCACCTCGTAGGTAGCGCTCGCTCTTGAGCCCTGCACCTCGTAGGTAGCGCTCGCTCTTGAGCCCTGCACCTCGTAGGTAGCGCTCGCTCTTGAGCCCTGCACCTCGTAGGTAGCGCTCGCTCTTGAGCCCTGCACCTCGTAGGTAGCGCTCGCTCTTGAGCCCTGCACCTCGTAGGTAGCGCTCGCTCTTGAGCCCTGCACCTCGTAGGTAGCGCTCGCTCTTGAGCCCTGCACCTCGTAGGTAGCGCTCGCTCTTGAGCCCTGCACCTCGTAGGTAGCGCTCGCTCTTGAGCCCCGCACCTCGTAGGTAGCGCTCGCTCTTGAGCCCCGCACCTCGTAGGTAGCGCTCGCTCTTGAGCCCCGCACCTCGTAGGTAGCGCTCGCTCTTGAGCCCCGCACCTCGTAGGTAGCGCTCGCTCTTGAGCCCCGCACCTCGTAGGTAGCGCTCGCTCTTGAGCCCCGCACCTCGTAGGTAGCGCTCGCTCTTGAGCCCCGCACCTCGTAGGTAGCGCTCGCTCTTGAGCCCCGCACCTCGTAGGTAGCGCTCGCTCTTGAGCCCCGCACCTCGTAGGTAGCGCTCGCTCTTGAGCCCCGCACCTCGTAGGTAGCGCTCGCTCTTGAGCCCCGCACCTCGTAGGTAGCGCTCGCTCTTGAGCCCCGCACCTCGTAGGTAGCGCTCGCTCTTGAGCCCCGCACCTCGTAGGTAGCGCTCGCTCTTGAGCCCCGCACCTCGTAGGTAGCGCTCGCTCTTGAGCCCCGCACCTCGTAGGTAGCGCGCGCTCTTGAGCCCCGCACCTCGTAGGTAGCGCGCGCTCTTGAGCCCCGCACCTCGTAGGTAGCGCGCGCTCTTGAGCCCCGCACCTCGTAGGTAGCGCGCGCTCTTGAGCCCCGCACCTCGTAGGTAGCGCGCGCTCTTGAGCCCCGCACCTCGTAGGTAGCGCGCGCTCTTGAGCCCCGCACCTCGTAGGTAGCGCGCGCTCTTGAGCCCCGCACCTCGTAGGTAGCGCGCGCTCTTGAGCCCCGCACCTCGTAGGTAGCGCGCGCTCTTGAGCCCCGCACCTCGTAGGTAGCGCGCGCTCTTGAGCCCCGCACCTCGTAGGTAGCGCGCGCTCTTGAGCCCCGCACCTCGTAGGTAGCGCGCGCTCTTGAGCCCCGCACCTCGTAGGTAGCGCGCGCTCTTGAGCCCCGCACCTCGTAGGTAGCGCGCGCTCTTGAGCCCCGCACCTCGTACGTAGCGCGCGCTCCAGAACCCGGCCTCCTGTAGGTAGCGCGCGCTCCAGAACCCGGCCCCCTGTAGGTAGGTTGCTCTAGAACGTGGCCCCCTGTAGGGAGCACACTGCAGAACCCTGGCCCCCTGCACCCTATATGAAGCAAAGCCTGTCGCCTGCAAACTCTTTTTAGCGTAATCCTGCCCCCTGCTCGTCTCTATAGAATTTCCCATAGGTGTTCCCCGATTGGGTTCAGATCAGGAGACGGCCACTGAATCCCATTCACCCGATTCTTCTTCAGAAATACAACAGTTGGCCTTAGATGTGTGTTTTGTATCATCGCCATGTTGGAAGAAGTGCACGACGACCCAAGAGCACAGAGTGATGGTCGCATCTTCTCTATCAATATAGAGCAGCACATCTGTGAATTCATGATCCCATCAATGAAATGTAGCTCCCCGACACCAGCAGCACTCATGCAGCCCCACAGAAGGACACAGCCACCACCATGTCTCACAGTAGGCACCATGCATTTTTCTTGGTACTCCTCACCTTTGGGACCCCATACAGTTTTGAAGCCATCAGTTCCAAAACCATTTATCTTGGTCTCATCACTCCAGAGTACAGAGTCCCAGGATTCTTCTTCTTTTTCAGCACAGGCCCTGGCCAATTCTAGGTGGGCTTTTTTGTGCATTGGGCTCTAGGAGAGGCTTCCTTCATAGACAACATCCATACACGCCATTCCTCTGCTGTGTACATCGTATTGTGTCACGGGAAACAATTGCCCCAGTTTGGCTTTTCTACTACTTTAGGGAATCGCAGTGAACTTGAATGGCGATTTTCTTCAACCCTTCTCATCAGAAGACGCTCCTGTCGAGGTGAGAACTTCCCTGGAGGTCTCTGTGAGATGGTTGCAGCTCCATCTTTGTTACATTTTTGTATCTGACTGATAAGTAAAACTTTGCTGATCTTCTTGTAGCCTTCACCTCTCTTCTGTAAAGGAATTATTTTCTTTCTCTGGCCTTGTGACATTTCTCTTCCATGTGGTGCCATTGAAATGGAAATGGGCGGGGTTTTCTTTAATGCCCCTTTTATAATCACCTGTCTGCTGGACACCTATTTCTAATAAATAATTACTCACCTGTAGGTGAATTTTTCTTAATTAGGATTTTGTTGTCAAAGGCCGGGTTCACATGTGGGGTCCAGTGCGTGGCTGGTCACTTTTTCAGGTCCAATTTGTCAGGATAAAAAAATAAATAAATCTGTAGGGGTGTACTCATTTATGCGCAGGTAGGTGTGTGTGTGTGTATATATATATAATGTATGTGTGTATATATAATCTCTCTCACACACCCACCTACCTGCACATAAATGAGTACACCCCTACAGATTTTTTTGATTTTTTTTATCCTGACAAATTGGTGTCGCTGATTGCCGCCATTAATAGCAAAGAAAAGAAAATTTCCATAAAAATATCCCATAGTTTGTAGACGGTATAATTCTGCACAAAACAATCAATATACGTTTATTGGGATTTTTCTTTTCTTCTTTACCAAAAATATGTAGCAGAATACATATTGGCCTAAGTTGATGAAAAAATATTGATTTTTTTTTTTATTGAATGTTTTATAGCAGAAAGTAAAAAATATTATATATATATTTTTTATTTTTATTTTTTTTCAAAATTGTCTCTTCTTTCTTCTTTTTTTTTTTTTTTTTTTTTTTTTTTCTTCTTTCTTCTTCTTTTTTTTCTTCTTCTTTCTTCTTTTTTTTTCTTTATTCCCTTCTTCCTCCTTCTTCCCCACAGAGGTGATCAAAAAGTTTTTGATCACCTCCTGTGGTTTTTTTTTTTTTTTTTTTTTTGGTGCTATAAACAAAAAAAACACCAAAAAAAAGCTCTTTGGGGGGAAAAAAGGGACATCAGTTTATTTGGCTAAAGCGTCGCACGACCACGCAATTGTCCAGTTAAAGTAACGTGCAAAAAAATGGCCCGGTAATTAAAGGGGGGGTAAATCTTCCGGATATGAAGGAGTTAAACAAGCAGTTCCCACTCATGCTATTACGGGCTGTGTGGCCGCCATATTCCTGTATTTTAGAAAAGGAGAATTTTATTAGCAGTCATGGCTCACAGGTGACGAGCCGCCCCGAGATCTGCAGTGCAGAGGCCTGCGCAATCAGCAGATGGGGAAGAGTCCCGCGTGCTCGTCCCGCGTGCTCCTCTCCCTTCCCAGCACAACGTCCCCTCCGAGCTTCCAGCTCCTGAATCAATTAACGGCCCAGGCCGGGTGTAGGACGGCTGCCAGCGGGAGCGTCATCACTCGCAGCGGCTCGGAGTAGTAGACGCATCAGGCTG
This sequence comes from Lithobates septentrionalis, assembly GCA_037952835.1. NCBI lineage: Eukaryota > Metazoa > Chordata > Amphibia > Anura > Ranidae > Lithobates > Lithobates septentrionalis. The sequence continues at coordinate 119,949 of JBBDGP010003756.1, forward strand.
TGCTTACTAGAGTGTGCCGGACGCGGAGACGGCGTATCGGCAGATGTGCCGCGGCGATGAGCGCCAAACTGATGGCTCTGCTCACCTCTTTCACGCTCGGGAATTCTTGTGTAAAGGATAAACTAGACATGAGGCTTAAATCTCCTGTCAGCAAAAAAATTAAACCTCTGAAGACCAGGCTGTGCTCCTTTCTTGCTCGTGTGTGTGTATATATGTATATGTATATTAGGGTTGTCCCGATACCGATACTAGTATCGGCACCGATACCGAGCATTTGCCCAAGTACTTGTACTGGGGCAAATGCTCCCGATGCTTCCGCCGATACTATGACAGTCAGCGGTGATCGGCGTGTGGGGGAGTTACAAGCTTCCCCCCCGCGGCTTTCAGTGACATACAGCGGTGATCGGTGCTTGTAACTTCCCCACGCGATCACCGCTGACTGTCACTGCATCCTTCTCCATGCCCCCCTCTGTTCCTCTGTCCCCCTCTCCTCTGTCTCCCTCCTCCGTTCTCTGTCCCCTCTCCTCTGTCTCCCTCCGTTCCGTTCCTCTGTCCCCCTCTCCTCTGTCTCCCTCCGTTCCGTTCCTCTGTCCCCTCTCCTCTGTCTCCCTCCGTTCTGTTCCTCTGTCCCCTCTCCTCTGTCTCCCTCCGTTCCGTTCCTCTGTCCCCCTCTCCTCTGTCTCCCTCCGTTCCGTTCCTCTGTCCCCCTCTCCTCTGTCTCCCTCCGTTCCGTTCCTCTGTCCCCCTCTCCTCTGTCTCCCCTCCGTTCCGTTCCTCTGTCCCCCTCTCCTCTGTCTCCCTCCGTTCCGTTCCTCTGTCCCCCTCTCCTCTGTCTCCCTCCGTTCTGTTCCTCTGTCCCCCTCTCCTCTGTCTCCCTCCGTTCCGTTCCTCTGTCCCCCTCTCCTCTGTCTCCCTCCGTTCCGTTCCTCTGTCCCCCTCTCCTCTGTCTCCCTCCGTTCCGTTCCTCTGTCCCCCTCTCCTCTGTCTCCCTCCGTTCCGTTCCTCTGTCCCCCTCTCCTCTGTCTCCCTTCGTTCTGTTCCTCTGTCCCCCTCTCCTCTGTCTCCCTCCGTTCCGTTCCTCTGTCCCCCTCTCCTCTGTCTCCCTCCGTTCCGTTCCTCTGTCCCCTCTCCTTATCTGTCCCCCTCCGTTCCGTTCCTCTGTCCCCCTCTCCTTATCTGTCCCCCTCCGTTCCGTTCCTCCATTCCTCTGCTCTCCGCTGTCCCCCTCTGTTCCGTTCCTCTGCCTCTCCGCTGTCCCCTCCGTTCCGCCGTCCTCCTCCTCCTTCCTGTGTGAATGGAGAGAGTCAGCTGACTCTGTCCTTCACATAACTGAAACATTGTAATCTCCTGTGATTACGATGTGTCAGTTTATGAATGGAGAGGAGCCGCTGACTTCTCTCCATTCATTCTCAGTGCAGCTGAGGCTGCAGAGAAAGGGACTGGGGAATCTCTATCCTCTGTCTCTTTCTCTGTCTCAAGGGGAGATATCAGGGGTATGTTAAGACCCCTGATATCTCACCAAAGCCCCCCAACAGGGCTGATTTAAAAAAAAAAAAAAACATATTGCAAAAATGAATAAAAAAATTATTATTGTAAAAAATAAAAATTGTAAATAAAAAAAAAAACACACAGACACCGTTCACCCCCCCCCCCCCCCCCCAAAAAAAAAGAAAGCATTGTTAAAAAAAAAAAAAAAAAAAAACTGTCACGTGACATTAAAAAAAAAGTATCGGTAATCGGTATCAGCGAGTACTTGAAAAAAAGTATCGGTACTTGTACTCGGTCCTAAAAAAGTGGTATCGGGACAACCCTAATGTATATGTGTATATATATATATATATATATATATATATATATATATATATATATATATATATATATATATATATATATATATATATATATATATATATATATATATATATATATATATATATATATATATATATATATATATATATATATATATATACACATATACACACACACTACTTTACATTGTAGCAAAGTGTCATTTCTTCGGTGTTGTCACATGAAAAGATAGAAGAAAAGATTTACAAAAATGTGACTGAGGGGTGTACTTACTTTTGTGAGATACTGTGTGTATACCTGCTGAAGGATTTGTGTTTCTGTCCATTCAATCCCGAGATTTACACAGCTCTGTCACATATAGGGATGTATTTAAAAAGAAAAAGAAAATGCACATACAGTGGGGGAAAATAATGATTGTCTCCCCTGCAGATTGTGTAAGTTTTGCCCACTTACATAGAAATGAAGGGTCTATCATTTTTATCATAGGTGTATTTTATATGATAGAGACAGAATATCAACCAAAAATCCAGAAATAACACAATACAAATGTTATAAATGGAGTTGCAGTTCAGTGAGTAAAATAAGTATTTGATCCCCCAAGCAAAACATGACTTAGTAGTTGGTGGAGAAACCCTTGTTGGTGATCACAGAGGTCAGACGTTTCTTGTAGGTGGTGATCAGTTTTCCACACATCTCAGGAGGATTTTGGTCCTCTCTTCTTTACAGATCTTCTCTGAATACTTTAAGGTTTCTTGGCTGTTTCTTGGCAACTCGAAGTTTCAGCTCCTCCATAAATTTTCTATAGGATTAAGGTCTGGAGACTGGCTGGGCCACGTGACCTTAATGTGCTTCCTCTTGAGCCCCTCCTTTGTTGTCTTGGCGGTATGTTTTGGGTCATTGTCATGCTGGAAGACCCATCCATGACCCATCTTCAGTGTTCTGGCTGAGGGAAGAAGGTTCTCATCCAAGATTTTACAATACATGGCCCCGTCCATTGGCCTCTCAATACGGCTAGACAGTCTGTACCTTTATCAGAGAAACACCCAAAGCATCATGTTTCCACCTCCATGTGTGACTGTAGGGATGATGGTGTGACTGTAGGGATGATGGTGTGACTGTAGGGATGATGGTGTGACTGTAGGGATGATGGTGTGACTGTAGGGATGATGGTGTGACTGTAGGGATGATGGTGTGACTGTAGGGATGATGGTGTGACTGTAGGGATGATGGTGTGACTGTAGGGATGATGGTGTGACTGTAGGGATGATGGTGTGACTGTAGGGATGATGGTGTGACTGTAGGGATGATGGTGTGACTGTAGGGATGGTGTTCTTAGGGTCATAGTCAGCATTTTTCTTCCTCCAAACACGGCGAGTCGAGTTAATGTCAAAGAGCTCACCTGACCACAACACTTTCTCCCGAACCTTCTCTGAATCATTTAGATGAGTCCTTTCTAGCAGAATAGGAGACCTACTTTTTTCTCAGTAACACTTACAGGTTTTGTCCCTTCTCCAGCCTGTGATTGTAAAGTGAGAGGAAAAGCAGCAGACCGATGAGCTTCTCTGTTGCCCTGCTCTCTCCTCCTACCAGCATGCTCTTTGTTGGCACATAAGCACTGCAGGACAACTTTTTTTGGCCCTTTTTCTTCTTCCTCTCTCCTAGTCTCAGTTCTGTTATACAGGGGATTGCAAGAGGCTGATATCAAGCCAGATTCAGGCGCTTACACTGCTTGAATAAATACAAATTTTATAAACAAACGTGTCAATGAGCCAATCAGCCGATAGGCATTTGTCTGGTAGATCAATATGGTGCAGTGTACAGGTTGTTCCCTCTTGCTATACTTGATTGTTACTTCCCTTTCTTTCTCTTAATGCAAGTCCGCCAGTCTGTCAGTCAGCGGCTCTCTGCTCTCCCCTCCAGCGCTCACTGGAGCGCTGGGCTGTGGAGGGGTGGAGCAAAGCGCTGAGAGGCGGGAGTGACTTGCTGAGAGGCTGGGCTGTGGAAGGGATGGGAGTGGCTTGCTGAGAGGCTGGGCTGTGGAAGGGGGGGACAGGCTCACTGAGAGGCTGGGCTGTGGAAGTGGGGGAGGGGCTCACTGAGAGGCTGGGCTGTGGAAGGGGGGGGACGGGCTCACTGAGAGGCTGGGCTGTGGAAGGGGTGGAGGGGCTCACTGAGAGGCTGGGCTGTGGAGGGGACGGGAGGGGCTCACTGAGAGGCTGGGCTGTGGAAGGGGTGGGAGTGGCTTGCTGAGAGGCTGGGCTGTGGAGGGGGCAGGAGGGGCTTGCTGAGAGGCTGGGCTGTGGAGGGGGTGGGAGGGGCTTGCTGAGAGGCTGGGCTGTGGAGGGGGCAGGAGGGGCTTGCTGAGAGGCTGGGCTGTGGAGGGGGTGGGAGGGGCTTGCCGAAAGGCTGGGCTGTGGAAGGGATGGGAGGGGCTCGCTGAGAGGCTGGGCTGGGCTGTGGAGGGGATGGGAGGGGCTCGCTGAGAGGCTGGGCTGTGGAGGGGGTGAAAGGGGCTCGTTTAGAGGCTTGGCTGTTGAGGGGTGGGAGGGGCTTGCTGAGAGGCTGGGCTCTGGAAGGGATGGGAGGGGCTCCCTGAGAGGCTGGGGCTGTGGAGGGGTGAGAGGGCCTGCACAGAGGCTGGGCTGTGGAGGGGGTGAGAGGGGCCTGCACAGAGGCTGGGCTGTGGAGGGGGTGCGAGTGGCTTGCTGAGAGGCTGGGCTATGAAGGGGGCGGGAGGGGCTCACTGAGAGGCTGGGCTGTGGAGGGGTGGGAGGGGCTTGCTGAGAGGCTGGGCTGTGGAGGGGGTGGGAGGGGCTTGCTGAGAGGCTGGGCTGTGGAGGGGGTGGGAGGGGCTTGCTGAGAGGCTGGGCTGTGGAGGGGGTGGGAGGGGCTCGCTGAGAGGCTGGCTGTGGAGGGGGTGGGAGGGGCTCGCTGAGAGGCTGGGCTGTGGAAGGGGCGGGAGGGGCTCGCTGAGAGGCTGGGCTGTGGAAGGGGCGGGAGGGGCTCGCTGAGAGGCTGGGCTGTGGAAGGGGCGGGAGGGGCTCGCTGAGAGGCTGGGCTGTGGAAGGGGCGGGAGGGGCTCGCTGAGAGGCTGGGCTGTGGAAGGGGCGGGAGGGGCTCGCTGAGAGGCTGGGCTGTGGAAGGGGTGCGAGTGGCTTGCTGAGAGGCTGGGCTGTGGAGGGAGCGGCAGGGGCTTGCTGAGAGGCTGGGCTGTGGAGGGGGCAGGAGGGGCTTGCTGAAAGGCTGGGCTGTGGAGGTGGCGGGAGGGGCTCGCTGAAAGGCTGGGCTGTGGAAGGGATGGGAGGGGCTCGCTGAGAGGCTGGGCTGTGGAGGGGGTGAGGGGCTTGCTGAGAGGCTGGGCTCTGGAAGGGATGGGAGGGGCTCGCTGAGAGGCTGGGCTGTGGGAGGAGCTGGAAGGGCTCGCAGAGAGGCTGGGCTGTGGAGGGGGTGGGAGGGGCACGCTGAGAGGCTGGGCTGTGGAAGGGGCTCACTGAGAGGCTGGGGCTGTCCAGGCATCTAGGTGGATCCCAACTGTAAAGTTGGACCTTTCCCCAGCCTGGACTGGTTAAATGATGTTGGGTCACAGCAGTGCAGATTGAACTTCACTCCTCTGATCTATAGGAGAAGTGCAGCCAAGAAAAGCTTTGGCCATACTTCTCCTTTCATTCCTATACTCAAGTGATCTCCAAATGACAGCTTCCAAACCATGGCCCAGTGGCCACGTTTGGTCTGCTGCAAGATTTTATATGGCGCAAAGCTAGGGTGAGTGGCGTATCCTTAGTATGTACAGCACAGACGCAGCACAGCGGAGAAATGTGGTGTTTCCCTGGATCAGCGGCATTCGGGGCGGGTGTTTGAAGGACCGTTGTTCCAAAGGTGCAGTTGTCCTTTTGTATTGTATTTAATTCTAGGACCAACAATGTCATCTATTTAGGTTACCAGTCCTTGGATGTAATGGTTGCATTAGGTTTCTTGGGGTCTTGTAGTCCTCAGAACACTAGATGGTCAGGGTCATGTATTTCTCAGAACAATAGATTGGGTATGGCCGTGTAATGCTCAGATCAATAGTTGAGCGGGGTCCTGTAGTTTTCAGAACAATAGCTGGACTTGGTTCTGAAGTCCTCAAGAAGAATAGATGGGTGGGGTCCTATAGTCCTCAAAACAGATGGCTGAGGAGCGGTAGTCCTCAGAACAATAAAACCATTCAGACACCCCCAGGCAGAGAGAGTACCGGAAATCAGATTTCTGGCAGGGTCAACCAGTATTTTTTTTGTATTTATGGAACATCATGTATATAACAAAGCATTTTTGATGGTATATTTAACAGACCAAAAGAGAGAAAAAGAAAATCAAAAAGCCTTCCAACGGAAGGTAGTCACCTACACCATTCCATCACATGGCCTAAAAATTAGAGAATTATTCCAGATTTTAGGACAGTTGGCAGATCCATGAAAATGATTCCTTAGCCCTCATCAGTGCAGTATATGCAATCATGGCTTCTGTGATGTAGGGCAGGGGTACGGAATCTCAAGCCTGTGGTAAAGACCCATTTTATTAAACCGTGTACCTGATGGATAAGTCCTTGTAGGACTTATCCATCAGGGGGCGGGAGCTGGGCGGAGAAACTTGCTGAAGAAGGCGTGGCGCACAAGTGACATCACTGGTTGCTAGGATGTCGGCGATCCTAGCAACCAATGACGGTAGTGCAGCAGGGATCTCCCGCTGCAGACTGGTGGGCTGACGTTCCAGACAGGGAGGTCACTAGGTTCAGAGGCCAGACCACGTTCTGCCATATAATGAAGGCTGGTGTAGGGCTTGGAATTCTGGGGGCACTGATTCCTTTGGAGGGCATTTTATTTGCTTTGATCCTTTCATCATAACCTGTATTGTTACATTGACTCAAACAATGTATATACTGTATATAAGCATGCACAAGTGAAGGCCTCCCATAAATCACTCCTCGATATTTGTCATTTCACAGTCTGTGTTTATGACGAGGAACAAGGTCACGAGAGGCGGAGGGAATGTAATCTGACCGCATTCTTTATTACATTATCAGAATCTTCATCTCCATAACAGAGCAGAGAGGATGAGGAGCTGGAAGCTAAAAAAAATGCTTGTAAAATGGAACGTGGTTATTATATGGTGATGAAAGCTGCTGAATGTTAATGGAAGAGAGAGTGCTGGGTCTAAGAATAAAAAAAGAAATTTATAACCAAAATAGCTGAACGACTTAATCAGGCTGTTGGGAGCGTGAGGTTTCACGGTCCTGCCGCGCCCGGGTAGAGGGGTGTTTTATTTTTTTTGCACATACTTCTCGTTAGTGGAGCATGGTGAAGAGCAATCCTAGTGTTGGCAAAGTACAGGGTCACATTAAGCTCATGTATGTAAATTCCTCAAACCCTTGTCCTACATTATAAGCCGTCATAAGTAGGCCATGCCCCAATGCTTAACAGAATAAATACTAGACATTCTGTGGAACCCTAGAGTTCCATTATAGGTTTCTAGGGGTTCTTTGATCTAGAGATGATCATCTTCCAGTGATGGTGCCCACCTAGTTCCAGGGCCAACACCACTTGGCAAAGCCAACAGCATGACACCACTGCTCACTGGAATAAATACTTCTTATTATAACCCAGCCATTCTCAACTGAGGTTCTAGGGAACCCAAGGGTAACTTTTTAGAGGTTTCTGCCTAATTCTGGGGCCAGTGCCATTTGGTAGAGCCAACAAATCCACACCTTTGGTTGCTAAAATAAATACTTATTGTAACCCAGCCATTCTCAACCAGGGTTCTATGGAACACTTGGGCTCCTTTTAGAGGTTATTGGGGAGGGTCCTTGACCTATAGCTGGTAGACTTCCCATCTAAATGTGCCTAGTGCCATTTGGCAGAGCCAATGGGTTGACACAACTACTTGCCAGAAAAAAATACTTATTATATCTCAGCCAGTCTCAAGCCAGGTTTAATAGAACTATAGTGTCTCCTATAGGTTGCTAGGGGTTCCCTGGGCTGTTGCCAATTGACATATCTTCTAAAGGTGCTAGCTTAGTTCTGGGACTACCACCACTTGGCAGAGCCAACAGCATTACACCTCTGCTTGCCAGAATATGTACCTTTTCTTTCAAGGTCCTTCTCAACCAGGGTTTTGTGGAACTCTAGGGTTCTTTCAGAGGTTTCTAGGGAGTTCCTTGACCTTTTAGCTAATAAGACCTCCCACCTGATGGTGTCTGCTTGGTTCTGGAGCCAACACCACTTGGAAAAGTCACCCAACATTACACCAATTGGTGTTTTTCCATCTGGTAGCATTCTAACAACCACCTAGTTCTAGTTATGTAATCCCATCCTTGGTGTCAGGAAGCCTGCATAGGTGTAAATCCTTCTATTTACATGGCTGCAGATGTGAATGGTTAACAAATACTGGGGTAGAGGTGTTAAAACAGCAATAAACGTCAGACAGATGGTATTAAAGACCTCCACCCCTGTTCAATGATAGTTCCGATATGAGCTAGATGGCTTCTTTCACGCTTCTTGAGCCATTTGTCTTCACTGTCCTAAATTTGCTCCTCACTATCCCTGAAATGATGTCCCTTTTCTTTAAGGTGTAGGAGGACTGCTGAGTCTTCACCTGTAGAGTTCGCTCTCCTATGTTGGACTATTTGCTTGTTGAGAGGTCTTTCTTACAGGTCTTTCTAATCGTTCCTACCCTGCACTATATAACCCTTGTGCTTGGTTGTTGGGCCTTTAGGAAGGAAGCCTCTGTCTCAGTGTATTACTGGGCTTGGAAGACCCAGGGATGAGATGTTTGTTAAAGAACCTTCATAGTTTTCCAACACTCCCAGCTACATACGCGGTGAATATATTACTCCACGTGTTCTGCTTCTCCCCTCTGTTCGATGGTCCATTGCTTTTGCTTGACCTTGGGGAATGGTTTATGAAAACTCCAGCCTGGGTAGCCATCAACTTTAAGGCCTCATGCACACTGGACATTTTTGGAGGTTTTTACAGCAGCTGCTTTTGGCTTCAGACATTTTGTTTTTTTCTACAGTCAATAAACTCCCCATCGTGTTATCCTATGTGTCCATGCACACATAGGCTGTTATCAGCAGTTTTTGGCTGGGGCATTTTTTGGCTTTAAAAAATACCCCAAACTAGTGGGTTCTGAGAGGAGTTTTTCAGCTGTAAAAACACTCTAGCGTCAAACGCTGATAAACGCCGTTAAGCGCTCAAAAACTTGGCTCACCAGCGTTTTTGTTTTTTTTTTTCTAAGTTTTTTGATCCATTGGAATAAAAACCCGCGGGTGCTTTTGCACATTTTTGTACAGTGTTTTTAAAGCTTTTTTTGAACTTTGGTGTTTTTCTAATAGCCAATAGAAATAAAAAAGTAATCTATTTCATTTATGTTCTTCACCTTTTTTTTTTTCTTTTTTTTTTGTTTTTTTTTTCATTAGTTTTTCTTTATTACTTATTAATTTTTCTTTTTCTGAGGAGTTTCTATATCTATCCTATTTTATTAATTTATTTTTTCGTTCGTTTTTCTTTATTACTTATTATTTTTTTTTTCTGAGGATTTTCTATATCTATTCTATTTATTATTTTTCTTTTTTTAATTTTTTTTTTTTTAGATTTTGGCGTTCGGGTTATAGCGATATTAAAATCTCGTGTGTGTTATTTAAATAAATAAAAAAAAAAAAGTTACTTACCTGCTCTGTATAATAGTTTTGCACAAAGTAGCCTAGATCCTCCTCTTCTCGGGTGCCACGCCGGCGCTCCTGGCTCCTCTCCATTCACACACACAGCTGTGGCTCGGCCCTGCCCCCTCTGTCTCCTAAATGGCTCACTGGCTGTGATTGACAGCAGGGGCTCAGGTAAGTATTAGGGGTGGTTGGGTCGTAGGGGGAAGGGGGGGAGGGGGGTAGCTACTGCACACATATTCTTTTACCTTCAGGCATGAAGGTAAAAAACCTTGTGCCTTTACAACCACTTTAAGGGTTTATTTATTTTTGGTTAGGTGTTAGATAATTTTTATATATTGTATGATTATTATTTTATTTACTATGTATTTATTCAATTAGATTTTTTATTTATATAATAAATTATTGCATTTGAGCAAAAAAAGTGCAAAAAAAAAAAAAAAAAAAAGCACCTTTCTGTCCAAATCGAGCTACAAAACGCTCCGGTGTGAATGGGGCCTCCAAAGTTCTCCTGAGATGTCTTTTGGACTTTGTGATTTGTTACTATCTCTCCTACTTTCTCATCTCGGTGAGTTCTAATAATCCCCAATTTGTGTTCCAGTTTGGTGTTGGGAGTTCAAAGAGCAGGTACTGGTCTGGGTGGGTTTCCTGTAGACCACAATGTCCCGGTCACCCCCCCCCCCCCCTTCCTTGACACGTAAAAAACACACAGTTCTAAAATAATAATAAAAAATGATGGATAAATATTTCATTTTCTGACTGCTGTCAGTAGGCCCCACCAGTACTCTGTACGAAGGTTTCCTGTCTTTGTGTTCTTTGAGCTCTGCAGGATTCTGGTGTTTCTGATGTGGGAATGTGAGTTGTGTTTATGTTACTTTTTATCCGGAAGTCAGTGAACTGGTGTACCTGCTTGTGTGCAAACTTGCAGCTCACGCGAAAGCTGTCCTTGTTGACCTTCATCACTGGCTGAGCCTTTACATTGATCTTCATTTACTCCCAACAAAGCTCTTAATTGCTCGTTTAGCTCTAGGCTAGGGAAACAATATGGGCTCGTTCACACGAGTGGTTGCGGGCAGTAAAACCTGCGGTTAAGCCCCCCCCCCCCCTACTGCTACCCCCTTTAGCTGCTGAAGCAGTGACCGAATGTGTACACAAGCTTCGGCTAAGACAGGCGTTGGACCCCCTATCTGCGCCCGCCAAACCTGACCCATTCAAGTTAATGGGGACACTCGAGCAATGCTGCACGCTAATCCAAGGAGGTGATTCAATGCCTTTTCACCAACTGTCTCTGAAGGGCAAGCCGAACGCAGAACACACTTCAGAGACCGAAGCAAGTGTGAAAGAGCCCTATAAGAAGATTTACTTACCAGATTCTCTGCTCCTCTCCGCTGCCGGACCAGTCCCCGCAACATCTTCTTGTCCACACGCTAGCAGTCCTTACTACTTACGCCAGAAGAACCCTTAAAAAAAATTTCAGGTTTGGAGGAACTCTAAAACTGATTCATTGGTGGCCAGTGGGAAGAACTGCCACCCTTAACAGAAATCTAAAAGATCATTGGTGTCATTCCACTGGCTTTTCCAAGTGGCATTTGCCCTAGAACTATACAGGAACCGTCAGATGGGAGGTCAACCAGCCACAGGAGTTCCTAGCAGGCTCCAGCAAGCTAATGTTTCACAGAATCTTGGTTGAGAATGGCTGGTTAAGTGTTTATTCTGGCAAGCAATGTTGCCTTGACATTGGCTTTGCCAACAGGCGTTGGCCCCAGAACTAGGCAGACCTCATCAGATGGGAGGTCAATCGGCCACAGCTCAAGGAAACCCTAGTAACCTCTAGAAGAACCCTAGAGTTCCAAGGAAACTTAGTTGAGAATGGCTGGGTACAAGAAGTATTTTGGCTAGCAGTAATGCCGTGCTGTTGGTACTGCCAAGTGGCATTGGCTCTGGAACTGGGCAGGCACCATCCAATTGGAGGTCAACCAGCCCCAACTCAAGGAACCCCTAAAAACCTCTAGAAGAACCCTAGAGTTCCAATGAACCCTAGTTGAGAATGGCTGGGTTACAAGAAGTATTCTGGCTAGCAGTAATGACGTTCTGTTGGCCAAGTGGCATTAGCCCCAGAAATCGACAAGCACCATCAGATGGGGGGGTCAACCAGCCACAGCTCACGGAACCTCTAGAAGAACCTTAGAGTTCCAAGGAACCCTGGTTGAAAATGGTTGGGTTACCAGAAGTAGTTTTTCTGACAAGCAGTAATGACTTGCTGTTTGTTCTGCCAAGTGGCGTTAGCTCTGGAACTGGGCATGCACCATCCGATGGGGGATTAACCAGCCACAGCTCAGTGAACCTCAAGAAGAACCCTAGAGTTTCAAGGAACCCTTGCTAGGAATACAATACAATGCTTACAAGAAGTATTCTGGCTAGCAGTAATGACATTCTGTTGGCACTACCAAGTGGCATTGGCCCCAGAAATCGACAGGCACCATCAGTTGGGAGGTCAACCAGTCACAGCTCAGGGAACCTCTAGAAGAACTCCTAGAGTTTCAAGGAACCCTTGCTGAGAATACAATACAATGCTTACAATAAGTATTCTGGCTAACAGTAATGACATGCTGTTGCTTCTGCCAAGTGGTGTTGGCTCTGGAACTGGACAGGCACCATCTGATTGGGAGGTCAAGGAACCCCTAAAAACCTCTAGAAGAACCCTAGAGTTCCAAGGAACCCTGGTTGAGAATGGTTGGGTTACCAGAAGTAGTTTTTCTGACAAGCAGTAATGACTTGCAGTTTGTTCTGCCAAGTGGCGTTGGCTCTGGAACTGGGCAGGCACCGTCTGATGGGAGATCAACCAGCCCCATCTCGAGGAACCCATAGTAACCCTTAGAACCATAAGGTTCCAAGGAACCCTGGTTGAGAATGGAGGAGTTACAATAGCTAGCAGTAATGCCTGCTGTTGGCTCTGCCAAGTGGCATTGGCCCCCAGAAGTGGGCAGGCACCATCAGATGGGATGGGAGCCATGGAACATTGATTGGTTGAGTTGTAATTTGCATCAGCTTCAAGGTGGACCTTTCGTTATATTTTTGAGTGGATAAACAGATTTGTTCCAATAAACCACAACAGAAGATTAGCTCCATTGGTGCCATGATGCGTGGAAAGGGAATCTCCCCCCAACCTGTATGCGGCTTTATGTTGGAGTATAATGAGGGAACAATACGAGACTTCTGGTGCTCAAAGCCTACAATGGGAGTGGGAGGGGGGGGGGGGGGGTGGCAGTGCATGAGCAATTGTCATAGCAAGGCAAAGGTTGGAAGGGGCGGCGATTAAATGTCAACATACCAAGAGGATTGCTATTTGCATGTGGATTCCATTAATAAGCAGAACTGGTTCTACAACAAGTTCATTATCACCATGAAATAACCAAAAGCGTGTGAAGCAGCCGTGACCTTCCAGACAGGTTCTCTTTTCATTGTTAATTATTCTGTCAATGTAATGTTCCCAGGTGTGCATCACCCCCCCCCCCCCCCCCCTTTTGCTCAGGTATCATCTGGGGTCTTCATCTACTTCCTGGACTGAGATGCCGGTTCAGAGATGACCCAATCGTGTAAAACCTGAGCAGTTCTTGGCTTCTCTGACACACATCAGCCCCCTGCTGCAGTCACTCCCCTTGCGTTTACTACAGAGTTACAATGTACAGTCTGATCACTGGGGGGAGGGAACTGGACAGGCACTGAGGAAATGACTCCTCCTTCTACAAAGTTAAAATGTACAGTCTGATCACTGGGGTGGGGAGACTGAGGAAATGCCTCCTCCTCCTCCTACAAAGTTACAATGTACAGTCTGATCACTGGGGGAGGGGAGACTGAGGAAATGCCGCCTCCTCCTCCTGGGGGAGGGGAGACTGAGGAAATGCTTCCTCCTCCCCCTTTTACAAAGTTACAATGTACAGTCTGATCACTGGGGGAGGGGAGACTGAGGAAATGCCGCCTCCTCCAGGGAGGGGAGACTGAGGAAATGCCGCCTCCTCCTTCTACAAAGTTACAATGTACAGTCTGATCACTGGGGGAGGGGAGACTGAGGAAATGCCGCCTCCTCCTCCTGGGGGAGGGGAAACTGAGGAAATGCTTCCTCCTCCCCCTTTTACAAAGTTACAATGTACAGTCTGATCACTGGGGGAGGGGAGACTGAAGAAATGACTCCTTCTCCTTCTACAAAGTTACAATGTACAGTCTGATCACTGGGGGAGGGGAGACTGAAGAAATGACTCCTTCTCCTTCTACAAAGTTACAATGTACAGTCTGATCACTGGGGGAGGGGAGACTCTAGGGTCTTTGCTAAAAAAAAAATAATAAAAAAAAATGTATAATGTTTGGGGGTTCTAAGTAATTTTCTAGCAAGAAAATACAGATTTAAACTTGTAAACAAAAGTGGTTATATATATTAAAAACCTACAATGAAAAGATAGTTGATTATAGAATGTAAATATTTATTATATTGGATCACAAAGAAAATGTGCAAAAAAAAAAGAAAAAATTATATTGAAGGATCAGGCTGCTGAAATATGTTATTGTGCTACTTCAACCCCTTAACCCTGGCGCCTCCCGGCCCTTTTAAGAGGTTTCTGATTCTAGGTGGGGTTTCTAATCATGTGACCACTGTGATTGGCTGTTCACATCCCGATCTCTACTTGCGATCAGTTTTTTTTTATTTGATCATGTATTGGTATCGGAGCAACCGTAATAGCTAGACATCATGTTTCACCATTATGACTTTTTTTTTGCTCATTCCTGTGGTCCTGATGAAGGCGGAGTTATGTCGTCACCGAAACGCGTTGCCTGCTTTTGTATTGATTTCTACATTTTTTTTTTTTTTCTTTTTGTATTTTTTTTTTATATGAACAATTGAAATGCTCTTGGACTCCCTTTTTTAATCCGATCTCGGTTTGGTGCTCCTTTTTTCTCTATTTGTTTGATCGCAGGAAGAATATGCGACAGTCGGTTATTTTCGGTGCGGAGCGGAAGAAGACGATTTTTGGCGCGGCGTGCCGCTTTAACGCAGCCAGTGAACACGTTGTTGTGGTTCCTTTTTTTCCCATCGCAGAGTTGATCACACGCCTTTGAAACACGAGTCGGCATCGTGCTTCATATTTCCATGGAGTAGATAAATATTTATCCGGGGTGACCTCATGTATTGTGTGTCGGTACTGATAACAGCCGGCTGTGGATTTATTATACGGGTGAAAGCTCGGCTGCTGCTTCTATAGGATGAGGAACTACGAGTCCCAACAGGCATTGTGGTAGATTAGACCCAGCATCAAATATCATCATTTAAAGAGATCTTAACCCCCCCCCCCCACCAAACTAGGGTAAAACCAATCTTAATGCCTAAGCACAATTTTGCAGCTTTGATTTGTGTTCGTTAACCACTTGCAGAACCGCCCATCGTCATTATACGGCATTGGTTTGATGTAATATTCTGGGGTTATGGCAGCTCCCATAACCCCCGGTATCTTTTTAAACGGGGGGGGGTGTCCTCTTCCAGATAAACGTGGTCTCGGATTCGCCACAAGATCACTTTTATCGGTGCCAGACCCCACCTCTCTCCTCCAGGCTGGAAAAAAATAAACTGTCCTGGCCTTTCCAGCCGAGTCCCCGGCATTGTTTACTTCCGCCGGCCCGGAGGTGACGTTGTAACGTCACGCACGGACCTCCAAGGGTCATAGAGATATAGAGATGACTGGGAACCATCTGGTCTCCAGAAATCTCTATGCTTAACTTCCGGCGGCGGATTAAAAAAACCTGCCATGCTTCTCACTAAATACCTTGTACTTTATACTTTTCAAAAAGGGGTAAAAATTGAGTTTAAGTTTTATTATTATTTATAATTATATATATATTTTTTTTTTCCAATTTTTTTTATATTAAATTTTTTTTTGAATTTAATATTTTTTTTTATTTTATAACCGAAACTAAGAAAAACGCTTTTCAAAATTTTCTGTTTTTTTTTTTTTTTTTTTTTTTTTTTTTTTGTTTAGCAAAAAAAAAAAAAACAGCTGCGATCAAATACCACCAAAAAGCTCTATTAGTGTGAACAAAATGATAATGTAATATGAGTACAGTGTTGCATGACCGCGCAATTGTCATTCAAAGTGTGACAGCGCTGAAAGCTGAAAATTAGCCTGGGGCACGAAGGGGGTAAAAGGGGGTAAAAGTGCACGGTATTGATGGGGTTAAATTTGTGAGTGTCCGTGAAATAACAAACTTCAGTACCCTATATTTTCTATGGGCGACACTTTGAAGGCTCCCTATAGGTCATCAGTTTAGTGTTACGGAGGAGATCTTGTGCTAGAATTATCGCTCGCACTCCGGTGTGCGCGGCGATATGTAACCTGTGTATCGCCATTGGCGTTTTCATGTTTAGGCGCCCCCGACGTGCGTGTTTTATGTGCGTATACGTGGGGAGTGGGGGGGGCTAAAAAAAATTCACAGGTCGATTTTACAGGCTTGGGTGTAACCTTTGTTTAATTTTTTTACTTTTTTTTTATTATTATTATTCTTTTTTTTTTTTTTTTTTTTGGTGACAGGTTCTCTTTAATGAGACCTCCCAGGGTCATCCAGGGTGCATTAAGTCCTTTCCGGGCCAAGCTGGCCGGGGACACTGACGGGAGTGGTGCAGAAGTTTTACACATCTCTTCCAGGTCAACAACAAGAGCATGTCCGCTCGGCTTCCTCCCCTCTAACCAGCAGGACCCGCTATGCTGGTCCCAGGCCCGCAGATGGGCAAGCATGTGTGACATACAGACCTGGCAGCGGAAAGGCTTAATGAGGGTCAGGAAGATACCCCACACAGGTGTGGGATTATACTCGCATGGATAGCGCAGACTCTAAAATCCGATCACCGTGAGGTGTGTCAAGGCAGATGTTGATTGTCTAAGAACAGGATGGTAGGAAGGTGGTTGAGGAACCACTCTGTTCTGGATCTGTAATCCCATCCATGATGTCTACATAGGTGGTAATCCTTCAAGTCACACGGCTGAAGATATGAACTCGCCGGGTAACACCTAAGTACGCCACACTCTCCAGATCTCAATGAGAGGATCCTGCTCAAGAGAGCTTACAATCGTAATTGAAGGTGGCAAGTGATAAAATACAATAATAACTGTGTGGGGGATGAGTTGACAGAAAAAGAAAAGTTCCGATTTCAGGTGGTGGTGAGATGGGATTCTCTGAAGAGATGAGTATTCAGGGACTTACTGAAGGGTGAACGGAGTGGGAGATGGACGGACAGTTTGGGGTATGAAGCTCCAGAAGATGGGAAAGGCTCTAGAGAAGTCCTGGAGGTGAGCCTGGGAGGAAGTAACGAGGGTGTCAGTTTGAGGAATCTTGCGTCATCGTTGATGTCATTGGGAGGAATGGTACCCCTTTATTGTCAGTAGGGGGAAAATTATGCCCCAGAGTGTGAGTAGAAAATGTTCCAAAGTCAGTGGGAACAAATAATGTCCCTTTGCTTGTTTCAGTAATTGTGGTAGTAATTGTGCCCCGTCCTTGGGTCCGGTGGCGCGGTGGAGGGAATAGCGCCCCGTCCTTGGTGCCGGTGGAGGGAATAGCGCCCCGTCCTTGGTGTCGGTGGAGGGAATAGCGCCCCGTCCTTGGTGTCGGTGGAGGGAATAGCGCTCCGCCCTTGGTGTCGGTGGAGGGAATAGCGCCCCGTCCTTGGTGCCGGTGGAGGGAATAGCGCCCCGTCCTTGGTGCCGGTGGAGGGAATAGCGCCCCGTCCTTGGTGCCGGTGGAGGGAATAGCGCCCCGTCCTTGGTGTCGGTGGAGGGAATAGCGCCCCGTCCTTGGTGTCGGTGGAGGGAATAGCGCTCCGCCCTTGGTGTCGGTGGAGGGAATAGCGCCCCGTCCTTGGTGCCGGTGGAGGGAATAGCGCCCCGTCCTTGGTGCCGGTGGAGGGAATAGCGCCCCGTCCTTGGTGCCGGTGGAGGGAATAGCGCCCCGTCCTTGGTGGCGGTGGAGGGAATGGCGCCCCGTCCTTGGTGGCGGTGGAGGGAATGGCGCCCCGTCCTTGGTGGCGGTGGAGGGAATGGCGCCCCGTCCTTGGTGGCGGTGGAGGGAATGGCGCCCCGTCCTTGGTGGCGGTGGAGGGAATGGCGCCCCGTCCTTGGTGGCGGTGGAGGGAATGGCGCCCCGTCCTTGGTGGCGGTGGAGGGAATGGCGCCCCGTCCTTGGTGGCGGTGGAGGGAATGGCGCCCCGTCCTTGGTGGCGGTGGAGGGAATAGCGCCCCGTCCTTGGTGGCGGTGGAGGGAATAGCGCCCCGTCCTTGGTGGAGGGAATAGCGCCCCGTCCTTGGTGGAGGGAATAGCGCCCCGTCCTTGGTGGAGGGAATAGCGCCCCGTCCTTGGTGGAGGGAATAGCGCCCCGTCCTTGGTGGAGGGAATAGCGCCCCGTCCTTGGTGGAGGGAATAGCGCCCCGTCCTTGGTGGAGGGAATAGCGCCCCGTCCTTGGTGGAGGGAATAGCGCCCCGTCCTTGGTGGAGGGAATAGCGCCCCGTCCTTGGTGGAGGGAATAGCGCCCCGTCCTTGGTGGAGGGAATAGCGCCCCGTCCTTGGTGGAGGGAATAGCGCCCCGTCCTTGGTGGAGGGAATAGCGCCCCGTCCTTGGTGGAGGGAATAGCGCCCCGTCCTTGGTGGAGGGAATAGCGCCCCGTCCTTGGTGGAGGGAATAGCGCCCCGTCCTTGGTGGAGGGAATAGCGCCCCGTCCTTGGTGGAGGGAATAGCGCCCCGTCCTTGGTGGAGGGAATAGCGCCCCGTCCTTGGTGGAGGGAATAGCGCCCCGTCCTTGGTGGAGGGAATAGCGCCCCGTCCTTGGTGGAGGGGAATAGCGCCCCGTCCTTGGTGGAGGGAATAGCGCCCCGTTCTTGGTGTCGGTGGAGGGAATAGCGCCCCATTGTTTATCAGTGGATAAAATGGTGCCCCAAGGACCGGTAAAAGCAGGCCCCCATGGGCCACAGCTTGGAGAGCACTGGGCTAGAGTAGCTTTCTCAACCTTTTCAACATAAAGTAACCCTTAAAATACCCTTCCGGTCTCAGGGATCCCCTGCTAAAAATGACGATATCTACGACTCCTGGTACATTTAGTGTGGTGGTCAGTGGGAAGAATGCTTCTTACACTTGTGGTGGTTGGGAATAATTGCCCCCTTACAGATGGCTAAAAAGATTAGTGGTGTCAGTAGGAACTTATCTGAGAGGTAGGAATTGCTTATTGCTCAAGAAACCACTAGCAACTTCTGGAGGAACCCTGCTTGAGAAACCCTGGGCTAGAGAGCCAAGGAGGTCATGGGAAGGGTGAAGAGGATGAGTTGGGTGATAATCTGAGATGAGGTCAGTGATGTAGCTCAGGGCAGAGCTGTGGATGGTTTTGTAGGTGGCTGTAAGTAGAAAATTCCAACAAAAGGTTAGAAATGGTTAATAGTAAGGTAGTAGGTCAACCAAACTGGATTGGTTTATGACCCTTTATAAAGCTTCCACAGCAAGGTAAAGCAGTTCATAGAGTGGCAATGAGGCAAAATCCAATCCTATGCAAAAACTGGCACCACCCTATAATTAGAACTTGTAATAATAACAGTACATATAGAAAAATTCAGTGTTGTGTAAAATGATCTAAAGGGTGACCGAGGTCTAGTGGCATACCGGTGAGTCCACCGAATACATAAATGGATCTGTATCCTTGCTTTGATTTTCATAGTAGAAATAAACCGTTCATAGAACAATGAATGGGTTGATCTCGCCATTATCCAAAGTGTATCCAAGTCAAAATATTCTGGGAATCTCTGCAGTGCAAGAGGAGTCGGCAGTGGCTTTTGGTCTTGTAACAAACGCCAATGTGGAACATGGTGATTCTAGATTGTGTTACACTGGGTCTAATTGGTCACAATCAACTTTTTTTTTTTTTAAGGGTCACTTGCAATATGATTGCAGACATCTCACTTTATTGGTTATTTCAGGAGTCCATCCCTGGAACTCTTCTGTAAGAATTTTGGGACATACACTTGCTACTGAGTTGGGGTTCTGTTGAGGACTGTATATTGTGAATTCTATCCTTGGATCAGTCTTTCTCAAATTTTTTTTTTTTCCAAGAGAAACCCATTTATCAGAGGATTCCTAAGACCTGAAAACTATATCGTTATGGGTCAGTAAGAAGAATGCTCCCTACATTCGTGGTCAGTGGGAATAATGTCTTCCTTGCATTGGCGGCCGGCGGGAAGAATGTCCTTGCATTGGCAGCCAGTGGGGAGAATGTCGTCCTTGCGTTGGCGGCCAGTGGGGAGAATGTCGCCCTTGCGTTGGTGGCCAGTGGGGAGAATGTCGCCCTTGCGTTGGCGGCCAGTGGGGAGAATGTCGCCCTTGCGTTGGCGGCCAGTGGGGAGAATGTCGCCCTTGCGTTGGCGGCCAGTGGGGAGAATGTTGCCCTTGCGTTGGCGGCCAGTGGGGAGAATGTTGCCCTTGCGTTGGCGGCCAGTGGGGAGAATGTTGCCCTTGCGTTGGCGGCCAGTGGGGAGAATGTCGCCCTTGCGTTGGCGGCCAGTGGGGAGAATGTCGCCCTTGCTTTGGCGGCCAGTGGGGAGAATGTCTCCCTTGCGTTGGCGGCCAGTGGGGAGAATGTCTCCCTTGCGTTGGCGGCCAGTGGAGAGAATGTCGTCCTTGCGTTGGCAGCCAGTGGAGAGAATGTCGTCCTTGCGTTGGCGGCCAGTGGAGAGAATGTCGTCCTGGCGTTGGCAGCCAGTGGGGAGAATGCTGCTTTTTCTGACTGCTAAGAAGACCATTGGTGTTATCCTGCTGGTTCTGCAAAAGGGTGTTGAACCTGGAACTATGCAAGCGCCGTCAGATGGAGGTCAATTAGCCACAGATCAAGAAACCCCAAGCAACCTTAGGAGGAACCCTAATTGGGAATGGTTGGCTCTGTTAGAGGGCGTGGCTCTGATTCATGGACTGTGTTTCAAAGATACGGACTTTATCACCACGGCCTAGTCTTCTGTGGTGTTTTGGCACACCGTAATATGTGTTCTTTTAGGGCCCCCAAGATTTTTGTTTATACTATTAAAGACTTTGTCTTGTACATCCCTTATGGGGTTTTAATAGCTAAAAGGAGTTTGTCTTCACCACTTATAGAATGCATGAGATACACTTTTGCAAAATCTGTCTCTACCAGTCTTTATGAACTTCGGGGAATGTCTGTTGATCGATCTCTGGATTCCTTTATTAACACTTCGATGCCAAATCGATGTGCTTGTGCGTGATTGGCTTCAATGGATTATGGCTGCAGCTGTATGCCATAACCCCGGTATTTTTCTTTTTCTTCTGGCGAAGCTTTTTCATCTAAAAGCAATGCTAGCAAATGATTAGCCGCTGGATTGCTTTTACAGGCGCTTCTCCGGGCTCTCTTGCGATCAAGGAGCATGGTATCTGATTACCATAAAGCTCTGGTCCCCGGCCATCTCTATGGTCTAGGACAGTATTTCTCAACCCCTTACGTTGAAGTACCCTTGCAAGTCTCAAAAAATGTCCTAAATACCCCTGTCTCGAGAGTCATTTCTGTTGTGTAGGTGTCATAGTTTCTGTATGTGTGTAATGTCAGTATGTGTTTGATGGTTTTTGTTAGTTTCCAATATCATTGTATGTGTTCATGCTGCAATGACAGATATACACACGCACACACACTCCAGTGCCCATCAGCTCAGCCTCAATAATGCAGCCTGGCCAGTGCAGCCTTATCTGTACCCATCAGCTCAGCCTCACCAATGCCCATCAATGCGGCCTGGCCAGTGCAGCCTTACCTGTGCCCATCAGCGCAGCCTTGCCAGTCACCGATGCCCATCAGCGCAGCCTTGCCAGTCACCGGTGCCCATCAAATACAGCCTTACCTGTGCCCCATCAGCGCAGCCTTGCCAGTGCCCTATCAGCACAGCTTTGCCAGTCGCTGTCGCCTATCAGCGCAGTCGCCAGTGCCCATCAGCGCAGCCTTGCCAGTCGCAATTGCCCGGCGGTTTACACAAAGCGGGGATCTTCCGCTGCAGTGTCGACTAAGTCCCACATCCTGGACCCGCGGCTCCTACGATGGGTGTTTCACATCCTGGTATTGGGCCAGTGTGACATTCATCATCGGAACCGGAGGCGGGACTTCTATGTCACTGGGCCATGCCGGGCGAGTTGGAGTTCTCGGCAGAACACACTGGGTAGTCAGCCCCCCTCCCCTGATGCCGCTGGTCGGCATACCCCCCTCTGCCCTTGGTTCGAACCACTGGTCTAGGAGACTGGAAGCGAGGTCATTACGGCACTTCCAGTTAGGGCAGATGTAAACATTGCCTTTCTTCTCTTTTTTTATTATATTTTTTTTTGTAAAGCATGTGATCAATGTTTTTTTGGGGGTTTTTTAATCTCATGCTTTCTAAGGTATAGGAGACAAATTGATTATAGACCCCAGATATCTCCATCAAGAGGGACCTGTCAGCCCTTATTTCTATCACAAGGGATGTTTACATTTCTTGTGTTAGGATTAAAAGTGATCAAAAAGAAAGGGACAGTGTAAAATTGTTAAAGCGCCCCCCCGTTCCTCCATGCCTTTAAATTAAAAGCACAGTGTAAAAAGAAATAATAAAGTATAGTTCCTCCATCCAGCCGTGCTCATGCGCAGAAGCAAACGCATACATAGCTCTCGCCCGCATAGGTAAACAGTGTTTGCACCACACATGTGAGGTATCACCGCGATCGTTATGGCGAGAGCAATCATTCTAGCACTAGACCCTCCTCCGTAACTCCTAAACTAATAACTTGTAAAAATGTTTAAACCGTTGCCTATAGAGATTTGTAAGTATCGTAGTTTGTCGCCATTCCGCGAGCGTGCGCAGTTTTACAGCGTGACATGTTGGGTATCTATTTACTCGGCGTAACATCATCTTTTTTTTATATATATTTTATTTATATTTTTATATATCTCTCTCTATCTCTTTATCTCTCTCTCTCTATCTCTCTATCTCTCTATCTCTCTCTATCTCTCTCTCTCTCTCTATCTCTCTCTCTATCTCTCTCTCTATCTCTCTCTATCTCTCTCTATCTCTCTATCTCTTATCAAAAAAAAATATTGATTTTTACTTGTGAACAGAAAGTGGCAGAATAGGCTTTGTCTTCAAGTGTTTAAAAAGAAGCCACAGGCTGAATTGCCGTTTGGCGTATATATGGCGTGCGGCAGGTTGGCTTGGTCCAGGTTCTCTCATCTTTCATCAGCTTCCTATTATTGCCGGTGAAGGATGCTCTAAAGATAGAAAAGAGTTGGGAATTTGCTGACCTAATTCAGGCATGTCCGTGAACCTGTTCTACGAGAACCTCTGCCTCTTCGCTTTTTATAGGTTTGCAGGAACGATGTTGCCGTACAAATAAAACCGCCTTGATTTATGTTTTTTTTTTTTTTTATTTTTTTTTTTTTAGGGTTTTATTTTTATGTTATCCAGGCCAACGTGGTCAGATTTATGTCCGTAGATTAGTCGGAGCTTCAGGCATGGGCTGATTGTATTTGCAGGCTATGCTTGGTGGTGCTGCACAGGGATGCGAAGGGGCCCATTCACATCTCTGCATTGCCGTAAGGTGTGCATTTCGGGCAACGCATCATACAGTTCATAAAGCGTGATACGAGTGTCTCGCCTCCATGCCACAAATGTATGCGACAGATTCCTGTACCTGGTCAGAAACGTACATGAATTTGTCGCATTAATGTAGCAGAATTGGCACAAATGACTCCAACACAACATAGGTCCTATTTTACTGTCAGAATCTTGAGTTCCGAAATGGCGGTATTTCTTAAAAAGTTTGCCGCAGCTATAGCGACCTATTAGAAAAGTGTCACCAATAAGAACGGTTCGCATCTGTCCTACGAGTTCAGAGCTATTTCTAAAATTGTTACGCAGGTTATTTATTACTTAAATCCCTATTGGCTCACTCAGACTTTGGTCTCTGGAGGGCGATCCGCTTTCAGACATCATTTGACAGGCGGTGAGGAGGCGGCATATCTTCTCCTTACTGCCTGCCTTACCTGGCTTCTGAGATTTGTCCAGCCCTGATCTATACTAGAGGGCCAAAACATGGTAGACACCTGCCCATCCTTCCTATATGAGCGTGTTGAACATTCCATTCCAAATCCATGGGCTTTAATGTAGGGTTGGTCGATATTAATATGGAGTTGGTCAACCTTTGGGGGCTACAATGTCCCCCCACTCTTTTATGGGAAGGCCTTCCACAAGTTTGGAGTGTCTGTGGGAAATGAATATTTGTGAGGTCAGGCACTGATTTTGGATGAGAAGACCTGGCTCACAATCTGCATTCCAATTCATCCCAAAGGTGTTCAGTAGGGCTGAGGTTGGGATTCTTTTGTAGGGCACTCTAGTTCTTCCACAGCAAACTGGTCAAACCATGTCTTTTTTGGAGCTGGCTTTGTACACAGGGGCACAGTCCTACAGGAGCAGAGAAATGCCTTCTCCAAGATGGTACACAAGGTTGGCCACATCTGTGGCCTACGGGTTACATGAATTCCCTTCTGCCTGCTTTATGTGCCTGCTTTATGTGGCTTCTGGGACTTGTCCAGCCCTGTTATACGCTAGAGCAGTGATTCTCAACCAGGGTTCCTCCAGAGGTTGCTAGGGGTTCCTTCAGCATTGGACAATTTCTGCCTCTCAGATAAGTTCCCACTCACACCATTGATCTTTTTCGCTATCTGTAAGGAGGTAATTCTTCCCAATGACCACAAGTGTAGGGACCATTCTTCCCATTGACCATCACACTAATGTATCATGAGTTGTAGATTTCTAATTTTTAGCAGGGGTTCCCCGAGACCAGAAAACTATTTCAAGGGTTCCTCTGTGTTGAAAAGGTTGAGAAAGGCTGCTCTAGAGGGATAAAACGTGGTGGGCACCTGACCATTGTTCCAATGTGATCTTGTTGAGCATTCCATTCCAAATACATGGGTACTAATATTCAAAAAACGTTTTGAGGTCAGGTACTGATGTTGGAGAAGACGTGGCTTACAATCGGCGTTCCTATTCACCCCAAAGGTGTTGATTACGATCGAGGTCAGGGCTCTATGCAGGACACTCGAGTTCCTCCTCACCAAGCTGGTCAAACGATGTCATTTTGGAGCTGGCTTTTTGTACACAGGGGTGTAGTCCTACTGGAACAGAGAAAGGCCTTCTCCAAGATGTTACCACAAGGTTGACCACATCTGCTGTCCCACAGGTTACATGAATTTGGTGCTGAACTGCCTGCTGGGATTGGTCCAGGCCTGATATATGCTAGAAGGACATAACATGGTGGACCACCTGATCATCGTTCCTATATGAGCTTGCTGAACATTGCATTCCAAAGCCATGGGCATTAATATTCGAAAATGTTATTTGAGGTCAGACACTGATGTTTTGAGGAGAAGACCTGGCTCAAAATCAGCATTCCAATTCATCCCAAAGGTGTTCAGTAAGGTTGAGGTCATGGCTCTGTGCAAGACGCTCGAGTTCCTCCACACCAAGCTGATCATTTCTGTATCAGGAATTGTGTTAAATTTTTTGGGCTGTCTTGGCTTATTTGTTTTTTTTTTTTTTTTGTTTTTTTTTTGTCTTCTTCGGGAGCCAAAAAGCACAATGTGCTGATGGCAGCTGTAATTCTGCGAAAAGTCTTTATTTGTATTGAAGCTTTTTTTCTTCTGGATATTTCTTTTACAAAGTTCCGGCAGACAGAGCTTTGTAACAGGAGTTTCTTTCATCCTGTGCTGCATGATTCCATGCCTGAACTCCCTTTTTCATGTTCGGAGAATGCCACCCCCCCTTCCCTACTGCCGCGGTTCGATGCAATCTATTCTCGGATATATTATTAGGTTTCTGTTGAGGTTTAGCAGAGCCAGCAAGAGAGCGAAAAGCCATTGTTAGAATGGTTTTTAGACGTTAAAAAGCTTGCTCGAAGCTGGAAAAAATTAATCAAGTTATATATACATTGAAAAATGTAATTTGTGTTTTTACATAGAACCAACATGAGGCCTTAATGTCTGCTTGCTGCAATTACCCTGCATTTGGATATCTTGCACAATGCTGTCAGGAATATACTTATAGGAGGCAAAACCTAACAAATGACCTACCCTGTATGCTTCTTCTTCATTGGCCAGTCGGACTTTATTACAAGACTTGCTCAACAGTAATAATCATCATCCTCATCCACCCTCTGTCCTGTCATCGTTCATTGTCTGGCCGCCATTAGTTTGGCCCCCCGCCGGTCCAGCCGCCTGTCCCCCGCCAGTCCAGCCGCCTGTCCCCCGCCCGGCCCACCGCCGGTCCAGCTGGCCGTCCATCAGCCTGGCCCCCAGCCGGTCCAGCCTCCTGTCCATCAGCCTGGCCCCCCGCCGGTCCAGCCACCTGTCCGCTCCCCCGGTCCAGCCGCCTGTCCCGCTCCCCCGGTCCAGCCGCCTGTCCCCCTCCCCCGGTCCAGCCGCCTGTCCCCCTCCCCCGGTCCAGCCGCCTGTCCCCCTCCCCCGGTCCAGCCGCCTGTCCCCCTCCCCCGGTCCAGCCGCCTGTCCCCCTCCCCCGGTCCAGCCGCCTGTCCCCCTCCCCCGGTCCAGCCGCCTGTCCCCCTCCCCCGGTCCAGCCGCCTGTCCCCCTCCCCCGGTCCAGCCGCCTGTCCCCCTCCCCCGGTCCAGCCGCCTGTCCCCCTCCCCCGGTCCAGCCGCCTGTCCCCCTCCCCCGGTCCAGCCGCCTGTCCCCCTCCCCCGGTCCAGCCGCCTGTCCATCAGTCTGCCCCCCCCTGGTCCAGCCGCCTGTCCATCAGTCTGCCCCCCCCCTGGTCCAGCCGCCTGTCCATCAGTCTGGCCCCCCGCTGGTCCATCAGTCTGGCCCCCCGCCGGTCCAGCCGCCTGTCTCCAGCCCGGCCCCCGCCGGTCCAGCCGCCTGTCTCCAGCCCCCTGTCCCCCGTCCGTCCAGCCCGTCCAGCCGCCTGTCCATCAGTCTGGCGCCCCCGCCGGTCCGGCCGCCTGTCCATCAGTCTGGCGCCCCCGCCGGTCCGGCCGCCTGTCCATCAGTCTGGCGCCCCCGCCGGTCCAGCCGCCTGTCCATCAGTCTGGCCCCCCCGCCGGTCCAGCCGCCTGTCCATCAGTTAGGCCCCCCGCCGGTCCAGCCGCCTGTCCATCAGTCTGGCCCCCCCGCCGGTCCAGCCGCCTGTCCATCAGTCTGGCGCCCCCGCCGGTCCAGCCGCCTGTCCATCAGTCTGGCGCCCCCGCCGGTCCAGCCGCCTGTCCATCAGTCTGGCGCCCCCGCCGGTCCAGCCGCCTGTCCATCAGTCTGGCGCCCCCGCCGGTCCAGCCGCCTGTCCATCAGTCTGGCGCCCCCGCCGGTCCAGCCGCCTGTCCATCAGTCTGGCGCCCCCGCCGGTCCAGCCGCCTGTCCATCAGTCTGGCCCCCCCGCCGGTCCAGCCGCCTGTCCATCAGTCTGGCCCCCCCGCCGGTCCAGCCGCCTGTCCATCAGTCTGGCCCCCCCGCCGGTCCAGCCGCCTGTCCATCAGTCTGGCCCCCCCGCCGGTCCAGCCGCCTGTCCATCAGTCTGGCGCCCCCGCCGGTCCAGCCGCCTGTCCATCAGTCTGGCGCCCCCGCCGGTCCAGCCGCCTGTCCATCAGTTAGGCCCCCCGCCGGTCCAGCCGCCTGTCCATCAGTCTGGTCCAGCCGCCTGTCCATCAGTCTGGCCCCCCCGCCGGTCCAGCCGCCTGTCCATCAGTCTGGCCCCCCCGCCGGTCCAGCCGCCTGTCCATCAGTCTGGCCCCCCCGCCGGTCCAGCCGCCTGTCCATCAGTCTGGCGCCCCCGCCGGTCCAGCCGCCTGTCCATCAGTCTGGCGCCCCCGCCGGTCCAGCCGCCTGTCCATCAGTCTGGCGCCCCCGCCGGTCCAGCCGCCTGTCCATCAGTCTGGCGCCCCCGCCGGTCCAGCCGCCTGTCCATCAGTCTGGCGCCCCCGCCGGTCCAGCCGCCTGTCCATCAGTTAGGCCCCCCGCCGGTCCAGCCGCCTGTCCATCAGTCTGGCCCCCCCGCCGGTCCAGCCGCCTGTCCATCAGTCTGGCCCCCCCGCCGGTCCAGCCGCCTGTCCATCAGTCTGGCCCCCCCGCCGGTCCAGCCGCCTGTCCATCAGTCTGGCCCCCCCGCCGGTCCAGCCGCCTGTCCATCAGTCTGGCCCCCCCGCCGGTCCAGCCGCCTGTCCATCAGTCTGGCCCCCCCGCCGGTCCAGCCGCCTGTCCATCAGTCTGGCCCCCCCGCCGGTCCAGCCGCCTGTCCATCAGTCTGGCCCCCCCGCCGGTCCAGCCGCCTGTCCATCAGTCTGGCCCCCCCGCCGGTCCAGCCGCCTGTCCATCAGTCTGGCCCCCCCGCCGGTCCAGCCGCCTGTCCATCAGTCTGGCTCCCCCGCCGGTCCAGCCGCCTGTCCATCAGTCTGGCCCCCCCGCCGGTCCAGCCGCCTGTCCATCAGTCTGGCCCCCCCGCCGGTCCAGGCCATCATTATTCGTCCATTCTCTGTCTGTCCAATGCCAGTCCACTCGTCTCTCATTGGCAGTCCAATCACAAATCTGTCTCTCATTTGTATTGCAGTCTTTGGTACATGTCAGATAAGCCTCGCCTCCAGCCAAAACGCACTTTATTTTTGCTAGAGCAGAGCAGAGTTCTAGCCTCTAATCAATCTTTTATTACTGTCCCTGTCCCTATTGTTGGAGTCAGGACAGGCAGTGATGGTAAATCTGACGACCCATTTAAAAGCCCATTTCCATAGAGGGCGGAAGGGTCGAAATTGTTGCCAGTGTGTTTATAACGATGTCTGGACCTTCCCGTTGGCTGGTAATCATGATCTCATCCTCGTCCAATCAGAGAATGCTTTGCATGCATTGAGAAAATACAAAGTGTTCGGTGAACGACACCTGTGCAGAGCGGCTGACTCTCTTCACAATGCGGCAGGGCAACCGATCGGCACAGGATCTGGAATTGGCTTATACTGTGATCTTCAGCTTCTAGAGAGGTCCCACAGGTATGGTGTATATTTACATCATTACAATGATCAAAGCTGGAATAATGTAACTACGTAAAAAAAGATGTCCATACTTGGAATTCTCCTTTTACACCAGGTGGATCTGTATGTATGGGTCACCTACATCTACTTGTATATCGCTACAATCTAATCATTGACTTTTTCTGCTGAGTAATCCGTACTTTGCAGTTCATCTAAACATTTACTCCGATTAGTAAATCTCCAATCCCGGTTTGAGCTTTGTCCTCCTGGTCATAGTCAGACATGTCCTGGAATGTTTGTTTTCTGTAATGGAGAACATTTCTATAAAGGCTTTATGTTCAGTCAATCATGGCGCTCGGATTATTGGTGGTGTCCATCGTTGGGTTGCATTGCTGAAAATCGCGTTTCTTGCGATGAATTCGTCTTTGGAGCCTTAATGCAGCATTTCAGCTTTGGATATCGTTAAAGGGACGTCTACTGTAATATCGGATTTCCTTTAGCGTTGAACTCAAAGATCAAAAAATATTGTCTAAATCCATATACCATGTGTGTGTTCTTCTTGAGTTCTGGTGTACGAGGTCTGTGCAGTCATCCAGTGTGAGACTTCCTGTAATAAAGACCGCTCACTGCTGCCCTCTCCCCTTGTGCAGGGTGACTGGTCTTGTCTCCGCCCACTCCCGTAGTATACTGCAGGCAGACGGTAGTAGGTGGAGTCTGCTGGTCCCTCCCACAGCTCTGCTTTCTCTCTGCTCGTGCAGGGTGACTGGTCTTGGTTCCGCCCCTCCTGTCATTTTCTGGAGGCAGCCTGTATTGGGTGGAGACTGCTGGGCCCCTTCTACAGCTCTGCGCGCTCTCTCTCTCTCTCTCTCTCTCTCTCTCTCTCTCTCTCTCTCTCTCTCTCTCTCTCTCTCTCTCTCTCTCTCTCTCTCTCTCTCTCTCTCTCTCTCTCTCTCTCTCTCTCTCTCTCTCTCTCTCTCTCTCTCTCTCTCTCTCTCTCTCTCTCTCTCCTTGTGCGGGTGACTTTTCATGTCTCCGCCCCCCTCCTGTAGTCTCCTGTGCGCAGCCTATAGTGGGTGGAGTCTGCTGGCCCCTCCCACAGCTCTGCTTTCTCTCTCCCCTTGTGCAGGGTTACTTTTTGTGTCTCCGCCCCCTCCTGTGTGCAGCCTATAGTGGGTGGAGTCTGCTGGCCCCTCCCTCAGCTCTGCTTTCTCTCTGTTCGTGCAGGGTGACTGGTCTTTGCTCCGCCCCCCTCCTGGCATTTTCTGCAGGCAGCCTGTAGTTGGTGGAGCCGGCTGAGTCCCTCCCACAGCTTTCTTCTCTCTCCTTGTGCAGGGTGACTTTTCATGTCTTCACCCCCTCCTGTAGTCTCCTGTGTGCAGCCTATAGTGGGTGGAGTCAGTTGGCCCCTCCCTCAGCTCTGCTTTCTCTCTGCTCGTGCAGGGTGACTGGTCTTGACTCCGCCCCCTCCTGTCATTTTATGCAGGCAGCCTGTAGTGGGTGGAGCCTGCTGAGTCCATCCCACAGCTTTGTTCTCTCTCCTTGTGCAGGGTGACTGGTCTTGTCTCCGCCCCCTTCTGTTATTTTCTGCAGGCAGCCTGTAGTGGGTGGGGCCTGCTGAGTCCCTCCCACATCTCTGCTTTTCGCTGCTCATGCAGGGTGACTGTGGGTGGAGTCTGCTGGGCCCCTTCCCACAGCTCTGCTCTCTTCTTGTGAGGGGGGGGGGACACGACTTTTTCTTGGGAGGGTGCATGTGATCCGCACAGGGTCAATCGAAACTGTCCAGACAGTGTCAGGGGTCCTGCAGCCTCATAGGAGAATGGAAACTCCTCCTACAAGCTTTACCCAAAAACTGATAGGGGTCACAAGACTACTAAATACTGCTGATGAGAAAAGGGTTTTTAGCAGTTTATATTTACTAAAATGATTGCATTTCTGTGTACTGTTGGAGACCAGATTTTGTGAATGCAGGCTCCTGGGTTTAGTAACACTTGAATTTTTCAATTCTTTAATTTTTTTCAATTCTTTCTTTTTTTTTTTTTTTTTTTTTTTTTTAATGCTATTTTTTTTAAATTTTTATTTTCTAGTTTTTTTTTTTATCCCCTTTTTTTGTTTTTATTTGTTTATTAGTTTTTCTTTTTAATGTTGTGTGTTTTTTTTTTTTTTTTTTTTTTTTTTGGTGCATTACCAGCTTATTCATTTGGGCTGCCCTATCGCAGTGCGCACTAACATGTAAAACGAAAGGCGGCACACCAAGGTTTGAAGGGGCACTAATTGTATTATTTTCCTGTATGCAGGGTGATTGGAATAATAATTAAAAAAAAAATACACATATATAATATTATTATTTTATTTATTTTCTGCTTGTAAATGTCTACAAAGGCTCCGGGCCCATTATCGGCGTTGAACAGTTTCCTGCCATCAGGATCATATCAGACTTTTGCAATCAGATGTCAAATTCCATAT
The DNA here is from genome assembly GCA_037952835.1 of Lithobates septentrionalis. NCBI lineage: Eukaryota > Metazoa > Chordata > Amphibia > Anura > Ranidae > Lithobates > Lithobates septentrionalis. The sequence goes on from JBBDGP010003756.1 coordinate 150,970, forward strand.
TACTTATTAAACCAATTTTTTTTTTTTTTTTTTGCTGTGTGTTCAGCCCGCTCCAGATAATGTAATGACTTCAGTTCTTGTGGCGCCTCCGCCACGGAGACCTTTGACGTCCCCAGGTGGAAGCTTTGCTGGTAAAAAAAAAATGAAATTTATAATCTTAATCACCTCCCAGAGCAGAAATCTTGTGTGATGAATGGGTAGGCGGGGGTCTCTCTCTATCCGCGGCTCTTTGTGGATATGTGTGGTCTCGTGCCGTGCCTGACCTATTTTCTGTGGTGTCGATTGGCAGGTTACCGGAGAGATATAAATATACCTCCAACGTGCGGCAGAGCGGCCGGCATAGAAGACAGTTTTTTGTGTATTTTTTTTTAGGTTTTTTTATTACGATTTTAAGGACAGCGGTCTCGGAAAATCGTGTGTGCTCTGTGGGGGAGAATGGGGTTCCTTTTTTTTTTTTTTTTTTTTTTTAAATTAATTATTTTTTATTTTTTTATTATTTTTTATATATATATTTATTTTGGGGGGGGGGGGGGGGTTTACTTTTTTAACTTATTAAAGCAGAATACAGTTCTAGCAAATATAATTGGGATCCCGGCTTCTACGTTGAATATTGTTAAGTTCATTCATTAACCTCTTCCCCCCCCCATCCTCAGGCATTTATGGGGCGGCAGGGCAGGTGCCCATTGTCCAGCCGTTTTACGTGTGTGTCCATGGAGGGGGGGGGGGGTTGTGTGCTGCGAGCGCGCTTGCCCGCAAGGCTGACTGAGCTGTCGCCACCGGCTCTTGGCTTCTGTTTTGTGATTGGACGGTGTGGGCTCCTGGTCGTTTGGCCACTGTTGGAGGCTATCGGGATGCCGCCTACTCATTTTAATGCCCAGTTAAAGGCTCATTGGAAAGTAGCAGGGAAGGGTGAAAAATAATACTTGGTGATCCTGCCATGAAGGATACTTTTTCAGGCACTTCCTGTTGTAAAGTCGCGGGCGTAAAGTTTTTGAGAATGATGCAAATATGAATTTTCACAAAGTCTGCTGCCGCAGTGTTTTTTTTTTTTTTTTTGTTTTTTTTTAGACCATTATGTTAGATATTGCGATGGGATACTGAAGTATAATTGCGAGCATTTCATAAACGTCAAAGGCTTTTAACTTTTTGCAAAGCATCAATATTTGGGCCACATCCTCATCAGCGCAAATCCTGAAGGAGAAAAATTATTTATTTACAATGTTTTCCGACAAACTAAAACTTTTTTATTTTTTTTTTACTTTTTGGTCGTCTTTTTATTATTTTTTTTCTTAAAAACAAAAACCCAGTGGTGTTTAAATACCACCAAAAGAAAGCTCTATTTATGTGAAGAAAATGCTAAAAAAAAATTTGGGTACAGTGTAGCATGACCGCGCAATTGAGTGATGGCGCTGAAAGCTGAAAAATGAACCTGGGCAGGGAGGGGGTAAAAGTGCCCGGTATTGAAGGGGTTAAAGACAATTGGGGGGGGGGGGGAATGAAAACTCCTCCTATAAGCTTTACCCAAAAACTGATTACGAGAAAAGGTTCTTGGCAGTTAATATTTACTAAATTATTTGCATTTCTGTGTACTGTGGGAGACCAGATTGTGTGAATGCAGGCTCCTGATTTTAGTAACACTTGCATTTTTGAATTCTCTCATTTTTATTTATTTTTTTTTTGCTATTATTTTATTTATTTTTTTAATGGTTTTTATTTTCTATTTTTTTCCCTTTTTTTTTATGCTATTTTTTTTTTTTTTAATGGTTTTTATTTTCTTTTTTTTTTTTATTCACCTTTTTTTTAAAAATTTTTTTTTTTTTTTTTTGCATTACCAGCATATTAATTTGCATGGGCTGCCCTATCGCAATGTGCACTAACATGTAAAATGAAAGGCAAGTTGACGCAGCGCACCAAGATTTGAAGGGAACCCAACTGTGGTATTTTCCTGTATGCACTGATTGAAATAATACAAAAATATATAAAATAAAAATATTATATATATTATATAAAATAAAAATATTATATATTATATAAAATAATAAATATATATTATATAAAATAATAAAATTATATATAATAAAAATATATATATTATATAAAATAATAAAAATAAAAATATTTTTATTTTTTATATAATATATATAATATTTTTATTTATATATAATAATTTTATTTTATATAATATATATATATAATTTATTTTATGTAAAAATATTTTTATTTTTATTTTTTTGCTAAAAAAATAAAATTAAAAAATTAAAAAAACCCCAGTGGTGATTAAATACCACCAAAAGAAAGCTCTATTTGTGTGAAGAAAATGATAAAAAAAAATGTGGGTACAGTGTTGCATGTTGAGTGACGGCGCTGAAAGCTGAAAATGGACCTGGGCAGGAAAGGGGTAAAAGTGCCTGGTATTGAAGGGGGTAACTCTACAGACAGCCAGAGATCCATACTGGGCTGTAGATTCTCCGAGCCGTGCACTTCTGCGGAAGAATACACTTTAAAGATTTAATAAATGACTTTGCAGCACTAAAAGGGTCATTTTTTTGTTGTTGTTTTGCTTGCGTGGGCGTGTAATGTGCTGCCATGAGGAAGGGGAAGGGTCCATCTGCTGCGTCCGGAGAACCCCCCTACGATGCTGCGGAGGCCTCTTCTCCAGACGCTTTCCTCTCTCTTATTAATTAATAAAGCTGCTGTTCGCGTTGGGGGAAAAATTGTATTGCTTTGACTCAGCAGCGCGGCGCCCGCCGTAAACGTAATATTGGTGGTGGGGATGGATGAACTGGGAGGTTTCCGCTCTGGTTTGAGTGTAAATAGAAATCGTTTAATAGCCAGTCAGGGAATTTTCTTATTGCTGTGAAGCTGCGAGGAACGTTCCCTGTCCCCGGCATGAGCTGATAGAACTGCTTAGCATGTATGGAGTCGCCTGGTTAGAGCCTGCGGAATCTGACGCGCTTTCACGCCTGATCTCTGGCTGGGAGCGTGGCGGGTATGAAGACAATGGAGAGGAGCTGTGATGGAAACTTGTGGGTACAATGATGGTGTACGGAGGAGAAACCTAGAAGAATGACGGCAGAAGGAGAACAAGTCATACATAGTCTGCCCCATTTTTTTTTTTCTTAATTTATTTTAATTGTATTTTTCATTTTTTTATATAATTAAAAAAAAAAAATACAATTAAAATAAATTAAGGAAAAAATAAATAAATTAGGGGTGTACTCGCTTTTGTTGCCAGCGGTTTAGACATTAATGGCTGTGTGGTGAGTTATTTTGAGGGGACGGCAAATTTACACTGTTATACAAGCTGTACACTCACTACTTTACATTGTAGCAAAGTGTCATTTCTTCAGTGTTGTCACATGAAAAGATAGAAGAAAAGATTTACACAAATGTCACTGAGGGGTGTACTTACTTTTGTGATAGGCTGTGTGTGTAATAAATCTATCCATATCCTTACTGTTGAATGACTCGCTACCTCTGCTGAAGTTTGGTTCGAAGCATCAACTACTCTTTAGGTAAAAAAAAAAAAAATACTTTCTAAGGTTAGCTTAGAACATTCCTCCTGTTGGTTTGAGTTCTTGATCTTGGCGTCATGCTGAAAATCCTGCCCTTCTGAAGCTTTTTTTCGTTCATGTATTTTAAAGGTTTCAGTTATGTCTCTCCTTTCCCTGCTTTCCTCCAGACTGTACACAAAACTTATCAGGAGAGACTGGAGGAACTTCTTATTATCTCCCAGACCCTTCACTATTTGTGTTGTCTGGACTTGTTCTATCTTATCAATGTTTTTTGTGAGGTCTCCAGAACTGGATACAGTATTCTAAATAAGGTCCAACTAAAGATCTATATAAAGGAATCAGGATCTCCTTCCTCCTGCTAGTGACCCCTCCTAGTGATATAAAGATCTATATAGAGGAATCAGGACCTCCTTCCTCCTGCTGGTGACCCCTCTAGTGATATAAAGATCTATATAGAGGAATCAGGACCTCCTTCCTCCTGCTAGTGACCCCTCTAGTGATATAAAGATCTATATAGAGGAATCAGGACCTCCTTCCTAATCCTGGTGATCCCTCTAGTGATATAAAGATCTATATAGAGGAATCAGGACCTCCTTCCTCCTGCTGATGACCCCTCTAGTGATATAAAGATCTATATAGAGGAATCAGGACCTCCTTCCTAATCCTGGTGACCCCTCTAGTGATATAAAGATCTATATAGAGGAATCAGGACCTCCTTCCTCCTGCTGGTGACCCCTCTAGTGATATAAAGATCTATATAGAGGAATCAGGACCTCCTTCCTAATCCTGGTGACCCCTCTAGTGATATAAAGATCTATATAGAGGAATCAGGACCTCCTTCCTCCTGCTGGTGACCCCTCTAGTGATATAAAGATCTATATAGAGGAATGAGAACCTCCGTCCTCTTGCTGGTGAAGTCCACTTTAAGTTGACCACGTTCCCGTAAACTTGGAGCTTGTATGGTAGTTGCACTTAGATTCGAGGGAGCTTTAGTGAGAAGAAAATCCTCTTCTGATACTCGCAGACAGCAAGACGATTAATTTTCTAATGAAATGTTAACACCCCTACAGATCTTGGTGTGACTTTTCTGATCACGGTTAATATAACGGTCTCCATTTCTTGCAGGTCATCCTTTGCGTCTAATATGTTGCCGTGCCCAGCCTGGTCAGAGCGGAAGAGCTTAGGATAGCATCGCCCTAGGGGAGCACGGAAGGGGACCTCCAAACCACGCCAAAGCGTTACGGAGGAACCATGTCGGTTATGATGGTGAGGAAGAAAGTGACTCGAAAATGGGAGAAATTACCGGGCAAGAACACCTTCTGCTGCGACGGGCGCGTCATGATGGCCAGACAGAAGGGAATCTTCTACCTGACGCTCATTCTCATCTTGGGGACGTGCTCGCTCTTCTTTGCTTTCGAGTAAGTGTGTGTGGGTTTTTTTTTTTTTTGTTGTTGTTTGTTTTGTTTTTTTCTGGGCCTGGCTTAGAACATACACGTGAAAAAGGAAGGAGGAGGCCTTCTATGAAGGTCACAATAGCTGGTCACTACGGTTAGAATGTACACGTGGCTTTCTGGCAGAATGTACATAAGGCTACCGTTCCCTCTAGTGCGACTCAGGATGCGGCTTTGGAGCGACTTTCATGCAATTTTACTCTCTCTGGCGCTTAAGTTGCATCGAAGTAGTGCAGGAACCTTTTTTAAAGTTGCTACCACTAAGTCGCATAGATTGGAATTGTGTCCAAAGTCAATAAGTGTAAAAAAAAAAAAATACCCGCTGATCCTACCAGGATTCTTGCGAGCTGATAACTTCCTGCGCTCTCTGCCAGTGCTGACTGTTATCGGTTACATTGTTTCCAGCTGCCTCTGTGGAGTACAAAGCATTACTTGCCTATATAACGGAGAAGATGGGAGGGAGAGGTTTCTGTGGTCATGTCCTAGGGAGACAACCAGGGGCGTTGGCAGATCTACAAAAGATCTGGGGCTAGAGCCCATAGCAGCGTAGTAAAGAGAGTCATACGCTTGGGCGGGCATACACATGTATATATATCCCCAGAGAGCCTTACTTACATGAGGGTCCCCAGAGAGCCCCCCCACTTACATCAGGGTCCCCAGAAAGCCCCCCTCCCATTGGGGACCCCTGCAGAGACTCGGGACTATGGGCCTTAGATTCGGGGCTATAGCCCCAAAAACCACCCCCTAGCAACGCCACTGGTGACAACGGTGCTCCTCCATAGATGTAGCATAGTGAGCGTTGTCACCCTGGGACAGGAAGTGTGTTGCTGGCAGGATCACCAGGTGAAAATAATGGGGGGGGGGGGGGGGAGAAAACAAATGTAGCCAACACATCTAAGTACTGGCAATGGATGTGTATTTTTGTTCTTGGGTTCAATTACACTTTGCGCATAGAATACACTCAAAGCTGATAAAAAAGAAACCTATAAAATGTACAGTTATCACAAAAAAAGGAACAATGTCTTTGACTGATAACTGACACCTCCGGTTTACAGTAGTCGTTCTGCTCTCCCCACCACAATACTCAAATCTTTTGCAACACTTGATCTTATCACGATGGCCACGCAGACCAGTCCAGAGATAGGTTTTCCTGTTGCGGTGGTGGGGGGTTGGATTCCCCAGCAGTGCACCTACAGCTCCCGCTGGTGACCCCTCTAGTGATATAAAGATCTATATAGAGGAATCAGGACCTCCTTCCTCCTGCTGGTGACCCCTCTAGTGATAGTAGGATCTATATAGAGGAATCAGGACCTCCTTCCTCCTGCTGGTGACCCCTCTAGTGATATAAAGATCTATATAGAGGAATCAGGACCTCCTTCCTCCTGCTGGTGACCCCTCTAGTGATATAAAGATCTATATAGAGGAATCAGGACCTCCTTCCTCCTGCTGGTGACCCCTCTAGTGATATCAAGATCTATATAGAGGGATCAGGACCTCCTTCCTCCTGCTGGTGACCCTTCTAGTGATATCAAGATCTCTGTGGAGGAATCAGGACCTCCTTCCTCCTGCTGGTGACCCCTCTAGTGATATAAAGATCTATATAGAGGAATCAGGACCTCCTTCCTCCTGCTGGTGATCCCTCTAGTGATATAAAGATCTATATAGAGGACTCAGGACCTCCTTCCTCCTGCTGGTGATCCCTCTAGTGATATAAAGATCTATATAGAGGACTCAGGACCTCCTTCCTCCTGCTGGTGACCCCTCTAGTGACCTCCTTAGTTTGGAGATCAGTGGGAAGAATGCTCCTTACAATGGTGGTTGTCAGTGGGAAGAATGTCCCTCACATTGGTGGTCATTAGCAAGAATGCTCCTTACATTGGTGCGAAGAATACTACCCTTGCAATCAGTTGAAAAGATCATTGCTGTCATGCTGCTGGATCTGCCAAGTTACATTGTTCCTAGAACTATCTAGGTACCATCAGATGGGAGGTCACTCAGCCAGAGCTTTGCGGACCTCTAGCAACCTCTGGAGGAACACTGGTGATGATGACCAAATTAGGACAATATGAAGCATTCCATTTGTGATGTATCAGTATGAAAGTGAATTATCCCTTCCCATACATTGTTCCACCAGGCGGCCTGTCTGCAGTTGAGTGGCACCCACTGTTGGTTACACCCAGGTGAAGTGATGACTTTGCCATTGTGGTATGATAGCATTAGGCATGTTGTAACTTCATCTCAAAGCAGATGGACCAGTTTATAAATGGCAGATAATAACTTCATTGTACTAGGATGTTTTTAATAGCATGTTGTGGTGTTTGTGTACAGTGGAGGGGCAGAGTACCCGATAATGGGTGGCTTGTTCCCAGTACCTCTGCCATCCATGTACATGGTGCCGATCACTTGTTCCAGCTTTGTGAGTCATCAAGGAAAGTCAGAAAAAAATGCAACTGCCATTGTCCGCCAAAGCCGCGGCCCGAGGCTGGCCCCCCGCCAAAGCCGCGGCCCGAGGCTGGCCCCCCGCCAAAGCCGCGGCCCGAGGCTGGCCCCCCGCCAAAGTTTTCATGGTCCCAGATCCCAGGCACGGTTAACCCCACTCATAATCTGTATTGCATCCACCCATTTTCCAGGTGGGTATGCCCAAAGCTCATCAATTTTTATAGGGGTGGTCCCATCACACTCTTTCAAGGTTGGTCCCACCTACACCCTGTCCCTAAATATGCAGGTCCCGCCCATAGTCCACCTCTCTATTTGATTGTTCTGCCCACTCCCTTCCCTGATCTGCACAATGAATGACTTTTTGAGTTACTGTGCAATGGCCAGTAACTCAAATAAGCTTGGCAGGGCAAAAAGGAAAAGACATTGGCACACACTAGTGTAGTAAGCCCAGCCGGACACTTACTACTTTATATAAGGTTGATGCTTTGATCCCAGGACATGGTCCAAGACACAACATCAGCAGGATCAGCAGGATGGAGGGCCATAATCTGGCACTGTCCTGGCAGATCAGAGACAGTTGGCATCCTGTGCTGTATGCCAAGGTGATGCCTAGTGCAACACATTGGAGAGCAGGAAAGTGTAATGTGTATTGTCAAATTTGACACCTCGGCCACCTAATGGAGTCTGAACTGTCTGAATTGTGGAAGAGATATAAATTAGCTCATAAGAGACCTATTATTATTATTATTTTGCACAGAATCCAATGTACATACAGTTTGGTAGGATGCATTACTCTGTTTGTTTATATATATATATATATACACATACATACATACATACATACATACATACAGTCAGGGCCATAAATATTGGGACATGGACACAATTCTAATCTTGTTGGCTCTATACACCACCACACTGGATTTGAAATGAAACAAACAAGATGTGCTTTAACTGCAGACTTTCAGCTTTAATTTGAGGGTATTTACATCCAAATCAGGTGAACGGTGTAGGAATTACAACAGTTTGTATATGTGCCTCACACTTTTTAAGGGACCAAAAGTAATGGGACAGATTAACAATTATCCATCAAACTTTCACTTTTTAATATTTGGTTGCAAATCCTTTGCAGTCAATTACAGCCTGAAGTCTGGAATGCATAGACATCACCAGACGCTGGGTTTTATCCCTGGTGATGCTCTGCCAGGCCTCTACTGCAACTGTCTTCAGTTCCTGCTTGTTCTTGGGGCATTTTCCCTTCAGTTTTGTCTTCAAGTGAAATGCATGCTCAATCGGATTCAGGTCAGGTGATTGACTTGTCCATTGCATAACATTCCACTTCTTTCCCTTAAAAAACTCTTTGGTGTCTTTCGCAGTATGCTTCGGGTCATTGTCCATCTGCACTGTGAAGTGCCGTCCAATGAGTTCTGAAGCATTGTGCTGAATATGAGCAGATAATATTACCCGAAACACTTCAGAATTCATCCTGCTGCTTTTGTCAGCAGTCACATCATCAATAAATACAAGAGAACCAGTTCCATTGGCAGCCATACATGCCCACGCCATGACACTACCACCACCATGCTTCACAGATGGGGTGGTATGCTTTGGATCATGAGCAGTTCATTTCCTTCTCCATACTCTTCTCTTCCCATCACTCTGGTACAAGTTGATCTTGGTCTCATCTGTCCATAGGATGTTGTTCCAGAACTGTGAAGGCTTTTTTAGATGTTGTTTGGCAAACTCTAATCTGGCCTTCCTGTTTTTGAGGCTCACCAATGGTTTACATCTTGTGGTGAACCCTCTGTATTCACTCTGGTGAAGTCTTCTCTTGATTGTTGACTTTGACACACATACACCTACCTCCTGGAGAGTGTTCTTCATCTGGCCAACTGTTGTGAAGGGTGTTTTCTTCACCAGGGAAAGAATTCTTCGGTCATCCACCACAGTTGTTTTCCGTGGTCTTCCGGGTCTTTTGGTGTTGCTGAGCTCACCGGTGCGTTCTTTCTTTTTAAGGATTTTCCAAACAGTTGATTTGGCCACACCTAATGTTTTTGCTATCTCTCTGATGGGTTTGTTTTGTTTTTTCAGCCTAATGATGGCTTGCCTCACTGATAGTGACAGCTCTTTGGATCTCATATTGAGAGTTGACAGCAACAGATTCCAAATGCAAATAGCACACTTGAAATGAACTCTGGACCTTTTTATCTGCTCCTTGTAAATGGGATAATGAGGGAATAACACACACCTGGCCATGGAACAGCTGAATGGCCAACTGTCCCATTACTTTTGGTCCCTTAAAAAGTGTGAGGCACATATACAAACTGTTGTAATTCCTACACCGTTCACCTGATTTGGATGTAAATGCCCTCAAATTAAAGCTGAAAGTCTGCAGCTAAAACACATCTTGTTCGTTTCATTTCAAATCCATTGTGGTGATGTATAGAACCAAAAAGATTAGAATTGTGTCCATGTCCCAATATTTATGGACCTGACTGTATATATATGTGTATGTATGTATGTGTGTATATGTGTGTGTGTGTGTGTATATATATTATATATATAATATATATATATATATATATATATATATATATATATATATATATATATATATATATAATATATATATATATATATATATATATATATATATATATATATATATATATAGAAATTACACACGCCATATTACCAAAAGTATTGGGACGCCTGCCTTTACACACACATGACCTTTAATAACATCCCAGTCTTAGTCCGTAGGATTCAATATTGAGTTGGCTCCGCCCTTTGCAGGAATAAACCGCTTCAACTCTTCTGGGAAGGCCGTCCACAAGGTTTAGGAGGGTGTCTATGGGAATGTTTGACCATTCTTCCAGAAGCCCATTTGTGAGGTCAGGCACTGATGTTGGACGAGAAGGTCTGGCTCGCAGTCTCCGCTCTAATTCATCCCAAAGGTGTTCTATCAGGTTGAGGACAGGACTCTGTGCAGGCCAGTCAAGTTCTTCCACCCCAAACTCGCTCATCCATGTCTTTATGGACCTTGCGTAATATAGTGTATACCCCAAAGAGTCTTTACATTGTATCAAGCACAGAAAGCAGTGTGACATTAATTAATCTGGCTGCAGAGATGAATTTATAGAGAAGTTGTTTAATAGACACTTTGTATTTCTCACACAGGTGTCGCTATCTAGCGGTGCAGTTGTCCCCGGCGATCCCCGTGTTTGCAGTGGTGCTTTTCCTTTTTTCTATGGCCACTCTGCTACGGACGAGTTTCAGTGACCCCGGGGTGATACCTCGGGCATTGCCGGATGAGGCAGCATTCATTGAAATGGAGATCGGTAAGTAGAAGGTGGGGGGGGGGGGGGGTCAGCTGGGATATATATTTTGTTACATTTATGTAACAATCCAATTTAATTTTGAAATACAGCTAGTCTAATTATCTGGTTCTGTCTTTCTATTAGCTTCCTTAAATCCTCCCAGGAGTGTGTATGTGTGTGTATGTATGTATGTGTGTGTGTGTGTGTATATATATGTGTGTGTGTGTGTGTGTGTATATATATATATATTCTCCACACAGTGAGGGAGATGATTGTCTCCTCTGCAGATTGTGTAAGTTTTGCCCCCTTACATAGAAATGAAGGGTCTATAATTTTTATCATAGGTGTATTTTATATGATAGAGACAGAATATCAACCAAAAATCCAGAAAAAACACACAATACAAATGGAGTTGCAGTTCAGTGAGTATAAGTATTTGATCCCCCACCAACCAACAACAATTCTGCCCCCCCACAGACTGGCTACAGTAGGTGCTCATGTGTTATATATATATGGAGTATATAGAGAGTGTATATAGTATATATGGAGTATACACAGACACTACAGTAGGTGCTCATGTGGTACACAGATTAGTCCTGTCAATGTAAGAAGGTTCTCCTAATGACAACTCGTTATGTGTATAAAAGACACCTGTCCACAGAATCTCTTCCATCCAATCCTCACCATCATGGGGAAGACCAAAGATCTGTCAGAGGACGTCGGGGAGAAGATTGGAGACCTGCACAAGGCTGGAATGGGCTACAAGACCATCAGCAAGAAGCTTGGTGAGGAGGAGACAATTGTTGGAGCGATTATTCGCAAATGGAAGAAACACAAAATAACCATCAATCGTCCTCGGTCTGGAGCTCCATGGAAGATTTCTCCTCATGGGGTGAGGATGGTCATGAGAAAAGTGAGGGATCCGCCCAGAACTACATGGGAGGAGCTTGTGAAGGATCTCAAGGCAGTTGGGACCACAGTCACCAAACAAACCATTGGTAACACAATACACCACCATGGATTGAAATCCTGCAGCCCCCGCAAGACCCCTCCTCAGGAAGACACATGTAGAGGAACGTCTGATGTTTTCCAATGAACATCTAAATGATTTCAGAGAAGGATTGTGGAGAAAGTTCTGTGGTCAGATGAGACCAAAATTCAGCTCTTTGGCATTAACTCGACTCGCTGTGTTTGGAGGAAGGAAAATGCTGACTGTGACCCTAAGAACATCATCCCTACAGTCACACATCATCCCTACAGTCACATCATCCCTACAGTCACATCATCCCTACAGTCACATCATCCCTACAGTCACATCATCCCTACAGTCACACATCATCCCTACAGTCACACATTATCCCTACAGTCACACATTATCCCTACAGTCACACATTATCCCTACAGTCACACATTATCCCTACAGTCACACATTATCCCTACAGTCACATCATCCCTACAGTCACATCATCCCTACAGTCACATCATCCCTACAGTCACATCATCCCTACAGTCACATCATCCCTACAGTCACACATCATCCCTACAGTCACACATCATCCCTACAGTCACATCATCCCTACAGTCACATCATCCCTACAGTCACACATTATCCCTACAGTCACACATTATCCCTACAGTCACATCATCCCTACAGTCACATCATCCCTACAGTCACATCATCCCTACAGTCACATCATCCCTACAGTCACATCATCCCTACAGTCACATCCCATCCCTACAGTCACACATCATCCCTACAGTCACACATCATCCCTACAGTCACATCCCATCCCTACAGTCACATCCCATCCCTACAGTCACATCCCATCCCTACAGTCACATCCCCCCTACAGTCACATCCCATCCCTACAGTCACATCCCATCCCTACAGTCACATCCCATCCCTACAGTCACACATGGAGGTGGAAACATGATGCTTTGGGGCTGTTTCTCTGCTAAAGGTACCGTCTGACTTTGCTGCATTGAGGGGCCAATGGACGGGGCCATGTATTGTAAAATCTTGGATGAGAACCTTCTTCCCTCAGCCAGAACACTGAAGATGGGTCATGGATGGGTCTTCCAGCATGGCAATGACCCAAAACATACCACCAAGGCAACAAATAAGTGGCTCAAGAAGAAGCACATTAAGGTCGTGGGATGGCCCAGCCAGTCTCCAGACCTTAATCCTATAGAAAATTTATGGAGAGAGCCAAAACTTTGAGTTGCTAAAAGACAGCCAAGAAACCTTCAGGATTTAGAGAAGATCTGTAAAGAAGAGAGGACCAAAATCCCTCCTGAGATGTGTGCAAACCTGGTCACCAACTACAAGAAACGTCTGACCTCTGTGATCACCAACAAGGGTTTCTCCACCAACTACTAAGTCATGTTTTGCTTGGGGATCAAATACTTATTTTACTCACTGAACTGCAACTCCATTTATAACATCTGTATCATGTTTTATTTCTGGATTTTTGGTTTATATGATTGAGACAGAATGTCAAATACACCTATGATAAAAATTATAGACCCTTCATTTCTGTGTAAGTGGGCAAAACTTACACAATCTGCAGGGGTTCAAATCATTATTTTCCCCACTGTATACTGTACATCCTCATCAGAGAATATATATATATATTTATTATTACTATTTTGTATTGGTGTATGTTTTTTGCTATACTTTTATGATTTTTTTAAAAAGTGTTTTGAATGGATGGTTTTAGAGGATTGAACACAATTGTTGCTTTGTCCACTAAAGTTTCCGCTGATCTTGGAATGTGATAGTTAAATGACCTTCTTCTATATTTAGCGGGAGGCGCGTGGGACACGTTGTACCAGAAAGAAACGTATCTCTATATACATGTAGATGTTTCTTTATTTCCAAGAAATAGAAACAAGCAGAAGCCTATAATTTACATGGTTTTTCCCTCCGGAAATGAGCACTTGGGTGGGAAACAATGAATCTTTGTTAAGTGTGTTTTAAGGCAATTATTACTATTCTGGTGAAGTAATTGCTTGTTATCCCTGATGAGATATATTCTGTCTTCCTGTCTGTTCCTTGTGCACTTTATCTTTTGCACCCTTTTCGCGCTTTCCCTGCTCCCTGTCTCTTTGCTCGCTCGCCAACTCCCAGTCTGTTTTGCTTGCCTGTCCAATCCACTGTTCACTCCCCCGCCAGCTCTCGACCGTTGCCGCCCCCCCCGCCAGCTGTCTGTCTTTCGCTCTCTGACCTGCCAGCTCTCTTGCCATCTTTTTCAACCTTCCATTCCCTTTATATTTTTTGCTCGCTCACCTGCTATGTTTTGCCCACCCAGATGTTCTCTATCTTTCAGTTACCCACCTGGCTGCTCTATGTCTTTTTGCTTGCTCGCTTATCGACTCTTACCATTCTTCTTTTTTTTTTTTTTTTTTTTTTACTCTTCTCTCACCCGCTAGCTCTCTTGCTACCCCCCCCCCCTATCTTGTGCCCGCTCACCCTCCCCAGCTCTGTCTTTTGCCCGCACACTCCCCCAGCTCTGTAATATCTTCTTGTGCCCGCACACCCCCCCAGCTCTGTCTTTTGCCTGCACACACCCCCCCCCCCAGCTCTCTGTAATATCTTGTGCCCGCTCATCCCCCAGCTCTCTGTAGGTCTTTAGCCCACTCACCCCTCCCCCCAGCTCTCTGGCTTTTGCCCGCTCGCCCCCCAGCTTTCTGGCTTTTGCCCGCTCACCCCCCCCCAGCTTTCTGGCTTTTGCCCGCTCACCCCCCCCAGCTTTCTGGCTTTTGCCTGCTCACCCCCCCAGCTTTCTGGCTTTTGCCCGCTCACCCCCCCAGCTTTCTGGCTTTTGCCCGCTCACCCCCCCAGCTTTCTGGCTTTTGCCCGCTCACCCCCCCAGCTTTCTGGCTTTTGCCCGCTCACCCCCCCAGCTTTCTGGCTTTTGCCCGCTCACCCCCCCAGCTTTCTGGCTTTTGCCCGCTCACCCCCCCAGCTTTCTGGCTTTTGCCCGCTCACCCCCCCAGCTTTCTGGCTTTTGCCCGCTCACCCCCCAGCTTTCTGGCTTTTGCCCGCTCACCCCCCCAGCTTTCTGGCTTTTGCCCACTCCCCCCCCCCCCAGCTTTCTGGCTTTTGCCTGCTCACCCCCCCAGCTTTCTGGCTTTTGCCCGCTCACCCCCTCCAGCTCTCTGGCTTTTGCTCGCTCAGCCCCTCCAGCTCTCTGGCTTTTGCCCGCTCACCCCCCCAGCTCTCTGGCTTTTGCCCGCTCACCCCCTCCAGCTCTCTGGCTTTTGTCCGCTCACCCCCTCCAGCTCTTTGGCTTTTGCCCGCTCACCCCCTCCAGCTCTTTGGCTTTTGCCCGCTCACCCCCTCCAGCTCTCTGGCTTTTGCCCACTCACCCCCCCCTCCAGCTCTCTGGCTTTTGCCCGCTCACCCCCCCTCCAGCACTCTGGCTTTTGCCCGCTCACCCCCCCTCCAGCACTCTGGCTTTTGCCCGCTCACCCCCCCTCCAGCTCTCTGGCTTTTGCCCGCTCACCCCCCTCCAGCTCTCTGGCTTTTGCCCGCTCACCCCCCCTCCAGCTCTCTGGCTTTTGCCCGCTCACCCCCCCTCCAGCTCTCTGGCTTTTGCCCGCTCACCCCCCCTCCAGCTCTCTGGCTTTTGCCCGCTCACCCCCCCCTCCAGCTCTCTGGCTTTTGCCCGCTCACCCCCCCCCCCCTCCAGCTCTCTGGCTTTTTCCCGCTCACCACCCCCCCTCCAGCTCTCTGGCTTTTTCCCGCTCACCACCCCCCCTCCAGCTCTCTGGCTTTTTCCCGCTCACCCCCCTCCAGCTCTCTGGCTTTTGCCCGCTCACCCCCCCTCCAGCTCTCTGGCTTTTGCCCGCTCACCCTCCCTCCAGCTCTCTGGCTTTTGCCCGCTCACCCCCCCTCCAGCTCTCTGGCTTTTGCCCGCTCACCCCCCCTCCAGCTCTCTGGCTTTTGCCCGCTCACCCCCCCTCCAGCTCTCTGGCTTTTGCCCGCTCACCCCCCCTCCAGCTCTCTGGCTTTTGCCCGCTCACCCCCCCTCCAGCTCTCTGGCTTTTGCCCGCTCACCCCCCCTCCAGCTCTCTGGCTTTTGCCCGCTCACCCCCCCTCCAGCTCTCTGGCTTTTGCCCGCTCACCCCCCCTCCAGCTCTCTGGCTTTTGCCCGCTCACCCCCCCTCCAGCTCTCTGGCTTTTGCCCGCTCACCCCCCCTCCAGCACTCTGGCTTTTGCTGGCTCACCTGCCATGTTTTGCTTGCCCGCCTGCCTAGGCACCTTGTTTTTTTTTTTTTCCTTGCCCTTTCCTTACATGCTCGCCTGCTCTCTGCCTTTTTATCTCATCATATTTGTCATCCTCTCCCACTTATCGGTGACACTAGAAGTAATGCATTTTTCTCGCACAGCAATAAAACGTTTTGATCTGTAATGAGTGATTCCTGTTTGATTGGAAGTAGGGTGACATCAGATGAGCTCCTCCACCCACCGTCACCCTGCTCGGGAAAGCGGAGGACTCTTCCATTGTCACGCCTTGTCTCTGTGAGTCATTTCTCTGTCCTTACACCGGAGGACGTCTTCAGGGAACTCAGGACAGAAATATCACTTTGCACACCAAGCATTGTAATATTTCCCTTCAAGCCTCATTAGAGTGACCTCAGCACTTTTCTGGCAATGGCGTTTCTGCTAACCGTTTTAATGTGCTGCCTTTTTTTCTCTTTGAATTATTTTCCTTCTTTTAAGATTATTATTTTTGTATCACTTCCTTTTATATACCCGGTCCAATTATTGAAAGGAGGAAAAAAAAATAATTATCGCTCTCTAAATCTTGAGCACAGTAGGTGCGACCTTTCTTTTGCCCAATCCTTCTGGTACTCTATAAAAAGTCAACGCTGCCGCCCATATGTAATGCGCAAAATTTCTTTAAAAAAAAATCAAGTGGTCCATGATACAGCAGAAAGCTGACGCATTTCGATTTACAAAGCCTTTATTAATAGCTCTGCTATCTGTCCCCCTTGGGGAGATTTTTCCTTCACTTCCTGTCTTGGAAACCCAACAGGAAGCAAGAGCAAATCTCTCCAAAGTGAGGGAAACCCCCTTTATTCCTGTTCCAGTGACTTTTTGGATTTTCCCATATTACATGATATTGGTCACCAGGACAAATATAGTCAGCAGGCGTAATCTTCCAAGGGGCCTGTCAAATGCACTCATTGTAGTGCCGACTATGGCAACCCTTTTCACCCCCCAAATCTACTCCATTCATAAGACTGTACTATAGCTTTCATCAATAAACGCTTTGTGAATGGAAGAGGCGACCCTTTATTCGCATGTCCTCTATTTATACTGTGCTTTTCATTGATGGAGCCTATAGTACCATTTTCTATGAATGGAGGAGGGCAAAAAGGACGGACATATTTGGCACTCTTGAAGAGTGTCTGACAGGTCCAGCACTGATATTAACCCCCACAGCACTTGTCGATCATTCCTGCGGGGTATGGGAAGTTGGCAGAGGGCTTTGGCTTTTCAGTATGACAGCCAGCACAAAGTGTTAAGTACCATCCCCTGTGTTCTGTGTTACTCAGATGGGAATGTTAGATATATAGGGTACCCAAATGAACATGTTGGTTGTATGATGTACCCAAATGGCAAGGTTGGGTGTAAGGCGCTCCCAAATGGCAAGGTTGGGGTGTAAGGCGCTCCCAAATGGCAGGGTTGGGTGTACGGCGCTCCCAAATGGCAAGGTTGGGTGTACGGCGCTCCCAAATGGCAAGGTTGGGTGTACGGCGCTCCCAAATGGCAAGGTTGGGTGTGCGGCGCTCCCAAATGGCAAGGTTGGGTGTGCGGCGCTCCCAAATGGCAAGGTTGGGTGTGCGGCGCTCCCAAATGGCAAGGTTGGGTGTGCGGCGCTCCCAAATGGCAAGGTTGGGTGTGCGGCGCTCCCAAATGGCAAGGTTGGGTGTGCGGCGCTCCCAAATGGCAAGGTTGGGTGTGCGGCGCTCCCAAATGGCAAGGTTGGGTGTACGGCGCTCCCAAATGGCAAGGTTGGGTGTACGGCGTCCCCAATATTATGTCCACAATGTGCCCAAATGGACATGTTGGGTGTGTTGTAATAATGTTGGTAGCAGCATAATGCAGTGCCATGCATTGTGCACTAGTCTAAAAAAAAAAAAAAAAAAAAATTACATGTTTTGGGGTTTATTTTTTATTTATTTTTTTTTCCCATACCAGTGCATTGGTAGCTCATTCATTTCATTAGTTTTTCTCATTTGGATAAGGGCTTACTCACACCAAGTGGCATATGTTATTGTGTGAATGACAGATGTACATTGCTGGCTGCCCTGGCATTCATTGTAACAATGCATAGCGGGGCTTGGTTTTTTGTTATTTTCCTTTACAATGTAATTTTAATGCGGTAAGTGGGAACACGCTGCGCACAAATGTAATATGTCCTGTTTTTTTTTTTTTGGTGTGAACTGAAGCCATAGCCCTGTTGCTGGTGCGATCGTCCTTTGTCCGTTCTGGTGCATTAGTAGCCCGTTCATTTCAAGGGGTTGCCCTAAGGCAGCGCAAGTAATGCAAAAATTTATAAGTGTAAATGGCCCTAAAGAAATCTTCTACAGTACTGGGATAAATTCTATCACTGACCGAATGCTTTCTTGTCTGGATGAGAAATGTGGACAGTGAACAGCGCCACCTATAGGACGTGGGAAGCTGAAGAAGTGCTTTCAGGATAGCAGAAATTTTTAATCAATGTAAAAAGTTTTCCAGCTACTTTATAATCCGGATATTTTATACAATGGTCTAAATTGCTCATCTAAATTAAATTCTCTTTGCGGATCGAACCTTTTACTTTATCTTGTTTTACTAGTCTTTATGTGTCTTGGATTATCCTGATAATATATATAAATGGGCTTATAGAAGACGGCTGTAATTGTGCTGATGATGTAAAAACTGTGACTATGTCCGTCACCTCTTTTCCTCTGCCTTCCAAAGGCATATATTGTGCCTAATGAAAATGTCACCCTAAATATGAATAATAACATCTGATCTCTTCTTACAGAGGCAGCCAATGGAAACGTGCCACAAGGTCAGCGCCCGCCACCTCGTATTAGAAATGTCCAAATCAACAATCAGATAGTGAAGCTGAAATATTGCTACACGTGCAAAATCTTCAGGCCTCCTCGAGCATCGCACTGCAGTATATGTGATAACTGTGTGGGTGAGTAACTACAAACAGCTGTACCCAAATGTTGGGTATTCAATGTATCCAAATGGGACTGTTGGGTATACAGGGTACCCAGAGGGGAACGTTGGGTATACAATGTACCAAAAATAAAATGTTAGGTCTACAATGTACCCGAATGGACATGTTGGGTGTGTAAATGTACACAGATGACAATGTTGGGTCTACAGTTTACCAAAGTAAGAACGTTGGGTATACAATGTACTCAAATTGGAATGCTGGGCCTTCAGTGTACCCAAATGGGAATGTTGGGTCCACAGGTTACCCAGTTGGGAAGGTTGGGTCCGCAGGGCTACCCAGTTATTGGGAAGGTTGGGTCCGCAGGCTACCGAGTTGGGAAGGTTGGGTCTGCAGGCTACCCAGTTGGAAAGGTTGGGTCCGCAGGCTACCCAGTTGGAAGAGGTTGGGTCCGCAGGCTACCCAGTTGGGAGAGGTTGGGTCCGCAGGCTACCCAGTTGGGAGAGGTTGGGTCCGCAGGCTACCCAGTTGGGAGAGGTTGGGTCCGCAGGCTACCCAGTTGGGAGAGGTTGGGTCCGCAGGCTACCCAGTTGGGAAAATTTGGGTCCGCAGGCTACCCAGTTGGGAAAGGTTGGGTCCGCAGGCTACCCAGTTGGGAAGGTTGGGTCCGCAGGCTATCCAGTTGGGAAAGGTTGGGTCCGCAGGCTACCCAGTTGGGAAAGGTTGAGTCCGCAGGCTACCCAGTTGGGAAAGGTTGGGTCCGCATGCTACCCAGTTGGGAGAGGTTGGGTCCGCAGGCTACCCAGTTGGGAAAGGTTGAGTCCGCAGGCTACCCAGTTGGGAAAGGTTGGGTCCGCATGCTACCCAGTTGGGAGAGGTTGGGTCCGCAGGCTATCCAGTTGGGAAAGGTTGGATCCGCAGGCTACCCAGTTGGGAAAGGTTGAGTCCGCAGGCTACCCAGTTGGGAGAGGTTGGGTCCGCAGGCTACCCAGTTGGGAGAGGTTGGGTCCGCAGGCTACCCAGTTGGGAGAGGTTGGGTCCGCAGGCTACCCAGTTGGGAGAGGTTGGGTCCGCAGGCTACCCAGTTGGGAGAGGTTGGGTCCGCAGGCTACCCAGTTGGGAGAGGTTGGGTCCGCAGGCTACCCAGTTGGGAGAGGTTGGGTCCGCAGGCTACCCAGTTGGGAGAGGTTGGGTCCGCAGGCTACCCAGTTGGGAGAGGTTGGGTCCGCAGGCTACCCAGTTGGGAGAGGTTGGGTCCGCAGGCTACCCAGTTGGGAGAGGTTGGGTCCGCAGGCTACCCAGTTGGGAGAGGTTGGGTCCGCAGGCTACCCAGTTGGGAGAGGTTGGGTCCGCAGGCTACCCAGTTGGGAGAGGTTGGGTCCGCAGGCTACCCAGTTGGGAGAGGTTGGGTCCGCAGGCTACCCAGTTGGGAGAGGTTGGGTCCGCAGGCTACCCAGTTGGGAGAGGTTGGGTCCGCAGGCTACCCAGTTGGGAGAGGTTGGGTCCGCAGGCTACCCAGTTGGGAGAGGTTGGGTCCGCAGGCTACCCAGTTGGGAGAGGTTGGGTCCGCAGGCTACCCAGTTGGGAGAGGTTGGGTCCGCAGGCTACCCAGTTGGGAGAGGTTGGGTCCGCAGGCTACCCAGTTGGGAGAGGTTGGGTCCGCAGGCTACCCAGTTGGGAGAGGTTGGGTGTACAGTATATTTAGGTGTGATGCCCCTGTACACAAACGTAACAACGCTGCCCCTCCATACTAAGCTGCAGTGTATAATGGGAAATTCCACTGTTTCTGCGCTCCCACATGTAACCTGAAGACTAGGCAAAGGATCATACAATCTTTACTTGGAGGAGTACTGTGTGTTTCATGTCATTGGAGACTGCAGAGAGTCTCTTTTCAGTTCGGAAGAAATTGTTTGGTAGACGTGCAGTGGGAGAATAGTGACAGTGAAGTGTGTAACGAGCAAATATGGCTGCCCCCATGTACATCTATAATGACTCACTGTATAGAGAGAGAACTGTGTTTTTTAGATTTAGACTTTAATCACTTGTACATATACCGTATATACTCGAGTATAAGTCGAGTTTTTCAGCACATTTTTTTGTGCTGAAAGTTCCCCCCTCGACTTATACTCGAGTCAAGCACTTTTCTGCAGCAAAAAAATTCATTTTCCGAACCGACTTTGGGGCCCCGTATCTCAGGGCCACTTGGGACTAGGAACTCCAAATTTAGTGTGCAAACCCAGTGGAACTGGTACCACAACATATCCAAAGATGGAGTTCCTAGCTCTAAGTGGCCCTGAGATACGGGGGCCCAAAATCGGTTCGGAAAATGTCTTTTTTTGCTGCAGAAAAGTGCTTGACATTTTCTGAATCAGATTTTGGGGCCCTGTATCTCGGGGCCAGTTAGTGCTAAAATCCCCAGCTTTGGATATTTTATGGTGCTAGTTCCACTGGGTTAGCACACCAAATTTGGGGTTCTTAGCACTAAGTGGCCTCAAGATACGGGGCCCCAAATTCGGTCAACTGTGTCCATCTGCAGCAATGTCATTTTGGGACCCTTTGGGTTCAGAGACCCCAAATTTTGGCTGCAGCTAGGGGGCATCTAGGAACCCTTAACTACTGAGTTTGAAGTTCGGGGGACCTATGGCTGAAAATGGGCACAGTGAGGCATGCAAATGGGCATTGTTGACCCTCTTTTCCACTTACAGTAGCTGTGCATTTCTCACCCTCGTCTTATACTCGGGTCAATACGTTTTTCCCATTTTTTTGGTGGTAAATTAGGGTCTCGACTTATACTCGGAACGACTTATACTCAAGTATATATGGTAATATAGTATATCTTAAAATAAATAAATAAAATGGAGAGATGACAATTCGTATTACATTTGTGTGCCAGTAAGCTGATTTTATCCCTCGTGTAATCCATGTTTGTGTTCGGTGTCTCCGCAGAGCGTTTTGACCATCATTGTCCATGGGTGGGGAACTGCGTTGGAAAGAGGAATTATCGATACTTCTACCTCTTCATCCTGTCCTTGTCCCTTCTGACAATCTACATATTCGCCTTCAACATCGTCTATGTGGTCCTCAGTGAGTCCCTCCTTCTTTCCACTTCAATTTTTTTTCTTACAGCAGAATGCCGCCTCCACATGTAAATGGTTTAGAAATTGGAAATATTTGCGTATGAGTGATGTCTGTTCTGTGCAGACAATAGATAAGATAGATAAAAAAGAGCCCGTTCACATCGGAGCGCTCTGTTGTCTGTTTTAACGCCTTCACTTTACCGTGGGCTACATTAAGGTAGCCCATTCATTTAAAGGCATTTTTAGGTTTAGATAGTGGAGAGGTGTTAGAACCCCTGTCAGGTTTGTATTTCTGTCTGTGTCTTTGTTTTGGGAAATTTACCTGCTAATTTTACAATATACCCAGATGGGCATGTTAGTTATACAATGTACCCTCACGGGAATGTTGGGTATGCTGTGCTCCCAGGGGGGAATGTTGGGTATGCTGTGCTCCCAGGGGGGAATGTTGGGTATGCTGTGTTCCCAGGTGGGAATGTTGGGTATGCCGTGCTCCCAGCGAGGAATGTTGGGTATGCTGTGTTCCCAGCGGGGAATGTTGGGTATGCTGTGTTCCCAGGTGGGAATGTTGGGTGTGCTGTGTTCCCAGGTAGGAATGTTGGGTGTGCTGTGTTCCCAGGTGGGAATGTTGGGTGTGCTGTGTTCCCAGGTGGGAATGTTGGGTGTGCTGTGTTCCCAGGTGGGAATGTTGGGTATGCTGTGTTCCCAGGTGGGAATGTTGGGTATGCTGTGCCCCCGGATGTGAATGTTGGGTATGCTGTGTTCCCAGGTGGGAATGTTGGGTATGCTGTGTTCCCAGGTGGGAATGTTGGGTATGCTGTGCTCCCAGGTGGGAATGTTGGGTATGCTGTGCTCCCAGGTGGGAATGTTGGGTATGCTGTGCTCCCAGGTGGGAATGTTGGGTATGCCGTGTTCCCAGCGGGCAATGTTGGGTATGCCGTGTTCCCAGCGGGCAATGTTGGGTATGCTGTGTTCCCAGGTGGGAATGTTGGGTATGCTGTGTTCCCAGGTGGGAATGTTGGGTATGCTGTGTTCCCAGGTGGGAATGTTGGGTATGCTGTGTTCCCAGGTGGGAATGTTGGGTATGCTGTGCTCCCAGGTGGGAATGTTGGGTATGCTGTGCTCCCAGGTGGGAATGTTGGGTATGCCGTGCTCCCAGCGGGGAATGTTGGGTATGCTGTGTTCCCAGCGGGGAATGTTGGGTATGCTGTGTTCCCAGCGGGCAATGTTGGGTATGCTGTGTTCCCAGGTGGGAATGTTGGGTATGCTGTGTTCCCAGGTGGGAATGTTGGGTATGCTGTGCTCCCAGGTGGGAATGTTGGGTATGCTGTGCTCCCAGGTGGGAATGTTGGGTATGCTGTGCTCCCAGGTGGGAATGTTGGGTATGCTGTGCACCCAGGGGGGAATGTTGGGTATGCTGTGTTCCCAGGTGGGAATGTTGGGTATGCTGTGTTCCCAGGTGGGAATGTTGGGTATGCTGTGTTCCCAGGTGGGAATGTTGGGTATGCTGTGCTCCCAGGTGGGAATGTTGGGTATGCTGTGCTCCCAGGTGGGAATGTTGGGTATGCTGTGCTCCCAGGTGGGAATGTTGGGTATGCTGTGCTCCCAGGTGGGAATGTTGGGTATGCCGTGTTCCCAGCGGGCAATGTTGGGTATGCCGTGTTCCCAGCGGGCAATGTTGGGTATGCTGTGTTCCCAGGTGGGAATGTTGGGTATGCTGTGTTCCCAGGTGGGAATGTTGGGTATGCTGTGCACCCAGGGGGGAATGTTGGGTATGCTGTGTTCCCAGGTGGGAATGTTGGGTATGCTGTGTTCCCAGGTGGGAATGTTGGGTATGCTGTGTTCCCAGGTGGGAATGTTGGGTATGCTGTGTTCCCAGGTGGGAATGTTGGGTATGCTGTGTTCCCAGCGGGCAATGTTGGGTATGCCGTGCTCCCAGGTGGGAATGTTGGGTATGCCGTGCTCCCAGGTGGGAATGTTGGGTATGCTGTGCTCCCAGGTGGGAATGTTGGGTATGCTGTGCTCCCAGGTGGGAATGTTGGGTATGCCGTGTTCCCAGCGGGCAATGTTGGGTATGCCGTGTTCCCAGCGGGCAATGTTGGGTATGCTGTGTTCCCAGGTGGGAATGTTGGGTATGCTGTGTTCCCAGGTGGGAATGTTGGGTATGCTGTGTTCCCAGGTGGGAATGTTGGGTATGCTGTGTTCCCAGGTGGGAATGTTGGGTATGCTGTGTTCCCAGGTGGGAATGTTGGGTATGCCGTGCTCCCAGCGGGGAATGTTGGGTATGCCGTGCTCCCAGCGGGGAATGTTGGGTATGCTGTGTTCCCAGCGGGGAATGTTGGGTATGCTGTGTTCCCAGCGGGCAATGTTGGGTATGCTGTGTTCCCAGGTGGGAATGTTGGGTATGCTGTGTTCCCAGGTGGGAATGTTGGGTATGCTGTGCTCCCAGGTGGGAATGTTGGGTATGCTGTGCTCCCAGGTGGGAATGTTGGGTATGCTGTGCTCCCAGGTGGGAATGTTGGGTATGCTGTGCACCCAGGGGGGAATGTTGGGTATGCTGTGTTCCCAGGTGGGAATGTTGGGTATGCTGTGTTCCCAGGTGGGAATGTTGGGTATGCTGTGTTCCCAGGTGGGAATGTTGGGTATGCTGTGCTCCCAGGTGGGAATGTTGGGTATGCTGTGCTCCCAGGTGGGAATGTTGGGTATGCTGTGCTCCCAGGTGGGAATGTTGGGTATGCCGTGTTCCCAGCGGGCAATGTTTGGTATGCCGTGTTCCCAGCGGGCAATGTTGGGTATGCTGTGTTCCCAGGTGGGAATGTTGGGTATGCTGTGTTCCCAGGTGGGAATGTTGGGTATGCTGTGTTCCCAGGTGGGAATGTTGGGTATGCTGTGCTCCCAGGTGGGAATGTTGGGTATGCTGTGCTCCCAGGTGGGAATGTTGGGTATGCTGTGCTCCCAGGTGGGAATGTTGGGTATGCCGTGTTCCCAGCGGGCAATGTTGGGTATGCCGTGTTCCCAGCGGGCAATGTTGGGTATGCTGTGTTCCCAGGTGGGAATGTTGGGTATGCTGTGTTCCCAGGTGGGAATGTTGGGTATGCTGTGTTCCCAGGTGGGAATGTTGGGTATGCTGTGTTCCCAGGTGGGAATGTTGGGTATGCTGTGTTCCCAGGTGGGAATGTTGGGTATGCTGTGTTCCCAGGTGGGAATGTTGGGTATGCCGTGCTCCCAGCGGGGAATGTTGGGTATGCTGTGTTCCCAGCGGGGAATGTTGGGTATGCTGTGTTCCCAGCGGGCAATGTTGGGTATGCTGTGTTCCCAGGTGGGAATGTTGGGTATGCTGTGTTCCCAGGTGGGAATGTTGGGTATGCTGTGCTCCCAGGTGGGAATGTTGGGTATGCTGTGCTCCCAGGTGGGAATGTTGGGTATGCTGTGTTCCCAGGTGGGAATGTTGGGTATGCTGTGCTCCCAGGTGGGAATGTTGGGTATGCTGTGCTCCCAGGTGGGAATGTTGGGTATGCTGTGCTCCCAGGTGGGAATGTTGGGTATGCTGTGTTCCCAGGTGGGAATGTTGGGTATGCTGTGCTCCCAGGTGGGAATGTTGGGTATGCCGTGCTCCCAGGTGGGAATGTTGGGTATGCCGTGCTCCCAGGTGGGAATGTTGGGTATGCTGTGCTCCCAGGTGGGAATGTTGGGTATGCTGTGCTCCCAGGTGGGAATGTTGGGTATACATGCTGTCTGGGCCCCTGTTGGGGAGATTTCCCCTCTTGTTTACCCATTGTCCCCAGAACAGAAATAGAGGGGAAATATTCCAATGAGGACACTAGCTCTGGTGACAACCTGGAATTTCCCTCACTTTGCAGGGATTTGCCCTCACTTTCTGTTGTGACTATGGGACAGGAAATAAAGGGAAATCTCCCTAATGAGACACCGTGATGGGGGGGGGGGGACGACAAAAATCTGTTAGTCGTCGTCCCCCCCCCCCCCCCCCCCCCCTATGCTATCCAAAATGGGGGGAAAAATGCCTTTCGTTCTGCTTTAAATGGGCTTCCTAATTTACCACAGCAGACAAAAAGTTGCTCTTAAAGAGAAGCTTCGCCCCCCTCCTCCTTGTGCTACCAATACAGTGTGCGCCCCGATATACTAAAGGGCTCCGCCTGGCCAGCGGGTCCTGACAATGCCCTTTCGGTACATCTGCCCACCCGCAGGATATTTTACTGCACGTATGCAAAGGTGGCAAAATTTTGGGGCCGCTGTGCAAACCCATCTTTGCTGTGTGGGGAAACTCTCTCGTGTGCAGATGTGTTGTGGGGCCGTTGACACGGAAAAGCCCTGCTAGACATCTGTGAGCCTGCACAAGGGTCAGGAGGGGCACAAGGGGCAGGAGGGGCCCCGGGAATTATTCTCACCTAGGCGAGAAATGTGGAAGGTGTTGCTTTGCAGGCTTCATTTTTAAATCTGACCAGAGCAAACCTTTATCTACCTGAAGGTGCATTATCCATTAGAGGTGGGGTTGGTCTTCAGGTCATTGAGTGAAATAGGTCCTTTTTAGATCTGTATCTTCAAGAGATGATTTGGTTTTATAATCCTCCTTTTTATATGTCATTTTTTTTTCCCCTCTTTTTTTTAGATTCCTTAAATGTCGGCTTCCTGAACACGCTGAAAGAAAGTCCGGGAACATATCCTTCTACTGATCAAATATAGTCTGAGGTGCAGGGCCCAGTACTACCTATAAAGTGTATCTAGAGCTTTTTTATTTATTTTTTACGTTTTGGAAGGACTGTGGGAAGTTTAGACCCTCTGTCAGGTTTTTATTGCTTTCTGTATTTCCCCTGAAGAGGTTCACCCTCCACACCAGCAGCCTTGGGCACCATTGCCCAGCGTATAGACAAGGCAGTTTGTCTCCTTTCCATTGGTTGTAGTTCAGCCAAACCTGCTCCAGTGCAGCGTGATGTGGTACATTGCCTCGCAACGCACTGCACAAAAAATTGCAACATTTATTTATTTTTATTTATTTTTTCTGAAAAAATCATTGTTGGCATTCCCAGGTGCTGTAACGCAACACAGATCGCTGCAGTGCATAGAAATGCATAGGAGTTTAACCCAAAAAAGGGGACGTTTAACCCAGGACAATTTTTCATGCACAGAAAATATATATATATATAATTTTTTGTGAAAGCGGAGACCCTGAGAAATAAAATGGTGGTATGTGGTGGTGGATTTATTTATTTATTTATTTTTTTAAGGAAAAAGGACACAAATTTTATTTTTGTGCAAGCAAACACATTATTCTACCCAGTCTTTGGGTTGCATTGACTAAATGGATGCCAAACATATCAAGTCTTAAACTTCCGTGTTGCTTGTGGAATCAAATAATTTATGGTACTGAAAGCTCTCCATAAGGCGATGCTTTAAAATGGAATTAGGGAATTGATGGTCAGAGCAGAGGGGTGCTGCGGACATATATACAGGTACACTGCGTGCCACGTCCCTGAATATCAGAATGTGTTTAAAAATGGAGAAAGAAAAACATTGGGACTTTTTTGGCACTATATACTACGAGTGTTTTTTTTTTTTTTTTTTTTTTTTTTTTTTTTTAAATATCAATTTATTGAAAAGTATTTAAAAACAGGTGTAGAGATGTATTTAAATGCACAGCATACTTATAGCCAGGGTGGATTTGATTAAAATCACTAGTAAAAAAAATTGATTTAAATCATAATTTTGAAAGAGCAACTATCTTCTGACCCCGCTGTTGGCTCCTCCTCTGACCCCGCTGTTGGCTCCTCCTCTGACCCCGCTGTTGGCTCCTCCTCTGACCCCGCTGTTGGCTCCTCCTCTGACCCCGCTGTTGGCTCCTCCTCTGACCCCGCTGTTGGCTCCTCCCTTGACCCCGCTGTTGGCTCCTCCCTTGACCCCGCTGTTGGCTCCTCCCTTGACCCCGCTGTTGGCTCCTCCCTTGACCCCGCTGTTGGCTCCTCCCTTGACCCCGCTGTTGGCTCCTCCCTTGACCCCGCTGTTGGCTCCTCCCTTGACCCCGCTGTTGGCTCCTCCCTTGACCCCGCTGTTGGCTCCCCCTCTGTCCCCGCTGTTGGCTCCTCCTCTGACTCCCTCCGCTGTTGGCTCCTCCTCTGACTCCCTCCGCTGTTGGCTCCTCCTCTGACTCCCTCCGCTGTTGGCTCCTCCTCTGACTCCCTCCGCTGTTGGCTCCTCCTCTGACTCCCTCCGCTGTTGGCTCCTCCTCTGACTCCCTCCGCTGTTGGCTCCTCCTCTGACTCCCTCCGCTGTTGGCTCCTCCTCTGACTCCCTCCGCTGTTGGCTCCTCCTCTGACTCCCTCCGCTGTTGGCTCCTCCTCTGACTCCCTCCGCTGTTGGCTCCTCCTCTGACTCCCTCCGCTGTTGGCTCCTCCTCTGACTCCCTCCGCTGTTGGCTCCTCCTCTGACTCCCTCCGCTGTTGGCTCCTCCTCTGACTCCCTCCGCTGTTGGCTCCTCCTCTGACTCCCTCCGCTGTTGGCTCCTCCTCTGACTCCCTCCGCTGTTGGCTCCTCCTCTGACTCCCTCCGCTGTTGGCTCCTCCTCTGACTCCCTCCGCTGTTGGCTCCTCCTCTGACTCCCTCCGCTGTTGGCTCCTCCTCTGACTCCCTCCGCTGTTGGCTCCTCCTCTGACTCCCTCCGCTGTTGGCTCCTCCTCTGACTCCCTCCGCTGTTGGCTCCTCCTCTGACTCCCTCCGCTGTTGGCTCCTCCTCTGACTCCCTCCGCTGTTGGCTCCTCCTCTGACTCCCTCCGCTGTTGGCTCCTCCTCTGACTCCCTCCGCTGTTGGCTCCTCCTCTGACTCCCTCCGCTGTTGGCTCCTCCTCTGACTCCCTCCGCTGTTGGCTCCTCCTCTGACTCCCTCCGCTGTTGGCTCCTCCTCTGACTCCCTCCGCTGTTGGCTCCTCCTCTGACTCCCTCCGCTGTTGGCTCCTCCTCTGACTCCCTCCGCTGTTGGCTCCTCCTCTGACTCCCTCCGCTGTTGGCTCCTCCTCTGACTCCCTCCGCTGTTGGCTCCTCCCCTGACTCCCTCCGCTGTTGGCTCCTCCCCTGACTCCCTCCGCTGTTGGCTCCTCCCCTGACTCCCTCCGCTGTTGGCTCCTCCTCTGACTCCCTCCGCTGTTGGCTCCTCCCCTGACTCCCTCCGCTGTTGGCTCCTCCTCTGAGTCCCTCCGCTGTTGGCTCCTCCTCTGAGTCCCTCCGCTGTTGGCTCCTCCTCTGACTCCCTCCGCTGTTGGCTCCTCCTCTGACTCCCTCCGCTGTTGGCTCCTCCTCTGACTCCCTCCGCTGTTGGCTCCTCCTCTGACTCCCTCCGCTGTTGGCTCCTCCTCTGACTCCCTCCGCTGTTGGCTCCTCCTCTGACTCCCTCCGCTGTTGGCTCCTCCTCTGACTCCCTCCGCTGTTGGCTCCTCCTCTGACTCCCTCCGCTGTTGGCTCCTCCTCTGACTCCCTCCGCTGTTGGCTCCTCCTCTGACTCCCTCCGCTGTTGGCTCCTCCTCTGACTCCCTCCGCTGTTGGCTCCTCCTCTGACTCCCTCCGCTGTTGGCTCCTCCTCTGACTCCCTCCGCTGTTGTCTCACCGACAGTCCCATTCACTTTATTGGGATGGCTGGTGATCCGGCAGTGACAAGGGGAGGGACGTGGCGGCAGCTGGTGATTGGATGCCCGCTAACAGGCGCTGCCATGATGGATCTTAAAATGACAGGGGCTCTTTAAATGTAAGGACTTCTTCTTGCTGGTAGTTAGAATCTTTATTATTTGCAAACAAAATGAAGGTTTCCTATTTAGAATAATAAGCTGTCGGGTTTGTGAAACGGTGATATCAGAACCGATTCAATCATACAGTTTGTAGTGTACATAGTTTTGCATAACAACGAGATAAAGGAATATTCCTGAACTTTGGTTTATCTCACGGTTACTGTGACATTGTGTGAATGCATCAATGCAGGGCATGTTATCTCAGCCTTGCAGTCACTGAAAAAGTTTACCAAAAATGTAAATATTGCAGAATATACAGCCTCATGCTACATAACTAAGCTCCATTTCATGCTGAATAAACTAAATTGTTGTAGCTTAAATAGAAAATTATCTTTAGATAGATTTTTACTCCAAGTGCATTTCATGAAAATAAGTTTGATAAAAATAAAAAAATAAAATCGATTTTAAATCTGATTTAAATAATAAAAAATGATAAAAAAAATTATTAAAAAAAAAGAAAAAAATTATTGTTTTATATCCACCCTGCTTAAATCATTTACAGATCAACAGTTGGGAGTAAACTGTACATTGATTTGTGATATATATATATATATACACACACATTTTTTTTTTTATATATATATATATATATATATATATATATATATATATATATATATATATATATATATATATATATATATATATATATATATATATATATATATAAAAATTCTTTTCTTTTACATCTTTTTTTCTTATAGGTCCCAAAGTAAATAAAAAGTTTTATTATTATTATTAAAGTCCCATCATGACAGCTGGTCAAATTCAATTGAGAGCTCACTAAATTGATCTATTGGAGGATCTGTAGTTTAGGATTCTTATTCAGTTTAGTCTCCTCAATAATTAAACTATCATATTGATAGGTGTGTGTTGCCATCATTGGGTTGTGTCTCCTGCATGCGGCCCGGGCCGGTTTGTCTTCACATTGGAATTACAGCTCAGATTTGTGTTGCGGCTCCTTAACTCCTCTGCACAGTCCTGGAAGTCTTCATCTGTTTCTTCACACTGTGGTCTGTGGTGGGATTAACCGGATTCCATACATTCCTGGTATCTCTGAACCAGACGACCAATGAAGATGTAAGTAAATGAAGAGGGGGCGGGGTTTATCATGGGAAGTTATCAATATCTAAAATCTGAATTCCAGGTTTTTATACACATTTTCAGCTTCAATCAATGCAACTCTGTATATACTATATCTGTGGGAACCTTCTAGAACAGAGGTCTCAACTGCGGCCCTGTGCTTACTTTTATCCAGCTTTTGGAGTATTATTTCACCTACTGTAAGCACTAGTGGGGCATAATTCCTCCCACTGATACCAATGATGGGGCATAATTCCTCCCACTGACCCCAATGAGGGGGCACTATTCCTCCCACTGACACCAATGATGGGGCACTATTCCTCCCACTGACCCCAATGATGGGGCACTATTCCTCCCACTGACCCCAATGATGGGGCACTATTCCTCCCACTGACCCCAATGATGGGGCACTATTCCTCCCACTAATACCAATGATGGGGCACTATTCCTCCCACTGATACCGATGATGGAGCACTATTCCTCCCACTAATACCAATGATGGGACACTATTCCTCCCACTGATACCGATGATGGGGCACTATTCCTCCCACTGATACCGATGATGGGGCACTATTCCTCCCACTGATACCAATGATGGGGCACTATTCCTCCCACTGACACCAATGATGGGGCACAATTCCTCCCACTGATACCAATGATGGGGCACTATTCCTCCCACTGATACCAATGATGGGGCACTAATCCTCCCACTGATACCAATGACGGGACACTGCTAGAGCAGGAGTCTCTAAATCTTCTAAACAAAGGCCAGTCTACTGTCCTTCAGTCTTTAGGGGGGGGGGGGGGCGGCAGAATGTGGGCAGCGGGAATAGAATCATTTCCTGGCATCAGTAGGAGTATACGGTGCCCCATCTCTGGTATTTGGGTGAAGAATAGTGGCCAATTGTTGGAGTCAGTGGGAAAAATAGCACCCCAGTGTCACTGGCAGGAATTAGGCCCCATTTGTTTTTTTATTGAGCAGAATAATGTCCCAAGGGCCGGATAAAGTCAAGCAAAGGGCAGCAGTTTTGAGACTGCTCTAGAGGCTGGAAACACCATAGTAGACACCCCTACTACACCCCCCCCACTACACCCCTACTACACCCACCTCCCACTACACCCCTACTACACCCCTCCTACTACACCCCCTACTACACCCCTCCTACTACACCCCCCACTACACCCCTACTACACCCCCCACTACACCCCCCCCCACTACACCCCTACTACACCCACCCCCCACTACACCCCTACTACACCCACCTCCCACTACACCCACCTCCCACTACACCCCCCACTACACCCCTACTACACCTACCCCCCACTACACCCCTACTACACCCACCCCCCACTACACCCCTACTACACCCACCCCCCACTACACCCCTACTACACCCCTCCTACTACACCCCCTACTACACCCCTACTACACCCACCCCCCACTACACCCCTACTACACCCCCCACTACACCCCTACACCCCCCCCTACTACACCCCCCCACTACACCCCTACTACAGTGACCTCCACTAGCTTCCAGGTCCCGTGCTGAGCGGCTGCGTTGTGAACACAGGAGGTCAGAATCTGAGGAAAGGGTATTCTGTCTATGCAAAGCTTTTTCAGGTTGGGTGAAGTGGAAGACGCAGGATGGTGACATCACAATCTCCCCTTCATCCATTCAGAGAATGCTTCAAAGTGTTCTCTGAAGGGCACCTGTGCTAAGCCAGCAAACTCCTGTGCCCTGTAAGTCACTTGGGCCCCGGAAGCTAGTGGAGAGCAATGTAGTAGTGATGTTTTTATTTAACAACAACAAAAAAGAAATTCAGCTCCTTATATCCATTAGCTAAAACTAATCAACTAATCTTGGCTATTTTTACTGACTTTTTTTCTTTTTAGATCTTTTTTTTTTTTAGCTATTTAAATGTTTTTGGTTCTTCTTTTTTTTTTTTTGTGTATTGCTCGCTTGTTGCATAACGAGGAAATTATGAAAAATATGGAAATGCTAGATCATTTATGCAAATAATGTACTGTAATCTTCAAGTCATGTAATAAGCAGCAGCTACCGTACAGTTGGGAGCATCTCTGCTCTTCCTCACGCTGTCTAGCTTTGTGTAACATTCTACCGAAAAACTACCTGATGCGCTTTTAATGTAATATCAATGTAATGGGGGGGCATTGTTCCCAACAACCATCAATGTAATGGGGGGGGGGGGCAGGCTTTCTTCCCACTGACCATCAATGTAATGGGGGACATTATTCCCAATAACCATCAATGTAATGGGGACATTCTTCCCAATAACCATCAATGTAATGGGGGACATTCTTCCCACTGGCCATCAATGTAATGGGGGGCATTCTTCCCACTGACCATTAATGTAATGGGGGGCATTA
Organism: Lithobates septentrionalis; assembly: GCA_037952835.1. Classification (NCBI taxonomy): domain Eukaryota; kingdom Metazoa; phylum Chordata; class Amphibia; order Anura; family Ranidae; genus Lithobates; species Lithobates septentrionalis. The sequence goes on from JBBDGP010003756.1 coordinate 184,214, forward strand.
TTCCCACTGACCATTAATGTAATGGGGGGCATTCTTCCCAAGGACCATCAAGGTAATGGGGCACATTCTTCCCACTGGCCATCAATGGGGGACATTCTTCCCACTGGCCATTAATGTAATGGGGGACATTCTTCCCACTGGCCATCAATGTAATGGGGGACATTCTTCCCACTGGCCATCAATGTAATGGGGGGCATTCTTCCCACTGGCCATCAATGGGGGACATTCTTCCCACTGACCATCAATGTAATGGGGGACATTCTTTCCACTGGCCATCAATGTAATGGGGGGCATTCTTCCCACTGGCCATCAATGGGGGACATTCTTCCCACTGACCATCAATGTAATGGACATTCTTCCCACTGACCATCAATGTAATGGGGGACATTCTTCCCACTGACCATCAATGTAATGGGGGACATTCTTCCCACTGGCCATCAATGTAATGGGGGGCATTCTTCCCACTGACCATCAAGGTAATGGGGCACATTCTTCCCACTGGCCATCAATGGGGGACATTCTTCCCACTGACCATCAATGTAATGGGGGACATTCTTCCCACTGGCCATCAATGTAATGGGGGAAATTCTTCCCAACGACCATCAATGTCATGGGACATTGTTCCCACTGACAACCAGTGTAATCATGGTTTTCTTACCCCTGGCAATCCGGGTAATGGGGGCATTAATGCCACTGCCCGTCAATGCTGTGGGGACATTCTTTCAACTGGCCATAATTGTAATTGGACATCAATAAAATGGGGGGTTTTCTCCCACAAACTACCAATGTAATTGGGACGTTCTTTCCAACAACCATCAATGTAATGGGGGGGGGGGGGGGGGGCTTGTTCCCACTAATTTTCAGGAAATTTGTTTAGCAGGTTTCCTTAAGACTTCAACATTTTTTTTTAAGGGTTCTTCTTGGGTTAGAAGGTTGAGGAGAGGCCGATTCAGCTCGTTGGTTACATCCATCAACCTGGTAGTAGTTGCCTTGTGTTCCATGTACAGTGGTAATTCTGTGATAACCATTCCTGTCTTCATCTTCTTCTGCAGATTAAAGGGTCTTGGACAGGTAAAAACCGCGTGCAGAACCCGTACAGTTATGGCAACCTTATGAAGAACTGCTGCGAAGTGTTGTGTGGTCCTGTTCAGCCCAGGTATGGCGGCAGCACTCTCATATTTGTTAATTTTACAGGGGAAAGTAGGAGCACAGCATTGTAGAGCAGAATATAATGGCATTCAATCACTTTTTAGATTTGTTTTTGGTCTTTCCTGAAGTAGTTGTATACCTCAGACATGAAAGATGAACAAATCCTATCCCTCTATAGTTCTAACTTCAGCCTGTTCAATTAAGCTTTCACAAAAAAAAACCTGGATGCTGATTGGTTTCTATGCACCGCTGCTCCAGTTTTAGAAAATTAACCTCTGAACTTCCTTTTCTCTCTGCTGCTTCCTTCCTCTGCTATACGCATAATTCGCATTTGATGAGTTTTCCTGACACCAAGAGGAAAATGGTGACAGGGGAGGGACCTCCAGCAGATTTACAGTTTCAGCTCTGTTCCTGTGTGCTGTGCCAAGGGGGTGGGGTCTCTTCCCTCCAATCAGCTCTCAGAGCTCTCCTCACTGATGTAACTTCGGCTCTCCTCACTGATGTAACTTCGGCTCTCCGCCCCCTGCTTTTCAGAGCTGAGAGATTCTCTGTAAATTCTGCACTTTGAATGGATGTAGAGAAGAGAAGACTGAAGATAAACATGTACAACTTATGTAGCAGGATTTGTTTCATGCCTGTGTGTAACACCTGAGGCCAGTCACTTCACTGGTTGTATGAAGGGTTTACATCTACTTTTAAAAGTAGACAGTGGGAAAATAACTCCAGTTGTCTGAAAACACTTATCCGTGTCTGGACACTGCGGGTAATTTTTTTAAATTCTCCAGTCTCAGCTGCAATGTTTTACTTCGTCCAAGTGGTGAATCTGCAGCTCGGCCAATGCGGCACCTTAGCAGCTGCCTGCCAAAAAAGTGGCACGCTAAAACCGCTGAGATAGAAAAGGCTGAGTCCTTCATTCTGAATGCAGCAGGGCTAAGGGAATTTCAAGTCACACTGAAAAAGATTCAAATATAAGAAAAAAAAGGTACACTATGTGACAAAAAATAGGTGGACCCCTAACCATCACACCTACCATATGGCCAAAACTAGGTGGACCCCTAATTTAGTAGAAGCCCCTTTTGATCTAATACAGCCATGAGTCTTTTTGGGAAAGATGCAACAAGTTTTTCACACCTGGATTTGGGGATCCTCTGCCATTCCTCCTTGCAGATCCTCTCCAGTTCTGTCAGGGGGGATGGTAAACGTTGGTGGACAGCCATTTTTAGGTCTCTCCAGAGATGCTCAATTGGGTTTAAGTCAGGGCTCTGGCTGGGCCATTCAAGAACAGTCACGGAGTTGTTGTGAAGCCACTCCTTCGTTATTTTAGCTGTGTGCTTAGGGTCATTGTCTTGTTGGAAGGTAAACCTTCGGCCCAGTCTGAGGTCCTGAGCACTCTGGAGAAGGTTTTCGTCCAGGATATCCCTGTACTTGGCCGCATTCATCTTTCCCTCGACTGCAACCAGTCGTGCTGTCCCTGCAGCTGAAAAACACCCCCATAGCATGATGCTGCCACCACCATGCTTCACTGTTGGGACTGTATTAGACAGGTGATGAGCAGTGCCTGGTTTTCTCCACACATACCACTTAGAATTAAGGCCAAAAAGTTCTATCTTGGTCTCATCAGACCAGAGAATCTTATTTCTCACCATCTTGGAGTCCTTCAGGTGTTTTTTTCAGCAAACTCCATGCGGGCTTTCATGTGTCTTGCACTGAGGAGAGGCTTCCGTCGGGCCACTCTGCCATAAAGCCCCGACTGGTGGAGGGCTGCCGTGATGGTTGACTTTCTACAACTTTCTCCCGACTGCATCTCTGAAGCTCAGCCACAGTGATCTTTGGGTTCTTCTTTACCTCTCTCACCAAGGCTCTTCTCCCCCGATAGCTCAGTTTGGCCGGACGGCCAGCTCTAGGAAGAGTTCTGGTCATCCCAAACATCTTCCATTTAAGGATTATGGAGGCCACTGTGCTCTTAGGAACCTTAAGTGCAGCAGAAATTTTTTTTTGTAACCTTGGCCAGATCTGTGCCTTGCCACAATTCTGTCTCTGAGCTCTTCAGGCAGTTCCTTTGACCTCATGATTCTCATTTGCTCTGACATGCACTGTGAGCTGTAAGGTCGGTTCACACTGAGGCAGCACGACTTCCAGCACGACTGCCTCAGACGACTTGAACACGACTGCAGTGGCGACTTGCAAAACGACTTCTATATAGAACTCTATGCAAGTCGCCTCAAGTCACCCCCAAAGTAGTACAGGAACCTTTTTCTAAGTCGGAGCCACTTGCGTCGCTCCGATTAGAACGGTTCCATTGTACTGAACGGGACACTACTTGTCAGGCGGCTCAGTCGCCTGACAAGTCGTCCCAGTGTGAACCGGCTCTTAAGGTCTTATATAGACAGCTGTGTGGCTTTCCTAATCAAGTCCAATCAGTATAATCAAACACAGCTGGACTCAAATGAAGGTGTAGAACCATCTCAAGGATGATCAGACGAAATGGACAGCACCTGAGTTATATATATGAGTGTCACAGCAAAGGGTCTGAATACTTAGGACCATGTGATATTTCAGTTTTTCTTTTTTTAAAAATCTGCAAAAATGTCAACAATTCTGTGTTTTTCTGTCAATATGGGGTGCTGTGTGTACAATATGGGGTGCTGTGTGTACAATATGGGGTGCTGTGTGTACATTAATGAGGAAAAAAATGAACTTAAATGATTTTAGCAAATGGCTGCAATATAACAGAGTGAAAAATTTAAGGGAATACTTTACGTCCCCACTGTATATGGCCAAAACTAGGTGGACCCCTAACTATCACACCTACCATATGAACAAAAATAGGTGGACCCCTGACCATCACACCTACTATATGGCCAAAAATAGGCAGACCCCTAATCTACTGTAGCCAAAAATAGGTGGATGCTTGATCATCCCACCTACTATATAGCCAAAAATGGGTGGATCCCTAACCGTCACGACTACTACATGGCCAAAAGTGGTTGAATCCCTACCCATCACACCTACTATATGGTTAAAAATAGGTGGACACTGGACACCAACCATCATACCTACTATATGGGCGAAAATAGGTGGACCCTTGATCTTTACCCAAAAATAGGTGGACCCCGACCATCACATCTACTGGAACCAAAAGTAGGTGGATCCTTCATCACGCTTACTATAGCCAAAAATAGATTGACCCCTAAGCATCACATCTACTGTAGCCAAAAATAGGTAGACGCTTGATCAACACATCTACTATATAGCCTAAAGTAGGTGAATCCCTACCATCACACCTTCTATATGGTTAAAAATAGGTGGACCCCCACCATCATACCTACTATATGGGCAAAAATGGGTGGACCCTTGATCTTTAACCAAAAAAAGGTGGACCCTGACCATTACATCTACTGTTGCTGAAAGTAGGTGCACTATTGCTCAAAAATAGGTAGACCCCGACCATCACACTTATTGTAGACAAAAATAGGTGGACCCTTTCATCACACCTACTATATGGCCAAAAATAGGTGAACCCCTAACCATCATGACTACCATATGGCCAAAAGTAGGTGGATCCCCTACCCATCATACTTACTGTATGGTCAAAAATAGGTGGACCTACACTATGGGATGCCTGCCTTTACATCTATTATTCAACCTTTGGGATGAATTAGAGCGGAGACACTGAGCCAGGCCTTCACGTCCAACATCAGTGTCGGACCTCACAAATGCTCTTCTGGAAGAATGGTCAAAAATTCTCAGACACACTCCTAAACCTTGTGGACGGCCTTCCCAGAGGAATTGAAGCTGTTTATAGCTGCAAAGGGTGGAGCCAACTCAATATTTAGCCCTACAGACTAAGACTGGGATTCCATTAAAGTTCATGTATGTAAAGGCAAGTGTCCCAATACTTTTGGCATATATATGTGTGTGTATGTATATATGTATGTATGTATGTATGTATATATATATATATATATATATATATATATATATATATATATATATATATATATATATATATAATATAATATACCCACTGTTGATCTAGAGGAAGGCAACAAAAACCAAAAACCATGATCAAATTTGTTGCAGCAGGAGAAAGTATTCCTTCCTGATCCCCCGAGGGGCAATTGGATATTCCCTGGACAAACTTTACCTATAAATGTTAGTATTCAGTTATATTTTGTACATGTAGGAAAGAATATAGGCCTTTTTTTTTTTTTTTTAAACTACTGAGCTGGACAGAACCAGCTCTTGGCGTCTATTCCACATTTTCACAGCTCTTACTGTGAAGAAACCTTTCCGTATTTGAAGGTTAAATCTATTTTCCTCCAGACGTTAAGAGTGCCCACTTGTGGCCTTAAAGTTAATAACTCCACACCAAGTTCACTATATGGACCACTTATGTATTTATACATGGTGATCATGTTCCCCCTTAATCTGCTCTTCTCTAGTCCAGGAGTAGGCAACTTGGGGCTTCCAGCTGTTTCAGAACTACATGTCCCATCATGTCTCTGAGAGTAATTGTAATTGCCAGCCTTGCAATGCATCATTGGAAATGTAACTCCACAACAGCTGGAGGGCTACTGGTTGCCTACCTCTGCTCTAGTCTTTCCTCATAGCTGAGCTCTTCAATGCCTCTTATCAGTTTGGTTGCTCTTCTCTGCACTTTCTCCAGTTCCCCAGATATCCTTTTTTTGTGAACTGGTGCCAAAAACTCAACATCACACCTACTATATGGCCAAAACATGGGTGGACTCTTGACCATCACATTTACTTTATGGGTAAAAAATAAGTGGACCCCAACCCATCACACCTACTATTTGGCCAAAAATGTGTGGATCCCTAGCCATCACACCTAATAGTTGGCCAGAAGTAGGTGGACCCCTATCCCTCACACCTAATCTATAGCTAGAAGTAGGTGGACCCCTGACCATCATTACTACTATATGGCCAAAAGTAGGTGGATCCCTACCCATCACACCCACTATATGATCAAAATAGGTGGACTGCAACCATCATACCTACTATATGGGCAACAATAGGTGGACCCTTGATCATTACCCAAAAATAGATGGACCCCCACCATCAAACCTACTATATGGCCAAAAATAGGTGGACCCCTGATCACCACACCTACTATATGGCCAAAAATAGGTGGACCCCGGATCACCACACCTACTATATGGCCAAAAATAGGTGGACCCCGGATCACCACACCTACTATATGGCCAAAAATAGGTGGACCCCGGATCACCACACCTACTATATGGCCAAAAATAGGTGGACCCCCAACATCATGCCTACTACAGCCAAAAATAGGTGGACCCCTCATCACACCTACTGTATGGACAAATATAGGTGGACCCCTAACTATTACACCTTAATATATGGCCAGAAATAGGTGGATCCCTAACATCACACCCAATTTATGGCCAGATGTAGGTGGACCCCTAACCATTATTACTACTATATCATCAAAATAGGGGAACTGCAACCACCGTACCTACTACAATATGTGGACCCTTGATCATTACCCAAAAATAGATGGACCCCCACTATCACACCTACTATAGCCAAAAATAAGTGGACCCCTGATCACCACACCTACTATATGGCCAAAAATAGGTGGACCCCCCCCAAGCTCACACCCAATATATGGCCAGAAATAGGTGAACCCCTAACCATCATTACTACTGTATGATCAAAATAGGTGGACTGCAACCATCATACCTACTATATGGCCAAGAATAGGTGGATCCTTGATCATTATCCAAAAATAGGTGGACATGCCCCCCCACCACCACCACCATCACACCTACTAGCCAAAAATAGGTGGACCCCTGATTTTTGTTTTGTTTTTTTGTTTGTTACGGAAATTTAAACTGCTGAAAACTTTTTTTTTTTTCTCAAATACGTCAGGTGGTCAAAAATGTCACTGGCACCAAATAAGAATGGCACTTTCTAGTTTTAACTAACAATGGTTTTTGTAGCCCCCCCCCTCCGCTGAGCGTGGTTCTCAGGTGTTGATCACACGGCATGCAGAGATTACCGCCACCCGTTCTCGTGTTCCTGGAATCCTGAGAATATTCGAAGTTTCACTTTAATGTGTAAATTGATGCATCAGCTCTGCAACTTCAGATAGCAGCAGTCTTGGTGGTTGCACTCCGGTATTGGATTGTCCTTACCGGCATTAAATCTCCGGGAATATAGGAGACACGCCTGGAACGTCTCCAGCTGTTCTTTCTGTAATCTCCATCGTGGTTCATTAGCGGAAATTTATTCTTGCTATCCAGGTGACTCTGCTGACTCCGTTTTTGAGAGAACTTTCTGAAAACCCATCTTCAGAAAGTTTACTAAAAGTGTTAGTAGAGGGTCCTAAACCTGGCCTCCCCTTCAGTCCCGCACCGGTTGTACCGGCTCCTCTTCTGGACTGAAATGTCTTCCTCTGATTTCACTGCACATAGAGCGCCCACCTCCATTCCTGGCTGAAGGGCGACCAGCATCTTCTAGCACTTTTCTCCCCAACCTTGACTGTCCCTGGCCCCCCACACCTCCTTTTCATTCATTGGATTTCAGTTCTTTTAGTCATTGAAGCTCAGCATCACATGTGGGGGCGTTTTATCTAGGGTGGTCGGCATGTAAAACAGCCAGCCTAGGAACACCCACCCCTCCACACGGACACCCACCCACCAAGGCATTTTGGTATTTACAGAACTCCTCCCAAGGTCCAGTTTCAGGACTTGGGACTCTTTAGGCCGGGTTCACACCATTGAGGATTGGATGAGGGTTCTCCGCATCCAATTCGCAATAGCGGGAGATTCTGACCGGCTCTCTATGGAGAATTTGCACAGGAGACCTGTGTGCGTCTTTTGGTCTGTTTCAGGTCCGAATGCAGCCAAAAATTCGGGACGAAATTGGACCTGAAACGGTGAACCAGGACGCACCAGACCCCCTGCTGGGAGCCGCATGCGGTGATGGTGTGAACCTAGACTTGGAGGAGTACTAAGGCGGTGGGGTTGTGATGTTTTCAGGAAGCTATATACACTCATAAGATTGGGACACCTGCCTTTTACACACACATGAACTTTAATGGCGTCTTAGTCCGTAGGGTTCAATATTGAGTTGGCCCACCCTTTGCAGCTATAACAGCTTCAACTCCTTCAACTCTTCTGGGAAGGCCGCCCACAAGGTTTAGGAGGGTGTCTTTGGGAATGTTTGACCATTCTTCCAGAAGCCCATTCGTGAGGTCAGGCACTGATGTTGGACGAGAAGGCCTGGCTTGCAGTCTCCACTCTAATTCATCCCAAAGGTGTTCTATGGGGTTGAGATCAGGTTCCTCCACCCCAAACTCGCTCATACATGTCTTTTATGGACCTTGCTTTGTGCTCTGGTGGGCAGTCATGTTGGAACAGGAAGGGGCCATCCTCAAACTGTTCCCTCAAAGTTGGGAGCATGAAATTGTCCTAAAATGTCTTGGTATGCCGACGCCTTAAGAGTTCCCTTCACTGGAACTAAGGGGCCAAGCCTAACCCCTGAAAAGCAACCCCCACACCATAATCCCCCCTCCCCCCACACCATAATCCCCCCTCCACCAAATGATTTGGACCAGTGCACAAAGCAAGGTCCATAAAGACATGGATGAGCGAGTTTGGGGTTGGAGGAACTTGACTGGCCTGCACAGAGTCCTTACCTCATCCCGATAGAACACCTTTGGGTTGGATTGAAGCGGAGAATGCGAGCCAGGCCTACTTGTCCAACATAAGGTAAGGCCTTGTTCTAAAAATCAAAGGGAGCTTTTATTTTTCTGTAACAGAGTTTTATATATTGGTACATAGGGGATAGAAAAAAAGGGGTGCACCAGCCTTGTGCATTATCCTTTTGATATATTTATTAGAAGAAAAAATATATTAAAAACTACTCCCAAAGATGGAAAGAAAACCACCTTGTGACAATCCGCCTACTGCTAGCAGTCTCCAGATCCTGAAGAGAGGACGTGCGAACCACTGCTGGCTGACGCGTTTCGAAAGATTACCTTCTTCCTCAGAGCCTACCTTTGGTACATAGGGGACCTGGAATTTTAGAAAAATTAAAAAAAAAGGTGTATTTGGCCTTTTAAAAATCCCAATTTTTTTCTGTATTAGTTGTTGCTAATTATATAGGGATGTGGTACTTATAGGTTGCATTGTCAAACCGGGTCCACTCTCCTTTTTATACTTTGATTATTCATGTGCGTTCTGTTAAAGTGATGTCATAGTGTGTGTGGTATTTGCCTCTCTTACGGTGATATTGAGGATGATGAATGCCCCTCCGTTGTCTCTTTTGTAGCGTGCTGGACAGGCGAGGGATATTACAGGAGTCTCTAAGTCTTCCAGGACAGTCGGAAAACGGAGCCCCTCCGCTAGATTCCGTAAGTTGGTCCAAAGTGTGAGAAATTCCAAACCGCCTCATAGAAATCTTATTGCTGAACGTTCTCTTGTCATTATGATGTCATATATATTTTCTGCTGATGTATTCCGGAAATGGTTACATTACTTCTGTTCCATGTCCTCCATGTCCTCTTCATGCTGATGGTCTCCAACTGACCTTTTACTCTTCAACCCTCCATATCCTCCTTTATACCCTAATAGATTGTAAGCTCTTCCACCCACCATATCCGCCTTTTATACCCTAATAGATTGTAAGCTCTTCCACCCGCCATATCCGCCTTTATACCCTAATAGATTGTAAGCTCTTCCACCCACCATATCCTCATTTATACCCTAATAGATTGTAAGCTCTTCCACCCACCGTATGCTCCTTTATACCCTATTAGATTGTAAGCTCTTTCACCCACCGTATCCTCCTTTATACCCTAATAGATCGTAAGCTCTTCCACCCACCGTATCCTCCTTTATACCCTAATAGATCGTAAGCTCTTCCACCCACCGTATGCTCCTTTATACACTAATAGATTGTAAGCTCTTCCACCCAAAATATCCTCCTTTATACCCTAATAGATTGCAAGCTCTTCCACCCACCATATCCGCCTTTATACCCTAATAGATTGTAAGCTCTTCCACCCACCATATCCTCCTTTATACCCTAATATATTGCAACCTCTTCCACCCACCATATCCTCCTTTATACCCTAATAGATTGTAAGCTCTTCCACCCTCTGTGTCCTCCTTTATACCCTAATAGATTGTAAGCTCTTCCACCATGTGTATCATCCCTAATATTACAATAGATTGCTCTTCTAGATTGAAGCTCTTCACTTTCTGTATTCTCCTCCTTTACACAATACGCTCTTTCACCCTCTGTGTTCTCTCTATACCCATAGTTACATAGTTACATAGTTACATAGTAGGTGAGGTTGAAAAAAGACACAAGTCCATCAAGTCCAACCTATGTGTGTGATTATGTGTCATATCTACTCCTCCCACTGACACCTTGGCGTTGGGGGGGGGGGGGGGGCACTCCACCCGCTGACACCTTGGCGGTGGGGGGGGGCACTCCTCCCACTGACCACCAAACATGAGGCAATGTTTATTCTCACTGATGGTGGGTCTGGAACATTTTCTACCCCCCACTGGCCACAATCTGGTCCCCCCCCCCCCCCCCCACCCCTAAAGTCTTAAGGACAGTAAACTGGTCCCTGTAATAGAACTTTTCTTTTAACCCCAAGTTGTCTTTATTGCCGGCAGGTGGCCGCCGTCCCGCTGATGCCCACAGAAGCTGAGCCGGCTGATGTTCCTGAGGGACCAACGGATCCCAACGCTGTAGAAATGACTGTTCAAGTCCCCAAAGAGCCGAAAGGAAGTCCGGACACAGAAAAGTAGAAGGTCCCAAAGGATTTCTCTGTGAAAAAAACGGTGAAAGTCGCCCGACGCGTTTTGTTGCAACGAGGGGAAAGCGGCAGGAGGCCCTACAGTTTTTTTGTTTTTTTTTAGTATTTTTGCTTTTGTGTTCATTTATGGAGGTGATTTTGTCCTGTGAGATGAAGATTTATCCTTTATCAGGCTAGCCCCCAAAAAAAAAAATAACGCCAATGACTCAACTCTGGAGAGTGCTACAAAAAAAAGCGAGAGGCCAGCCCTGCTGGGCCCCTAGTGTAGTGTCTTGGTTTTTTTTTTCCTTCTGTTCGGGAGCTGGTTCTTCGGACTTCTATTTACACTCGTATTATGCATTTTCCCCCCGATCGACGGCGAGGAGCTTTGGCAGTCTGTCCATTCCGACAACGCTTGCACTGCAGGAGGATAGAACTGGTCTGTCAGCCGGGGGAACGTCGTGTCATATAACTGGCACCTTAATCAAAAAAAAAATATGCATCGCTTTTTATTTAAAATTGCCATGCCTAAAAAAAAATAAATAAAAAAATAAATAAAAACACAACTAAGTGGCCGGAAGGACAAAAATTTTTGGCCTGGAACTTTTTTTTTTTTTCCTAGCATTTTCTCACGGATGTCAAAGCAAGTGTTCTAATGGTGACCATGTGTACTCGTCTTCTACAAGTCTATCTTCGGGCAAACCGTATTATTTGGACCTCCAAAGTTGCACCCTCTACTACCCCGGCCCCCCACTTCATTTCCCATAATCCTGAAATAGATGTTTGTTCATGTGCCGTGGATCCATTTTATTCCATATTCAACCCATCCATTATCAAGATGTAGGTTTTTCGTGGTCTTGCAGATCTCTGTAGATAGAAGTTGGGCCGGTAGCACCCCGACGACCTTTTTTTATTTTTCCCCTTTTTTGGGGCATTTTGGATCACCTTCATCTGAAGATCGGAAAAAAAGTATTGCTGCTCCAGTTTTTATATTCCTGTTTTAAGACTGTGTTAGGGTGTTTAAAAATTTATTATAATTTTTTTTTTTTTTTTTTTTTTTTTTTTTTTATAATTTATTGATTGTTCATAAAGTGTTTTTTCTATTTAATTCATTTTAATATGATTACCCAGTAGTTGTAGACTGGACCCTGAAAAAAAAAGTGTTGCTACATTGTATTGTTTGCACCTTTTTTTTGATATTTTTTTTTTTTCCTACTTGGATTGAGAAATAAAGAATGATTTTTAATTTCGGGGAGAGTTAAAATTTCTCCCAGTAGTCCCATATAAGAATATGGCTTGGTTCAGTTGAGTAAAAGTTGAGGTTTGTTTATTCCTTATTTTTTTTTTTTTTTTTTGTCTTTTTTTTTATTTGTTTTGTAAGGATGGATAAACAGTCGAGCTTGACTGAACTTGGTTCAGTTGAGTAAAAGTTGAGGTTTGTTTAATTTTTTTTATTATTATTATTTATTTGGTTTTTTTTTGTTTTTTTGCAGGGATGGATAAACAGTCAAGCTTGACTTAATTTGGTTCAGTTGAATAAAAGTTGAGGTTTATTTATTTATTTTTTTCATTATTATTTTTTATTTTTTTATTTTTTTTGTAGGGATGGATAAACAGTCAAGCTTGGCTGAATTTGGTTCAGTTGAATAAAAGTTGAGGTTTATTTATTTATTTTTTTATTTTTTTGTAGGGACGGATAAACAGTTGAGCTTGACTGAACTTGGTGTGAAAAAATTGTAAAAATTTAATGTTGGTGGTACTTTTTAATTCTTTTTATTTTTTAACCCTGGCATGCTAGCTCATTTCAGTCTTATATGTATGTGGAAAGCCTTCAAGAATGTGGTCTCATCTTTGACCTAAAATAATATACTAATTTGTATTATCTATAGATAGACAATTTTTTGACATGTAGTATGATGGTTTATGATCCCATTTTTTTTTTTTGTAAAAACCACCTATATGAATTCATTTGTACTAAAAAAAAAAAAAAGTGTTTCTAACAATTTCTATGAACAATTTGATTGTTCATGAAGTGTTTTCTATTTATTTCATGTCAATATGAATACCCAGTAGTTATAGACTGGACCTGGCCCGGTTCAGTTGAGTAAAAGTTTAAGTTGAGGTTTGTTTATTCCTCTTTACTTTTAATTTAATTTTTTTTTTCAATGTATTGATTGTTCATAAAGTGTTTTTTCTATTTAATTCATTTGTATTACGATTACCCAGTAGTTGTAGACTGGACCCTGAAAAAAGTGTTGCTACATTGTATTGTTTGCACCTTTTTTTCTAAATTTTTTTTTTTCCTCTTGGTTTGAGAAATAAGTGTGATTTTTTTTTTCGGGGAGAGTTAAAATTTCTCCCATCAGTCCCATATACGAATATGGTTCAGTTGAGTAAAAGTTGATTTTGTTCTTTATTTTTTATTCTTATTATTTATTTATTTTTATTTTTTTTTATTATTTTTTTTTATTTTGTTTTTTTTTTTGTTTTTTGTTTTTTTTTTTTTTTTCTTTGTAGGGATGGATATACAGTCCTGATTGAGCTTGACTTGATTAGAAAAAAATTGTAAATATTATTATTAGGGCTACTTTTAATTAATTTAATTTATTTTTTGTAACCCTGGCATGATAGCTCATTTTGGCTTTATATGTATGTGGAAAGCCTTCAAGAATGTGGAACTCCTCTTTGACCTAAAATATTATAGTAATTTGTATTATCTATAGACACATTTTTGGGCAAATTCTATGAACAATTTATTGCTCATAACGTGTTTTCTATTGAATTCATTTTAATATGATTACCCAGCCTAGTTGTAGACTGGAACCTAAAAAAAAAAAAAAAAAAAAAAGTGTTGCTACATTATGTATTCCACTTTTTTTTATTTTTTTGTCCCTCTTGAATTAATTTCCCAGAAGAGTTGAAGCTGTTATAGCTGCAAAGGGTGGGACAACTCAATATTGAACCCTACGGACTAATGCTGGCCATACACTATACAGAAAATCGGCCGAACCCCTTTTCGAAAAACGAACGTTCGACCGTGACCGCAAACGATCTTGCCATCATATAATGACCGATAATCTGTTCAGTGGACATGAATAAATAATTTTGTGTTAGTTTTTTTACATATACCTAGTGCAGAAAGTTCGGACGGGAAACACATTAACCATGCAATTTATCGTACGTTCGGCAGAAATTTACCAAACTTCCCGTTCGTTTTTTTACCACAAAAACGTCACAAAGATTATCGATTTGTGCCCACTAACTTGCCGAAAAACGAACGAAGTGTCCATTCGAATGATTTTTCGGCCGATTTTCTGTGTAGTGTATGGCCAGCATAAGACTGGGATGCTAATGAGGTTTGTGCGTGTAAAGGCAGGCGTCCCAATACTTTTGACAATATAGTGTACATAAAATCTTCTGTTACAAGTCTAAATTCATCCAAATTGTTTTGTTTTTTTTCCAGTGTTTGTGCTAGTCCTCCACTTTATCTATGATAGAGTGATGTGATAAAATCCTATTTTATCTTTTCTAAAATCACCAGAATTAATTCATTCTTGTTTTATTTAAAAAAAAAAAAAAAAAAACTTCAAACTTCCAAAAAGTCATCCAATTTTTTTAATTTATTTTTTTAATTTATTTTTTATTTATTTTTTTGTGCTAGTTGTAGCCCCCACTTGTGAATATACAGTACGATGGAACATTTATCTAATTTATATTGTGCACAATACCAACTGGAAATAATTAATTCTCTCTAAATCTAAACCATGGGCTTGTTAGAACTTCTCAGCAAGTCTTAATCATCTAAAAAAAAATAAAACATTTTTTTGATCTTTGTCATAGTTGTAGCGCTCCCCACTTATCCTACCCTGGGAGAGAAGGTACATTAAATGTGGGAACACATAAGCTGATTGTAAAAAGTGATGTCTGGCTCAGGTAGCTCTCTGCATGACCACTACCCAAAGGTTTCTCTACCTAGTGGCAGTAACCACTACCCAAAGGTTTCTCTACCTAGTGGCAGTATTTGTTGGGTTGTCTAGATGTTCTTCTGAGTAGAGATTGGTCTCTAGTTCCTTGATTGGATACATATTGATGGGATGTAATAAACAATCCGGTGTAGAGTTTAGTTCCATTTCTAACTATGGTCCATAGGTAGGGTGACACCATTTCTAATCGTATTCTAGGGGTAGGGTGACACCCTTTCTAATCATGGTCCATAGGTAGGGTGACACCATTTCTAATCGTGGTCCATGGGTAGGGCGGCACCATTTCTAATAGTGTTCCAGGGGTAGGTTGACACCATTTCTAATCATGTTCCATGGTTAGGGCGGCACCAGTTCTAATCATGGTCCAGGGGTAAGGAGGCAACATTTCCTTTATGTGGTTCATGGGTGGGGCGGCACCATTTCTATTTGTGGTCCATGTGTAGGGCGCGGCACCATTTCTAATCGTGGTCCATGTGTAGGGCGTGGCACCATTTCTAATTGTGGTCCATGGGTGGGGTGGCACCTTTTCTAATTGTGGTCCATGGGTGTGGGGCGGCACCATTTCTAATCGTGGTCCATGGGTGTGGGGCGGCACCATTTCTAATTGTGGTCCATGGGTAGGGTGCGGCACCATTTCTAATTGTGGTCCATGGGTAGGGTGCGGCACCATTTCTAATCGTGGTCCATGGGTAGGGCGCGGCACCATTTCTAATCGTGGTCCATGGGTAGGGCGGCACCATTTCTAATCGTGGTCCATGGGTAGGGCGCGGCACCATTTCTAATCGTGGTCCATGGGTAGGGCGCGGCACCATTTCTAATCGTGGTCCATGGGTAGGGCGCGGCACCATTTCTAATCGTGGTCCATGGGTAGGGCGCGGCACCATTTCTAATCGTGGTCCATGGGTAGGGCGCGGCACCATTTCTAATCGTGGTCCATGGGTAGGGCGCGGCACCATTTCTAATCGTGGTCCATGGGTAGGGCGCGGCACCATTTCTAATCGTGGTCCATGGGTAGGGCGCGGCACCATTTCTAATCGTGGTCCATGGGTAGGGCGCGGCACCATTTCTAATCGTGGTCCATGGGTAGGGCGCGGCACCATTTCTAATCGTGGTCCATGGGTAGGGCGCGGCACCATTTCTAATCGTGGTCCATGGGTAGGGCGCGGCACCATTTCTAATCGTGGTCCATGGGTAGGGCGCGGCACCATTTCTAATCGTGGTCCATGGGTAGGGCGCGGCACCATTTCTAATCGTGGTCCATGGGTAGGGCGCGGCACCATTTCTAATCGTGGTCCATGGGTAGGGCGCGGCACCATTTCTAATCGTGGTCCATGGGTAGGGCGCGGCACCATTTCTAATCGTGGTCCATGGGTAGGGCGCGGCACCATTTCTAATCGTGGTCCATGGGTAGGGCGCGGCACCATTTCTAATCGTGGTCCATGGGTAGGGCGCGGCACCATTTCTAATCGTGGTCCATGGGTAGGGCGCGGCACCATTTCTAATCGTGGTCCATGGGTAGGGCGCGGCACCATTTCTAATCGTGGTCCATGGGTAGGGCGCGGCACCATTTCTAATCGTGGTCCATGGGTAGGGCGCGGCACCATTTCTAATCGTGGTCCATGGGTAGGGCGCGGCACCATTTCTAATCGTGGTCCATGGGTAGGGCGCGGCACCATTTCTAATCGTGGTCCATGGGTAGGGCGCGGCACCATTTCTAATCGTGGTCCATGGGTAGGGCGCGGCACCATTTCTAATCGTGGTCCATGGGTAGGGCGCGGCACCATTTCTAATCGTGGTCCATGGGTAGGGCGCGGCACCATTTCTAATCGTGGTCCATGGGTAGGGCGCGGCACCATTTCTAATCGTGGTCCATGGGTAGGGCGCGGCACCATTTCTAATCGTGGTCCATGGGTAGGGCGCGGCACCATTTCTAATCGTGGTCCATGGGTAGGGCGCGGCACCATTTCTAATCGTGGTCCATGGGTAGGGCGCGGCACCATTTCTAATCGTGGTCCATGGGTAGGGCGCGGCACCATTTCTAATCGTGGTCCATGGGTAGGGCGCGGCACCATTTCTAATCGTGGTCCATGGGTAGGGCGCGGCACCATTTCTAATCGTGGTCCATGGGTAGGGCGCGGCACCATTTCTAATCGTGGTCCATGGGTAGGGCGCGGCACCATTTCTAATCGTGGTCCATGGGTAGGGCGCGGCACCATTTCTAATCGTGGTCCATGGGTAGGGCGCGGCACCATTTCTAATCGTGGTCCATGGGTAGGGCGCGGCACCATTTCTAATCGTGGTCCATGGGTAGGGCGCGGCACCATTTCTAATCGTGGTCCATGGGTAGGGCGCGGCACCATTTCTAATCGTGGTCCATGGGTAGGGCGCGGCACCATTTCTAATCGTGGTCCATGGGTAGGGCGCGGCACCATTTCTAATCGTGGTCCATGGGTAGGGCGCGGCACCATTTCTAATCGTGGTCCATGGGTAGGGCGCGGCACCATTTCTAATCGTGGTCCATGGGTAGGGCGCGGCACCATTTCTAATCGTGGTCCATGGGTAGGGCGCGGCACCATTTCTAATCGTGGTCCATGGGTAGGGCGCGGCACCATTTCTAATCGTGGTCCATGGGTAGGGCGCGGCACCATTTCTAATCGTGGTCCATGGGTAGGGCGCGGCACCATTTCTAATCGTGGTCCATGGGTAGGGCGCGGCACCATTTCTAATCGTGGTCCATGGGTAGGGCGCGGCACCATTTCTAATCGTGGTCCATGGGTAGGGCGCGGCACCATTTCTAATCGTGGTCCATGGGTAGGGCGCGGCACCATTTCTAATCGTGGTCCATGGGTAGGGCGCGGCACCATTTCTAATCGTGGTCCATGGGTAGGGCGCGGCACCATTTCTAATCGTGGTCCATGGGTAGGGCGCGGCACCATTTCTAATCGTGGTCCATGGGTAGGGCGCGGCACCATTTCTAAT
This sequence comes from Lithobates septentrionalis, assembly GCA_037952835.1. Taxonomy (NCBI): domain Eukaryota; kingdom Metazoa; phylum Chordata; class Amphibia; order Anura; family Ranidae; genus Lithobates; species Lithobates septentrionalis. The sequence goes on from JBBDGP010003756.1 coordinate 202,124, forward strand.
CGTGGTCCATGGGTAGGGCGCGGCACCATTTCTAATCGTGGTCCATGGGTAGGGCGCGGCACCATTTCTAATCGTGGTCCATGGGTAGGGCGCGGCACCATTTCTAATCGTGGTCCATGGGTAGGGCGCGGCACCATTTCTAATCGTGGTCCATGGGTAGGGCGCGGCACCATTTCTAATCGTGGTCCATGGGTAGGGCGCGGCACCATTTCTAATCGTGGTCCATGGGTAGGGCGCGGCACCATTTCTAATCGTGGTCCATGGGTAGGGCGCGGCACCATTTCTAATCGTGGTCCATGGGTAGGGCGCGGCACCATTTCTAATCGTGGTCCATGGGTAGGGCGCGGCACCATTTCTAATCGTGGTCCATGGGTAGGGCGCGGCACCATTTCTAATCGTGGTCCATGGGTAGGGCGCGGCACCATTTCTAATCGTGGTCCATGGGTAGGGCGCGGCACCATTTCTAATCGTGGTCCATGGGTAGGGCGCGGCACCATTTCTAATCGTGGTCCATGGGTAGGGCGCGGCACCATTTCTAATCGTGGTCCATGGGTAGGGCGCGGCACCATTTCTAATCGTGGTCCATGGGTAGGGCGCGGCACCATTTCTAATCGTGGTCCATGGGTAGGGCGCGGCACCATTTCTAATCGTGGTCCATGGGTAGGGCGCGGCACCATTTCTAATCGTGGTCCATGGGTAGGGCGCGGCACCATTTCTAATCGTGGTCCATGGGTAGGGCGCGGCACCATTTCTAATCGTGGTCCATGGGTAGGGCGCGGCACCATTTCTAATCGTGGTCCATGGGTAGGGCGCGGCACCATTTCTAATCGTGGTCCATGGGTAGGGCGCGGCACCATTTCTAATCGTGGTCCATGGGTAGGGCGCGGCACCATTTCTAATCGTGGTCCATGGGTAGGGCGCGGCACCATTTCTAATCGTGGTCCATGGGTAGGGCGCGGCACCATTTCTAATCGTGGTCCATGGGTAGGGCGCGGCACCATTTCTAATCGTGGTCCATGGGTAGGGCGCGGCACCATTTCTAATCGTGGTCCATGGGTAGGGCGCGGCACCATTTCTAATCGTGGTCCATGGGTAGGGCGCGGCACCATTTCTAATCGTGGTCCATGGGTAGGGCGCGGCACCATTTCTAATCGTGGTCCATGGGTAGGGCGCGGCACCATTTCTAATCGTGGTCCATGGGTAGGGCGCGGCACCATTTCTAATCGTGGTCCATGGGTAGGGCGCGGCACCATTTCTAATCGTGGTCCATGGGTAGGGCGCGGCACCATTTCTAATCGTGGTCCATGGGTAGGGCGCGGCACCATTTCTAATCGTGGTCCATGGGTAGGGCGCGGCACCATTTCTAATCGTGGTCCATGGGTAGGGCGCGGCACCATTTCTAATCGTGGTCCATGGGTAGGGCGCGGCACCATTTCTAATCGTGGTCCATGGGTAGGGCGCGGCACCATTTCTAATCGTGGTCCATGGGTAGGGCGCGGCACCATTTCTAATCGTGGTCCATGGGTAGGGCGCGGCACCATTTCTAATCGTGGTCCATGGGTAGGGCGCGGCACCATTTCTAATCGTGGTCCATGGGTAGGGCGCGGCACCATTTCTAATCGTGGTCCATGGGTAGGGCGCGGCACCATTTCTAATCGTGGTCCATGGGTAGGGCGCGGCACCATTTCTAATCGTGGTCCATGGGTAGGGCGCGGCACCATTTCTAATCGTGGTCCATGGGTAGGGCGCGGCACCATTTCTAATCGTGGTCCATGGGTAGGGCGCGGCACCATTTCTAATCGTGGTCCATGGGTAGGGCGCGGCACCATTTCTAATCGTGGTCCATGGGTAGGGCGCGGCACCATTTCTAATCGTGGTCCATGGGTAGGGCGCGGCACCATTTCTAATCGTGGTCCATGGGTAGGGCGCGGCACCATTTCTAATCGTGGTCCATGGGTAGGGCGCGGCACCATTTCTAATCGTGGTCCATGGGTAGGGCGCGGCACCATTTCTAATCGTGGTCCATGGGTAGGGCGCGGCACCATTTCTAATCGTGGTCCATGGGTAGGGCGCGGCACCAGTTCTAATCGTGGTCCATGGGTAGGGCGCGGCACCAGTTCTAATCGTGGTCCATGGGTAGGGCGCGGCACCAGTTCTAATCGTGGTCCATGGGTAGGGAGGCACTAGTTCTAATCCTGGTCCATGGGTAGGGAGGCACTAGTTCTAATCCTGGTCCATGGGTAGGGAGGCACTAGTTCTAATCCTGGTCCATGGGTAGGGCGGCACTAGTTCTTATCCTGGTCCATGGGTAGGGTGGCACCATTCCTAAAACTCATATTGGAGAGGTCAGTCTTCCAGGTTGACCATAAGAAGATCCTTCTTTATAATCCATATTTTTCGTATCTAATAAAAATGAAAAAAAAACGTCCAAACGATCTATAATACCTATTTAACCTGAACAAGGGACGGAAGCGTCCTGCAAGACTTTGTTGCCTGTTAGTCAGAAGTTTTTTTTTTAATGTCTCAGGTATTCTGTTCTGTGAGTGTGACACCGAACCTTTTGTGGAGCACTTAAGTTGAAATTTTCAGGTTTCTCCACGCCGCGCGCCCCGGGGCGAGGTGACTGTGCGTCATGAGCTGCATCGAGTGCTTCCCATATCCCCTTCTCCTCCCTTGTCCACCACAATCGTAATGACCCCGAACGGATAAGGGCTTTGTTATGACTATCGATCCTTCGCGTTCTTGTACTCCTCCACCCACTGCAAAAATTGCTACTTGCCGTAATTCTCAAAACGATGAAGTGAAACCTATGATGGCGGTGAAAGCTATTTTATTGAATAAATAAAGAAAATAGCCATAAAGGAAACGTGTTTCCGGTGACTGCTTATTTTCAAGTTGAATATTGATTCATTGGCCTTCATTATTCTGATTGTCTTGGTGAAGGCCACGGGATCCAGCTTGGGCTGATGGAAGACATGGGGGAACCTGAAACATGTTTGACACCCTGGACAAAAAAGGTAACAATATGTTAAACTTCTATATAAAAGTTAACGTGGGCAAAACAGAACTTATCACGAGAAGGCATAAGCAGAGGTCTGCATCCGGCAAGGTAAAACCGTCGCCAACATAATACCAAAAATTGCAGGTCAAAGCGCAGAATAATGAATTTCAATGTTCACTTGCAGTAATTTTCTTTCTATAATTTTTTTTATTATTCACGTCCAATGCGTCTTTGAACTTGCTAGGAAATGTGACCACATCAGTAAGAGTCGGATGCCTAGCGGAGTCCCCCTCCCTCTGTATATTCGGTGGTTTGTGTGAAGGTTATATTGTTTACAAACTATGGTACAGTGGGGGGGGGGGGGGGACCTATTTTCCGATCCCCTGCAGATTGTGTAAGTTTACAAAGAAATGAAGGGTCTATAATTTTTATCATGGGTGTATTTTATATGATAGAGACCAGAATATCGACCAAAATCCAGAAAAAAACACGATACAGATGTTATAAATGGAGTTGCAGTTCAGTGAGTAAAATTTAGTATTTGATCCTCAAGCAAAACATGACTTAGTGGTTGGTGGAGAAACCCTTGTTGGCAGCACAGACCAGGTTTGCACACATCTCAGGAGGTATTTTGGTCCACTCTTCTACAGATCTTCTCTAAATCCTTAAGGTTTATTGGCTGTCGCTTGGCAACTCGAAGTTTAAGCTCCTTCCGTAAATTCTCTTTAGGATTAAGGTCTGGAGATGACTTTAATGTTCTTCTTCTTGAGCCACTCCTTTGTTGCCTTGGCCGTATGTTTTGGGTCATTGTCATGCTGGAAGACCCATCCATGACCCATCTTCAGTGTTCTGGCTGAGGGAAGAAGGTTCTCATCCAAGATTTTACAATACATGGAACTGTCCATTGGCCCCTCAATGCGGCAAAGTCGGCCTGAACCTTTATCAGAGAAACAGCCCCAAAGCATCATGTTTCCACCTCTGCACTTAACTGTAGGGATGATGTGTGACTGTAGGGATGATGTGACTGTAGGGATGATGTGTGACTGTAGGGATGATGTGACTGTAGGGATGATGATGTGACTGTAGGGATGATGTGTGACTGTAGGGATGATGTGTGACTGTAGGGATGATGTGTGACTGTAGGGATGATGTGTGACTGTAGGGATGGTGTGTGACTGTAGGGATGATGTGACTGTAGGGATGGTGTGTGACTGTAGGGATGGTGTGTGACTGTAGGGATGGTGTGTGACTGTAGGGATGGTGTGTGACTGTAGGGATGGTGTGTGACTGTAGGGATGGTGTGTGACTGTAGGGATGGTGTGTGACTGTAGGGATGGTGTGTGACTGTAGGGATGGTGTGTGACTGTAGGGATGATGTGACTGTAGGGATGATGTGACTGTAGGGATGGTGTGTGACTGTAGGGATGGTGTGTGACTGTAGGGATGGTGTGTGACTGTAGGGATGGTGTGTGACTGTAGGGATGATGTGACTGTATGGATGGTGTGTGACTGTAGGGATGGTGTGTGACTGTAGGGATGGTGTGTGACTGTAGGGATGGTGTGTGACTGTAGGGATGATGGTGTGACTGTAGGGATGGTGTGTGACTGTAGGGATGATGGTGACTGTAGGGATGATGGTGTGACTGTAGGGATGGTGGTGTGTGACTGTAGGGATGATGGTGTGTGACTGTAGGGATGATGGTGTGACTGTAGGGATGGTGTGTGACTGTAGGGATGATGGTGACTGTAGGGATGATGGTGTGACTGTAGGGATGATGGTGTGTGACTGTAGGGATGATGGTGTGACTGTAGGGATGATGGTGTGTGACTGTAGGGATGATGATGTGACTGTAGGGATGATGGTGACTGTAGGGATGGTGTGTGACTGTAGGGATGGTGTGTGACTGTAGGGATGATGGTGTGACTGTAGGGATGATGGTGTGACTGTAGGGATGATGTGTGACTGTAGGGATGGTGTTCTTAGGGTCATAGTCAGCATTTTTCTTCCTTCAAACACGGCGAGTCGAGTTAATTCCAAAGAGCTAAATTTTGGTCTCATCTGACCACAGAACTTTCTCCCCAATCCTTCTCTCAATCATTTAGATCAGGGATATGCAATTAGCGGACCTCCAGCTGTTGCAAAACTACAAGTCCCATCGTGCCTCTGCTTCTGGGTGTCATGGTTGTGGCCGTCAGTCTTGCTATGCCTCATGGGACTTGTAGTTCTTCAACAGCTGGAGGTCCGCTAATTGCATATCCCTGATTTAGATGTTCATTGGCAAACTTCAGACATTCCTGTACATGGGTCTTCCTGAGGAGGGGGGCCTTGCGGGGGCTGCAGGATTTCAATCCATGGTGGTGTATTGTGGTACCAATGGTTTGTTTGGTGACTGAGATCCCAACTGCCTTGAGATCCTTCACAAGCTCCTCCCATGTAGTTCTGGGCGGATCCCTCACTTTTCTCATGACCATCCTCACCCCATGAGGAGAAATCTTGCATGGAGCTCCAGACTGAGGACAATTGATGATTATTTTGTATTTCTTCCATTTGTGAATAATCGCTCCAACACTTGTCTCCTCCTCACCAAGTTTCTTGCTGATGGTCTTGTAGCCCATTCCAGCCTTGTGCAGGTCTCCAATCTTCTCCCCGACGTCCTCTGACAGATCTTTGGTCTTCCCCATGATGGTGAGGATTGGATGGAAGAGATTCTGTGGACAGGTGTCTTTTATACACATAACGAGTTATCATTAGGAGAACCTTCTTACATGGACAGGACTAATCTGTGTACCACATGAGCCCCTACTGTAGTGTCTGTGTATACTCCATATATACCCCCCATATATACTATATACACTCTCTATCAGGGGCGTAACTAGAAATAGCAGGGCCCCATAGCAAAATGTTGTATGGGGCCCCCCTGCAAAAAGCCCCCCCCCCCACAGCTGCCCTAGTGTCAATGCAGCGTGACCTGTGCCACATACAGCGTGATCTGTGCCCAATACAGCCTGGTCTGCCTGTGCCCCATATAGCCCCACCTATGCAGAGGAAGAGGCAAGCCACTCGGATCAGCAGAGAGCGGGATTGCCCGCTGTAATAGCTTTCATTTGAATTCCCTGTCTTCCCGGGGCTCATCGTCACATAGCCCCACCTCTTGGCCCGACGCCTTTGATGACGTCACATGTCCCGCATTGGATCGGCGTTCTGTCTATCAAAGGCACCGGGCCAAAAGGTGGAGCTATGTGACGTGAGCCCCGGGAACACTGGAAGTTCTAATGAAAGCTATTACATCGGGCAATTCAGCTCTCTGCTGATACGGACAGCTCGCCTCTTTCTCTCCTCTCTCTTCCCCTGGCTGGGAGACTGTGCCGGCGGTACTCTTATCCTCACTGGGCCCCACTCGGCTGCGGGCCCCATAGCGCCCGCATGGGTCGCTATGGTGGTAGTTACGCCCCTGCTCTCTATATACTCCATATATATACCACATGAGCACCTACTGTAGTCTGTGGGGGGGGCAGATTTATTGTTGGTTGGTAGGAGATCAAATACTTATTTTACTCACTGAACTGCAACTCCATTTATAACATTTTGTATTGTGTGTTTTTTTTCTGGATTTTTGGTTAATATTCTGTCTCTATCATATAAAATACACCAATGATAAAAAAAATATACAGTATACACCTTTTTAATTTCTTTGTAAGTGGGCAAACCTACACAATCTGCAGGCGATCAAAACATTTATTTTGCCACTGTCGATGCTATAGGGTAATGACGGTGATCAGCGACTTATAGAGGGACTGTGATTGGCTGGCGGACAATATGGCGCTAACTGACACTCGCATCTCCAGTGACACTAATACAGTGATTAGTGATAAAACTGTACACTGTCACTGTACTAATGAGAGAGAGATGTGTGCAGTGCTGTACAGTTTCAATCATCTGAAGTAAGCCGCGCCGGTGATGTTGCATGGGCTTCTTGGTCATGGGAGCTTGTCCCATTGGCTCCCGATAGCTAGAGCTGTAGCTGAGAGCACAATGGCAATTCTGGAGGTATTGAGAGAGTGCCCTCCCATTACTGAACAGTAGCACAAGCTTTACCCCTTCGCAGTCTCCGCTCCAATTCATCCCAAAGGTGTTCTATCGGGTTGAGGTCAGGACTCTGTGCAGGCCAGTCAAGTTCCTCCACCCCAAAACTCGTGGGGTGCAATGGTGAGGTTGGGTTTGGCCCCTTAGTTCCAGTGAATAGAACTCTTAAGGCGTCGGCATACCAAGACATTATGGACAATTTCATGCTCCCAACTTTGTGGGAACAGTTTGGGGACGTATAGATCCGTGGAGAGAAAACACATCAACCAGACAAGGGCATCATGGGAAAGGTGGTGTATATATAGACTCTTACCAGATCCTGTGGACTCCCTTGTCAGCGACAGGGAGTCTGGAAAGCAGTGTGCCACCCAGGGCGCAGGGAAGGATATCCCAGCAGTCGAACCCTCCAAGTTGGACTCTGCGTCGATTTCCGGGGGTCACCAGGCAAGTCCTCGCAGCAGATAACCAGAATATGGATTCCGGAAGATAGAATATCCCTCGTGGAACTGGAGTAAATACTCACTGGTCTGTGTATCGGCCTTCGGGGATGTGCACAAAGCAAGGTCCAATAAAGACATGGATGAGCGAGGAGAGCTGATAGAACACCTTTTGGGGATGAAAGGCCTAAACCTTGTGGACGGCCTTCCCAGAAGAGGTGAAGCTGTTATAGCTGCAAAGGGCGGAGCCAACTCAATATTGAACCCTCCGGACTAAGACTGGGAGCCATTAAAGTTCATGTGTGTAAAGGCAGGCGTCCCAATACTTTTGACAATATAGCGTATATAAAAATCTCTTCTCTTACAAGTCTTAATTCATCCAAAAAGGTTTTTATTTTTCAGTGTTTGTGTAGTTGAAGCTCTCCACCTTATCTAAAAAGTTCATGTGAGCGCAGGCGTCCCAATACTTTTGACAATATAGTGTATATGTGTCCAACGGAAGTAGAGGGCTAGGCTTGGCTCCTTGTCTGTGAAGGTTCCCAATGAACCAGGTCAGGGTAGAGCTACCCTGTTTCCCCGAAAATAAGACCTAGCGTGATTGTCGGTGATGGCTGCAATATAAGCCCCACCCCCCAAATAAGCCCTAGTTAAAGTCCTTGTAGGTCTTATTTTCAGGGTAGGGCTTATTTTCGGGGAAACAAGGTAGGGCTTATTTGGGGGGGTAGGGCTTATATTGCAACCATCGCCGACAACCACGCTAGGTCTTATTTTCGGGAAACAGGGTAGTAGTGGTTGCAGTGCTTTTTTTCTCAACTGGAACTTGGTGGAACTCCCTTCCACCACCTCTGCCTCAGGCCCACTGCTAGTAGAGGGGGGGGGGTGCGCTGTAGTTGAGTTTCTGCACCTAATTTCCCCGAAAAAAAAAAAAAAATTAATCCCTGAGTAGTTTGTAGATTCAATTAAATTATTTCCCAATTTTTGTCACCTAAAAACACCTATTGTCCCTCTACCTGGACTTGTTCTGTAATATGGAAGATGTGTCCTCGCTTATCTAAGCGGCTTCCTCGTCTCCAGTGCTTGTCTGCAACATTCCGCTCCATGTATAGCCACGTAAGTAAGTCAGTCATCTTAAGCCACCCACCATGGTAGTTCTCAGGGAAGATGTTGATTGTCATAGAACATGATGGGAAGAGTAAATCTATGATGCCACCCTGTTCTGCTCCCATAATCCCAATCCCTATGGTGGATTAGAGGTGTTCAGCCCCCTTTACTCTGATACCCCTAACTAAGATCTAGTGGAACCAATTGCCTTCAGAAGGAACCTAATTAGTAAATAGAGTCCACCTGTGTGTCATTTAATCTCGGTATAAATACAGCTGTTCTGTGAAGCCCTCAGAGGTTTGTTGGAGAATCTTGGTGAACAAACAGCATCATGAAGGCCAAGGAACACACCAGACAGGTCAGGGATAAAGTTGTGGAGAAGTATAAAGCAGGGTTAGGTTATAAAAGAAATCTCCCAAGCTTTGACCATCTCACGGAGCTCTGTTCAATCCATCATCGGAAAATGGAAAGAGTATGGCACAACTGCAAACCTACCAAGACATGGCCGTCCACCTAAACTGACCGGCCGGGCAAGGAGAGCATTCATCAGAGAAGAGCCAAGAGGTCCATGGTAACTCTGGAGGAGCTGCAGAGATCCACAGCTCAGGGGGGAGAATCTGTCCACAGGACAACTATTAGTCGTGTTCTCCACAAATCTGCCCTTTATGGAAGAGTGACAAGAAGAAAGACATTGGAGAAAGAAAGTCATAAGAAGTCCTGTTTGTAGTTTGTGAGAAGCCATGTGGAGGACACAGCAAACATGTGGAAGAAGGTGATCTGGTCAGATGAGACCAAAATAGTGTTTTGCTTTTAGGCCAAAAAGTTCTTTGTGTGGCAGAAAACTAACACTGCCCATCACCCTGAACACACCATCCCCACCGTGAAACATGGTGGTGGCAGCATCATGTGGTGGGGATGGTTTTCTTCAGCAGGGACAGGGAAGCTGGTCAGAGTTGATGGGAAGATGGATGGAGACAAATACAGGACAATCTTAGAAGAAAACCTGTTGGAGTCTGCAAAAGACTTGAGACTGGGTCGGAGGTTCACCTTCCAGCAGGACAACGACCCGAAACATACAGCCAGAGCTACAATGGAATGGTTTAGATCAAAGCATATTCATGTGTTAGAATGGCCCAGTCACAGTCCAGACCTAAATCACATTGAGAATCTGTGGCAAGACTTGAAAATTGCTGTTCACAGACGCGCTCCATCCAATCTGACAGAGCTTGAGATATTTTACAGAGAAGAATGGGCAGAAATGTCCCTCTCTAGATGTGCAAAGCTGGTAGAGACACCCCCAAAAAGACTTGTAGAGAAAGGGGGTTCTACAAAGTATTGACTCTGGGGGGCGCCATACAAATGCCCCCCCCCCCCCCCCCACACACACACACACACACACACACACACACACACTTTTCACATATTTATTAGTAAAAAATGTTGAAAATCCCAATAAAATACATTTATGCTAACGCTGTGATTCTAAACAACAGGAGCTGATCAGCCACTCCTGTGGACCCGATGTCCGCTGGCATCTGCTGATCGTTCGGTACACAGAACAGGCAGATCGCCATTCTGTGAGTAAGAAAGGCATTGATCCTGTGTTCCTGCAAACAAGGGACACGGATCTTTGTCTTCCACTAGTACAAGCACCTCCCACACTACACTAAAACTCCAGCTATGCAGACATTTAACCATTTTATCACCCCCTGATGGTAACCCCTTCCCAGCCAGTGTCAGAACAGTGACAGTGTACAGTATTGTTACCGATCACTGTATTAGTATCACTGGTCCCCAAACAGTGTCAGTGTCTGATTTTGTTCGCCACAAAATCGTAGTCCCACTATAAGTCGCTGATTGCCGCCATTACTAGTAAAAAGAAAAAAAAAATTCCATAAATCTATCCCATAGTTTGTAGATGTTAGAACTTTTGCACAAAACAATCAATTTCAACTTTTTGGGATTTTGTTTCACCAAAAATATGTAGCAGAATACATATTGGCCTAAATTGCTGAAATTTTTTTAAAATTTTAGTTGATTTGTTTTATAACAGAAAGTAAAAAATATTTTTTTTTTTTCAAAATTGTCAGTTGTATTTTGTTTATAGTGCAAAAAAAAAACAAAAAACGCAGAGATGATCAAATACCACCCAAAGAAAGCTCTATTTGTGAGGAAAAAAACAAACCTCATGTTAGACTTGCCAGTAACTGTATTTCTATGGACCTTCCAGGACGGCACACCTGAGAGATGAGGGCTTCTCCCTACAGGAAACACAATCAATTGACAGCTTGTTAAGTCTCCACCCTTCCCCTTGTTCCCCAGTTTGTAATAAAGTACATCCCGAAACCGGTTCACAAGGAGAACCACTCCACATCGGTACTCACCACCTTGTGTTCAACACGTTTTCTCTCCTCACATGGGTGGGAAGTAGGCCTGCCATCCTGGAAGGTTCGTAGAAATACTGGTAAGACTAACATAGGTTTTCTCCGAATACCTTCTAGGACGGCACACCTGAGAGGATAGTCAAGTAAACACAGGCCTACCTTCAGGGTGGGACCACAGCTTGTAGGACCTTCCGACCAAAGGCTTGCTGTGACAACACTTCCACACGGTAGTGCTTCAGGAAGGTATCTTGACTGGACCAAGTGGCTGCACTGCGCATTTGTTCCTGGGCTGAGAAGGCCGGGGTCTCCTGGGAAGTTGGTAGTGACCTGGTTGAATGAGCCTTAACCTTTGCTGGTGCTGGCACCCCAGAACTTCCGTAAACGAGGGAAATGGCTCCCCTGGTCCACCTCGAGACTGAGGCCTTGGATGCCTGAAGTCCCTTCCTTGGTAATTAGTAGGTGATTGGCTCTCCTAAACTCTTTTGTTCTTTGCAAATAGGTGAGGAGACATCTTCTTATGTCCAGGCAATGAAATTTCTTTTATTTTTCGTTCTTTGGTTTATCACAGAAGGACAGCAAGGTTCTATCTTGTGTCCTATGAACTAAGGGTGCTACCTTCCGTAGATATAAGGGGTCTGGCCTGAGGGTGACTCTGGCTGGATCAATAGGAAAGGTCCTTTAATGGACAACCCTTGAAGATCCCTAACCCTGCTGCCCGTAGTACCCTGTTTCCCCGAAAATAAGACCTAGCGTGATTGTCGGTGATGGCTGCAATATAAGCCCTACCCCCAAAATAAGCCCTACCCTGTTTCCCCAAAAATAAGCCCTACCCTGAAAATAAGACCTACAAGGACTTTAACTAGGGCTTATTTGGAGGGTAGGGCTTATATTGCAGCCATCACCGACAATCACACTAGGTCTTATTTTCGGGGAAACAGGGTAATTGCTAACAAAAAGGATAATTTTAGAGTTAGAAACTAAGGCCTGGTTCACACCTATGCAGGTTGCAGTCTCCATATTCCAGTTGCATTTTGTGTTTTTCAATACACAATTCCGATCCACTGAAGTATATAGAACCAAAAACCAGAAAAAAAAAGTCCCTGGCCCTTTCCACAAAATGCATAGATGTGAGTGTGACCCATAGGAAACCATGTTAAATGGACTGTAGTGTGTTTCTGCAAAACTGAAAATGCACTAAAAAAAATGCATAGGTGTGAACCAGGCCTTAAAGGAAGCTTCCCCTATAGGTTCGAATGGGTGTTTAGATAACGCCTCAAACACCCTTGTCAGGTCCCATGATGGGGAAACTGCCCTTTGTGACTGGGGGGGGGGGTAAACCCTTTCCCTGGCTACCAAGAACCGCTTAACCAAGTCGTCCTTTGCTAGTCTTGCATCAAGGTAAACCAAGAGTGCTGCAATTTGTACCCGAAGGACTGCTATTCCCTTCTCTACGCCATCCTGGAGAAACTCCAGGATCACTGGGACCGTGGTGGAAGTCACCTGTGTTTGTCTACACCGGGAACAGAATGTTTTCCAAACTTTGGAGTACGTTTTCTTAGTGACGGGCTTCCTGCTCAGAAGAAGAGGATCTATCGCTCTTTCCGAGCAGCCCTTGCGTTTTAAGACTTGGCACTCACTAACCATGCCGTTAGCTGGATTCTTTTCTTTTTTATTTTATTCTATTCCTTAATTTTCTCTTATTTTCTATTCTATTCCTTTTCAAAATTAGAATTTCAGAAGTCGGCGATATTCTAACACTAATACACACAGGGAAAGAGAAAGAGGTGCGCTGCTCCCCGGTGAGTGTAATATCCAAAAGGACTAGGTGGACTGGGTGGTAGCCCCGGCTGCACACCACTGGCTGCACACCACTGCCGGTCCAACAATGTTTATCGAAGACTGTACAAATGACTGCCACCAGGACACAATGAATATAGGTTGACGCGTTTCACACAGACCTTGTGCTTCCTCAAAACCAGTCCAATCTCTTGTACAAGTCTTCAATAAACATTGTCGGACCGGCGGTGGTGTGCAGCCGAATTCTTTTTGTCACGAATACACAAAGACTTTGAAGGAAATCGGCAATAGTTATCAATACGTTTTTACATTTCAAATTTTTCTAATTCGATTTGAATGTGGATCATTTTGTTATTTCAGGCGAGATTTCGTTTTAGCTTTTTCGGATTCGTTTAAATTCGTTATTATTGTAATATTATTGTATTCGTTATTATTGTAATTCGGGAAATTTCGATACATCTGCCTCTCCGAGTAATGAAAGTTTCGCCCAAAAACGATCCGCACGTCTCTAAAACATAGACCTCCCTTTAGTCTTTTTTGAGCCAGGCATGATGTAAATGAGGATCAGAAATTTGTCCCATTGTCCTTCTCTTTATAAGTGTTATGGGTTAGCGTCTCAGAGAGCATGGAGCCCAAAGCATCAGCAGGATGGCTAGGAGCCAAACATTGTAATATGGAGGGTTCAACAATGGCAGCCTCTATTATTCTCTTTTGAAAAAGAAGAGAAAAAAAACACTCAGTTATGAAACTATGTACATTTTTATTTACCATTGAGAAGACATTCAGTAAAGATACGCACACAACTGTTTGTATACAAACTGTAAAGTCAAAAATATCACTTTGTAGGAACAAAGCCCCGCCATCAGTGGTCAGGCAAAGTCCTCTTCGAGGGGTAAGTTCTGAGCTAGTAGAGAGTGAAACGGATCAGAATTTGACCTTCCAACAAAGAACATTCAAGCAGTGGGATATATGAAGTGTTAGAAAGCCACCACACACCGCAGGGATCACTGGTGTTCACATTAATTAGGATGGATATCCACACGCTTGACATTGACTGCCCTCAACAAGGACCACCCTCTAACACGTTTCAACCATGGGGCTTAGAGCTAGAGATCATATGGTTGCACTTTATCCAGCCTTTCTCAACCATTTCAACACAGAGGAACCCTTGAAATGACTTTCTGGTCTCAGGGAACCCCTGCTAAAAATTACTTTATCTACAACTCATGATACATTAGTATGATGGTCAGTGGCAAGAATGCTCCTTACACTTGGGCGGCACAGTGGTGCAGTGGTTAGCACTCTCGCCTAGCAGTAAAAAAGGGTCGCTGGTTCGAATCCCAACCACGACACTACCTGCCTGGAGTTTGCATGTTCTCCCTGTGCCTGCGTGGGTTTCCTCCGGGTACTCCGGTTTCCTCCCACACTCCAAAGACATGCTGGTAGGTTAATTGGCTTCTGTCCAAAATTGGCCCTAGTATATGAATGGGGACCTTGGATTGAGGGTAGGGACTGATGTGCGTGTGCGATGTACAGGGTTAGGGACAAGGGTCAGGGTTGTAGACACACACTCACTCAGGTTGAACTGGATGGACTGGTGTCTTTATTCAACCATACTAACTATGTAACTATGTAACTTGTGGTCATTGGGAAGAATAACCCCCTTTATAGATAGCTAAAAAGGTCAATGGTGTCAGTGGCAACTTACCCGAGAGGCAGAGATTGCTCAAGGAACCACTAGCAACCTCTACAAAAACCCCTAGGGTCCATGGGGCCCTGGTTGAAAAAACCTGTGTTGAACCCAATAGTGCTCAGGTCTCAGACATTTCCTAATCCTTCTGCCAACTTTACTACAAACCCAGTCTAACCAACCAACCCCTGAGGTGTGTTCCCACCTGAGGTGTGACTAACCAAGCCCAATAGAGGGCGAAACGCATCAATGAGAGGACCTCTGGCGGATGATGTGACTTCTTTTATATGAGTATTTATGTGGAGGATATTGGAGTGTGGTGGGGTCAATTTATGTCTGGATGGCTATGGAGATCTTTTTTTTTTTTTTAACCTGATAAAGGACATTTCCTGATCCTTCTGCCAACTTTACTACAATTGCAGCCTAACCAACCCCTGATGTGTGTTTCCACCTCTGGTTGCTCGTAGTTTTAGAGTTCCATGGTGGTCGTTGATCATCAAGATGCCTGAGAGGCAGAAATTGCTCAAGGAACCACTAGCAACCTCTGGAAAAAACCTTATGGTTCCATGGGACCCTGGCTGAGAAAAGCTGCGTTGAACCCAATAGCGCTCAGGTGTAGGTCTCTAATGCCTCGTTTCCACTGAGCGGATCGGTTCCATTCAGGGTCCTGCTTCAGATGTGGGGCCATAGAAAATGGAATGGTTCGGTTAGGGCGGAGCTACGATACATTACACTGATTGGTGGACATGTGACGCCATGACGGCATTTTTTCTAAAACCACGTATGGCCCCTTGTCGGTCCGACTTGCAGTGGAAACGCTCACCTGAATAGGCCGGACCATTCTAGGCCGTCCAAACCGACCCGAACCGACCTGCTCGGTGGAAACAAGGCATAATATATGATCTCTCCACTTCCAGGTGCCAGCTCTGTACAGGGGTCCTTCTCACCACCCAATATACTCAAAAAATACATGCACCATTCTCTGATATCCTCCCATAGACTAAGCCCAATAGAGGGTGAAACACATCAGTGAGATGACCTCTGGCGGATTATGTGACTTCTTCTTTTATATAAGCATTTAAGTGGAGGATATTGGAGTGTGGTGGGGGCCAATTTATGTCTGGATAGCTATGGATATCATTTTTTTTTTACCTGATAAAGGACATTTCCTAATCCTTCTGCCAACTTTACTACAATCCCAGTCTAACCATCCCTTGACGTGTGTTCCCACCTCTGGTTGCTCGTAGTTTTAGAGTTCTAGGGTGGTCGTTGATCATCAAGATTCATGCATGTGACCCTTAGATTTAAAAAAAAAAAACAAAAAACTGCAGTACTCTATAGAAACATTTTTTCCTGGATTTTCGGGGATTTGAGGTGCCATCTGAGAAATTTAATTTTTTTACATTGCTTTGAGGGTAAGAATCGATTACAATAATGCCTCAAGTGAGCTCATCTTAGCTTTGCAAATTAGGAGAAATCTTGCTACTTGCTAGCCAATGCAACAATAGGAGACAAAAAATCCCGATGAGCATGCTATAGTACTAATGATGCTATACTATTGGAGGACATCAAGTCCAGCTGTAAGCTCAGTTTTCCCGGCTTTCGATACCACCTTTTTAAAGGTTCAAACCGTCTCACCAGTTGGCCAATACATAGCGAAAAGAAATAATCTGGCGCACAGAGTTTAAGACCAGTCAGCAATAAAAAGTCTATGAAAACAATGGGGGGAAACAATCCAAAAAGCGGTCACTGATCTGTGTGGAAGGAGATATACTGGAGGGGATGCACAGTGCCACCTGCGGCTCCTATCCTCAGAGTAGAGACAGGCTCTGTGTAGTCAATGCGAGAAAAGAACAAAGGGAAGCAAGAGCCAGCTAAGTGTAGTAACTCAGTAAAAAGCCAGAGCCATTTTTGCGTTTTTTTTTTTTTTTTGTGTGCACACGTTTAAAAAAATCATTTTGGGCCTGAAGATTACACAAAACCCACAAATAATATATATTTTATGAAAGCGGACACCCTAGAGAATAAAATGGTGGTAGTCGCAAATTTTTACGTCGCACGATATTACCGCAAACTTTTTTTTTTTTTTTTTCATCACATAGGGGACAAACCGTCCCCTACATGATGATTTTTAGGTGACAGGTTCTCTTTATTGAGATATGCAGGGTCTAAAAGACCCCCCCCCCCCCCCAATGTCTCCCCTGTGTTCCACCGAATGTTTTGCAATGCAGATCGCATTGCAAAACATCGTTTTTCAGCAAATCGAGCCGGGGGACACAGAGAGCTCGACCCGGAGGTGACGTCAGGGACGTCGCTTTCCGGGTCACAAGAAGAAGGGGAGGAGAGCGGATGTGTGTCTTCTCCTTCCCCCTCGACCCGCCGGAACCTGCAATGGAGATCCCGGGCCCGGCGATGGCCAAGCGGAGCCCGGTAAGCACAGCGTACGGACCTGGTGGGTCGAAAGGGTTAATAACGGTGGATAAAAAAACACTCACAAGAGGTATATGATACAAAGGCTCATCTGGTGCAGAGTATATGGGTGTAGATACCTCCCAAATCCAACCTGCAGGACCGCTGTGGGATTTTCTAGTCACTGGAGGGGGGGGGGCAGGGAGGTCGGCCTGTAGAAGGAGTTAGACGCTTTGAGCGCGTAGCCTTGCTTTCTCCCCTGGTCTTCCATCCTTCCGGTGACGTCACTTCCCGTGCGCGTCCCATGCTGGTTCGCGTGGTGTCCCGGGGCTCCTCCAGGCTCCCGAGCGGGAGCGGCCCACCTTCCACCCCCAGCAGCTGGAACATCCCACAGCGGCCCTGCAGGCCAGATTTAGGCGGAATCTACACACATATACTCTGAATCAGACGAGCCTTTGTATCGTATAACTCTTGTGAATGTTTTTTTTATCCGTTGTTATTAAAGCTTTTACTAAGTTACTACACTTAGCTGGCGCTTCCTTCCCTTTTTGTTCCTTTTCGGTCGATACTTAGTGCAACTTTTTGTTTCTTTTCCTGCCCCCTGTCTTGGAACTCCTCTGAGGAAGTGGCGACCCGTCATTTAACGCTTCACTAGGGTTGCCACCTCATCCCTTTTAACCACTTACGGACCGCCGCGCGCCGATATACGTCCTAAGTTCGAGGAGGAATATCGATGTCATGGTAGCAGCTGGCTGCCATAACCGTGGTATCCTCTTCTTCGGTCGGCGGTCCGCTTTCCGATTAGAGTGGTCTCTGCAGCGGATTCACCGCAAGATCACTTTTATCGGTGGCGGGAGAGGGCCCCCTACACCTCCCGCCGCGCTCCGGTACCCTCCGCCGCTTACCGGAGCCGTCAGCGGCAGAGGTGGTCGTATCTTCACCCCTGCTGGGTATGGAGAGGAGTGAGGGGGAAGATGGCCCCCACCTGTATCCATAACATTGCGGGGCGGAAGCGACATCAAAACGTCACTTCCGCCCATAGCTCTTAAAGGGCCATTTTAATTTTTTTTTTCTATTTTTTTTAAATGGCAATTTTTTTTTTTAATTGCATTTTAGTGTAAATATGAGATGTGAGGTCTTTTTGACCCCCAGATCTCATATTTAAGAGGTCCTGTCAGGCTTTTTTTTTCTATTACAAGGGATGTTTACATTCTTTGTAATAGGAATAAAAGTGACCCAATTTTTTTTTTAAGCAGTGTAAAAATAAAAGGTCAAATAAATAAGAAAAAAAAAAAAACGCGCCCGTCCCGCTGAACTGGCATGCAGAAGCGAACGCATACGTGAGTAGCGACGGCATATGAAAACGGTGTTCAAACCACCCATGTGAGGTATCGCCGCAGTCGGTAGAGCGAGAGCAATAATTTTAGCCCTAGACCTCCTCTGTAACTTAAAACATGCAACCTGTAGAATTTTTTAAACGTCGCTTATGGAGATTTTTAAGGGTAAAAGTTTGTTGCCATTCCACGAGCGAGGCGCAATATGGAAGTGTGAGATGTTGGATATCAGTTTACTCGGCGCAACATTTTCTTTCACAAAATAAAAAAAAAAAATCGGGCCAACTTTACTGTTGTCCTATTTTTAAATTAAAAAATGTGCCTTGTAAGACCGCTGCGCAAATACGGTCTGACAGAAAGTATTGCAAGGACCGCCATTTCATTCTCTAGGGTGTTAAAAAAAAATGTATAATGTTTGGGGGTTCTAAATAATTTTCTAGCAACAAAAAAGCTGTTTTTAACTTGTAAACAACAAATCTCAGAAAGAGGCTCGGTCCTTAAGTGGTTAATGCTTTCGGGGTAATGTGGCGTCATGCATGATGTGATGTTTCGGGGTATTATTACTCTGCGCAACACATTAGGCGTCATACCACAGGATGAATGTGAAAAAAAAAAAGAGGGGGAGTTTAGTGTGACAAGTAGTCGGGTACATGGGGGGCAGTGATAATCAGACAATTTAAAGCCTCACTAGGGTTGCCACCCCATCCCTTTAAAACCCAACACACGGGTTTTGAGGCTAAGTTAAATGCAGATAAGGCACTAAGTGAGTTTATTTACCACCTTATTCAGCCACAGAACCCGTCTAATTAATATGTGTTCGGTTTTAAAAGGATGAGGTGGCAACCCTACCCTTCACCCTACTCCAAACTTAAAATCGAGCAAAAGTTCTAGTAGACCCTAAAGGGAGCTCTAGGAGACTTTCCTGGTGCCTACATGGAAGCATACACATGTGGACGGACCAACCAACCAGAAGTATGCTACATTGGATAGGCACCGGAAAAGAATAATTATGGAAAGCTAACTATTACATTTTCCATTTTCCCCTAGAGGACATCTTTAAAGTGGAAGTAAACCCTCCTATCGTTTTCAGCCAAGGAAGCTTCCATCTTGGCCTCTGTTCGATCTTCAACTGCCATGGTGATGAGTTATGACACCAGTCATTGGACGGTTTGACAGTTTGGATGAGAGCAAAACCTATGTGACCGTTGTGTTCCCGGGAATGTAACTGGTTTTCGAAACTGTTAAAATGATGGGTTTACTTCCACTTTAATGGAAACAAATTACAGTACTAGAAATTGTAAGGCCCATCATCACATTTTCATTTCACATGAAGACCATAATGGATAAGAGATCAATATCACCAATTGAAGATCAATAGAAAAGTCCCTGCCTAGACCAAAAATGACTCCTCGTGATCAATCCTAAAACTGAGTTTTTGTTTTGTTTTTATTTGCTACAATGTTTATTCCAATGTTTTGTCCTTTTGTCCCGATGGCGGTAGATCATGTTGCTACTAATACCAATAGAGCGGAGAGAGATCTGTAGAATCATAACCAAGCTAAAAATATAAATGAACCAACAATAAAGAGAACAAGAAAATTGTTATATACAGAAGTTAAAATAGAACTAAAGGCAAAACGCATTTCCTTTTGGATGGCGTATATGAGGGTTATACCCCCCAAGGCCGGGACAAGGGGTGGGCGAGAGGGACAAAACTTATTTCCTTTTGGATGGAGTAAATGAGGGTTATAGCTCACAGGGTAGGGACAATGGGTGGGCGAGAGGGACAAAACAATTATTCCTTTTGGATGGAATATATGAGGGTTATACCCATAGGGCCGGGACAAGGGGTGGGCGAGAGGGGCAAAATGTAGTTCCTTTTGGATGGAGTATATGAGGGTTATACCCTCCAGGGCCGGGACAATGGGTGGGCGAGAGGGGCACAACTAATTTCCTTTTGGATGGAGTATACGAGGATTATACCCACAGGGCTGGGACAATGGGTGGGCGAGAGGGGCACAACTAATTTCCTTTTGGATGGAGTATACGAGGATTATACCCACAGGGCTGGGACAATGGGTGGGCGAGAGGGGCACAACTAATTTCCTTTTGGATGGAGTATATGAGGGTTATACCCACAGGGCTGGGACAATGGGTGGGTGAGAGGTACAAAACGTATTCCCTTTGGCTGGAATATATGAGGGTTATACCCCCCAGGGCTGGGGCAATGGGTGGGCGAGAGGGACAAAACTAATTTCCTTTTGGATGGAGTAACTGAGGGTAATACCCATAGGGCCGGGAAAAGGGGTGGGCGAGAGGGGCAAAATGTAGTTCCTTTTGGATGGAGTATACAAGGGTTATACCCCCCAGGGCCAAGACAATGGGTGGGCAAGAGGGACAAAACCAATTTCCTTTTGGATGGAGTATACGAGGGTTATACCCCCCAGGGCCGGGACAATGGGTGGGCGAGAGGGGCAAAACATATTTCCTTTTGGATGGTGTATATGAGGGATATAACCCACAGGGCCGGGACAAGGGGTGGGCGAGAGAGGCAAAACTTATTTCCTTTTGGATGGGGTATGCGAGGGTTATACCCACAGGGCAGGGACAATGGGCGGGAGAGAGGGACAAAACTAATTTCCTTTTGGATGGAGTATATGAGGGTTATACCCACAGGGCCGGGATAAGGGGTGGGCGAGAGGGTCAGTTGCCCTGGGCGCAGCAGGGCAAGGGAGCAGATTATGAATGCAGGGCAGTACACCCATTCTGTGAGGGAGGGGGCGCAGTTCCAAATCTTTGCCGGCTGAACCTGTCCTAATACTGATAACCCCAGTCTGTTTTTTTTTTGTGTCCAATGGGGGAGATTTGCCATTACTTCTCATCCCTTAGCCAAAACAGGAAGTGAGGGAATCACTGGAACTAGTGTTCCCCGTTAGAAAATTTCTCCTCTATTCCTTCTTTGATAACAACCCAAAATTTGGGATTCTCTTTCACTTTAAAGGTCACCAGGACAGATAGAGAGGATGAATCTCCCAACCAGGGACACAGACCCCCCCCCCCCCAAAAAAAAAAAATCCGATGAGTGTTCTAATCCCTCTTAACTCTTACCAAAAACAAAAAATAAACAAAAAAAAAGATTTCCTTTAGTTATAAGACAGTCTAGAAGAGGTATAATGAAGGGCCCGTGGACAACGTGGCCATTTGCTCCACTTGCCGTCTCCATTCGTGAGAAAAGTTGCATACTGCCAGTAAGTGGTCCACTCTAATATTTGGAACATGTAACTTACGATTCTTTGAATTCTATTTGACATAATGTAATAACGACAATCTATAGCAACAACCTCAAAGTAAGAATCGCAGAAAACAAAAAATATATATAAAAACGAACAAAATGTAAAAACAAGTATACAAGTAAAGTAGACAATACTTGTTATTTCATGTCAAAAAACGTCCAGCGGTTTCCACACACAAGCTCTGGAATGAAAGAGTCGAGATTTTTCAGTTTGTTTTGTTTATCCTGCGGTATCGTTCGACTTAAAGTGATGCAGTTTCATTCATGTCATCGATTTAAAAAAAAAAAAAAATAAGAAGTCATCCTTCCTGAGTGGTCACTTCGCTGTCATCTAAGGACAGTTTCTGCAAGCTCTCCTCGGGGCCGTCGGACTCGTCGCGGCTGCTTTCAAGGTTCTCCGGTCCCTCGTAGCAGCCCGAATCTCGGGGAAGGTGAGAATTTTGATCTGATAAAGATGTCCCGGTCCCTTCTTCTGATTCGCTGGTGGCTGCAACACAGCAATCATAAAATCATTCATTAGTCTGAGCCTTTCGTGGATGCAATTTAGAAAAACACTGTATTTTAGCTGTGTATTTAGCCACTTATTGGAAGTTCAGCTTGTAGGTAGGGGTAGGTTGTGGTACTTCCTCCACCCTGAAGGTGGCACCACGCAGTTTCTTCAGGTTGGCAGGAGCCCAACAGTGAGAAAATGACCCCTATTTTTGGCTGCAGGCGCCCATCTTGGGGAGGTCAGTGATCCTAGTGCATGGGTGCTTAACCTGTGGTCCTCCAGATGTTGCAGAACTACAAATCCCATGAGGCATTGCAAGGCTAACAGGTACAAGCATTACTCCCAAAGGCAGAGGCATGATGGGAATTGTAGTTCCACAACAGACTGGAGGGGCCACAGGTTGAGCACCCATGTCCTAGTGCAGGGATATGCAATTAGCCGACCTCCAGCTGTTGCAGAACCTCAAGTTTCATGAGGCATAGCAAGACTCTGACAGCCACAAGCATGACACCCAAAAGCAAAAGCATGATGGGACTTGTAGTTTTGCAACAGCTGGAGGTCCGCTAATTGCATATCCCTGTCCTAGTGGATACTGAAGTTCTGTGAGATCTGGGCAGCCATCTTTGTAACGGAACGTCCCACACTCAGCTTGAGTGCTTCCGTCATATACTACTTCCACCAGTCTGAGCATAGATATTAGGTTAATATAGCCGCATTATTACAACCAAGTACTAGGCAGGACTCGTTTGGATGCAAAGCTGGAACTGTTTATTTGAACAAGAATACAGGCTTTTATACACTTGAGAAGGAGGTCCCCCCCGCTGATCAGATTACCCTAACAATACAAACTATAACCAGAAACATAAATTAACATGAGCTCATTAACTAGTCATTTAACCAGCCTAGGTGACTCAGAGGTTTGACCTTTCAGGTCAGACTTGCCGTCTTCTAGGTCACCAACTACAATACACCTTATCATAAGTATAAACACAGAACTCCTTCACACAATAGCAGACCTACATACAATAAACACATTATGGCAGGAGGCCCCCAGACAGGTGCCTTGCTGATGACATCAGCATCTGCTATGAGTCCCACACTGGCAGAGACCACCATAGCCTTTTTAATGTCCTTTTGCATTACATAACAGAACATCTTCCTAAATGCTTGTAGCTCCCTCAAATGCCAGGGCCCATAGTCGGTAGGCAAGAGGCTAGCATTCAGTCCCCTCCAAAAGCCTCTGTCACCGTTGAGTCTGTTACAATCTTGATGGGGGACCCTATAAATATAGGGGCTGACATCATTTGGCACATCTGCAGTGGGGCAGTAAGGTAGGGATAGAGCCTGACTGGTTAGGAAAAGTGCAGGCGCAGGAATACGGAGAGGTTGCAGGTGAGTGACAGTCAGTGCTGGGACAAGGCCATTTGGTGCCCAGGGCGAAGATGGCAAACTGCGCCCCCCCCCCCCCCCCCCCCAAATCAATGTTGTTTCAAAACAAGAATATACTTATTATTATTATATTAAGGGACACCCTGATTGGCACATTTTATATTAAGGGGCACTCTGATGGGCACAACAAAACGTGCCGCTTAACGTAAAATCTGCCCATCAGAGTGCTCCTTAATACAAAATCTGCCCATCAGTGTTGCTCTTAAAATAAAATATGCCCGTCAGAGTGCCCCTTAACATAAAATGTGCCCATCAGAGTGCCCCTTAACATAAAATGAGGGTCACGCTGATGGGCACCTTTTATGTTAAGGGGCACTCTGATGGGCACATTTTATTTGAAGTGGCACGCTGATGGGTATATTTTTGATGTGCACGCTGATGGGCACATTTTATGTTAAGGGGCACTCTGATGGGCACAACAAAATGTGTCCATCAGTGTGCCCCTTAAGAAAATGTGCCCATCAGTGTGCACATTAAAAATATACCCATCAGCGTGCCCCTTAAAATAAAATTTGTCCATCAGAGTGCCCCTTAACATAAAAAAAGGTGCCCTTCAGCGTGACCTTTAACAAAATATGCCCAGCAGTGATCACTAGTTAACATGTGGCCCACATACCTTGAATACAGGAGGGTACAACTGAAATAGGGGCGGAAGCTGCGAGATATGGAGAGCCGGGAACCACGAGTAGCAGGGGGGCGCGGCGCGCACGTGACATCACGCCTCTACTCGCGGCCCGTGAGTGCGAGCTGGTCTTCTGTCAACTCCGAGAATTGCGGTGAGGAGCAGGGGGGCCAAGGGCACGCAGGCACGCGGCGTCACTGGTTGCTGGGGAAACCCGCGGTCCCAGCAAACCAACGCTTGCTGACATTTACAATTATACCGGCGGCCTGGCGGTCCGGGCAGAAGCGTCGCTCGGTCTGGACTCGGACCGCGGGCCGCCATTTAGTGACGGCTGTTTTAGAAGAAGGACACTTCACTGCGCCCCCCACCCCCAATAAATTGTACCGCCCAGGGCATCTGCCCCTTCCGCCCCCCCCCCCCTTGTACCGACTCTGGTGACAGTGAGTATCTGTATGAGTAAGGAACCCAGCAGTTACTTACTGTCATAATCTAGCAGGACTTCAGCGGCGGTCAGCAGTTTAACAGTGTGTTGAGGGTCTGTGATGTTTAATTCCAGCAGATGGCTCTCGGTCAGGTCCTTGAAGTCCTCTATTGTCTGATAACCGTTCAGCATGAGGGTGGCGATGTGTTCCTGAGAACAAGCGGATGGTTAAAACAGTTTCGTTCAGTTAAGCATGGGAGGGGCTCAACTATGAGCACTATAATTCCACATTACATTAAAACTTTCATAACTAGATAAAAGAAACAAAGTATCTACCTCCCATAACCCTTTTCTGGGTAACACCCTTTTATACCACCCTAATAAGGATTAAGGTCTAACCTGCATGTTGATACGCTCAAGCAGCTCCTTCAGTGAACTGGGTTGTGATTTTTTGCTCCTTCGATGTGTCCGGACTTTTTTGGGGGTCTCTGTTTCCTGGGGTAGGACTTCTACGTAGATAAACTTAAATGACCCCACCTTGTTATTCAACATGCCCGTCCAGGTACCGACTGGAGGCTTCTCGATGATGTTGATGATGTCTCCTACCTGAAAGCAAACAGAAAATGGGAAACTCCACAGAGGTTCAATAAAACCTATTTTCAATCTTGAGTTACAGAAACAGTCCACCCGAAATTGATACTTAGGAGATAGGCGAGGCCCGTTGAGCCGAGTCAGCCATGGCTTCCTATATGCTTTGGATACTCGAAAGGTGAGATCACCCCACCGTGATCTCTCTGCCCAGATCTGTTTCCATCCACCTTTTGTGCTCTCGCCCCACGTTGCTATATTATCCAGAAGAACGCACCCATAAACAGAGGGATATACTGTATATCTACCGATGGAAGAGCCAACTTGCCCCCAAAGACTTCCAGAAGTGAAACTGGTGAACCCCCCCCCTATAAATCTACAATGTGATGATCCAATAGATGTTTTATAAATACTGCCGGCTAAGGTGTCCTCCTGTCCTAATAGATGGCCAATGTGGGATCATCACATTAGATCAGGGGTTCCTAAACAAAGGGCCAGTTTACTGTCCTTCAGACTTTGAGGGGAGCTGGACTGTGGCATGGGTAAGTAGAAAATGCCCTGGCGTCAATGGGAGTAAACAATGCCTAATCATTGGCATTGGTCAGAATAATAATGCCCCATTGTTGGTATCAGGGAAAGGAATAGTGCCCGATCGTTGATGTTAGCGGAAGGAATAGTGCTCCATCATTGGTGTCAGTGGCTGGAATAGTGCCCCATCATTGGTGTCAGTGGCAGGAACAGTGCCCCATCTTTGGTGTCAGTGGCAGCAACAGTGCCCCATCTTTAGTGTCAGTGCCAGGAACAGTGCCCCATCATTGGTGTCAGTGCCAGGAATAGTGCCCCATCATTGGTGTCAGTGGGAGGAATGGTGCTCCATCATTGGTGTCAGTGGCAGGAATAGTGCCCTATCATTGGTGTCAGTGGCAGAAATAGTGCGCCATTATTGGTCTCAGTGGGAGGAATAGTGTCCCATCATTGGTATCAGTGGGAGGAATAGTGCCCCATCATTGGTATCAGTGGGAGGAATAGTGTCCCATCATTGGTGTCAGTGGGAGGAGTAGTGCCCCATCATTGGTATCAGTGGCAGGAATAGTGCCCCATCATTGGTGTCAGTGGCAGGAATAGTGCCCCAAGGGCCAGAGAAAAGGCAAGCAGAGGGCCCCAGTTTGGAGACCACTGCATTAGAGGATTATGAGGGGTAATCGGTTTCACTTCTGAAAGTCTGTAGAGGCAAGCTGGCTCATCCATCGGCAATTAAATATCTCTCTATTTATTGAGCAATTGATGGGATTGTGTAATCGGTTGCACAGCTTTCACGCCTCGCAGCCATTTCCTGCACAATCAACTTATGTGTCATCACATTCCATGGTGACTGAAGTACTTCATTACCCATGTGGCTGTAAACGCCGGGGTATCTTCCTTTGGAGCCAAAGAAGTGGCTTGGTTTGGCTACGAAACATCTTCAACATTTAGGATCCAGTGCGGCTGAATGTGACTGTTACTACCTAGAGATTGTGAGGATTACAAAACGACAGGACACGTCCACATCCATCAACTGCATACTTGTACATTCAAGGACAAACGATGGGGAAACCCTTCATAAATGATCACCTAAAAGGCCTTCAAGTCTAGTTTGAGTTTCCACAAAGTTGCAGCGACTGAAGACCTTCCGAAAGGTTTCTATTCTCACCCACTTTGGGGGGGGGGGGGGGGATTTGTGCAGAAATAAAGATATCAGTGTAAAACATTTCAAAAAGGATTCCTAAAGACTTACCCTGAGTTTGAGGGAATCCTTCTCGTATGGACTTGGCGTGAAGTCAGTATGGACCTTGGCTTTCCCACAGAACGGCCCGGTGTACGGTGGGGCAAGGTTTTCTATGTTGATGCTGTCTCTGTTGCTGTGGGAATAAGATGGGCTGCACAACTCGCTGCCTGCAAATAGAACACATAATGATTGCCAATGGAAGACAGCGAAATGTATATGGACAAAAATTATAGGGGGCAGTATTAGGGTGACCATACGCTTTACTATCTGATGATACGTGTTGGCCTTCCATACAGTCTCTGCCCAACCTTGTAATAGGATTAGCTAAGTTGGGACTTGAAAGGCTATGGTGTGACTCCTCAATCTCACACATTCTCTTCAGTTACACTCAGAAGTGCCCTCAGATTCCCGTTAGTTTTCAGGACCTGCCAGACCCATGTTCAAATACCGCCCATCACCACCACCCGTCTACACCATTAGGTGGTATTACGAAATGCCTTCACATACCAACCATTCCTTAAGAAAGTATTTTTGGATGTGCGGAAAGGGACTGGGGAATCTCTGTCCTCAATCCCTTTCTCTGTCTCAAAAGTGAGACATCAGGGGGTCTGTTTAGACCAAAGCCCCCCCCCAACGGGGCTCCTAAAAAAATTGTGTAGAAATAATAAAAAATAAAATTGTAAAAAATAATGAAAAAAATAATTATAAAAAACTACTGACACTGTTCACTACTGTACTGAAAAGACCACTTCCCTACTGACACCGTTCTTTGCTCTGCTCTACTGACACCATCCACTGCTCTACTGACACCGTCCTCTGCTCTACTGACACCGTCCTCTGCTCTACTGACACCGTCCTCTGCTCTACTGACACCGTCCACTGCCCTACTGACGCCGTCCTCTGCTCTACTGACGCCACCCTCTGCTCTACTGACGCTGTCCTCTGCTCTACTGACGCCGTCCTCTGCTCTACTGACGCCACCCTCTGCTCTACTGACGCTGTCCTCTGCTCTACTGACACCATCCACTGCTCTACTGACACCGTCCACTGCTCTACTGACACCATCCACTGCTCTACTGACGCCGTCCTCTGCTCTACTGACACCGTCCACTGCCCTACTGACGCCGTCCTCTGCTCTACTGACGCCGTCCACTGCTCTACTGACACCATCCACTGCCGACACCGTCCACTGCCCTACTGACGCCGTCCTCTGCTCTACTGACGCCACCCTCTGCTCTACTGACGCTGTCCTCTGCTCTACTGACACCGTCCACTGCCCTACTGACGCCGTCCTCTGCTCTACTGACACCATCCACTGCTCTACTGACGCCGTCCTCTGCTCTACTGACGCCATCCTCTGCTCTACTGACGCCGTCCTCTGCCCTACTGACGCCGTCCACTGCTCTACTGACGCCGTCCACTGCTCTACTGACGCCGTCCACTGCTCTACTGACACCGTCCACTGCTCTACTGACGCCGTCCTCTGCTCTACTGACGCCGTCCACTGCTCTACTGACGCCATCCTCTGCTCTACTGACACCGTCCACTGCCCTACTGACGCCGTCCTCTGCTCTACTGACACCATCCACTGCTCTACTGACGCCGTCCTCTGCTCTACTGACGCCATCCTCTGCTCTACTGACGCCGTCCTCTGCCCTACTGACGCCGTCCACTGCTCTACTGACGCCGTCCACTGCTCTACTGACGCCGTCCACTGCTCTACTGACACCGTCCACTGCTCTACTGACGCCGTCCTCTGCTCTACTGACGCCGTCCACTGCTCTACTGACGCCGTCCACTGCTCTACTGACGCCGTCCACTGCCCTACTGACGCCGTCCACTGCTCTACTGACGCCATCCACTGCTCTACTGACACCGCCCACTGCTCTACTGACACCGTCCACTGCCCTACTGACTGACACCATCCTCTGTCCTACTGACACCGTCCACTGCCCTACTGACACCGTCCACTGCTCTACTGACACCGTCCTCTGCTCTACTGACACCGTCCTCTGCTCTACTGACACCGTCCACTGCCCTACTGACACCGTCCACTGCTCTACTGACTGACACCATCCTCTGTCCTACTGACAACGTCGACTGCCCTACTGACACCGTCCTCTGCTCTACTGACACCGTCCACTGCCCTACTGACTGACACCATCCTCTGTCCTACTGACAACGTCGACTGCCCTACTGACACCGTCCACTGCTCTACTGACACCGTCCACTGCTCTACTGACACCGTCCACTGCTCTACTGACACCGTCCTCTACTGACACCGTCCTCTACTGACACCATACACTGCTCTACTGACACCATCCTCTGCCCTACTGACTGACACGTCCACCGCTCTACTGGCACCGTCCATTGCCCTATTGACACACATGCGTGTGTTTGAGCTTTGGGGTGCACACCGTGTGCAATGGACTGCACACACCTATGAGTACCTGAGAGAGGTTACAGCTTTTCACCACTGTCTAGAACTAACAAAAATACCTGGTTAGTATTCTACTTTAATATTCTTGAGGGAAGTTTTGTAGAAGTTCAGGCTAAGTGATTTCTTTATAATTAAACAAGCCAGTTACTTATCTGGTGATGGGATAGAACTGTAATCTCAACAGAACAGGCCCATTTCAAAGCTTCTAATAAAAGATATCACGTGCAAGGCTTTTTACCACGTATTTCTTTTCCTCTATCAGATTGACTCGCCAGAAATTAGGTGGGTACTTTCTCCTACCTAATTAAATATATTTGCACAAGAAGAAAGAAAAAAAAAAAAAAAAACGCCATAGGCAAACAAGTGCGCTGCTTTTATCCGAATCATACAAAATCAGATACTGTATATCTTTATTTATATAGACGGCAAGGAGTATAAAAAATAGATATATTAATTTGAAGTTCCAAAGATGCAACCCCAAGACAACACCAAAGTTTAATAAAACTAAATTAAAATTCAATCTTTTTCCTAGGTATCTTGTCTACCTCCCCTTCGTTGGAGCCATACTACTATAAAACATCCCAAAAGAGACATTTCCCTTTATAGGATATCCTACAATCCTTTTGTATAATTATTTTGTATTTCTGCCCCATTAGAGGGCAATAAAAGGGCAGTCTGTTCACACTTTTGTTGGCTCTAATTTCTATTGGTGTGTTACGGTGCCTGGCAGCCTGGTACCCTGGCAGGGGAAGCGGACTCACTCAAGGCATGGAGCCCAGGTACCAGCTGGTCTTCACCAGAGCTCCCGATGGTGGGAATGGGCCAGGAATCTCTACTGATCCCTGGTTTTCTTTGCGACAAGCTGGCACCAGGTTGCAGCCCTCAGGAGTGCCCCACCAAAGGGTTGCTAACACCTTTCACAATGCTAAAGACAAGAGAGAAGTCAGGGCTAGGCAGAGGTTGTGGCATAAGGCAGGCAAAAGAGTAGTCAGGTCCAAGCAGATGTTGTGGTGGGCAGCATATTAGAGATAATTCAGGTCCAGGCAGGGGATTAGATAGGCAGCAGGCAAGAGAGCATGGCCATGGTAAGTCCAGGCAGAGGTTGAAATTAGGTGGCAGGCAAGAGAGTAGTCAGGTCCAGGTAAAGGTCATGGTAGGTGGCAGGCAAGAGAGTAGTCAGGTCCAGGTAAAGGTCATGGTAGGTGGCAGGCAAGAGAGTAGTCAGGTCCAGGTAAAGGTCATGGTAGGTGGCAGGCAAGAGAGTAGTCAGGTCCAGGTAGAGATTGAAATCATGTGGCAAGCAAAGGAGTAGTCAGGTCCAAGCAGATGTTGTGGTAAGCAGCAGGCAAGAGGGAAATCAGGTCCAGGCAGTGGTTGAACCAGGCAGCAGGCAAGAGCGCATTACATTCCAGGTTGGGGTTGAGTCAGGCAGGAGGCAAGAGAGTAATCTTGTCCAGACAGAGGTTGTGGCAGGCAGCAGGCTAGAAAGTAGTCTGGTCCAAGCGGATATTGTGGTAGGAAGCAGGCAGGAGAGCATTTATTTCCAGGCAGGGGTCGAGCCAGGCAGCAGGCAAGAGAGTAGTCAGGTCCAGACAGAGGTTGTGGCAGGCAGCAGGCTAGAGAGTAGTCTGGTCCAAGCAGATGTTGTGGTAGGCAGCAGGAAGGAGAGCATTTAATTCCAGGCAGGGGTTGAGCTAGGCAGCAGGCAAGAGAGAAATCGGGTACAGGCAATGGTTGAGCCAGGCAGCAGGCAAGAGAGTAGTCAGATCCAGGCAGATGTCATGATAGGTGGTAGGCAAGAGAGTGGTCAGGTTCAGGCAGAGGTCATGGTAGGTGTCAGGCAATAGAGTAGTCAGGTCCAAGCAGATGTTGTGGTAGGCAGCAGGTAAGAGAGCATTGAGGTTCAGGCAGGGGATTAGCCAGGCATCAGGCAAGGGAACATGTAGGTCGAGGCAGAGGTCAAAATAAGGTTGCAGGCAAGAGAGTAGTCAGGTCCAGGTAGAGGTCGAAATCAGGTGGCAGGCAAAAGAGTAGTCAGGTTCTGGCAGAGGTCATGGTATTTGGCAGGCAAGAGAGTAGTCAGGTCCAAGCAGTGGTTGAGCCAGGCAGCAGGCAAAAGAGTAGTCTGGTCCAGGCAGACGACGTCATGCTGGTTGGCAGTCAAGAGAGTGGTCGGGTTCAGGCAGAGGTTGTGGTAAGTAACAGGCAAAAAGAAGTTAGGTTCAGGCAGGGATCAAGGCAGGCAGCAGGCAAGAGAGCGGCCAGGTCAATTCAGGTCAGCAACAAACAGGCAACTAACAGGTAAGTATTATAGCACTTTATCTTTCAAGTAGGTAGCTGGTGATAATACACCAGGCACTTCAAAGGCTGAAATATCACTTTTGGTCAGAGGTCACATCCGGGCTCAATACTGAGAACTATGGAATTCTTGGAGGACCTAGGAATTCTGGAAGATCCGGTAGGGATCCTGCAAGGAATTCTGGAAGATCTGGTAGGGATCCTGCGAGTCTTGTAACATAATAGGGTGTATCACTTCCGTGATTCCACTAATATACAGTATGTCCATCCTGGATATTCATTTGATTGTCAGATAAACATTCTCTACCCATAAATCGGGTCATCTAATTTTTCAACAAGTGGAAGTTCACAGCGTTGGATTTTCCCATTTTGACCCAAAAATGTGTTCCCAGCAGAGTCCCTCCCTTTACATCCAGGTGTACCCAGCAGTCTCCACTTGCATCTATATGGGCCCAGCAGAGTGAAAGGCCTGTTGCTGACCTGTGCCTAGTCAATGTTATCATTTGGTATTTGCACAATTCATACTTTTAAAATAGTGACTTTGCCTAGGCTGAGATGATGCCACCAGTCTGCTGCAGGCAGGAGGAAGCATTTCCTCAGTCTTGTCTCCCCCCGGTGACTTTGCCTAGGCTGAGTTATTGTCCTTAGTCTGCTGCAGGCAGGAGGAAGCATTTCCTCAGTCTCCTCCCCCCAGTGACTTTGCCTGGGCTGAGACAATGTCATCAGTCTGCTGCAGGCAGGAGGAAGCATTTTCTCAGTCTCCTCCCTCCCAGTGACTTTACCTGGGCTGAGACAATGTCATTAGTCTGCTTCAGGCAGGGGGAAGCATTTCCTCAGTCTTCTCTCCCCCCCGGTGACTTTGCCTAGGCTGGAATATTGTCCTTAGTCTGCTGCAGGCAGGAGGAAGCATTTCCTCAACCCCCTCTCCCCCATTAACTTTGCCTAGGCTGAGACAATTTCATCAGTCTGCTGCAGGCAGGAGGAAGCACTCCCTCAGTCTCCTCTCTTCAAGTGACTTTGGCAAGGCTGAAACAATGTCACAAGTTTGCTGCAGGCAGGAGGAAGCACTCCCTCAGTCTCCTCTCTCCAAGTGACTTTGGCAAGGCTGAGACAATGTCACAAGTCTGCTGCAGGCAGGAGGAAGCATTTCCTCAGTCTCTCCCCCCAGGGATCAGACTGCAACATTGTAACTATGTAGCAAGTCACAGGATTAGAAGCTGTAGAAGGGGCTGATCTGTGTCAGACGTTTGCGAACACAATCAACTCCGGGATTCACATGACTTCCATCTCATTCTATATCAGGGGGAGGCAACCTGGGGGCCCTCCAGATGTTGTGGAACTACATTTCCCATGAGGCATTGCAAGGCTGGCAGTTACAATGACCCTATATGGAGAAAGGTGGATGGAGGGCGCGTGATCAATTGCTCACATCAAAAAGTGTATAATTTATTAATATGAAATAAAAACAAACAGATAATACCAATACTACGTATCATGCAAACAGGTAACAGAATATATAAGGCATGGAAAAAATAAGTTAAAAGTAACACAAGCCCACGTTGAGGTGAGTGTTTAGAGTCGGCTGACGCATTTCGAGGATAACCTCTTTATCAGAGCCTTGAGAAAGCAGATGAAGACGTCATCGGGGGGGGGGGGGGGGCTGTGATCTCCGGGAGGGGTAACAATAAATACCTGACATATTACTTAGGATGAATTCACTAAAAGATCCACATACAAAAAAATAAATAATTCCCGGTGTTACCCGGATTGCAGTCTCTGTCGTCTTGCTGCAGGAAACGACACTTACTGGTGGAGGTCTGTCTGCTGACAGATGTGTGCTGATTGTCCTCCGGATCCGACAGTTTCCCGGGGAAGCTCCCCTCCAAACTCCCGTCTAAAGACGTGGGAGACAATGACCCCGGCTCTCCCGGCTCCCCCTACAGGACACAACGAGAAAGGTTAACATGGGGAACTCCGCCCACACAGGGGAACTCCGCCCCCCCACACAACACATAACAGTACATGGGATCTGATTCAGCCAGCCTTGTGAATCCGAGGCCTCAGCTATAAAGCAGGGGGGGGGGGGACTGCAAATCCCATCAACCCGCTTGCCTCTGGGGGTCGGGTCTGTGGCTGTAAGCCTTGCAATGCCTCATGGGGTTTGTAGTTCACCTGGAATGCTGAGGTTGCTTATAATGCACAGCCCAGCGGTGTGACACCCTCCGCCCCCCAGTGTCTGAAACATGTCAGGCAGCTGTGTGGGATGATATAAAAGAGACTCAGGGGGGCCACTTTATTAAATAGCCGAATTGAGTGGATCATGTGAGACGTGGCCCAATGGACATATGCGGTTCGTTTAGTTCCGAATCAAAATTTTCGTTTTTTTTCGGAAATTCGGATGCATTAAAATTTTTCGAATTACAATAGTACCGAATTTAAATGAATCCGAAAAAAAATTCGGACGGAATTCGAATTGATTCGAATAGTTTTTCGAATCAATATCGAATAGTTTTCAAACTTTCTAAAGAGAATAAAATAGAATAGAAAATAGAGGAATATAATAGAAAAAAAAAACTGAATAGAATAGAAAAGACTATAACAGAAAATTAAAGAATAGAATATAATAGAGTAAAACAGAATACAAAAAAAGAATAGAATAGACTACAATAGATTAGAAAAGAATAGAGTTAAAGAAAAGAATAGAATGGAATAGATAGAACAACGGAAAAAATAAAATTCAGATGGAATTCGAATTGATCCGAATAGTTTTCAAATCAATTTCTAATAGTTTTCAAATTCAAATAGTTTTTGGCTTTCTAAAGAGAATAAAATAGAATTGAAAATAGAGGAATAGAATAGGAAAAAAAACGAATAGAATAGAAAAGAATATAACAGAAAATAAAAGAATATAATATAATAGAGTAAAACAGAATACAATAAAAGAACAGAATAGACTAAAATAGAATATAATTAAAGAAAAGAATAGAATGGAATAGAAAGAATATAACCATTTCCTAAAATTCAAATAGAACCAAATAGAAAAGAATAGATTAGAATAGAATAGAATATAACAGAAAATAACAAACAAAAAAATTCAGATGGAATTCGAATTGATTCGAATAGTTTTCAAATGCAAATAGTTTTCGACTTTCCAAAGAGAATATAGTAGAATAGAAAATAGAGGGATAGAATAGAAAAAAAATTGAATAGAATAGAAAAGAATTTAAAAGAAAATAAAAGAATAGAATATAATTGAGTAAAACAGAATACAATAAAAGAATAGAATAGATTAAAACATAATAGAAAATAATAGAATTAAAGAAAAGAATAGATTGATATAGAATAGAAGGAATATAACCATTTACCAAAATTAAAATAGAATCAAATAGAAAAGTATAGATTAGAATAGACTAGAAAATAACAGAAAAAAATTTGGACGGAATTCAAATTGATTTGAATAGTTTTCGAATCAATTTCGAATCGTTTTCAAATTCAAATAGTTTTTGACTTTCTAAAGAGAATAAAATAGAATAGAAAATAGAGGAATAGAATAGAATTAAAAATTGAATAGAATAGAAAAGAATATACCAGAAAATAAAAGAATATAATATAATAGAGTAAAACAGAATACAATAAAAGAATAGAATAGATTACAATAGAATAGAAAATAATAGAATTATAGAAAAGACTAGAATGGAATAGAAAGAATATAACCATTTCCCAAAATTCAAATAGAATCAAATAGAAAAGAATAGATTAGAACAGAATAGAAAATAACATAAAATAACAAACAAAAAAAAATTCGGATGGAATTCAAATTGATTTGAATACTTTTCGAATCAATTTCGAATAGTTTTCAAATTCGAATAGTTTTCGACTTTCCAAAGAGAATAAAATAGAATAGAAAATAGAGGAATAGAATAGAAATAAAATGAATAGAATAGAATATAACAGAAAATAAAAAGAATAGAATATAATAGAGTAAAACATAATACAATAAAAGAATAGAATATACTATAATAGAATAGAATTAAAGAATAGAATGGAATATAAAGAATATAACCATTTCCCAAAATTAAAATAGAATCAAATAGAAAAGAATAGATTAGAATAGAATAGAAAATAACAGAAAAAAAATTGGGACGGAATTCAAATTGATTCGAATAGTTTTCGAATCAATTTCCAATCGTTTTCAAATTCGAATAGTTTTTGACTTTCTAAAGAGAATAAAATAGAATAGAAAATAGAGGAATAGAATAGAAAAAAAATGAATATGATAAAAAAGAATATAACAGAAACTAAAAGAATAGAATATAATAGAGTAAAAACAGAATACAATAAAAGAATAGAATAGACTAAAATAGAATAGAAAATAATAGAATTAAAGAAAATAATAGAATGGAATAGAAAGAATATAACCATTTCCCAAAATTCAAATAGAATCAAATAGAAAAAAAAGAATAGATTATAATAGAATAGAAAATAACAGAAAATAACGGGAAAAAAATTTGGACGCCATTCGAATTGATTCGAATAGTTTTCAAATCAATTTAGAATTCGAATAGTTTTTGACTTTTAAAAGAGAATAAAATAGAATAGAAAATAGAGCAATAGAATAGACAAAAATTGAATAGAATAGAAAAGAATATAACAGAAAATAAAAGAATAGAATATAATAGAGTAAAAACAGAATACAATATAATAATAGAATAGACTAAAATAGAATAGAAAATAATGGAATGGAATAGAAAGAATATAACCATTTCCCAAAATTCAAATAGAAAAGAATAGATTAGAATAGATTAGAATAGAATAGAAAATAACGAAAAAAAACATTTGGACGGAATTCGAATTGATTCGAATAGTTTTCAAATCAATTTTGAATAGTTTTCGACTTTCTAAAGAGAATAAAATAGAATAGAAAATAGAGGAATAGAATAGAATAAAAATTGAATAGAATAGAAAAGAATATAACAGAAACAAAATGAATAGAATAGAATAGAGTATAACAGAATACAAAAAAGAATAAAATAGACTATAAATAATAGAAAATAATAGAATGAAAGAAAACAATAGAATGGAATAGAAAGAATATAATAATTTCCCAAAATTCAAATAGACTTAAATAGAAAAGAATAGACTAGAATAGAAAATAACAGAATAGTATAGAAAAAAAAACAACAAAATAGAATAGAATACAATAGAAAGAATATAACCATCTTCCAAAATTTGGATTTCGAATAGAATACATTTTAATTTGAATAGAAAATAATAAAATAGGATAGAATAGAAAAGAAAATAATAGCATAGAAAAGAATAGATTAGAATAGGAAGATGGTTATATTCTTTCTATTTTATTCTATTCTTTTTTTTTATTCTATTCTATTTTGTTTAGTTTTACTCTATTATAGTATATTATTTTATATTCTTTTCTCTTCTATTCAATTTTTTTCTATTTTATTCCTTTATTTTCTATTCTATTTTGTCCAGTTTTACTCTATTACATTATATGCTTTTATTTTCTGTTATATTCATTTCTATTCTATTCAATTTTTTTTAAATTCTATTCCTTTATTTCCTATTCTATTTCATTGTCTTTGGAAATTGGAAAACGATTCGAATTCCCGAAAAAATTCAAACCGATTTGAATACAAATAAACAAAACGAATTCCGAAAAAAGAATCAAACTGAACAAATTTATGTAAATAATGAATTGAAAACTAAAAGGAAATGTTTTTGTTCTGCGCACGTCTATCCCACAACACCGCCCCCGATCTCCCCTCACCATCTCGTCAGCCATGGCCTTCATCATCATCTTGCCGCTTTTCCTGTTCATTGTCCGCGATATCACCGCCCGCCATTTCTTGCCTATTTTTCCCGCACTGCGTTTCCCGTCTTCGTTGGCGTGCGTGTTTTCATCTTCTGGGATCTGCAAAAAAGAAACAAAAACGTAGCAAAATGACAAAACCCGAAACCTCGTCTGGTTTTACCGCTATTAGAAATGATCACAACGCGCTTCACACCGGTTGTAACGCGTTTCACACCGGTTGTAACGCGTTTCGCACCGGTTGTACCGCCTCCTTTTCCTGGACTGAAACGGCTTCCTCGGATTTCACCGCACACTGTGAGCTTCATGTCGGTGACAACCCGTTGCAATCCATATGTACAAAGACACCAAAACTAATACGTTCAGAAATGAAGTTCTGTGTAACAAAATGGAAGGACACAGGAAAAAGTAATGGAACCCGCTAACTGAAATGTATTGAATACTTGGTACAAAGTCCTTTGTTGGTGATGACGGCTTCAAGATGCCTCCTGTATGGAGAAACGAGTCGCATGCGTATGTGTATAAATTAAAAGGCGAACGAAGGTTCACAGTCCAAGGACCATGGCTATGGAACGCTCTCCCGGCGGACGTCCGCTCGGAAGAAAACCATCTGGCCTTCAGGAAGAAGCTCAAGACCCATCTCTTCTGAAGACCCAGATGGACACTGGTGGCAAAAGCGTCTTGAGGCGATTTAGTTTGCATATGTAGCGCTATACAAGTTATTCATTCATTCACCTTCGTTCATTCGTTCCTCAGCTGTGATTTTGGAGCATTCTTCCACACAAACAGTCTTCACATCTTGAAGGTCCCGTGGGCCTGTCTTCAAATCATGAAGGTCCCGTGGGCCCGTCTTCAAATCTTGAAGGTCCCGTGGGCCTGTCTTCAAATCTTGAAGGTCCCGTGGGCCCGTCTTCAAATCTTGAAGGTCCCGTGGGCCTGTCTTCAAATCTTGAAGGTCCCGTGGGCCCGTCTTCAAACCTTGAAGGTCCCGTGGGCTTCTTCTATGATCTCTGATCTTTAGTTCTTTCCGTAGATTTTCTATTGGATTCGAGTCAGGTGATTGGCTGGGCCATTCTAGCAGCTTTATTTTCTTTCTCCTTGGCTTTGTGTTTGGGGTCATTGTCCTCCTGAGATGTCCTCCTGAGATGTCTGCCATCGTTTCATCTTCATCATCCTGGTAGATGGGCACTGATTTTTATCACCATTCAGCCTTCCTTCAATGATATGAAGTTTGCCAGTACCGTATGCTGAAAAACAGCCCCGCCCACACCATGATGTTCCCGCCTTCAAACCTCACTGTTGGTATGGGGGGGTGTTTTTGGGGGTGATGTGCCATGTGACCTCCAAACATGGTGTGTATTGAGGCATCCAAAGAGTTCAATTCCACACAGTCTTCAAATCTTGAAGGTCCAGTGGGCCTCTTCTATGATCTCTGATCTTTAGTTCTTTCCGTAGATTTTCTTTTGGATTCGAGTCAGGTGATTGGCTGGGCCATTCTAGCAGCTTTATTTTCTTTCTCCTTGGCTTTGTGTTTGGGATGATTGTCCTCCTGAGAAGTCCGCCCTTGTTTCATCTTCATCATCCTGGTAGATGGCCACTGATTTTTATCACCATTCACCCTTCCTTCAATGACATGAAGTTTTCCAGTACCGTAACAGCCCCGCCCCCACACCATGATGTTCCCGCCTGCAAACCTCACTGTTGGTATGGGGGGTTGTTTTTGGGGTGATGTGCCATGTGACCTCCAAACATGGTGTGTGCGATGGCACCCAAAGAGTTCAATTTTGATCTCATCTGACCAGACTATATTCTCCCCGTATTTTACAGGCATGTCTAAATGTTGTGCAGCAAACTTTATCCAAGCTTCACCAAGCTTCTTCTTCAGCAATGGAGTCTTGCGTGGTGAGCGTGCATACAGGCCATGGCGGGTGAGTGCGTTACTTATTGTTGTACCTGCTAATTCCAGGTCTTTCTGAAGCTCTTCACAAGTGGTCCTCGGCTCTTGGACAACGCTTCTGATAAATCTTTTCACTCCTCTGTCAGAAATCTTTTGCGAGGAGGAGCCACTGGTTGTGGCCGGTTTATGGTGAAATTACATTCTTTCTAGTTCCGGATTATTGTGTGGTGCGGGTGAGTGCGTTACTTATTGTTGTACCTGCTAATTCCAGGTCTTTCTGAAGCTCTCCACAAGTGGTCCTCGGCTCTTGGACAACTCTTCTGATAATTCTTTTCACTCCTCTGTCAGAAATCTTTTGCGAGGAGACCCTGGTCGTGGCCGGTTTATTGGTGAAATTACGTTCTTTCTAGTTCGGGATTATTGTGTGGTGAGCGTGCCTACAGGCCATGGCGGGTGAGTGCGTTACTTATTGTTGTACCTGCTAATTCCAGGTCTCCAGGAATCTCTCCACAAGTGGTCCTTGGCTCTTGGACAACTCTTCTGATAATTCTTTTCACTCCTCTGTCAGAAATCTTTTGCGAGGAGACCCTGGTCGTGGCCAGTTTATTGGTGAAATTACGTTCTTTCTAGTTCGGGATTATTGTGTGGTGAGCGTGCCTACAGGCCATGGCGGGTGAGTGCGTTACTTATTGTTGTACCTGCTAATTCCAGGTCTCCAGGAATCTCTCCACAAGTGGTCCTCGGCTCTTGGACAACTCTTCTGATAATTCTTTTCACTCCTCTGTCAGAAATCTTTTGCGAGGAGCACCTGGTCGTGGCCGGTTTGTGGTGAAATTACGTTCTTTCTACTTCCGGATTATGGCCCCAACAGTGCTCACTGGAACATTCAGAAGTTTAGAA
The DNA here is from genome assembly GCA_037952835.1 of Lithobates septentrionalis. NCBI lineage: Eukaryota > Metazoa > Chordata > Amphibia > Anura > Ranidae > Lithobates > Lithobates septentrionalis. Next base: position 242,350 of record JBBDGP010003756.1, read on the forward strand.
ATCCTTCTGTAAATCAATGCCATATGTTTTGCAGCAATCAGGTTGTGAAGGTCTTGAGAGAGCTCTTAGCTTTTACCCTCCATGAGATGTTTCTTGTGTGACACCTTGGTAATGAGACCTTGGTAATAGGCCACCAGTTGAGACTGAACCAACTGATATTAATTTGCCCTGACAAGGAGCAGGATGGCTTTCTAATTACTGATAGATTTCATCTGGTGTCTCCATGCCTTTTTGCACCTCCCTTTCTTCATGTGTACAATAATTTTTCCCTGTGTCCTTCCACTTTATTATACAGAACTTCATTTCTGAAGGTATTCGTTTTAGTGTCTTTGTATGTATGGATTGCACGGCTTGTTACCGACATGTGGGGAAAATTTCATGGCAATATCACCTTTACCAATAGATGCACCTAGAAAAATGGTGAGGTGTCCAATACTTATTTTACATGCTGTATTTATATATATATATATATATTAGACTTTTTATTGTGGTTGATCGCTGTCTGAGTGCAGAGAGACGTGTGCACTGATGTGACGTCACTTGGTACGTCACCACCTCATCTGTCCCCAGACATTCTGTCACTTGTGAAAGAGACGACTTGGCAATCTCAAGTGTCTGGAGCTTATCACCGTCACCCAGATCTCATGCAAATAAAAGGGGGGGGGGGGATTGGGCAAGTTCCCCCCTCCTGACAGACATGGAGATCAGCTCAGATCATTCTCCGGGGTCTCAATCCACGAATGTGCGTTACATTGCAGTGCCTTGAAAAAGTATTCATACCTCTTAAAATTTCCCACACTTTGTCATGTTACAACCAAAAACTTAAATGTATTTTATTGGGATTTTATGTGATAGACCAACACAAAGTGTCACATAATTGTGAAGTGGAAGGAAAATGATAAATGATACAAAAAAATATGTGAAAAGTGTGGGGGGGGGGACATTTGTATGGCGCCCCCCGGAGTCAATACTATGTAGAACCCCCTTTCTCTACAAGTCTTTTTGGGGATGTCTCTACCAGCTTTGCACATCTAGAGAGGACATTTCTGCCCATTCTTCTTTGTAAAATATCTCAAGCTCTGATAATAATAATAAAAATGCTATAAATCTATTTTGTAGACGCTATAACTTTTGTGCAAACCAATCAATATACGCTTACTACAAATTTTTTATTTTTTTTTACCAAAAATATGTAGAAGAATACGTATCGGCCTAAACTAAGGAAAAAAATTGTGTTTTTTTTATATATTTTGGGGGATATTTATTATAGCAAAAAGTAAAAAATATTGCTTTTTTTTTTTTCAAAATTGTCGCTCTTTTTTTTTTATATAGCGCAAAAAATAAAAACCGCAGAGGTGATCAAATACCACCAGAAGAAAGCTCTATTTGTGGGGAAAAAAAGGACGTCAATTTTGTTTGGGTGCAACGTCGCACGACCGCGCAATTGTCAGTTAAAGCGACGCAGTGCCGAATCGCAAAAAGTGCTCTGGTCAGGAAGGGGGGTAAAATCTTCCGGGGGCTGAAGTGGTTAAAGTAAAGCAGTGCTAAATAGCAAAAAATGCCCTGGTTATGAAGGGGGGGGGGTAATATCTTCCGTAGGTCAGGTGGCTAAGGTTCACTTATGTAACAATCAGTATAGCAAATGTATTTTCTTTTTTTTCCCCGTACAATCTTTATTTATACTATTGTAGATCTCATTTTGTTGTCTCTCTCCATCATTGTTAATTTTTTTTTTTGCCTTAAACATTGTAAAACCAAAAGATTATATAAAAGATTTGCTGCCAAAGGCGCATGATGGGAAAAAAAAAAGAGTTGCATCTTATTTCAGTTTCGGTGACCTGTTACATCCGTCTGCTGAGCCCCCCCCCCCCCGACCAGTTCCTGCTAAGTGTGCGGATTGTGTATATAAAACCAGATCTGTGAACCTGAGAAGACGCAGATATTTTTTCGCGGCGCGTGGTTTTCTCTAGGAGAAGAACTTTAAACAGTTCCTTTTGTAAGAACGTCTGCTTGTTTGTGCAATGCTGCTCCCGGCCACGTCTTGTGAAAGTGTCCTTAGTGACCACGAGGAACAACAAAGCTAACATTGTTGCCATTGTGTTTGAAAAACAGGAACTAAACAAAAATTGATACATTCTTTCCATTACATAGAAAGCCTCGTCTAGAAATGAGCAAACTCACGTCTAGTAGGGCTTCTGACAGTGGCGGTGCGTCCATTAAGGGCTCAGGAGCGCCGCCCACCCCCCCTCTCCTGCACCGCTCTAATCACCATAGATAGAGTCGTGCATTGCATGAATCTATCTATGGCCGCTGCTGACACCCTCTATTCAGGTGCCCGGCCCATTTTTGGGCGCCTGGCATCTGAATTACACCGGCGGGGGGGTGTTTTTTGGAAGCACCTGATTAGAGCCATAGGCTCTACTAGGCACCCCAAAAATGTGAGAAGCGGGCGCAACGCTATGCGTTCGCTTCTCACTCAGCTTTATGTTAGCAAAGCGAAGGAGTGATTCTAACTGGGGGGGGGGGGGGGGGGATGGGCTACCACTGACATGACAGCGATCACTGTTCCCGATGACAGGGAGTAGTAGATCTCTGTCATGTTTACTAGGCAGAACCGGGAAATGCCTTGTTTACATAGGCACTTCCCTGTTCTGCCGCTCCGTGACACGATCACGGGACACCGGCGGACATCGAGTCCACGGGACCCGTAGTCACAAGGCACGCGGCGGTGCGCGCGCACCCACAATGCCGTATCTTAAAGGGGACGTACCTGTATGCCCTTTTGCCAACCCGTGCCATTCTGCCGACGTATATATGGGCGTGCGGCGGTCGGGAAGAGGCTAAACATGTGGGTTGAGAAAAAAAAAAAACCTCATAGAAATCCATGAATCTGGCACCCACATGCATCTCCGCATGCAAACTGGGGGGGGGCGCCCCTGAGCCCCTTATGGACCGGCCGCTCCTGTTGATAGCGGAAGCTGTCTTGAAATGTACTCGTACTTTTTCCATGTTGTTGGAAATGTTATTCTAAATATAAAAGTAACACAATATATGTAAATGGATACTTTTCCCTTTTGTCTGACCCTACTCGTTACATGCGGTAGTCAAGGTTTGTTTTTGAGTCATCGTATCTAAAAATGGACCTAAAATGTAGCAAAATGTTACAAAATAACCTTTCCCTACAGTACAGTCCTGTCACCTGATAGTATAAGTAATAAGAAAGGAAAGTAAAAAAGAGGAACCGGAGGCAGAATGCATTTCTGATGAAGTATGTGTCACTGAAAAGCCAACCATTAGTGAAGTATTTTGGTGAAATTTATGAAGCGGTGAAGAGATAAAAAAAGTAAGAAGATATAATTAGTCTTACAGTAAATAGTCAGAGGCTCTTCCTTTCCTTAAAGGTAGAAGCTGATTGGTTGACATAGGCAATACTAATAGTTCTTCAATATGAAGCACCTTGCCAGATAGGTGCTAGGATTAGGTAAGTGTAGTTCTGGCGGAGCTGCTGTTTTGTTATTAGGTAAATTTAGTTATTCTCACTAATCAGTGCAGCTGCAGTTGATTAATCAGGTCTGTTCTGTGTTTCAGCTGCTGCAGGTTTGATTGCTTCCTCTGCTTTCCAGAGATCAGGCGGCTGGTGCTCAATTTTCTTGGGGGGAGGGGGGTTGCGGCCCACGGCCCCCACCCAGCCAGCCATCCAGCCATCCACCCCCCCACCCCCTCAGCCAGCCAATTAACCCCCCCATCGCTTGATCACCGCTTCATTCGCTCGCGCCGCCCGCCATGGCTCCCTGGAAGCCCCACACTTACCCCATCCAGGTCGCAGCTTCCGTGGCTTCCCCCCCACCGCATCTCCTCCTGAGTTCTGGTGGTCTCTTCTCCTGTTGGCCAATCAGGACTTGGGACTCCTGGCCGATCGGGTCTCAGGACCCGCTTCCTGATTGGCCAGAAGGGGAAAGCAGGAAGACATTATCGAATATTAATTCGCTAATGTCATACAGTGCTCTGCGCCACAAGCCAAACACGCGCTTAGAAAAAAACAAACAAAAAAAACATTGAAATCTATGCATCCAGTGCCCTGCATAGAGATTATGGGCCGGGCGCATGGATTGGGGGGGGGGGGGGGGCACCCCTGCGCCCATTATGAGCAGCCACCACTGAACATAGGTGTAGAGCAATACAAATGGCAGCATGGATATTTATACAGCCCTGGCCAATCTCAGAAAGGGTGGCCCTGAAGGCTGCTGGGAGTCTGTATAAATACTCTGAGATAAAAAGCAGTCTTATTCTGGAGAGGAGAAGTCCAGTCTGGGGGGCTGTCTGTCCTTTGGGCAACCCTGCCATGTGCTTGTTGTTTTGTGAGGCCTCAGCTAGGCTAGCTGTGGGGCTTGGATGATGAAATTACAGAGAGCTGACTGAGGGGCTGCCGTCTGAAGGTCTAGTCTGGTATCACAGGGGGAAAATGTTGCATGGATATTGGAAGGAGTCAACCAATTTTTCTAGGACATTTGTGAGTACAGAGAGAGAGAGACTTTTGGGCTTCTGCCACCCCTCTGGTGCTAGAGAGTCAGCCGTGTGTTTGTATAAAGGGGACATCGGCTGGTGTCCTGAAGAACCCAGTCTCTCTAAGGCCGGCAGGAAAGAAATTAGACAGTGTTGATGTGGGAATCCCTCCTGCTGGGCCTTAGTCTTCTTGGGGGCGGGGGAGGGCAGGAGGGAAGCCGCCCCCCCCTTAGGGAGAAGACAGTTATTATCGCTAGTGTCTATAGCAGCCGCTTGCGATAATCTCAAGAGAATCCAGCAGGCTGGTTGTACCCAAGTTGATCTATCTACCAACTTGGTACATTCGGCCTGCCCATTAACAATTCGAATCTCGGCCAGTTCCTGCTGAACCGGCCAAGATTTGAGCCATGTGCGGCCGGCCTAATTCTCAGCGAAGGGATTCAGCTCTATAAAGATAAGTCCACAGTTTGCTTTTTGCAAGGACTTTTGCGTCAGTTTCACAGAAGGAAATTTTCTGTCCTCGTCTTGTACGTAATTCTTTTTGAAAATATTCCATCCCTATCCAAGTTACCCCAAAAATAAAAACACCAAAAAGAAGACCCCTGGACTTGTCAATCAGCCAAAGAGTGACTATGAAGATGTGCCTGGCTCCAGGGCAATTACTGGGAAAAAGAACCTGGGCGATATCCTGCGGCTCCTGCTACAAATATCTACAGCTACTATAGTGTATTTTCAGGGAGGATACATTTTGATACGTCAGGCCATGAAGAAAGAGGGAGGAGATGATCATAAATAAGAGGAAAGAAAGAGGAGGCAGAACATGAGCTGAAAATCTATGGGGTAGCTTGTGAAGGCCGGGAGGAAACAATTGAAGAAGGGGAAGAAAGAGGCAACAGAGGTGGCTCTGACTGCAGACATGGGATAGGTGAAATTGAGTGTGATCTGATAATGGACCATTGGGAGAAGAAGTAGAGATGGGCTGAGCATGAGGGGAAGATGTTCATGCCTAAGAGGAGGACCATTTACAAGCAACCTAGGAGCCCATTGCATGCCCCAGTGGGTCCAAGAAGTAGAGATGGGCTGAGCATGATGGGAAGATGTTCGTGGCTAAGAGGAGGACAATTTACAAAGCAACCTAGGAGCCCATTGCATGCCCCAGTGGGTCCAAGAAGTAGAGATGGGCTGAGCATGATGGGAAGATGTTCGTGGCTAAGAGGAGGACCATTTACAAAGCAACCTAGGAGCCCATTGCATGCCCCAGTGGGTCCAAGAAGTAGAGATGGGCTGAACATGAGGGGAAGATGTCCGTGGCTAGGAGGAGGACCATTTACAAAGCAACCTAGGAGCCCATTGCATGCCCCAGTGGGTCCAAGAAGTAGAGATGGGCTGAGCATGAGGGGAAGATGTCCGTGGCTAGGAGGAGGACCATTTACAAAGCAACCTAGGAGCCCATTGCATGCCCCAGTGGGTCCAAGAAGTAGAGATGGGCTGAGCATGAGGGGAAGATGTCCGTGGCTAGGAGGAGGACCATTTACAAAGCAACCTAGGAGCCCATTGCATGCCCCAGTGGGTCCAAGAAGTAGAGATGGGCTGAGCATTAGAAGAAAATGATTGTGGCTAGGAGGAGGACCATTTACAAAGCAACCTAAGAGCCCATTGCATACCCAGTGGGTCCAAGAAGTAGAGATAGGCTGAGCATGAGGGGAAGATGATCATGGCTAGGAGGAGGACCATTTACAAAGCAACCTAGGAGCCCATTGCATGCCAAGTGGGTCCATCTACAACTTTCATTATCCTGCAGAAAAACCAGGAGGATAGCACAACTGGTCAACACTGTTCTACTGCTCTCTCTTCTGAAGGGAGGATGTTGTTGAAGGCATTTGTCTGTGGGACCAGTGCAAATACACTATATTGTCAAAAGTATTGGGACACCTGCCTTTACACATATTGAGTTGGCCCACCCTTTACGGCTATAACAGCCTCAAATCTTCTAGGAAGGCTGTCCACAAGGTTTAGGGGTGTGTCTATGGGAATGTTTGACCATTCTTCCAGAAGCGCATTTGTGAGATCAGGCACTGATGTTGGATGAGAAGGCCTGGCTCGCAGTCTCCACTCTAATTCATTCCAAAGGTGTCCTATCAGGTTGAGGTAGGACTCTGTGCAGGCCAGTCACGTTCCTCCGCCCCAAACGCGCTCATCCATGTCTTTATGGACCTTGCTTTGTGCACTGGTCCAAATCATTTGGTGGAGAGGGGATTATGGTGTGGGGGTTGTTTTTCAGGGGTTGGGTTTGGCCCCTTAGTTCTAGTGAAGGGAACTCGTAAGGCATCACCATACCAAGACATTTTGGACAATTTCATGCTCCCAAATTTGTGGGAACAGTTTGGGGATGACCTCTTCCTGTTCAACATGGCTTGATCTGGATAACTCTACTAAGTGAGCTTCAAACTAATATTTGCAAAAAAAAACCTCAAATCCACTCAATAAACCTAACCCTTGATGAAGGGGATTTTATGAATGACCTATCATCTCTCAGCTGGGGACCCGTCAGCTGTATAGCGCAAAACTCCGTCTGGGATGGTGGCACTTGTGTTTTCTGTCTACATTCATTACTGGTGGCAGAGTATGAAATATCTCTCTTTATCCCACACAAGGGGAAATTTTTGTCTTATTAACATCTGGGCTGGACTGAAAAGCATTTCATTTTTTTTTCTATCTATCTATCTATCTATCTATCTATCTATCTATCTATCTATCTATCTATCTATCTATCTATCTATCTATCTATCTATCTATCTATCTATCTATCTATCTATCTATCTATCTATCTATCTATCTATCTATCTATCTATCTAATCTATCTATATATTTATATATATACACACATATAAAATTAAATGGATGTCAGCAGACATGTAAAAAAAACAAAAACATATATGTCTACTACATTTTTTTTGTTGCATTAAAAAAATCTCAAAGTGTAAAAAAAAAATAATAATAATTTTATATATATATATATATATATATATATATACACACACACACACACACACATATATATACACACACACACACACACATATATATATATATATATATATATACACACACACACACAATTTTTTTTGTATAATAGCTTAGGGGAAGGAGATAAATAGGGCTGTTCACAAAAAACAATAAAAAAAATAAGGGTCCTATTACACGGGCGTTCAGGTTTTAGGTTCAGTCCAGTCCCTTTTTTGTTTTTTTGTAAAAAAATGGATCAAAAAGAGATACGGATGTCAATTTTTACATCCGTTTATTTGTCTGCTGACATCCGTTTTTCATCAGTTTTTCACAAAAAAAAAAAAAAAGTGACTGAACTGATTTCCCCAAATCTATTATTTTGTCACACTTTGAATGACAATTGCGAGGACATGCAACACTGGATGGAGGAAAATCGGACATACAGAACGCCTGTGTAAAAGGACCCTAACATTAAAAAAATGTAGAAATCAATAAAAATGAAATAAAAAATCTAAAAAAAACCCCTAAAAAAATAGATAACATAGATAGATAAAATAGATAAAAATAGATAAAAATAGATAATAGATAAATAGAAAAAGTGTGTGAGTGTGTGTGTGTGTGTGTGTGGGGGTTAATTTGAGATAATTAGGGTAAACTAAGGTTTAATAAATAGGAGAAGAAAAAAAATCTGCAGATGACTGAAGTAGACACAAAAGTAACAATATAATTTGTATCTTTCTGTCCTGGAGTTTAAACAGAGTTTATATAAACACTCATTTTGACAGCTGGGAATTGCTGACAAGTAATACTTATCTGCTCTGTGCAATGGTATTGTACACAGTCGCCCCCATAAAAAAACGTCTACTGGGGTCCCCCGTCTGTGCTGTCCACTCCTCTTCTCTGGGTGCCCCCTTAGCAAGTCGTTTGCTATGGGGGCACTCATGTGGTTGCGCTCCCAAGCCTGGTTAGGCCCTGCCCCCACTTCCTCTTCACGGAATTTGATTGACAGCAGACGGGGCACAGAGTTGGGTCAAAAGAGGAGCCAGACAAGTGTTTAAGGGGAGCTTATATTGAAAGATTTTTTTTTATCTCATTGCATAGAATGCATTAAGGTAAAAAAAAAAAAAAACATCAGGGTCCCCAGAGAGCCCCCCCACTTACATCAGGGTCCCCAGGAGCCCCCCGCTTGCATCAGGGTCCCCAGAAAATGTGAAAGTGGAAACACTCCTGCGCTGTCGGGGGGGGGGGGGGGGCTACGCTAAAAGGACACTGCTGCAACACCTAAGTACTGATCCAAAGCAGGACAAATGAGACAAAAGTGGGGGAAGATGGTAGTTGCGCTGTGATGAAGGGGGGGGGAGCTACAAAGATGACTAAAGTGGCAAAGTGAACTAAAAAAGCAGAAACGGGCCAATGCATGAATGGATCCTACATGCTAAAAGAACATGGTGAGTATGCAGTGCAGTGCAACGTAGCTGATCAACATGACTATAATGTTGCGGGCAGACAAAGCCTAATATATAAAGGTAATTGTGAAACAGTTCACTTTGCCACTTTAGTCATCTTTGTAGCTTCCCCCCCCCCCCCCCTCATCACAGCGCAACTACCATCTTCCCCCACTAGGGTCCCCAGAAAGCCCCCCTTACATCAGGGTCCCCAGAGAGCCCCACATTTGCATCAGGGTCCCCAGAGAGCCCCCCTTACATCAGGGTCCTAGAGAGCCCCCCTTACATCAGGGTCCACAGGAGCCCCCCCACTTACATCAGGGTTCTCAGAGACCCCCCTCTTGCATCAGGATCCCCATAGAGCCCCCCACTTACATCAGGGTTCCCAGAAAGCCCCTTCCTTACATCAGGGTTCCCAGAGAGCCCCTTACTTACATCAGAGTCCCCAGAGCCCCTACTTAAAATCAGGGTCACCAGAGAGAGGGTGGGCAGCGAGGGATGATGTAATCTCTCTGCTCTCCCACCCGACCGACTCTCCCGTGCTGCCTGCCCGCTCTACGGTGCTGCCCGCCGCACTCGCATCCCGGCTGCAGAGAGGCCACGGCCGTCTCTGAGAGACTCGGGCTTTGGGTCCCAGATTCGGGGCTATAGCCCCAAAAGCCACCCCCTAGCGACGCTACTGGCCCTGGGCATAGTACATGCAAAGTTACATTAGTCCATGCTGGACCAATATAAATATGTAAAATATCCATACCTGGAATCATTCTTAAAGTTAGCCAATAAAGGGGGATCACCTAAACTCCAAACTTCCTGCATTAATTAATGGTTAACATGGAACAACACTCAACTACTGTACTACCATTCTACAAAGAGCTCTATAGAGTCATGTCTCAAAATACAAACAAACAAGGAATAATAAAGGACGAGAACATAGTGGGGTTGATTTACTAAAGGTAAATAGACTATACACTTTGCAAAGTGCAGTTGCTCCAGAGCTTACAGTTTTTCTCCATTGTTTTGGCTCATTTCTTGAAACAGAAATGACATTCTCAAAACAACATGGACAAATCTCCAAACCACTTGGCAATTGTTCACAACTGAATTGAATTTCTCACTCATTTCATCAAAATTGCAAATGTCTCAGTACATGTCTCAATGTCTCAGTACATTTTTCAAATGATTAAGTACAAGTAGCTTACATTTAGCACAATTTCCAAGTGAATAGATCTTGTTGATCTAAACTGATTGTCAATTCTCAGTCTAATGGTTGTTCTCTCCAAAACGTATCAGCGTCATTTCATTGTTTAAGTCATCACATGCACAATAGTCTGTTCAATTGTCAAAATTATTCAGGAACATAATACCATGAATACCATATATGAATCTCTTAGAACATTTGATAAAATGATTACAGCAATTGACAGTCAGGTGCAACTAGAACTTGACTAAGGGCCCTTTCACACTGGGGCGGTTTGCAGGCGTTATTGCGCTAATAATAGCGCCTGCAAACCGACCCGAAAGTGCCGCTGTTTTCATTCCAGTGTGAAAGCCCCGAGGGCTTGCACACTGGAGCGATGCGCTGGCAGGACGGTAAAAAAAGTCCTGCCAGCAGCATCTTCGGAGCGGTGAAGGAGCGGTGTGTATACCGCTCCTTTACCGCTCCTGCCCATTGAAATCAATGGGACGGTGCGGCTATACCCCCGGCAAAGCGCCTCTGCAGAGGCGCTTTGCGGTGGTTTTAACCCTTTCTTGGCCGCTAGCAGGGGGTAAAACCGCCCCACTAGCGGCCGCATACCGACGGTAAATCGCCGCTTACAATAGCGCCGCTTTACTGCCGACAACGCCCCCCGCCCCAGTGTAAAAGGAGCCTAACAAAGGAGGAGTCAGAGTTGGTCTCAGATGACCAATCAAACAGTATGTTTAGTTACCTGACAGGTGCTGTCCATGATTGTAAATGCTGCCAAACATGTATATATAGAGCTTGACCATGCAGGACCAGTACAATTTCTGAACATGGAGGCACCTGGCCACGTAAATGAACAAGGGAAACTGCCTGCTAGAGGAAGAGGAAGAAGAAGAGGAAGAGGAGTAAGGGTGAGTGGCGGTGGAATAGGGGGAAGAGCCAGAGGAGCACGAAGACGCCATGCTGTCCCTGATGAAATTCGGGCCACAATTATAGATCATGTCATCAACCATGGCCTCACAATGGCGGAGGAAGGTCGCCGAGTGCAACCTAATGTGCCTCGCTCTACAGTCTTCTCTATCATCCAAACCTTTCGCAGGGAAAACAGGTATGTAGTCAGTCAATGATGGAATTATATAATGTATAGGACAGGACACTGTGCATAGAGCAACAAATATGTTTATTTACTCATTTACGTATTCATTTAGTGTGTATGTGTGTGTGATAGGCCTACAGTATTACAGTATCTTACCTCAGTGGGATGTTACGTATGATACTAACAATGACAAGAAAAATATTGTAGGAAATAAACTATGGAATAGTATGGAATAGTTTATTTTCTACAATATTGATGATACAGTTTACAGTAGTATTCCAGTCACTGTACAGTGATGCATTGGAATTGTGGTAAAGTTACTGTAAGTAAAACAACAATACGATTACATTAGTAACTCATTCTGTACGGAATACATAAGGTATAAATTATGAATGGAGTGTTGTCCTTTGAATTCTATGTCTAGGATTGGACGACAACTTGGCACCTGTGGCCGAGGAAAACTTCTCAATGAACAACAAGAACAAGAGATCCGTAACATGGTGTTGGCAAATAATGCCATCACATTGAGACAAATCCGCACTGCAATCCTACAAGACAAAGCCATATTCCAAAATGTCACTCTATAAGCATCTCCACAATGGCCCGCATATTGAAGAAGCATCAGATGACAATGAAGCAAATTTACAGGGTACCATTTGAGAGGAACTCTGACAGAGTGAAAGAGCTGCGGTACCAGTATGTACATGGAAGTCAGTCACTGGTTGTCCATCAAGATAACCTTTTTACAATTACCATAAGCAGTGGTTCCCAAAATGTATTGGTTTCAGTACCCACTTTACCTGATTTCTGAATCCAGGTAATCCAGGTATGAAAGTATTTGATTTACGTATCTGATTTATAAACATTTTGTCTAAAAACTGCAGCTTACTGTATGATCCAATTATCATTATAATCCTTATTTTGAAGAATATAACATACAATACAGTAAGAAAAAGGGTCAAAGAGCTGCAATTACAGTAGTGCCTCCCATGTAAATCTATCTAATACTGTGGGTTTTACTGTAACATTTCAGTAAGTCTACTCATTGATAATTTTTCCCCTCCCCTTTCTGTCAAATCCCCCCTGTAGTACCTCTGCATAGGGTACCCCAGGTTTGGAACCACTGGAATACTGGCCAGTAATATATTGAACTTGTTTAGAACATTCCTATGTAACTGTCTGTAACTGTAGTGTATGACTCTTCTGTATGACTGATTTGATGTTTTCTTTTTTTTATTGTATTGTAGAGAATAATGGCATTGGAAGGAAACGAGACTTCTCACATACTCGTGTATGTGGATGAGGCTGGCTTCAACCTGGCCAAGGGCCGAAGACGTGGCCGTAATTTTATTGGCCACCGGGCCACGGTGGATGTCCCAGGCCAGCGAGGGGGCAATATAACTATGTGTGCTGCCATTTCTGAGAATGGTGTGGCCACTCACATCCCCAGTCTTGGCCCATACAATACACAGAAGATCCTCATCTTCTTGGACCACCTTCATTTGGATTTGATCCCTGAAAATAAGAGAGGTCTAATAGGGCCTCACCTACCACAATATATAATTGTATAGTACTATGTGAATTTCCACCGTGGCCTGCTTATCAGGGCCTGGTTCACTGCTCATCCAAGGATGGATATGGTGTTCCTACCACCTTACTCTCCTTTCCTCAACCCTATTGAGGAGCTTTTCTCTCTCTTGGAGGTGGAGAGTATATGAGCATCGGGTTCAAGATCAGAGGTCCCTGCTCCATGCAATGGATGCTGCCTGTGAGGATATTACAGGAGATCAGTGTAGGGGATGGTTGCGACATGCACACCGTTTCTTCCCTCGTTGCATCGCAAGGGAGGATATACGCTGCGATGTTGATGAGAATCTGTGGCCTTACAGACAGCAGCATGTGGATGGGCAGGGGGGTGAGGACGGTGGCCAGTGAAGAGATGGTACAGTAGTTGTGAAACTCCAGCTTTATTTACAGCATTGTAGGCTAAATGTAATTTTCCTTGTTTTTTGTTTGTGTGTTTATATTTCCGTATATTATGCTGTATACATTATCTTTTTACTGTATGGAAGTTACTTTGTGTGTAAATGATAATGGTTACAATACTGTAAAGTAATTTTTCCTTGGCAGTATGAGTGCAATGTGTGAAGTCAAACCTTGGAGGCCACTCTTACCCTAAAATCTTTTCTTTTTTTTCAGTTTTATACACAATTGTATTCAGTTAGCTAGACAAAAACTGTACAATAACCATTGTCAATGAAGGACTGGGCTAAGACTGAAAGGTGGACATGAGGGATATTTCAATGGTCCTCTGCCTTAGAGACAAAACATCTAAACATTTTGACTTGCAGTGCTTACACAATGCCAAAGGGACAAAGCATTTTGGGGGCACTGACTTTTTGAATGAGAAAGAAATTTATTTTTGACACATGAGTGAACTGTTTTGGGAAAGATATGAGCTTTTGAAGGTGAACCATGGTGTTGTGCTGAACCATCCAGGTTATTTTGGCAAAAGCACCAAGAGAATTGAGAACGTCTGGTCTGTTTCAAGAAATGAGCCAAAGCAATTGAGAAGAATCTTTGCCATTTTGGTAGCACTGACTCTTTATATGGGAAAGGAATATGGTTTTGAAGCATGAGTGAACAGTTTTGGGAGAGATATGAGCTTTTGCACGTGAGTTATAGTGTTGTGCTGAACTGTAAGACTGTTTTGCCAAATGAACTTAGAGTTTTGAGAATGTCATTTCTGTTTCAAGAAATGAGCCAAAACAATGGAAAAAAACTGTAATACATGAGGGAAAGCTTCACTTTGCAAAGAATACCCAATCACATGCAAGGTAAATTAAAAAAAAACAGCATTTTTTGCTTGCACATGATTGGATGATTGAAGTCAGCAGAGCTTCCTCTCATTTACTTATTTCTGGAGCAACGGCTCTTGCAGAGTCCATTTGCTCTTAGACTAGTAAGTCAACCCCGGTGACTCTCTGAGAGGTTACATAGAGAAGATACACAAGATACGTTCAGGAATGTTCTGCGGATTCTCACTCACTTCAGTTTCCAGGTTGAACTCATTGCAGGAAACGGGCGAGCTCGGTTTTGACTTCCCGAAATCCTTAAAGCTGCTGGAGCGTTGTAAGGACAACTAGAGGGAATAAGAAATACATTGTATGTAAATAAGATATCACAAGGCAGGAAATCCACAGACAAAGCAATGAACGCATTAGACAAAGAACACACTGCAAGCTAATCCGGGACGGGCTCTGATTCTACAAGTCCAAAGTAGACCAGCACACCCACAAGTACCATTCCTAGTTTATTAATCCATTAACCACTTGCTTACTGGGCACTTAAACCCCCCTCCTGCCCAGACCAATTTTGAGCTTCCAGCGCTGTCGCACTTTGAATGACAATTGCGCGGTCATACAACACTGTACCCAAATGAAATTTTTATCATTTTTTCCCCACAAATAGAGCTTTCTTTTGGTGGTATTTAATCACAGCTGGGGTTTTTATTTTTTGCTAAACAAACAAAAAAAGATGGAAATTTTTGAAAAAAAAAATCATGTTTAATAGTTTGTTATAAAATTTTGCAAACAGGTAATTTTTCTCCTTCATTGATATGCGCTGATGAGGCGGCACTGGTGGGCACTGATAGGCTGCACTGATGGGCACAGATAGGCACATATAAGGCGGCACTGATAGGCACAGTTAAGGCGGCACTGATAGGCACAGTTAAGGCGGCACTGATGGGGACAGATAAGGCGGTACTGATGGGCACAGATAAGGCGGCACTGATGGCCACGGATGGGCGGCAGGGATGGGTGGCATGGATGGTTGGCACAGATGGTTGGCACAGATGGGTGGCACGGATGGGTGGCACGGATGGGTGGCACGGATAGGTACCACTGATGGGGGGGCACTGATGGGCGGCACTGATGGGTGGCACTGATGGGCAGTGATGGGCGGCACTGATGGGCACTTATGGGCACTGGTAGGTGACACTGATGGGCACAGATAGGTTGCACTGATGTGGGTGCTGATGGGTTGCACTGATGTGGGTGCTGATGGGTGGCACTGATGTGGGTGCTGATGGGTGGCACTGTGGGCACTGATGGGTGGCACTGTGGGCACTGATGGGTGGCGCGGAATTGATGGCACTGTGGGCACTGATGGGTGACGCTGGTGGGCACTGGTAGGCAGCACTGCTGCCTATTGCCTTGTGTTAGATGATCGCCGTGATCGGGACTGATGTCCCGATCACCGCCGCCGGTGATCGGGTTTTTTTTTTCCTCCTCGCGCTGTAAGCGCGAGGAGGAAAAATAGCCGATTACCGGCTCTGTTTACATCACATGATCAGCTGTCATTGGCTGACAGCTGATCATGTGGTAAGGGGTCGGGACCAACCCCTTACTCTGATCTGTGATCAGGCGAGTCTCATAGACTCGCTGATCACCGAGCGTGCCACGCGCGCCCTCCAGGGGGCGCGCAGGCCGCTCGTGCACGGGACGACGTCAATGGACGTAGTTCCGGCAATTTAGATCCGCGCTGTTGCTGTCATTTGGCAATGGCCCGGATCTAAAGCGGTTAAGGAACTCCACTAGTACCCTGTGGGCTGGTGAATAGGCCCTAGCGCCCCATCCCGAAAATGTCAAAACATTAACAGAACACGAGGATGCCTAAACAACTTCAGAGGGTCTCCAGAAGGACCTCCAAAGAGAACTTGCAACCTTACCAATGGAGCCCAATGGTCCTACTTCTGACCATCTGTGAGCACCGTCCTTGGAAGTTGGTGGATTTAAATAACTGATAGTCATCACTTGGCAAGATTAGTTCACAAGCTGCTGAATCTTGAGGATCACTGGGGGGGGGGGGGGAGTGTTGAGGTTTTGGGGGGGGTTTGGTTTGAAGGGTTACAAGGAGGGTTAGTGTGAGAGGTACAAGGTTTGTGTTTGACTTACAAAGAGGGTGTTGTAGGGGGAGGATAGTGTTAGAGTTAAATCGGGGGGTAATTGTTGGGGGTTACATGAATGACCAGAGCTACATAGAAGGTTCATTTTTTTAGGGATGGTTAGTGTTTGATTCGTTCACACTTTGGTGATTTATAATCGCCGGCAGAATCTGCTCCAGATTCCAATCCGTGGCAGAACGCACAACGCACGTATGGGTGCCATTATAGTAGGTGCGATTTTGCCACGATTATGGCGCGATGGAATCTTGCGGCCATCTCGGTCAAAACACATGTTTACAAATTGCACAAAGCTTGTCACCCATAAGCCAGCAGAAGTTTGTATTGGGCGACAAACCTGCGACACGTAGAAGAAAGTTGTTGAGGTTACATGAAGGGCTAGTGTTGGGGTTACATGAAGGGTTATTATTGGACTTATAGGAAGTGTTAGTGTTAGGGTTACATGGAGAGTTGTTGAGGTTACAGGGAAGGATAGTGTTAGGGTTACATGAAGAGTTGTTGAGGTTACAGGAAGGGCTAGTGTTAGGGTTACATGAAGAGTTGTTGAGGTTACAGGAAGGGCTAGTGTTAGGGTTACATGAAGAGTTGTTGAGGTTACAGGAAGGGCTAATGTTAGGGTTACATGAAGAGTTGTTGAGGTTACAGGGAAGGATAGTGTTAGGGTTACATGAAGAGTTGTTGAGGTTACAGGAAGGGCTAGTGTTAGGGTTACATGAAGAGTTGTTGAGGTTACAGGGAAGGTTAGTGTTAGGGTTACATGGAGAGTTGTTGGGGGTTACATGAAGGGTTATAATTGGAAGGGTTAGTGTTAGGGTTACATAAAGAGTTGTTGAGGTTACATAAAGGGCTGGTGTTAGGGTTACATGAAGAGTTATTGGGGGTTACATGATGGGTTATTATTGGACTTATAGGAAGGGTTAGTGTTAGGGTTAAGTGGAGAGTTGTTGAGGTTACATGAAGGGTTAGTGTTAGGGTTACATGGAGAGTTGTTGAGGTTACAGGAAGGGCTAGTGTTAGGGTTACATGAAGAGTTGTTGAGGTTACAGGGAAGATTAGTGTTAGGGTTACATGGAGAGTTGTTTAGGTTACAGGAAGGGCTAGTGTTAGGGTTACATGAAGAGTTGTTGAGGTTACAGGGAAGATTAGTGTTAGGGTTACATGGAGAGTTGTTGAGGTTACAGGGAAGATTAGTGTTAGGGTTACATGGAGAGTTGTTTAGGTTACAGGAAGGGCTAGTGTTAGGGTTACATGGAGAGCTTTTGAGGTTACAGGAAGGGCTAGTGTTAGGGTTACATAGAGAGCTGTTGAGGTTACAGGGGAGGATAGTGTTAGGGTTACATGGAGAGTTGTTGAGGTTACATGAAGGGCTAGTGTTAGGTTTACATGGAGAGTTGTTGAGGTTACAGGGAAGGTTAGTATTAGGGTTACATGGAGAGTTGTTGAGGTTACAGGGAAGGTTAGTGTTAGGGTTACGTGGGGAGTTGTTGAGGTTACAGGAAGGGCTAGTGTTAGGGTTACATGGAGAGCTTTTGAGGTTACAGGAAGGGCTAGTGTTAGGGTTACATAGAGAGCTGTTGAGGTTAAAGGGAAGGGTAGTGTTAGGGTTATATGGAGAGTTGTTGAGGTTACAGGGAAGGATAGTGTTAGGGTTACATGGAGAGTTGTTGAGCTTACAGGGAAGGTTAGTGTTAGGGTTACATGAAGAGTTGTTGAGGTTACAGGGAAGGTTAGTGTTAGGGTTACATGGAGAGTTATTAGGGTTCCACGAAGGGTTATTGTTGGACTTACAGGAAGGGTTAGTGTTAGGATTACATAAAGGTTTGTTTTTGGGGTTACAGGGAGGGTTAGGGTTAAATCAAGGATTATTGTTACGGTTATAGGAATAATTAGGACTACATAGGGGGTTATTGTTGGGGTTACAGAGAGGTTTAGTGTTAGGGTTACATGGAGGGTTGTTCTTGTGGTTACATGGGGGGGTTATTACTAGGGATATAGGAAGGGTTAGTGTTGGGGTTACATGGAGGCTTACTGTTGGACTTACAGGAAGTAGTTAGCGTTAGGATTACATGAAGGTTTATTGTTGGGATTACAGGGAGGTTATTGTTGGGGTTACAGGGATGGTTAGGGTTAAATCAGGGGTTGTTGTTAAGGTTACAGGAATGGTTAGTGTTACAAGGAGGGTTAGTGTTAGGGTTACAGAATGGATTAGCGTTATGGTTTCAGGGTGGGTTGGTGTTACGATTACAGGAAGGTTTAGTGTTGGGGTTACCGGAAGTCCTAGTGTACAGGTACAGATAGTACTAGGGTTATGGGGGGAGGAATCATTTGAGGTCCACGGGGGGGGGGGGGGGGGTTAGTGTTGGAGGTTAGTATTAGGCTTAGAGTTAGTATTAGGCTTATAATTAGGGTTAGTGTGAGGGAGGCCTTAAGGTGCCACATTGCTTTCTAAGCCAAAAGCTACCAAGGCTAAGCTCCCGGAGATGAAAGCTGACGTGTCTTCCCATAATCCCTTGCTCCTGGAAACATGGATCTACTGGATTTGCCCCCTACTTGTCTCTTGGTGGAGATCGGTAAGCACTGAACAGCCAAATCTACAACCATCTACAACACTGAGAATTCTGCTTGTTTCCAGTAAAACCTGTACAGGGGATAACTCTCTGCTATAACGAGGACTCATCAGTGGTGGAACTCTTCGCAGCTCGCAGTGTGCGGCTTCTGCCCCTCTTCTGGTCAGGATGCCGCAACCTCAGGTTCTCAGCGTGTAGTTACAGTCTGCTTTAACCCCCGCTGTGCTGCATCCTGCACATGCAAGGCTCTTTACAGGAAACACGCTCACACCTGACAAGCAGAGGAGGAAGTGGCACCAAAAGGTGTCAAAGTTTGACTAAGCAGAGCAGCAGACCTCCCGGCCGGGGAAAAGACATTTGCATCAATAATTCATGAGGATGGAAAGAAAGAAAAAAATGATTCACTGCAGCTGTCTGAAATGTAAATGATTTTTGTCTAGACAGTTAGGTATAGTATCAGAATCTATTGCCCAGCTGCTGAGGAGCTACGCGTTTCACCAGACATTACAAAGTCCTAGCAAAAAAAAAAACACAAAATACCAATATGGCTCATTTCACTCTTGCACAGCATTATAATAAAAGGAAAGGATTATTGAACTCCGGGCTACAGAGGAACTTCTTTATTACAATGGCAGTTGGGATACAATTTTATGCGTTTCGTGTCACAAAAGAGTCAAGAGAGACTTTTAAAAAAAGCGCTGTTGTAGCATAAAGAGCTGTATACCTACTGCCATTTTGTTGTAGCCCGTAGTAAGGTCCCTTCTATTCCATCTTGCCTCATATAGTAAAATATACAATTGGCTTTAGGCAATCTTACATAGAAATATATTGCAATTGTATTTCAGCCAGGCCATGGAAGCAACGCTAAAAGCTGACGTCAGATGCAGAGAAATTACAGGAGCGAAAGCGACCACTTCCCCTAACAGGTCCAACACAGATCGATCGATCCTGTGAGATGATGCCTGGCAGGATGGTGGATGTGTATATATGTGTTACCTAGACATTTGCAATACATTTTGCTCCAAATTAGTTTTTTAACAAATTTTCGACAAATGTGTTAATTCAGAAATATCCAAAATAATGAAATTAAATTTAACAAATTTTTCAGAATATTCGTAAATTAGTAAATTTGAAAATTCATAAATTTGAAATTCAAAAATCCGGAAATTTGAAAATCCGGAAATTCGAAAAAATTCATAAGTTCGTAAATTCGAAAATTCATAAATTCAAAATTCAACAATTCGTAAATTCAAAATTTGAAAGTTCGAAAATTCATAAATTCAATTCAAAAATTCGGGAATGTGGAAATTTGGAAACTCGGAAATTCAAAATTCGAAAATTCGAAAATTCATAAATTAAAAAATTCATAGATTCGTAAATTCAAAGTTCGAAAATTCGAAAATTCATAAATTCAAAATTCAAAAATTTGTAAAGATGTAAATTCAAAATTCGTAAATTAGAAAATCCAGAAAGTCGAAAACTAGTAAATTCGAAAATGCGAAAATCCGGAAATTCGAAAATCTGAAAATAAGAAAATTCAAAAGAACGAATATCCAAAAATATAAAACAAAAATCCGGAAATTCAAAAACCTGAAAATTCGAAAATCTGAAATGATAACTAACTAATAATAACTTAACTATTACTAACTATTAAATTATAGGTATTGGGATTTCCTTTCAAATTTGGCTGTTAGTGAAAGTAACGAATACAAATTTATCCGAAGTTACAAATTATCCGAAATAACGAATGCCGCATCTAAACAAATGGAATGGAACTAATTAATAATAAATAATAATAATAAAAAGGTTTTATTATTATTATTATTATTGTTATTAATTTGTTACATTCCATTCGTTTAGATGTGCCATTCGTTATTTCGGATAATTTGTAACTTCGGATAAATTCGTACTCGTTACTTTCACTAACAGCCAAATGTGAAAGGAAATTCCAATACCTATCATTTAATAGTTAGTTATTATTAGTTAGTTATTCTTTTGAATTTTCGGATTTTCTTTCTTATTTTTCGGATTTTAAAATTTAGGAATTTTCGAATACATTTCCAGATTTTCAAATTTACAAGTTTAGATCATAACGAATGACCCAAAAATTGGGAAAAAAATGTAAAAACGAAACAAAAACCGAAACAAATTTTTCGGCAGTGCACATGTCCAGTCACCTAGGTTTCTCACCTACATGTTCCAAGGTTTATAGCTCATGTGGAGAAAACAAACTTTTTGATTTCTCAGAATCTTAATACGTTCTGTTTTGGGTCCTGGAGCTCGGAGATTTTGTAAGGCTTTGGGTGGGATAAAACTTCCATCCCTTCCACATCTTACTTGGTATCCAGACCTCATTATCAGTCTCAGCTGTCCACAAACCTTTATATATATGAGCTGACTGATGTTCGGGGCTCTCACTTCTTCTGCTGTGGGAGGGGAGCCTGCTGCTGGGGGAAAAGGCTGAGTGGTGACAAAAAACAATGGGGTACTAGCTCTTTGTTATGGGTACAAACCTGCTTGGACTGTTCCTGGATGTCCCTGTCTATGCCAGTTAAATGCCATCACTGCCAATACTAGTTGAGCCTCTCCCTGTTACAACGTGCAGTGATATAAGTTGGCATCAAGGGTGGAGTTGGGAGGGGGGGGGGACTGTTATTGTTCAGGGGCTCCTTAGTTATCATGTCCATTACTGACTGCAATGCTGAACATAATCTGCTTGGGTGAGTCTTGACAGACAATTTAACCATTGGTCACGATGGCACCAACAATGGGGCACTATTCCGCCCACTAATACCAATGATGGGGAACAATTCCTCCCACTGATACCAATGATGGGACACTATTCCTCCCACTGATACCAATGATGGGGCACTATTCCTCCCACTGACACCAATGATGGGACACTCTTCCTCCCACTGATACCAATGATGGGGCACTATTCCTCCCACTGATACCAATGATGGGGCACTATTCCTCCCACTGACACCAATGATGGGGCACTATTCCTCCCACTGACACCTATGCTGGGACACTCTTCCTCCCACTGATACCAATGATGGGGCACTATTCCTCCCACTGACACCAATGATGGGGCACTATTCCTCCCACTGACACCAATGATGGGGCACTATTCCTCCCACAGACACCAATGATGGGTCACTATTCCTACAACTGACACCAATGATGGGGCACTATTCCTCCCACTGACACCAATGATGGGTCACTATTCCTACAACTGACACCAATGATGGGGCATTATTCCTCCCACTGACACCAATGATGGGGCACTATTCCTCCCACTGACACCAATGATGGGACACTATTCCTCCCACTGATACCAATAATGGGGCATTATTCCTCCCACTGACACCAGTGATGGGGCACTATTCCTCCCACTGACACCAATGATGGGACACTATTCCTCCCACTGATACCAATGATGGGGCACTATTTCTCCCACTGATACCAATGATGGGGCACTATTCCTCCCACTGACACCTATGCTGGGACACTCTTCCTCCCACTGATACCAATGATGGGGCACTGTTCCTCCCACTGACACCAATGATGGGACACTATTCCTCCCACTGATACCAATGATGGGGCACTATTCCTCCCACTGACACCAATGATGGGGCATTATTCCTCCCACTGACACCAATGATGGGGCACTATTCCTCCCACTGACACCAATGATCGGACACTATTCCTCCCACTGATACCAATGATGGGGCATTATTCCTCCCACTGACACCAATGATGGGGCACTATTCCTCCCACTGACACCAATGTTGGGACACTATTCCTCCCACTGATACCAATGATGGGGCACTATTTCTCCCACTGATACCAATGATGGGGCATTATTCCTCCCACTGATACCAATGATGGGGCACTATTCCTCCCACTGACACCTATGCTGGGACACTCTTCCTCCCACTGATACCAATGATGGGGCACTATTCCTCCCATTGATACCAATGTGGGGGCATTATTCCTCCCACTGATACCAATGATGGGGCATTATTCCTCCCACTGACACCAATGATGGGGCACTATTCCTCCCACTGACACCAATGATGGGACACTATTCCTCCCACTGACACCAATGATGGGACACTATTCCTCCCACTGATATCAATGATGGGGCATTATTGCTCCCACTGACACCAGTGATGGGGCACTATTCCTCCCACTGACACCAATGATGGGACACTATTCCTCCCACTGATACCAATGATGGGGCACTATTCCTCCCACTGATACCAATGATGGGGCACTATTCTTCCCACTGACACCAATGATGGGACACTATTCCTCCCACTGACACCAATGATGGGACACTATTCCGCCTCCCTTTGATCACTAAGTCTGCGGCATGGTTTACTCCCTCTGACCCCTAGAACATTTTCTACTCTCATTGGCCACAGTCCACCCCCCTAAAGTCTGAAAAGTCAGTAAACTGGCCCTTTGTTTAAAAAGTTTGGAGACCTCCTGACCTCGGCTATTAGATCACATGACTTCTCATCCATTGCTGTGGTGTCACCGGTATACACTATGACTCTACCAGTAGAGTACAGGATCCGACAGCAAAGCTTGCATAAAAAAGTGAAAATGAATCACAAAGTCACCCAGAATATCATTCCAGAAACAGCAAAACCAGCAGAAAACTGAACAGATATAAAACTTTAAAGCAGCAGAATTTTCTTCTCCTAATACACAGCTTGACCTTTGTGATGAAAGTGATGTGTCATAGTGCAGAACTGCAACAAATTATCAATATTAATCAATTATGTAGCTTTTTCTGTTTATACGGGTTTTTGAAGCAACCATGTCTTGTTGACCAGATCTTTTGTTTAGGGACAAGGTCAGTCATTTAAAACAGGGGGCCCCAAACTACGGCCCACGACAAGATTTTATCGGACCCGCAGCTTATATGCACAATCTCCATTCCTCACCCACCACCAACGGTAAGTAGGACTCTGATGGGGACCCCGAAGTAAGGAAAGATTCTGAATGGGACTCTGATGTAAGATGGGGAACTCTGACAGAGTCCCTAATGTAAGGGGAAATGCTCATTTGTACCCTGATGTAAGGAGGGACTCTGATAAGGACATTGATTTAAGCGGGACTTTGACTGGGACACAGATATAAGGGGTGACTCTGACGGGGACCTTGGTGTAAGGGGGGAACTCTTGCAGGGACCCTGATGTTAGGAGAAACTCTGATGGGAACCCTGATGTAAGGGGGGACTCTGATGGGGACCCATTTATAAGGGATGACTCTGAGGACCCTGATGTAAGGGGGGGCTGTAATGAGAAAGGTGCAGACTTAATGTATTTCTATTCAATCTATGAATTTATTTAAAGTGGAGTTCCAACCACATATATATATATATATTTTGGCATCCCCTCTGCTTGTCTACATAATCTACAGTGCCTTGCAAAAGTATTCACCCCCTTGGCTTTTTGTTACATTACAGCCTTTAGTTTAATATTTTTTTAATGTGAATTATATGTGATGGATCAGAACACAATAGTCTAAGTTGGTGAAGTAAAATTAGAAAAATATATACATAAAACTATTTTTCAGAAATAAAAAACTGATAATTGGCATGTGCGTATGTATTCACCCCTTTTGTTTTGAAGCCCATAAAAAGCTCTGGTGCAACCAATTACCTTCAGAAGTCACATAATTAGTGAAATGATGTCCACCTGTGTGCAATCTAAGTGTCACATGATCTGTCATTACATAGACACACCTTTGTGAAAGGCCCCAGAGGCTGCAACACCTAAGCAAGAGGAGCCACTAACCAAACACTGCCATGAAGACCAAGGAACTCTCCAAACAAGTAAGGGACAATGCTGTTGAGAAGTACAAGTCAGGGTTAGGTTATAAAAAAATATCCAAACCTTTGATGATCCCTAGGAGCCCCATCAAATCTATCATAACCAAATGGAAAGAACATGGCACAACAGCAAACCTGCCAAGAGACGGCCGCACACCAAAACTCACAGAGCGGGCAAGGAGGGCATTAATCAGAGAGGAGCACAGAGACCTAAGATAACCCTGGAGGAGCTGCAGAGTTCCACAGCAGAGACTGGAGTATCTGTACATAGGACCACAATAAGCCGTACGTTCCATAGAGTTGGGCTTTATGGCAGAGTGGCCAGAAGAAAGACATTACTTTCTGCAAAAAACAAAATGGCACGTTTTGAGTTTGGGAAAAGGCATGTGGGAGACTCCCAAAATGTATGGAGGAAGGTGCTCTGGTCTGATGAGACTAAAACTGAACTTTTTGGCCATCAAAGAAAACACTATGTCTGGTGCAAACCCAACACATCACATCACCCAAAGAACACAATCCCCACCGTGAAACATGGTGGTGGCAGCATCATGCTGTGGGGATGTTTTTCAGCAGTCAGGACTGGGAAACTGGTCAGAGTTGAGGGAATGATGGATGGTGCTAAATACAGGGATATTCTTGAGCAGAACCTGTAGCACTCTGTGTGTGATTTGAGGCTAGGACTGAGGTTCACCTTCCAGCAGGACAATGACCCCAAACACACTGCTAAAGCAACACTTGAGTGGTTTAAGGGGAAACATGTAAATGTGTTGGAATGGCCTAGTCAAAGCCCAGACCTCAATCCAATAGAAAATCTGTGGTCAGACTTAAATATAGCTGTTCACAAGCGCAAAACCATCCAACTTGAAGGAGCTGGAGCAGTTTTGCAAGGAGGAATGGGCAAAAATCCCAGTGGTAAGATGTGGCAAGTTCATAGAGACTTATCCAAAGCGACTTGGAGCTGTGATAGCCGCAAAAGGTGGCTCTACAAGTATTGACTTTAGGGGGGTGAATAGTTATGCACTTTGACTTTTTCTGTTATTTTGTTCTATTTGTTGTTTGCTTCACAATAAAAAAAAAAAAAAATCTTCTAAGTTGTGGGCGTGTTCTCTAAATTAAATGATGTAAATCATCAAACAATCCATGTTAATTCCAGGTTGTGAGGCAACAAAAAATGAAAAATGCCAAAGGGGGGTGAATACTTTTGCAAGGCACTGTACATAAAGTCATGTCTCCAATTTAATCCCCTTTCGTGTACATGTTTTTTTTAGAATGTACTTACCTTAGATTTCGTTTTCCTGAGCTATTCCATCTTCATTGTGGGCATGTGAAGCCCACTAGGACTCTCTTCTGGGATACAGTGCTGCTGGCTACCCAGCATGCACCTCCCGATCTCGCGCATGCGCATTGTACACGATTGACAACACCTTGCATCGCGTCACTTCCGTTTTTTGGATATATTTGCAATGCCGAGAGGCGGCGATGCCCGCTGACTCCCGGAAATCACGACACATCTCCCAGGAGTCAGTGCGCTGCGGGATATTTTGTACATCGCCACGGAGGGGAGAAACCGGAAAAGAGAGAAAGAAAACCTTGGAAACAGGGTAAGCAAAGTAAAAAAAAATTTAAAAATTGCCCAATGCAGTCATTATGGCCAATTGAGAAGCTTAAAAAGTGGGTGGAACTCTGCTTTAAATTGTATTCATTCATTTATAAAACTGTTTTGGGTTTTTTTTAACCCACAAATATTTGTAAAATATTCCATGTGGTCCTCGTACCGAGGAACTGACTCTTCCTCATCCCAATCAGAACAATCTTTTTCATTTCTCATTTCAGCTTCAGTTCCACAGAGAGGACGACACTTGTTAGTCAGGATCTCGGAATGTTACATGCTGCCCATCACTGAATATGGTTAGCAATAAGAAGAATCTGAATAATGAGTTGATACTGTATATATATATATATATATATATTATATATATATATATATAATATATATATATATATATATATATATATATATATATATATATATACACACACACACAGTATTTCACAAAAGTAAGTACACCCCTCAGTCACATTTTTGTAAATCTTTTCTTCTGTCTTTTCAAGCGACAACACTGAAGAAATGACACTTGGCTACAATGTAAAGTAGTGAGTGTACAGCTTGTATAACAGTGTAAATTTGCTGTCCCCTCAAAATAACTCAACACTCAGCCATTAATGTCTAAACCGCTGGCAACAAAAGTCAGTACACCCCTAAGTAAAAATGTCCAAATTGGGGCCCAATTAGCCATTTTCCCTCCCCGGTGTCATGTGACTCGTTAGTGTTACAAGGTCTCAGGTGTGAATGGGGAGCAGGTGTGTTAAATTTGGTGTTATCGCTCTCAATCTCTCATACTGGTCACTGGAAGTTCAACATGGCACCTCATGGCAAAGAACTCTCTGAGGATCTGAAAAAAAGAATTGTTGCTCTACATAAAGATGGCCTAGGCTATAAGAAGATTGCCAAGACCCTGAAACTGAGCTGCAGCACGGTGGCCAAGACCATACAGCGGTATAACAGGACGGGTTCCACTCAGAACAGGCCTCGCCATGGTCCACCAAAGAAGTTGAGGTCACGTGCTCAGCGTCATATCCAGAGGTTGTCTTTGGGAAATAGACGTATGAGTGCTGCCAGCATTGCTGCAGAGGTTGTAGGGGTGGGGGGTCAGCCTGTCAGTGCTCAGACCATACGCCGCACACTGCATCAAATTGGTCTGCATGGCTGTCGTCCCAGAAGGAAGCCTCTTCTAAACATGCACAAGAAAGTCCACAAACAGTGTGCTGAAGACAAGCAGATTAAGGACATGGATTACTGGAACCATGTCCTGTGGTCTGATGAGACCAAAATAAACTTATTTGGTTCAGATGGTGACAAGCGTGTGTGGGGGCAACCAGGTGAGGAGGACAAAGACAAGTGTGTCTTGTCTACAGTCAAGCATGGTGGTGGGAGTGTCATGGTCTGGGGCTGTATAAGTTCTGCCGGCACTGGGGAGCTACAGATCATTGAGGGAACCATGAATGCCAACATGTACTGTGACATACTGAAGCAGAGCATGATCCCCTCCCTTCAGAGACTGGGCCGCAGGGCAGTATTCCAACATGATAACCACCCCAAACACACCTCCAAAGACCACCACTGCCTTGCTAAAGAAGCTGAGGGTAAAGGTGATGGACTGGCCAAGCATGTCTCCAGACCTAAACCCTATTGATCATCTGTGGGACATCCTCAAACGGAAGGTGGAGGAGCGCAAGGTCTCTAACATCCACCAGCTCTGTGATGTCATCATGGGGGAGGGGAATAGGACTCCAGTGACAACCTGTGAAGCTCTGGTGACCTCCATGTCCAAGAGGGTTAAGGCAGTGCTGGAAAATAATGGTGGCCACACAAAATATTGACACTTTGGGCCCAATTTGGAGATTTTCACTTAGGGGTGTACTGACTTTTGTTGCCAGCGGTTTAGACATTAATGGCTGTGTGTTGAGTTATTTTGAGGGGACAGTAAATTTACACTGTTATACAAGCTGTACACTCACTACTTTACATTGTAGCAAAGTGTCATTTCTTCAGTGTTGTCACATGAAAAGATAGAAGGAAAGATTTACACAAATGTGACTGAGGGGTGTACTTACTTTTCTGAGATAAGGTATATATTCAATTCTTTAAAACCATTCCCTTTTTGTAGGTCTTTCTGGATCAGGCCCTTTTTTTGGTATTGCTCCTTTTGGCTGCATTTAACAAAAATGGAACTATTGTATTCTTATAGTTCTTATAGTAATCTCGACTATCTTTTTGCCGCACCTCCCGCCAATATTCCCGTATCTTTGGGCATTCCCGTCATATGTGGGTCATAGTGCCCTGTAAATTACAGCCTCTCCAACACAATGGAGACTTCTCTGGTTGATATTTATGTGCTTTAGCCGGGGGTTATATACCATCTAGCCAGGCATTTGTAGTTCATCTCTATGGTGTTAATATCTACCGAATAACTATATACAGCTCTCAGTATTTTATTTAATTGTTACTCTGTTAATTGTGTACCCGATTCCCTTTCACCAGGAGTTGTTTCCAGCAGCTTAGACTCATAGGACTGGCACCAAATCTTCAGTCCTTAGTCTCTACAGCAGGCGCCTGATCTCTTTTGTTGTTTTCCTGTCAGACGAGGGTGACCTGTCCCTACTCTGGCCACATGCGAAATGCGTGCCAAACCCGGGAGCCAGGGTCTTAAATGGACTCTGCTTGACCCAAGATGGCCACCAAAGTCATATGAGATGCCAGCATCTAATCGGAGGCTGGCTCTCTGTGCCCGAAGAAACCATAGAGGAACAAGGCTCCTCTCGACTTCCTCCTCCACCTGCATTGCTGCAGTGGATGAGCGCCACCTGCAGTGGAGAAAATAGACGGCCCCTGCCTACGCAATCGGGGTATCAGCAGGACCTAAATAAACTCACATAGGATCCATCTGCTTCTAGCAGTTTGCGATCTGCAGAGATGACATGAACGCATTGCACTCTTGGCATTATGTCATGGAATCAAGCGTGTATGGGAAGCCAAGGTGTTTCATCATCAAATGTTTTAATTTCTTGTCTGCAGATAGAATGCAGACTGCAGACAGTCTGAATGTAAACCAAGTAATGTTTACACTGGTTTGGGCCTCTGATGAGAGCTCTCAAAGCACGGGGGGGGGGGGGGGGGGGAAGTAAAAGCAGAACTAAGCTTTTCTACACAAAGGAACCCTTGAACCAACCTTCCTGTCTCAGGGAACGCCTGCTAAGAATGACTATATCTCCAACTCAAGAAACATTAAGGTGATGGTCAGTGGGAAGAATGTCCCTTACATTGGTGATCAGTGGGAAGAATGTCCCTTACATTGGTGATCAGTGGGAAGAATGTTCCTTACATTGGTGATCAGTGAGAAGAATGTTCCTTACATTGGTGATCAGTGGGAAGAATGTCCCTTACATTGGTGATCAGTGGGAAGAAAGTCCCTTACATTGGTGATCAGTGGGAAGAAAGTCCCTTACATTGGTGATCAGTGGGAAGAAAGTCCCTTACATTGGTGATCAGTGGGAAGAATGTTCCTTACATTGGTGATCAGTGGGAAGAATGTTCCTTACATTGGTGATCAGTGAGAAGAATGCTCCTTACATTGGTGATCAGTGAGAAGAATGCTCCTTACATTGGTGATCAGTGGGAAGAATGTCCCTTACATTGGTGATCAGTGAGAAGAATGTTCCTTACATTGGTGGTCAGTGGGAAGAATGTTCCTTACATTGGTGGTCAGTGGGAAGAATGTTCCTTACATTGGTGATCAGTGAGAAGAATGCTCCTTACATTGGTGATCAGTGAGAAGAATGTTCCTTACATTGGTGATCAGTGAGAAGAATGTTCCTTACATTGGTGATCAGTGGGAAGAATGTTCCTTACATTGGTGATCAGTGAGAAGAATGTTCCTTACATTGGTGATCAGTGGGAAGAATGTTCCTTACATTGGTGATCAGTGAGAAGAATGTTCCTTACATTGGTGATCAGTGAGAAGAATGTTCCTTACATTGGTGATCAGTGGGAAGAATGTTCCTTACATTGGTGATCAGTGAGAAGAATGCTCCTTACATTGGTGATCAGTGAGAAGAATGCTCCTTACATTGGTGATCAGTGAGAAGAATGTTCCTTACATTGGTGATCAGTAGGAAGAATGTTCCTTACATTGGTGGTCAGTGGGAAGAATGTTCCTTACATTGGTGATCAGTGAGAAGAATGTTCCCTACATTGGTGATCAGTGAGAAGAATGTTCCTTACATTGGTGATCAGTGGGAAGAATGTTCCTTACATTGGTGATCAGTGAGAAGAATGTTCCTTACATTGGTGATCAGTGAGAAGAATGTTCCTTACATTGGTGATCAGTGAGAAGAATGTTCCCTACATTGGTGATCAGTGAGAAGAATGTTCCCTACATTGGTGATCAGTGAGAAGAATGTTCCTTACATTGGTGATCAGTGGGAAGAATGCTCCCCTTACATTGGTGATCAGTGAGAAGAATGTTCCTTACATTGGTGATCAGTGGGAAGAAAGTCCCTTACATTGGTGATCAGTGGGAAGAAAGTCCCTTACATTGGTGATCAGTGGGAAGAAATTCCCTTACATTGGTGATCAGTGGGAAGAATGCTCCCCTTACATTGGTGATCAGTGAGAAGAATGTTCCTTACATTGGTGATCAGTGAGAAGAATGTTCCTTACATTGGTGATCAGTGAGAAGAATGCTCCTTACATTGGTGATCAGTGAGAAGAATGCTCCTTACATTGGTGATCAGTGAGAAGAATGTCCCTTACATTGGTGATCAGTGGGAAGAAATTCCCTTACATTGGTGATCAGTGGGAAGAATGCTCCCCTTACATTGGTGATCAGTGAGAAGAATGTTCCTTACATTGGTGATCAGTGAGAAGAATGTTCCTTACATTGGTGATCAGTGAGAAGAATGTTCCTTACATTGGTGATCAGTGAGAAGAATGCTCCTTACATTGGTGATCAGTGAGAAGAATGTCCCTTACATTGGTGATCAGTGAGAAGAATGCTCCTTACATTGGTGATCAGTGAGAAGAATGTCCCTTACATTGGTGATCAGTGAGAAGAATGTTCCTTACATTGGTGATCAGTGAGAAAAATGTTCCTTTCATTGGTGATCAGTGAGAAGAATGTTCCTTACATTGGTGATCAGTGAGAAGAATGCTCCTTACATTGGTGATCAGTGAGAAGAATGTCCCTTACATTGGTGATCAGTGAGAAGAATGTCCCTTACATTGGTGATCAGTGAGAAGAATATTCCTTACATTGGTGATCGGTAGGAAGAATGTTCCTTACATTGGTGATCAGTGAGAAGAATGTTCCTTACATTGGTGACCAGTGAGAAGAATGTTCCCTACATTGGTGATCAGTGAGAAGAATGTTCCCTACATTGGTGATCAGTGAGAAGAATGTTCCTTACATTGGTGATCAGTGAGAAGAATGTTCCTTACATTGGTGATCAGTAGGAAGAATGTCCCTTACATTGGTGATCAGTAGGAAGAATGTCCCTTACATTGGTGATCAGTGAGAAGAATATTCCTTACATTGGTGATCAGTGAGAAGAATGTTCCTTACATTGGTGATCAGTGAGAAGAATGTTCCTTACATTGGTGATCAGTGAGAAGAATGTTCCTTACATTGGTGATCAGTGAGAAGAATGTTCCTTACATTGGTGATCAGTGAGAAGAATGTTCCCTACATTGGTGATCAGTGAGAAGAATGTTCCTTACATTGGTGATCAGTGAGAAGAATGTTCCTTACATTGGTGATCAGTGAGAAGAATGTTCCCTACATTGGTGATCAGTGAGAAGAATGTTCCCTACATTGGTGATCGGTGAGAAGAATGTTCCTTACATTGGTGAT
The DNA here is from genome assembly GCA_037952835.1 of Lithobates septentrionalis. NCBI lineage: Eukaryota > Metazoa > Chordata > Amphibia > Anura > Ranidae > Lithobates > Lithobates septentrionalis. The sequence continues at coordinate 274,433 of JBBDGP010003756.1, forward strand.
CAGTGAGAAGAATGTTCCTTACATTGGTGATCAGTGAGAAGAATGTTCCCTACATTGGTGATCAATGAGAAGAATGTTCCTTACATTGGTGATCGGTGAGAAGAATGTTCCTTACATTGGTGATCAGTGAGAAGAATGTTCCTTACATTGGTGATCGGTGAGAAGAATGTCCCTTACATTGGTGATCAGTGAGAAGAATATTCCTTACATTGGTGATCGGTAGGAAGAATGTTCCTTACATTGGTGATCAGTGAGAAGAATGCCCCTTACATTGGTGATCAGTGAGAAGAATGTTCCTTACATTGGTGATCAGTGAGAAGAATGTTCCTTACATTGGTGATCAGTGAGAAGAATGTTCCCTACATTGGTGATCAGTGAGAAGAATGTTCCTTACATTGGTGATCAGTGAGAAGAATGTTCCTTACATTGGTGATCAGTGAGAAGAATGTTCCCTACATTGGTGATCAGTGAGAAGAATGTTCCCTACATTGGTGATCGGTGAGAAGAATGTTCCTTACATTGGTGATCAGTGAGAAGAATGTTCCTTACATTGGTGATCAGTGAGAAGAATGTTCCTTACATTGGTGATCAGTGGGAAGAATGTTCCTTACATTGGTGATCGGTGAGAAGAATGTTCCTTACATTGGTGATCAGTGAGAAGAATGTTCCTTACATTGGTGATCAGTGGGAAGAATGCTCCTTACATTGGTGATCAGTGAGAAGAATGTCCCTTACATTGGTGGTCAGTGAGAAGAATGTTCCTTACATTGGTGATCAGTGAGAAGAATGCTTCTTACATTGGTGATCAGTGGGAAGAATGCTCCTTACATTGGTGATCAGTGAGAAGAATGTTCCTTACATTGGTGATCAGTGAGAAGAATGTTCCTTACATTGGTGATCAGTGAGAAGAATGTTCCTTACATTGGTGATCAGTGGGAAGAATGCTCCTTACATTGGTGATCAGTGAGAAGAATGTCCCTTACATTGGTGGTCAGTGAGAAGAATGTTCCTTACATTGGTGATCAGTGAGAAGAATGCTTCTTACATTGGTGATCGGTAGGAAGAATGTTCCTTACATTGGTGATCAGTGAGAAGAATGTTCCCTACATTGGTGATCAGTGAGAAGAATGTTCCTTACATTGGTGATCAGTGAGAAGAATGTTCCCTACATTGGTGATCAGTGAGAAGAATGTTCCTTACATTGGTGATCAGTGAGAAGAATGTTCCCTACATTGGTGATCAGTGAGAAGAATGTTCCTTACATTGGTGATCAGTGAGAAGAATGTTCCTTACATTGGTGATCAGTGAGAAGAATGCTCCTTACATTGGTGATCAGTGAGAAGAATATTCCTTACATTGGTGATCGGTAGGAAGAATGTTCCTTACATTGGTGATCAGTGAGAAGAATGTTCCCTACATTGGTGATCAGTGAGAAGAATGTTCCTTACATTGGTGATCAGTGAGAAGAATGTTCCTTACATTGGTGATCAGTGAGAAGAATGTTCCCTACATTGGTGATCAGTGAGAAGAATGTTCCTTACATTGGTGATCAGTGAGAAGAATGTTCCTTACATTGGTGATCAGTGAGAAGAATATTCCTTACATTGGTGATCGGTAGGAAGAATGTTCCTTACATTGGTGATCAGTGAGAAGAATGTTCCTTACATTGGTGATCAGTGAGAAGAATATTCCTTACATTGGTGATCAGTGGGAAGAATGTTCCTTACATTGGTGATCAGTGAGAAGAATGTTCCTTACATTGGTGATCAGTGAGAAAAATGTTCCCTACATTGGTGATCAGTGAGAAGAATGTTCCTTACATTGGTGATCAGTGTGAAGAATGTTCCTTACATTGGTGATCAGTGAGAAGAATGCTCCTTACATTGGTGATCGGTAGGAAGAATGTCCCTTACATTGGTGATCAGTGAGAAGAATGTTCCCTACATTGGTGATCAGTGAGAAGAATGTTCCTTACATTGGTGATCAGTGAGAAGAATGTTCCCTACATTGGTGATAAGTGAGAAGAATGTTCCTTACATTGGTGATCAGTGAGAAGAATGTTCCTTACATTGGTGATCAGTGAGAAGAATGTTCCTTACATTGGTGATCAGTGAGAAGAATGTTCCTTACATTGGTGATCAGTGGGAAGAATGTCCCTTACATTGGTGATCAGTAGGAAGAATGTCCCTTACATTGGTGATCAGTGAGAAGAATATTCCTTACATTGGTGATCAGTGAGAAGAATATTCCTTACATTGGTGATCAGTGAGAAGAATGTTCCTTACATTGGTAATCAGTGGGAAGAATGTTCCTTACGTTGGTGATCAGTGAGAAGAATATTCCTTCCATTGGTGATCAGTGAGAAGAATGTTCCTTACATTGGTGATCAGTGGGAAGAATGTTCCTTACATTGGTGATCAGTGAGAAGAATGTTCCTTACATTGGTGATCAGTGGGAAGAATGTCCCTTACATTGGTGATCAGTGAAAAGAATGTTCCTTACATTGGTGATCAGTGAGAAGAATGTTCCTTACATTGGTGATCAGTGGGAAGAATGTTCCTTACATTGATGATCAGTGAGAAGAATGTTCCTTACATTGGTGATCAGTGGGAAGAATGTTCCTTATATTGGTGATCAGTGAGAAGAATGCTCCTTACATTGGTGATCAGTGAGAAGAATGTTCCTTACATTGGTGATCAGTGGGAAGAATGTTCCTTACATTGGTGATCAGTGGGAAGAATGTTCCTTACATTGGTGATCAGTGAGAAGAATGCTCCTTACATTGGTGATCAGTGAGAAGAATGTTCCTTACATTGGTGATCAGTGGGAAGAATGTTCCTTACATTGGTGATCAGTGGGAAGAATGTTCCTTATATTGGTGATCAGTGAGAAGAATGCTCCTTACATTGGTGATCAGTGGGAAGAATGTTCCTTACATTGGTGATCAGTGGGAAGAATGTTCCTTACATTGGTGATCAGTGAGAAGAATGCTCCTTACATTGGTGATCAGTGAGAAGAATGTTCCTTACATTGGTGATCAGTGGGAAGAATGTTCCTTACATTGGTGATCAGTGGGAAGAATGTTCCTTACATTGGTGATCAGTGAGAAGAATGTTCCTTACATTGGTGATCAGTGAGAAGAATGTTCCTTACATTGGTGATCAGTGGGAAGAATGTTCCTTACATTGGTGATCAGTGGGAAGAATGTTCCTTACATTGGTGATCAGTGGGAAGAATGTTCCTTACATTGGTGATCAGTGAGAAGAATGCTCCTTACATTGGTGATCAGTGAGAAGAATGTTCCTTACATTGGTGATCAGTGGGAAGAATGTTCCTTACATTGGTGATCAGTGGGAAGAATGTTCCTTATATTGGTGATCAGTAGGAAGAATGTCCCTTACATTGGTGATCAGTGAGAAGAATATTCCTTACATTGGTGATCAGTGAGAAGAATATTCCTTACATTGGTGATCAGTGAGAAGAATGCTCCTTACATTGGTGATCAGTGAGAAGAATGTTCCTTACATTGGTGATCAGTGGGAAGAATGTTCCTTACATTGGTGATCAGTGGGAAGAATGTTCCTTATATTGGTGATCAGTGAGAAGAATGCTCCTTACATTGGTGATCAGTGGGAAGAATGTTCCTTACATTGGTGATCAGTGGGAAGAATGTTCCTTACATTGGTGATCAGTGAGAAGAATGCTCCTTACATTGGTGATCAGTGAGAAGAATGTTCCTTACATTGGTGATCAGTGAGAAGAATGTTCCTTACATTGGTGATCAGTGGGAAGAATGTTCCTTACATTGGTGATCAGTGAGAAGAATGTTCCTTACATTGGTGATCAGTGAGAAGAACGTTCCTTACATTGGTGATCAGTGAGAAGAATGTTCCTTACATTGGTGATCAGTGGGAAGAATGTTCCTTACATTGGTGATCAGTGGGAAGAATGTTCCTTACATTGGTGATCAGTGGGAAGAATGTTCCTTACATTGGGGATCAGTGAGAAGAATGCTCCTTACATTGGTGATCAGTGAGAAGAATGCTCCTTACATTGGTGATCAGTGAGAAGAATGTTCCTTACATTGGTGATCAGTGAGAAGAATGTTCCTTACATTGGTGATCAGTGAGAAGAATGTTCCTTACATTGGTGATCAGTGGGAAGAATGTTCCTTACATTGGTGGTCATTGGAAAGAATGTTCCTTACATTGGTGGTCATTGGAAAGAATGTTCCTTACATTGGTGATCAGTAGGAAGAATGTTCCTTACATTGGTGATCAGTAGGAAGAATGTTCCTTACATTGGTGATCAGTGAGAAGAATGTTCCTTACATTGGTGGTCATTGGAAAGAATGTTCCTTACATTGGTGGTTATTGGAAAGAACTACCCCCCTTATAGATAGCGAAAAAGATCAGTGAAGCGGCAGAAATTGCTCATGGCTCAAGGAACCCCTAGCAACCTCTGGAGATCAGCCGAGTCTCATAGACTCGCTGATCACAGAGCGCGCGCGCCCTGCAGGAGGGTTGCGCAGACCGCTCGAGCACGGGAGGACGTCTATGGACGCCCCTCCCGGCAAAGTAGGTCCGTGCTGCAGGCCGTCTTTCGGCTATAGCGTGGACGGGAAGTGGTTAACAACCGATAATTGGCGGAATTCCTTTTCTTTACATTTCAGCTGTTATGCCCCGTACACACGATCGGAAATTCCCCCAGCAAAAGTCCAATGTGAGCCTTTGGTAGGAAATTCCAACCGTGTGTATGCCCCATTGGGCTTTTTGCTGGCGGCATTCCCGCCAGCAAAAGATTGAGAGCGGGTTCTCTATTTTTCGGTCGGAAAACGTTCCGATCGTCTGTACAAATTCCGACGCGCAAAATTCCTACGCGTGCGTGGAAACAATTCAACACATGCTCGGAAGCATTGAACTTCATTTTCTCCGCTCGTCGTAGTGTTGTACGTCATCACCGTGCTCTTGACGGTCAAAAGTTCAGAGAACTTTTGTGTGACCTTGTGTATGCAAGCCAAGCGGAATTCTGTCGGAAAAAAAAATCCAAGTTTTTTTCGACGGAAAATCCGCTTGTGTGCATGGGGCATTAGAGGGAAAATCCCGTTGACAGCTGAAAGAACCGAGTCAGAAGGTATTGTTTTCAGGTATCGGAGCATTTGTATGAGTACCGATACTCGTGCAAATAATCAATATCGGCACTAGTACCGGTATCAGTATCGGTGAACCCCTCCTTTCCTATGATCAACAGCTCTGCCAAGTGGCCATTTTCTGGTATTTTACATATTGAGGTATTTCACAAAGATACCATATTATGGCCACTAGATGGAGCTGACAATCAGAGGAAATATACACATTTGGCAAATTATTTGCGATGGTTGTGTCAATGCTTGAGGCATTTTTCTTTTTATCATTTCACTCCTATAATTTCCCTTTATATAATAGTCCAGAGATCACTGTCTATACCTGGAATTCAGAAAGAACAGTAATCAGTTATTTGTACAAATTAGCACCAACAATGTACACAGCACTTTACATCAGTACCTGTCCTAAAGGAGCTTACAATCTAAGGTCCTTATCTCACACACACACACTGGGCCTAGTTTGGAGTGAGTGGGGGGAAGCCCAGAGAGACCATGCAAACTCCATGCAGGTCGTGTCCTGATTGGGATTTGAACCCCGCTACTGCAAGGCAGGAGTGCTAACCCCTAATCCACCCTGCTGCCTATAATAAGACTGAGGCCTGCTTCACACTCCATGCGTCTTCATTAACAGAAGCCAAGGCAAGTCGCAGCAACAAAGTCGCAACAAAAATAGTGCAGGAACCTTTTTTTTCTAAGTCGCACCAATTAGAGCGGTTTCTTTGACCGGCGTTGGGACGCAAATTGCTATTGCGACTTTGAACTCTCAAGTCGCATGACAAGTCGCACTGGTGTGAACCGGAGCTAAGACAGACAATGAAATGTCAATGTGCCTCCCCGAATGGTGTGAAAAATAATGAACACAATTGTGCAATAATGAAAACCTAAATGCACCATAATATTAATATAAACTTCTATACCCCATAATAGTATTATTAACCTATATTATCCATAATAGTAATATAAACTTCTATACACCATAATAGTAATATAAACTTCTATACACCATAATAGTAATATAAAATTCTATACACCATAATAGTAATTTAAACCTATATACACCATTATAGTCATATACACCTATATACACCATAATAGTAATATAAACCTATATACACCGTTATAGTAATATACACTTCTATACACCATAATAGTAATATAAACCTCTATACACGGTAATAGTAATATAAACGTATATACACCATTACAGTAGTATAAAACTATATACACCATTATAGTAATATACACCTATATACACCGTAATAGTAATATAAACCTATATACACCATAATAGTAGTATAAACCTATATACACCATTATAGTAATATGAACCTATATACACCATTATAGTAATATACACCTATATACACCGTAATAGTAATATAAACCTATACACCATTATAGTAATATAAACCTATAAACGCCATAATAGTAATATAAACCTATATAAACCATATTACTAATATAAACTTTTATACACCATAATAGTAATATAAACCTATATAAACCATATTAGTAATATAAACTTTTATACACCATAATAGTAATATACACCTATACACCATAATAGTAATATAAACCTATAAAGAAAAATTTATACCATTACAGTAATATAAAACTATATACACCATTATAGTAATATAAACCTATATACACCATAATAGTAGTATAAACCTATATACACCATTATAGTAATATGAACATATATACACCATTATAGTAATATACACCTATATACACTGTAATAGTAATATAAACCTATACACCATTATAGTAATATAAACCTATAAACGCCATAATAGTAATATAAACCTATATAAACCATATTAGTAATATAAACTTTTATACACCATAATAGTAATATACACCTATACACCATAATAGTAATATAAACCTATAAAGAAAAGTTTATACTGTATATTATTTGAAAAAAGCAATCTCAATTATATAGTGAATGAGGAGTAATTTTATGGAAATGGTGAATGGGGATAAGCGAAGCGGTTTGCAAGTTAGGTAAATGGGCAACCTGTTGATTCTCTTTTGAGTATCTTTAGGTTTGTCCAGTTTGTTGGCTACCATACAAGGTATGGACTCTGATTGGCCAGATTCATAATTTGTTTAACACTCTGCCAACCAGAGAGATCAACACGGACACATTTAGATAAAAATTTTGAAAATTTGCGATCAACGGCCAACGTTCCTCACCTTCTTTTTCTGAGCGGGGTCTTTGTCCGAACAATTGGAGGGCTTCCGTCTCAACATCTCTCCACCTGTTTGGCCGGGCTCGGTGCCGAGAAGCGATGGATTGTCTGCTCGGTGTTACTACTGCTGCCTGGCTTGTTCAGGGTGCAGAAACTTCGACAGGAAGCAAGGTCACATGACTTGCCAAAAACACACAGCTTTATGCTTGGGGTGGTTGCAGAAGATTGAGATGGAGGGGACCTGAGAATAAGGAAGGAAACAAAAGAGAATTAGCACGCAAATGAAGAACATGGGTCTGCAAGAGATGGAGAAGCGGGACCCTCAATACTCTGGACAAGGCATAAAGAAGGACCATGATGGCCAAGGAGAGCAAAGAACCCAACAGGTCATCCTCCAATTTAATTGGATAGGCCATGAAAATGACTTGTCAGGTGGCACCTCCAGGAGCATACAATTTTACAAATAAAGTGTATCTAATGACAAAACCTTTTAGTTTTAGATGAAGTGTCGATTGGTGTCCCCTTTAGGAGATTCACGATCTCTAAGCTCTGTTGACAATTGAATTAGCATGTAAAGGAAGAACATAGGTCTGCAAGAGATGGAGAAGTGAGACCCTTGATACTCCAGACAACACATATGTAATGGCCACTACGGCCAAGATTGCAGAGATCACCTTCCAATTGAACTGGATCTCCATCAAGGTGACCTGTCAGGTGGCACCCCAAGGAGCATAAAACTTCACAAATATTGTGTATCTAATAACAAATTATTTTACTTTTAGAAGAAGTGACCATGGGTGTCCCCTTTAGGGAGATTCACAATCTCTAAGCCCTGTTGTCCATTGAATTAGCGCGCAAATGAAGAACACGGGTCTGCAAGAGATGGAGAACTGAGGTCCTCAATACTTTGGACAAGGCATATAGAATGACCACTATGGCCAAGGATGGCAGAGAACCCAACAGGTCATCTTCAAATTTTATTAGATCTGCCATCACAGTGCCCTCTCAGGGCCCAGGGGCACCTAAAGGGATGAAGTGGTGATGGGTGTCCCCTTTAGAGAGATTCATGATCTCTAAGCCCTGTTGGCCATGGTAACTGTGATTAAAAGTGACGGAAAAAATCCCAAATTTTGAGTTGTCACCAGAACAGGAATATAAGGGAAGTCTTCCAATATGCGATACTTCTTTACTTCACTTCCTGTTGTGTCTACAGGATATCCAAAAAGAAAAAAAACTGATATGGGTTTTAACCAATTAACCAATCCCTTTGGTCCCGTACAAACTTTAAATGTTCTCAGGGTCACTCTGGGGTTGACTAAACCCCAAAACATGATATCTACCAATCCTCCAGAACCTTCTATTTCCTTCCTGATCTTTTCAGAGAGAAAATTAGCTTGGCCAGGACAACCCAGGAAACTATTACCCCGGCCCCTGGCCTACACTTGAAACGCCTGCTTTCTGGGTGGTCCTGCCCAGATCATGACCACTTTTCAGGCCATTCTGCCCCTATTTATACAAGTACTGCCCACACAGGACCAAACCCAAACTCTCTTTAACGTGTTAATGGCATTTTAAATGTAATTTGCAATTTTTCTTGATGTCATGCATCTTTCATTAAAATAATCTCTGGTGATCCTAACATGGAGGTCGTTGTTCTGGCACTTCTAGTTATAGGGTGACAACGCTCAGTCTCTGTCTCCCAGCATAGCCGGATATAGGGGGGTGCTGGGGTGAGCTGCGCCCCCTCAGATATCAGTTGTGCCCACAAAAGTCCCCTGCCATCCCCCGCTGACCTCCCATCCTTTGCCCTGCTGACCCTTGTATACTGCTCTGCTGACACCCTGTACACTGCCCTGCTGATCCCCTGTTCACTGCCCTGTTAATTCCCTGTACACTGCCCCCGTTCTCAGCCCTGCTGACCACCTGTACACTGCCCTACTGCACTCTGTCCTCTACCCTGCTGATATCCTGTACACTGCCCTGCTGTCCCCTGTACACTGCCCTGCTGTCCCCTGTACACTGTCCTGCTGCCCTCTGTACACTGCCCTGCTGCCCCCTGTACACTGTCCTGCTGCCCCCTGTACACTGTCCTGCTGTCCCCTGTACACTGTCCAGCTGCCCCCTGTACACTGTCCAGCTGCCCCCTGTACACTGTCCTGCTGTCTCCTGTAGGCTGCCCTGCTGCCCTCTGTACACTGCTCTGCTGCCCCCTGTAAACTGTCCTGCTGCCCCCTGTACACTGCCCTGCTGCCCCCTGTACACTGTCCTGCTGCCCTCTGCAAACTGTCCTGCTGCCCCCTGTACACTGTCCTGCTGCCTCCTGTACACTGTCCTGCTGCCTCCTGTACACTGTCTTGCTGCCCTGCTGCCCTCTGTACACTGCCCTGCTGTCCCCTGTAAACTGTCCTACTACCCCCTGTACACTGCCCTGCTGTCCCCTGTACACTGTCCTGCTGTCCCCTGTACACTGTCCTGCTGCCCTCTGTACATTGCCCTGCTGTCCCCTGTAAACTGTCCTGCTGCCCTCTGTACACTGCCCTGCTGTCCCCTGTACACTGTCCTGCTGCCCTCTGTACACTGTCCTGCTGCCCTCTGTACACTGCCCTGCTGCCCCTGTACACTGTCCTGCTGCCCTCTGTACACTGCCCTGCTGTCCCCTGTACACTGTCCTGCTGTCCCCTGTACACTGTCCTGCTGGCCTCTGTACACTGCCCTGCTGTCCCCTGTACACTGTCCTGCTGCCCTCTGTACACTGCCCTGCTGTCCCCTGTACACTGTCCTGCTGCCCTCTGTACACTGCCCTGCTGCCCCTGTACACTGTCCTGCTGCCCTCTGTACACTGCCCTGCTGCCCCTGTACACTGTCCTGCTGCCCTCTGTACACTGCCCTGCTGCCCCTGTACACTGTCCTGCTGCCCTCTGTACACTGCCCTGCTGTCCCCTGTACACTGTCCTGCTGTCCCCTGTACACTGTCCTGCTGGCCTCTGTACACTGTCCTGCTGCCCCTGTACACTGTCCTGCTGCCCTCTGTACACTGCCCTGCTGTCCCCTGTACACTGTCCTGCTGTCCCCTGTACACTGTCCTGCTGGCCTCTGTACACTGCCCTGCTGCCCCTGTACACTGTCCTGCTGCCCTCTGTACACTGTCCTGCTGTCCCCTGTACACTGTCCTGCTGCCCTCTGTACACTGCCCTGCTGTCCCCTGTACACTGCCCTGCTGCCCTCTGTACACTGCCCTGCTGTCCCCTGTACACTGCCCTGCTGTCCCCTGTATACTGCCCAACAGACTAGATGTGGTGGTCACTCTGTCACATCGGCTTCTTTTGGAGACTACAAGTGGCTGTTTCAGCACACATTACACAAGCACGGCCCACCGCTGTCACCATCAGGAAACCCACCCTGAGAAAGTCCACGCCGCCATCGCCGGAGTGCATGTAGACTGGGAGTGGCTGCAAAGAGGCTGCAGGAGATCAGCAGCAACGAGATGCAAAAAAGGATTTAAAAATGGTAAAAAAAAAACAGGCATCTCATTTTAAAGGGCACATGGTCATGATGATACATAAAGTCATCCATTGAGGGTTCACATCTCATACCAAGAGCGCTGCTGATTGGCTGCCCAGACGTTCCCGGCCGCGCAGCGCTGCGCAGCGATCATGATGAGCTTTGGTGGTAAAAACCGCAGTGACAGCTGAAAACAGGAAGAAGGAGAGCAGCATCGATTGTAGAAGTTCACTCTCAGCGATCAGCCAGTTTATTGTGTTGTATGGTCAGCCTCACTTCCTGTGGAGGGGACAGCGCGGTACGCGGCATTCCGGGCCAAGGATTAACCCTTCAGAGAACTTTGTCATCTCTCTCTTCTCATCTCCTATAAATGATTCACAAACCCGCACAACAGCTGACCTGACGATCGTCATTAACAGCCGAGCAACAGGAAGAGATCAGAAAACTGCATTTATATCACACAAGCTGATCTCCGGCCTCCTCTTCACTGTTGTAGCGGCTCCTCTCCTAGACTGAAACGGCTTTCGCTGCACACTGTGGGCTTCTCACAATGTGCATTAAAAGATAGACCTACCTGGAGGACGTCCAGCATCCTTTAGCCCTTTTCTCCCCAGTCTGACTGTCCTTGTCTTGCCCCTTTCACTCGTGTGGGAGGAGGGGCTCAACATCATATGTAGGCGTTACCTAAAGCGGTCCGCATGCAAATAGAAACGTCAGTTTCCTCCAGACTGACCCCCACCCATCAAGGCATTTTGATATTTGCATAACTCCTCCCACTGCTTGTATCGGTACTGAGGCAGGGAGCTGTGATGTCGCAATCATGGGGGCTCAGCACCACATGCGGGCGTTACCTGAAGCGGCCTGCATGCAAATACGGCCCAACCAGGACCGCCCACTCCTTCAGGCCGACACCCCCCTATCAAGGCATTTTTGCTATTTGCTTAACTCCTCCCACTGCTTGCATCGGTACTGAGGCAGGGCGCTGTGATGTCACAATCATGGAGGCTCAGCACCACATGGGTGCGTTACCTAAAGCGGCCTGCATGCAAATACTGCCCAACTAAGACCGCCCACTCCTTCAGGCCGACACCCACTTAGCAAGGCATATTTGCTATTTGCTTAACTCCTCCCACTGCTTGCATCGGTACTGAGGCAGGGCGCTGTGATGTCACAATCATGGAGGCTCAGCACCACATGGGGGCGTTACCTAAAGCGGCCTGCATGCAAATACGGCCCAACTAAGACCGCCCACTCCTTCAGGCCGACACCCCCCTATCAAGGCATTTTTTTATATTTGCATAACTCCTCCCACTGCTTGCATCGATACTGAGGCAGGGCGCTGTGATGTCACAATCATGGAGGCTCAGCACCACATGCGGACGTTACCTAAAGCGGCCTGCATGCAAATACGGCCCAACTAGGACCGCCCATTTCTTTAGGCCAACACCCACTTAGCAAGACATTTTTGCTATTTGCTTAACTCCTCCCACTGCTTGCATCAGCACTGAGGCAGGGAGCTGTGATGTCACAATCATGGAGGCTCAGCACCACATGTGGGCGTTACCTAAAGTGCCTTGAAAAAGTATTCATACCCCTTGAAATGTTGCACATTTTGTCCTGTTACAACCAAAAACTTAAATGTATTTTATTGTGATAGACCCACATAACAGACAGGTGCAGTTCGTTCCGAATTAAAATTCGGATGTATCTGAATTTCCAAATTAGAATAATGCTGAATTTAAACAAATCCGAAATAAGAAAAACAAAATTCTGGCGAAATTTCAATTAGAATCGTTTCCGAATACTTTTCAAATTCGAATAGATTTCCAAAGACAATAAAATAGATAAAAATAGAATTAAAAAAAAAACAGACTACATTGTAACTTTGTAGGAGGAGGAAGCATTTCCTCAATGTACAGACTGATCACTGGGGGAGGGGACTGAGGAAATGACTCCTCCTCCTTCTACAAAGTTACAATGTACAGTCTGATCACTGGGGGAGGGGAGACTGAGGAAATGACTCCTCCTCCTTCTACAAAGTTACAATGTACAGTCTGATCACTGGGGGAGGGGAGACTGAGGAAATGCTTCCTCCTGCCTGCAGCAGACTGATGACATCTTGGCCTAGGCACAGTCACTTAAGTGGTAAAATAAAAATGTCAATCCTGATGGACTGTTTGTTTTTTTCCAGTCATTCCTCTTCTATGTTTAGCTGTAGGCAGAGGGAGGGGGAGGGGGGAGGAGGAGGGGTGGTAGAGGGGGAGGGGGAAAGGGAGGAAGAGGAGGAGGGAGGGGGAGGGGGATGGGGGGGAGGCGGAGGGGGAGGTTGCACACACTTTTAATGCTCACCTTGGGAATTGGAGAAGCTCCAGATCTCGGGAGGTTTTGCTGTCACAGAATGTGGGAGGTGATTGGTAGAATCTCATTGTGTGTAGTGGTTAGTTTGGATGTTGTCAGAGAAGCTTCTGTTTTGACATAACAACATCTGGTCTCCGCATTGCACAACCAAAGCTGAACTGCGGACAAAAATAATGACGTGTTCTAGATTCTAGTTGCTAAAATACTGTTAAAGCAGAAAAAAAAACATAATTTCTCAATACCCACAAAGGATAGAGATCCTCTTTGTGCTCCTCCAAACCCAGATGTTACCTTGTAAAGGTAGCAGTGACATCATCAGCTGGGCTGTACATGGCCTATGCAGGGGAGAGCTGTGGGAGGGGCACAGCAGGCTCCACCCACTACAGCCTGCCAGGAGAAAACTACAGAAGGGGGCGGAGACAAGTTCAGTCACCCTGCACATGGAGAGAGAGCAGAGCTGTGGGAGGGACCAAGCAAGCCCCACCCTTTACAGGCTCCCTGCAGAAAACCAGGGTGGGTTTGTTTTAAATCATAATTTTTAAAGAGCAACTGTCATCTCTGTCCTGCAGCGGCTCCTCCTCTGACCCGCTGTTGGCTCGCTGTTGGCTCCTCCTCTGACCCGCTGTTGGTTCCTCCTCTGACCTGCTGTTGGCTCCTCCTCTGACCCGCTGTTGGCTCCTCCTCTGACCTGCTGTTGGCTCCTCCTCTGACCTGCTGTTGGCTCCTCCTCTGACCTGCTGTTGGCCCCTCCTCTGACTCGCTGTTGGCTCCTCCTCTGATCCTCTGTTGGCTCCTCCTCTGACCCGCTGTTGGCTCCTTCTCTGACCCGCTGTTGGCTCCTTCTCTGACCCGCTGTTGGCTCCTCCTCAGACCCGCTGTTGGCTCCTCCTCTGACCCGCTGTTGGTTCCTCCTCTGATCCTCTGTTGGCTCCTCCTCTGACCCGCTGTTGGCCCCTCCTCTGACCCGCTGTTGGCTCCTCCTTGGACTCGCTGTTGGCTCCTCCTCTGACCCGCTGTTGCCTCCTCCTCTGATCCTCTGTTGGCTCCTCCTCTGACCTGCTGTTTGCTCCTCCTCTGACCCACTGTTGGCTCCTCCTTGGACCCGCTGTTGGCTCCTCCTCTGACCCGCTGTTGGCTCCTCCTCTGACCCACTGTTGGCTCCTCCTCTGATCCTCTGTGGGCCCCTCCTCTGACCCACTGTTAGCTCCTTCTCTGACCCGCTGTTTGCTCCTCCTTTGACCCACTGTTGGCTCCTCCTCTGACCCGCTGTTGGCTCCTCCTCTGACCTGCTGTTGGCTCCTCCTCTGACCCACTGTTGGCTCCTCCTTGGACCTGCTGTTGGCTCCTCCTCTGACCCACTGTTGGCTCCTCCTCTGATCTGCTGTTGGCCCCTCCTCTGACCTGCTGTTGGCTCCTTCTCTGACCCACTGTTGGCTCCTCCTCTGACCTGCTGTTGGCTCCTCCTCTGACCCGCTGTTGACTCACCAACAGTCCCATTCACTTTCACAACTTGACAACTGGGCGCTTAAACCCCCTTCCTAACCAGACTAATTTTCAGCTTTCAGTGCTCTCACAGTTTGAATGACAATTACTCAGTCATGCTACACTGTACCCAAATGAAATGTCCTTTTTTTCCCCACAAATAGAACTTTCTTTTGGTGGCATTTAATTACTGCTGGGTTTTTTACTTTTTGCGCTATAAATGAAAAAAGACTGAAAAATTCTGTAAAAATAAAATACATTTTTCTTTGTTTCTGTTATAAAATTTAGCAAATTAAGAGTTTTTCTTCATAAATTTTGGCCAAATTTTATACTGCTACATATCTTTGGTAAAAATATCCCAAATCGGTGTATATTATTTGGTCCTTGTGAAAGTTATAGAGTCCACAATCTATGGTGCCAATCTCTGAAAATTGATCACACCTGATGTACTGATGGCCTATCTCCTTTCTTGAGACCCTAACAAGCAAGCAAAGTACAAATACTCCCCAAATGACCCCTTTTTGGAAAGTAAACATTCCAAGGTATTTAGAAAGAGGCATGGCGAGTTTTTTGAAGATGTAATTTTTTTTCACACAATTCTTTGCAAAATGAAGATTTTTTTTTTCTTTTTTTTCACAAAATTGTCATATTATCAGGTTATATCTCACACACAGCATATGCATACCACAAGTTACACCCCCAAAACACATTCTTCTACTCCTTCTGAGTACGGCGATACCACATGTGTGGGACTTTTACACAACCTGGCCACATACAGAGGCCCAACATTGAGGGAGCACCTTCAGACGTTCTTGGGGCATAAATCACACATATCATTTCTTGACTACCTCTTGCACTTTTGAAGGCCCTGGAGCACCAGGACAATGGAAACGTCCCAAAAATGACCCCATTTTGGAAAGCAAACAACCCAGCGTATAATCTATGAGGCATATCGTTTCTTTTGAACATGTCATTTTTTTCTACAAGTTTATGGAAAATGTGGAAAGAAAATTAAAACGCATTTTTTTTTTACAAAAAGTTGTCCATTTATACAATATTTCTAACACATAGCATGTACATACCAAAAATGACACCCCAAAATAGATTCTTCTACTCCTCCCGAGTATGGCGATACCACATGTGTGAGGCTTTTACACAGCCTGGCCACATAGAGAGGACCAACAAGCAGAGAGCAGCATCTGGTGTTCTAAATGTGAAATCTAATTTGACTACCTATTACACTTTGAGGCACTGTAGTGGCATGGATGTGGCATGGATACGAACTGATGTGGCATGGATAAGCTGTGGATGGGGATGGCTAAGCATGGTTGAGCCATGAATGTGGATGGCTGGATATGGCGGAGTATGGATGGGATGGCTGGGTATGGCTGAGTATGGCTGGGTGGGTATGGCTGAGTATGGATGGATGGATGAGTATAGGTGGCTGAGCATGGATGGATGGAGGAGTATTGCTGAGTATGGATGGATAGATGAGTATTGCTGAGGATGGATGAGTATTGCCGAGTATGGATGGATGCATGGATGGATGAGTATTGCTGAGTATGGATGGGATGGATGGATGAGTATTGCTGAGCATGGATAGGATGGATGGATGAGTATTGCTGAGCATGGATAGGATGGATGGATGAGTATTGCTGAGCATGGATGGATGAGTACTTCTGAGCTTGGATGAGTATGGATGAGATGGATGGATGAGTATTGCTGAGCATGAATGAGATGGATGGGATGGATGTATGAGTACTTCTGAGCATGGATGAGTATGGATGGGATGGAAGAGTACTTCTGAGCATGGATGAGTATGGAGGGGATGGATGGATGAGTACTTCTGAGCATGGATGAGTATGGATGGGATGGATGGATGAGTACTTCTGAGCATGGATGAGTATGGATGGGATGGATGAGTACTTCTGAGCATGGATGAGTATGGATGGGATGGATGAGTACTTCTGAGCATGGATGAGTATGGATGGGATGGATGAGTACTTCTGAGCATGGATGAGTATGGATGGGATGGATGAGTATTTCTGAGCATGGATGAGTATGGATGGGATGGATGGGTGAGTACTTCTGAGCATGGATGAGTATGGAGGGGATGGATGAGTACTTCTGTGAGCATGGATGGGATGGATGGATGAGTACTTCTGAGCATGGATGAGTATGGATGGGATGGATGAGTATTTCTGAGCATGGATGAGTATGGATGGGATGGATGGATGAGTACTTCTGTGAGCATGGATGGGATGGATGGATGAGTACTTCTGTGAGCATGGATGGGATGGATGGATGGCTGGATTGGGCACAGAGCAGCGCTGTGGGCACTACACATCCAGCCCACATCGCTGCAGCACTTGATCTCTCCCCTCGCACTGTACCAGTAGGTACGGGGAGGGGAGAGGGGAGAGAGGAACCGGACGTGACGCCGGTTTGTTTAGAAGTGATCGCTCCAGCGGCCATTTACCATGATCTGTGATGCGCTGGGTCCTCCGGACCCGGCGGTCACGGATGTTCCCGAGTGCACGAGCAAAATTCTGGGAGGACGTCCACTGACGTCCTCCCAGAATAATACGACCGTGCTGCAGTCGTCTTTCGGCTATGGCCCGGTCGGCATGTGGGGTAATGGGACGGGTGGTGATGCGGAAGTGTCACAACAAGGTGAGGGACGTGGCGGCAGCAGGTGATTGGATGCCCGCTAACAGGCGCCGCCATGATGGATCTGAAATGACGGGTGCTCTTTAAATGTAAGGACTTATTCTTGCTGGTAGTTAGAATGTTTATTATTTGTAAACAAATTGAAGGTTTCCTATTTAGAATAATAAGCTGTCAGGTTAGTAAAACCGCAATATCAGAACCAATTCAATCATACAGTTTGTAGTGTACATTGATTTGCAAAACAATGGGATAAAGGAATATTCCTGAACTTTGTTTTACCTCACGGTTACTGTGAAATTGTGTGAATGCATCAATGCAGTGCATGTTATCTCAGCTTGCAGAGCTTGGATTAATTGAATGAGTTTGCCAAAAATGTAAATATTGGAGAATATACAGCCTCATGCTACAAAACTAAGCTCCATGTCATGCTGAATAAACTAAATTATTATTGTATCTTAAATAGAAAACTATCTTTAGTTTTTTACTCCAAAAGCATTTTATTAATATAAATTTGATAAAATCAAAAACATCTGATTTAAATAAAAAAAAAATCATCGTTTTTTTTTTTTTATCCATCCTGCAGAAAACTACAGGAGGAGGCGGAGACAAGACCAGTCAACCTGCACAGAGAGAGAGAGAAAGCTGAGCTGTGGGAGGGACCCAGAAGACTCCACCCACTACAGCCTGCCTGCAAAAAATTACAGGAGGGGGGCGGAGACAAGACCATTATCTCGCAATGTCGCTGTGTAAATAGAACATAAGGAAATGCCACTTTCCTGGTGCCTATCCATGGCAGCACACCTATGACAAGCTCCGCCTTGGCTCCTCCCTCAGGATCAGTGAATATTATAAAAGAATAGAGTTATATATATATATATATAAGGGGGAGGATATGTATAGAGGAAGGGAAGGGGCTTAACCTTTCATTTCCTTTTTCTTTATATACATATTTTTTTTTTTTTTAAGAAAAAGGAAATGAAAAGTTAAGCCCCTTCCCTTCCTCTATACATATCCTCCCCTTTATCCATATATATATATATATATATATATATATATATATATATATATATATATATATATATATATATATATATATATATATATATTATTATTATTATTATTATTATTATTATTATTATTATTATTATTTATTTATTTATTTAATTTTTTTTAAAGAAAAAGGGAATGAAAGGTTAAGCCCCTTCCCTTTCTCTATACATATCCTCCCCCTTAAAAATATATATATACAGTGGGGATGGAAAGTATTCAGACCCCCTTAAATTTTTCACTCTTTGTTATATTGCAGCCATTTGCTAAAATCATTTAAGTTCATTTTTTTCCTCATTAATGTACTCACAGCACCCCATATTGTACACACAGCACCCCATATTGTACACACAGCACCCCATATTGTACACACAACACCCCATATTGTACACACAGCACCCCATATTGTACACACAGCACCCCATATTGTACACACAACACCCCATATTGTACACACAGCACCCCATATTGTACACACAGCACCCCATATTGTACACACAGCCCCCCATATTGTACACAGCACCCCATATTGTACACACAGCACCCCATATTGTACACACAGCACCCCATATTGACAGAAAAACACAGAATTGTTGACATTTTTGCAGATTTATTAAAAAAGAAAAACTGAAATATCACATGGTCCTAAGTATTCAGACCCTTTGCTCAGTATTTAGTAGAAGCCCCTTTTGATGAGTCTTTTTGGGAAAGATACAACAAGTTTTTCACACCTGGATTTGGGGATCCTCTGCCATTCCTCCTTGCAGATCCTCTCCAGTTCTGTCAGGGGGGATGGTAAACGTTGGTGGACGGCCATTTTTAGGTCTCTCCAGAGATGCTCAATTGGGTTTAAGTCAGGGCTCTGGCTGGGCCATTCAAGAACAGTCACAGAGTTGTTGTGAAGCCACTCCTTCATTATTTTAGCTGTGTGCTTAGGGTCATTGTCTTGTTGGAAGGTAAATCTTCGGCCCAGTCTGAGGTCCTGAGCACTCTGGAGAAGGTTTTCGTCCAGGATATCCCTGTACTTGGCCGCATTCATCTTTCCCTCGATTGCAACCAGTTGTCCTGTCCCTGCAGTTGAAAAACACCCCCACAGCATGACGCTGCCACCACCATGCTTCACTGTTGGGACTGTATTGGACAGGTGATGAGCAGTGCCTGGTTTTCTCCACACATACTGCTTAGAATCAAAGCCAAAAAGTTCTATCTTGGTCTCATCAGACCAGAGAATCTTATTTCTCACCATCTTGGAGTCCTTCAGGTGTTTTTTAGCAAACTCCATGCGGGCTTTCATGTGTCTTGCACTGAGGAGAGGCTTCCGTCGGGCCACTCTGCCATAAAGCCCCGACTGGTGGAGGGCTGCAGTGATGGATGACTTTCTACAACTTTCTCCCATCTCCCAACTGCATCTCTGGAGCTCAGCCACAGTGATCTTTGGAATCTTCTTTCCCTCTCTCACCAAGGCTCTTCTCCCCCGATAGCTCAGTTTGGCCGGACGGCCAGCTCTAGGAAGGGTTCTGGTCATCCCAAACGTCTTCCATTTAAGGATTATGGAGGCCACTGTGCTCTTAGGAACCTTAAGTGCAGCAGAAATTTTTTGTAACCTTGGCCAGATCTGTGCCTTGCCACAATTCTGTCTCTGAGCCCTTCAGGCAGTTCCTTTGACCTCATGAGTCTCATTTGCTCTGACATGCACTGTGAGCTGTAAGGTCTTATATAGACAGGTGTGTGGCTTTCCTAATCAAGTCCAATCAGTATAATCAAACACAGCTGGACTCAAATGAAGGTGTAGAACCATCTCAAGGATGATCAGAAGAAATGGACAGCACCTGAGTTATATATATGAGTGTCACAGCAAAGGTTCTGAATACTTAGGATCATGTGATATTTCAGTTTTTCTTTTTTAATAAATCTGCAAAAATGTCAACAATTCTGTGTTTTTTCTGTCAATATGGGGGGCTGTGTGTACAATATGGGGTGCTGTGTGTACAATATGGGATGCTGTGTGTACAATATGGCGGGCTGTGTGTACAATATGGCGGGCTGTGTGTACAATATGGGGGGCTGTGTGTACAATATGGGGTGCTGTGTGTACAATATGGGGTGCTGTGTGTACAATATGAGGAGCTGTGTGTACAATATGGGGTGCTGTGTGTACAATATGGGGTGCTGTGTGTACAATATGGGGGGCTGTGTGTACAATATGAGGTGCTGTGTGTACAATATGAGGTGCTGTGTGTACAATATGAGGTGCTGTGTGTACAATATGGGGTGCTGTGTGTACAATATGGGGTGCTGTGTGTACAATATGGGGTGCTGTGTGTACGTTAATGAGGAAAAAATGAACTTAAATGATTTTTAGCAAATGGCTGCAATATAACAAAGAGTGAAAAATTTAAGGGGGTCTGAATACTTTCCGTCCCCACTGTGTGTATATATATATATATATATTATAAATAAATATATTTAAAAAAAAGGGGGGTTTTCTTTTTTCCTTCTTTTTTAGCTGCTTCTTCCACTAGCCGCCACAATGAGCCGTGCGCTGCCTGAGCAAGACCCTACATCACATTTAAGGTAAGGACATAAGAGTGCACTTATGCTGGTACATTTATGTATTTCAGCCCTGTATGCCAGAAGACATCTAAGAAGACTTCAGGGCGTCATGAGGACTCAAGCCCCAGCCCGGGTAGACCTTGCAGATCTAGGCACCGCCCAAGCAGGGGAAAGTCATCCTTAAAGAGAAAACAAACTTCTCATTCCCCACGCCCAAGGTCCACAAGGTGGCAAGCCTGTGGCCCCACCCTGCTACCCGGCAAAACTAGTCTGCAGAAGCTGCTTCAAAGAATATGCCGCTGACAGAGAATCGGAGGGCCAACAAGTGACCGACTTGCTGAAAAAAAGGTGGTGAAGGACTCTCTGGCGGAATTAATATCCGCGGTTCCAACACAACAAATGCAGTCGCCACCTCAGAAAGGAAATAAAAACCTTTCTCTCCCTGGTCCTTCTAGGGCGGAACCCTTGCATACCGGGCCCGTTGCTTCCACTGGGCAAACGGAGGGAAATGTCTAGTTGGATGAGTCTTCTGATGATCCAGAGACCTCAGGGTCCAGATTTTCACTAGTGCAGCCTTATGTTCAGGCAGTAAAGCTGGCTATCGGCTGGGAGGTGGCTGACGCACCTTCTAAAAAAATCGAAAAGCTATTTTCCTTTTCTAAAAAAGCAAGTGGCCGTTTTTTTTCCCTTGATGGATGAATTTAGAGGGGCCATCGAAGAGGAATGGAATAGAACAGAAAAAAGATTTCCAGTTAATCGGCTAACAAAGCTGTATCCCCTAGCCGAATCAGATTCCACCCTGCTGGATGGTCCACCAGAGGTGGATGCAGCGGTAGTGCGCCTAGCGAAGAACATCACGCTCCCTATGGACGATTCAGCTTCATTTAAGGATCTTTTGGATAGAAGGATAGATATGGATCTGAAGAAAGCCTACCAGATGTCTGGAAAGGCATATAAACCAGCAATAGCTTTAACATCCATGCCCAATGCGGTTCGTGTTTGAATAGAAAATGTAGAAGCAGCAATCTGTCAAAATGTTCCAAAGGACGATACAACAAAGGCGCTGGACGAGCTGAAGCTGTCGGCAGACTTTATCGGGGAGGCAGCAATTGATTCAATCAGGTGTTCCGCGAAGGCAATGCTACACAGCGTGATGGCAAAATGCTCGTTATGGTTAAAACCATGGGCAGCAGACGTCGCATCCAAACAGAACTGGTGCAAACTTCCATTTGACGGGAAGGCCCTGACAAAGCCACCTCCTGTGTTACAAGAGGTAAATCCGGCTTGCTCCCACAAGATAGAAGAACCAGGTGCACTAGAATTGTCTCTTCCAGGTTTCAGAATTTCAGAAACAGAGATTTCAGACAGTCTAGGCAAAGAAGGGGCTCGAGGCAAAACTGGAAAGGTACACAATCCACGTTCATGAAATCTCGCAGACAGGGGGGTCACGGCTACACCACAGGATTCCACAAAATCCTTTTGACGCCAGGTGAGCCCAGGCGATCCCAGTGGGAGCCAGGCTCAAACACTTTTCTGAGGCCTGGATCAAAAGATGTCAGGATCCCTTGGTGGGTCTCCTCAACCCAGTATAGTCATTTTTGGACATTCTCAGGCCAGCCGCCAAAAGATTTCTTCACCCCTTCAAGTGTGTCGGGGGCCCCACAAAAAGCAGAGGCCCTCTATCAGTTCCTTCATTCTCTACAGGAACAGCAAGCAGCCATACCAGTTTTCAGGTTTTTACTCCGCCCTTTTTCTAGTAACCAAAAGGGCTGGAGGCCTGTAATAGATCGCAAACGTTTTAAATTTCCACATACTTCAGGAGAAGTTCAAGATGGAATCATTACAGACTATAATCCGTGTAGTCCAACCAGGGGACTGGATGATATCAGTAGACCTACAGGATGCATATCTGCACATCCCATACTTCCATCATTTCAAAAGTACCTCAGATTTGCGGTAGGGAACACTCACCTACAGTTCCACAACCTGTATAAAATGGGTGGTGCTGCGCTGATCCTTATTGTGGAGACTAGTGAATAAACAATAATGCGCTTAGTAAAACAAGTGAAATAGCATAAGAATAGAAGGAATTGTGTATATCGAAGGTGACAGGATTATGAGTATTCAATTCCTTCAAAAGTGTATAAACATAGCATAGGTATACTAAAATGAAATAAAAATTACGAATAACACTTCAAACACCTAAAATAAAATCCATAAAATTACAATACAAAAACGTAGTGGTGAGGTTATCAAAGCACCAGTGGCTGGTTTAAAATTTGAACGGGAGAATAAAGTGCATAATAAGCGTGCGGCTATATTAAAACCAGCAAAGTGTATGGTGCTAACAAAAGGTGCTGGTGCAATTCAAAGTTTGAAGGAGTGGTAACAAGTGATTCTTATATACGGTGCATATTGTGCATGCTGACATCGAGAAAAATAAAAACAAGTGAGCAGTATTTTAAAAGGTTTTGTTTGCACATAAGAGAAGTATATTATTTTACATAGACAGCGTAAGGTGAAAGTCTTTGTTGAAAGGTGACAGCAACGTGCTAGCATGCACACGTTGCAATTATAGTGCTAAAAAACTCATCCACAGGAACAGTCCTTGTGTGTGGTTGTGACAGCAACGTCCTGGCATGCACACGTTGCAGTTAGGGTGCTAGGGGAAATCGCATCGAATGTTTTCTTCGTGTGCTAGACCACTTAAGTGGGTAATGGCCCCTTACCTTCAAGTAATAGGGCAAAAGCATGTGGCAAGGAAACTGCTTGAAAACGTCCACCTATGGGTTCCAGCGCGTCCCTCTCTATCCTGGATCCTGGATCCTGGGTTGGGGTTCCCTCAGGTGTGGTGCAGGGGAGTTATATTCATAGGGGGTAATCAGCAGAAGAGAAGCCAATAGTGTAATCCAGTTTATGATTAAAAGTAACAATCTTTATTAATAGATTACAGGTACTCACATAAAATTTGAGAAGCAATAATATCAATCCAACGAGCAGCGAGCTCATGTGCCTCTGTCTGTGTTTGCAGCCTGTCTCGTCCCTACGCGTGACGTCACACCACGTGACTCCCCTGCACCACACCTGAGGGAACCCCAACCCAGGATCCAGGATCCAGGATAGAGAGGGACGCGCTGGAACCCATAGGTGGACGTTTTCAAGCAGTTTCCTTGCCACATGCTTTTGCCCTATTACTTGAAGGTAAGGGGCCATTACCCACTTAAGTGGTCTAGCACACGAAGAAAACATTCGATGCGATTTCCCCTAGCACCCTAACTGCAACGTGTGCATGCCAGGACGTTGCTGTCACAACCACACACAAGGACTGTTCCTGTGGATGAGTTTTTTAGCACTATAATTGCAACGTGTGCATGCTAGCACGTTGCTGTCACCTTTCAACAAAGACTTTCACCTTACGCTGTCTATGTAAAATAATATACTTCTCTTATGTGCAAACAAAACCTTTTAAAATACTGCTCACTTGTTTTTATTTTTCTCGATGTCAGCATGCACAATATGCACCGTATATAAGAATCACTTGTTACCACTCCTTCAAACTTTGAATTGCACCAGCACCTTTTGTTAGCACCATACACTTTGCTGGTTTTAATATAGCCGCACGCTTATTATGCACTTTATTCTCCCGTTCAAATTTTAAACCAGCCACTGGTGCTTTGATAACCTCACCACTACGTTTTTGTATTGTAATTTTATGGATTTTATTTTAGGTGTTTGAAGTGTTATTCGTAATTTTTATTTCATTTTAGTATACCTATGCTATGTTTATACACTTTTGAAGGAATTGAATACTCATAATCCTGTCACCTTCGATATACACAATTCCTTCTATTCTTATGCTATTTCACTTGTTTTACTAAGCGCATTATTGTTTATTCACTAGTCTCCACAATAAGGATCAGCGCAGCACCACCCATTTTATACATTTATCTCAAAGGTCAGGTGTTCACCTTATCGGTGTATGCGGCTTTTCCACCCCTAGCCTCTTCCATAACTGATAGCGCGGGAATAACCCCCCCATTTACTAGTTCCACAACCTCCCCTTCAGTCTCTGTATATCACCCAGAGTCTTCACAAAGGTGTTAATTTCCATCCTGCCCCCACTTCCAGAAACAGGTCTCAGAGTGTACCACTACTTAGACAACATTCTGCTCTTAGCGGGAGATCCAGCTCAGTTGACAGAACACAGGACACTTCTTCTGTCAACCCTGGCAGAATTCGGCTGGGTGGTAAATCAAGCAAAAAGTCACCTCACTCCTACCCAAGAAATGATTTACCTGATGATTTTTGGCGCTCACTTCGATGCCGCCAAAGGGACAGTATCCCTGCCTCCGCAGAAAGTGTCAGCCATTACCCAGAAAATGAAGAGTGTGAGACTACAGTCCTACCTGTCGGCGTTGAATTGCCGGAGCCTACTGGGGACAATGTCATCCTGTATTCCAATGGTCCCTTGGGCCCATTGGCACCTGAGGCACTTTCAATCGGGATTCCTAAACCAATGGAACAAATCCTATCTCTCCCAACATATATACGCTTAACAAACCCAATGCACAGGGGCCTACATTGGTGGATGAAGAGGGAGATGCTGGTCACATCTCTTGGATCACGCTTACCACCGATGCCAGCACAGTAGGCTGGGGGGCTCACTGCAACCACACTGCAGTACAGGGGAGATGGGCCTTCAATTCAGCAGGAGTAGTGTCCAACGTCCTGGAAGTCCAGGCAGCGTACCTCACCCTGATTGCCCTGTCCCAACAGATCAGAGGGAAAGCGATATTGCTGAAAATGCACAACAAGGCGGCAGTGTCATGCATTCATCGTCAAGGGGGAGCTCACAGCAGCTGCCTCCTGAGAGAGGTAGAGCCCATCATCCTGTGGGCGGAGAGGAATCTGTTTGATCTGAGGGCAGTTTATCTCCCAGGTCATCTGAACACGGAAGCCTACCTCATGTCACGAAAGTTGGTGGACCCCAACGAATGGTCACCGCATCCGAAAGCCCTCGATTGGATAGTAAACCTGTGGGGTCTTCAAGAGCCGGACCTCTTTGCCGCAGCGAGCAATAGGAAGCTATCGAGATTTATCTCACATCTCCCACACCCTCTGGCAGAGACAGCAGATACCCTCTCCAGTCCATGGGCATGCAGTCTAGCCTATGCATTCCCTCCCAGCTGTTTATCTCCAGGTTTCTTTGCGAGGCTTACAATACTAGCCAAGGTACCCTTGGTTCCCGACTGCAATGTCCCTGAGTACCCAACCTCCGATCATGATATCATGGCTACCTTGCCTTCTTTCACAGGGTCCTCACGTCCACCCAGACCCACTCAGATTAAACCTTCACATTTGGATGCTGAAAGGGAGAGGCTCCAGGCATTAGGATGCTCATCTAGTGTCATCTCAATCAACATCTCTGTGGAATTTATCCTTGAAGTTATCTTTTCTAATCGCTGTGGCGTCAGGTAGAAGAGTATCAGAGCTACAGGCCTTGGGTGCAGACCATGATCATATCAAGTATTTTCTGGACAGGGTAGAGCTTAGGACAGTTTGTGGGTTCATCCCCAAGACAGACTGCACCGCTAGTATCTCCGAACCTTGGGCTCTACCAACATTCTCAGATCCAGAATCCGACTCCCTTCATAACTTGGATATCACATCCATATTAACATGCTATCTACAGGCCACAGCTCCCTTCAGAAAATGTTCCAGACTATTCGTTATACCCTGGGGTAAAAATAAGGGTAAGGAGGTAACTTCTAGAACAATAGCCTCCTGGATAGTGAAGCTAATTCAAAAGGCATACATGGCAAGGGGCCTCGAACCCCCCTCAGCGGTCAAGGCTCATTCCACCAGATCTGTTTCTGCCTCCTGGGAGGCGAGAGCAAATGTGTCATTAGAAACCATAAACAGGGCAGCAACCTGGTCTTCTCAACATATGTTTTTGAAGCACAACAGATATGTGATGTCAGTAGACCCAGCAGACTCATAGTATTCCCTTTGTCTTCTGCCTTGGCAGCTACATAAAAACTTATGTGGGGGGAATGGGGGTGAGGGCAGGGCTGAATTAAGAGCATCATGTGCTTGGTGCTGAGGATTTTGATGGACCTTTCACTGGGCACCCTTCTGCGTTCAAAAGGGCATAACACTAGGAAAGCCTGAAATTTGATTTGCCAGGTAAGGGCCCATGCATCAGCGTGGACTCAGAGCTAAAAGAGTGCAGCCATGCAGGCCTAACACTATGGAAGCCCTGCATTGGTGTGCCCCAGGCTTCCATTAGGACTGCTTATGTGGCGCCCATTATCAGTCCCACCACCCTGCCCAGGCGGTGCATGCGGAATGCAGGGTCCATCGGGGGAGATCTCTCCCCGTTAGCCCATTGCTTTCCATGAGCAGTCTGTTCTTTTTAGGTGGCTGGGCCTATATTAAGGTAGGGACCTGGAGCTGTGGCTCCAAAAGCCCCTATGTTAATCCAGCCCTGGGTGAGGGAAGCAGCGGAGGAGCTGGGCCAGCACAGACAGTAATTAGTCCCTCCCAGAAGAGGAGAGGGCTATGACATGCAAGGAGGGAAGGGTCTGTACTAGGGATAACAATATGTGTTAAATGCCCATATAATCCTATGAGAAGATTGCTGTTGAAATGAATGGTCTGATGGCAGGGTGCCCATTAAAGTTGTGCCACCCACACCATCTTTCTCCGGAACACCGCATGGGCATTATAGAAAAATCTGCAAACATTCCAAAGCGTGCAAGTTACTTTTCTTTCATGTGCAGCCAGCGTTCATTTTCCTTTGCTGCAGAGATCTCTATCACACCTTAATACGTAGAACCACCTCCAGAAGATGTTATCTGATTCACTGTATAGAGGAGGAAGTTCTCTGGTGAGCAACAAGGAGACTAAATAATACAGAAAAAAAAAGGAGAAGAAAGAAGGAGACTTTCTCTACATTGTATAAAACATCTGCCCAGGAAACTAAACCTCAGTGATCCCCTCCCCCACCCCAGAGGGTGCAGAATTTGCTTCACAAAACTTACATTGTAACATATCGAGGTATGAAAAAAAAAATTAAAAAAGAGATTCTGTCCATCTTTCTGAGCCGGGAAGATGGACTGAATATTTCTGTTAAAAGATTTAATGTTGCCAAGTGCTCAATCAAACATCCTTTAATTAAAAAATAAACATATATTTTATATTATATATATATTTTATGAAAGATACATTTTATAGTTGCTTTGTTCGTGCAAGAACTACTAGGGACACTTTGGGGGCTCTTTATCAAAAAAATTACTGCGTGAATGTCCAAGTATTTGCTGTCAGAAGAAATTCCCGTAATGCAGTGGAGGCCCGTCCATTAGAGGCGCAGGGGCGCCGCCCCCCCCACCAATCCATGCACTCGGTCCCTAATCTACATGCAGGGCACCGGACGCATGGAGTCCAATGGTTTTTTTTTTTTTTTAAGCACATGATTAAAGCTTGAGGCTCTAATTGGCTTAAAAAAAGGGTGGGCTCAGGGCGCAGAGCACTGCGCCCCGGGCCCACCCAGTTGTGTGACAATAGCGAATTAATGTTCGCTATTGTCTTCCTGATCCTCCTCCTGGCCAATCAGAAAGCGGGTCCTGAGACCCGATTGGCCGGGAGCCTTAGGACTCAATTTTAACCACTTACCGACCGACTGCCGTCATTATACGACGGCTGTTTGAAGAGGAATACTGTTGTAATGGCATCAGCTAGCTGCCATAACCCCGGTATCCTCTTCTTCAGCAGGCGGTCCGCTTTCAGATAAAAGTGGTCTTTTATCGCCGCGAGATCACTTTTATCGGGGGTGGGAGAGGGCCCCCCCCTCCCGACGCTTTCCGGTGGTCTCTGCCGCTTACCAGAGCCCTCAGTAGCGGCGGAGACAATCGGGTCCTCTTCCCTCACAGGCTGGATGCCGAGTAAGGGAAAGGCCCCCCGCTCGGCTCCACACCATTGGATGGCGTAAGCAACGTCAAACGTCACTTACGCCTAATGGTCTTAAACGGAAAAAAAAAATGACATTTACTTTTTTTTTATTGCAATTTAGTGTAAATATGAGATGTGGGGTCTTTTTGACCCCAAATCTCACATTTAAGAGGGCCTGTCCTGCTTATTTCTATTACAAGGGATGTTTACATTCCTTGTAATAGGGATAAAAGTGACCCAAATTTTTTTTTTAAAAGACAGTAAAAAAAAATAAAAAATAAATAAAAGTTTAATAAATAACAATAAAAAAAAATCTAAAGCGCCCCGTCCCCCACCAAGCTCACGCACAGACGCGAGCGCATATGTAAGTCGCACCCGCATATGAAACCACACATGTGAGGTATCGCCGCGATCGTTAGACTGAGAGCAATAATTCTATGACTAGACTAGACTGTAACTCAAAACTGGTAACCTGTAGAAATATTTAAATGTCTCCTATGGAGATTTTTAAGGGTCAAAGTTTGTCGCCATTCCACGAGCGGGCGCAATTTTGAAGCGTGACATGTTGGGTATCAATTTACTCAGCATAACATTAACTTTCACAATATAAAGAAAAAAATTGGGCTAACTCTACTGTTGTCTAATTTTTTATTCAAAAAATGTATTTTTTCCCCAAAAATTGCGCTTGTGAGACCGCTGTGCAAATATGGTGTGACCTAAAGTATTGCGACGACTGCCATTTTATTCTCTAGGGTGTCGGAAAAAAAATATATAACGTTTGAGGGTTCTAAGTAAATTTCTAGCAAAAAAATAAAAAAAACAACTGATTTTAACTTGTAAACAACAAATCTCAAAAAGAGGCTCGGTCCTTAAGTGGTTAAAATGTGACATGTTTGGTATCTATTTACTTGGCGTAACATCATCTTTTATATTCTACCAAATTTTTTTTCAAAAGTGTCTTTCTTTCACAAAAAATTGTGTTGAAAAACCGCTGCGCAAATACCGTGTGACATAAAAAAAAAATAGCAAAACCCACCAATTTATTCCCTAGGGCCTCTACTTTAATATATATATAATATTTGGGGGTTATATGTCATTTTGTAGCAAAAAATACTGATTGTTACATGTAAACAAAAAGTGCCAGAAAAGGAGGACCAGTCTGGAAGTGGTTATGGCCACTAGATGGAGCCGATGATCATACAAAATAAATATTACGGGGATTGTTTGTGATGGGTACTGTAGTTGAATGCTCAGATATTCGCAAAGCAAAGAAAAAAAAATTATAAACAAACTTCTTTGCTTTTGATTTCCATGTGAAAACAGTGATTTTAACTCTGTTCTTTCTTTTTGCTTTTGCTCTTTGTTTATAAACAAAGCCTACTGTGATTAATTGCCTCATTTATCACTATTAGTCCAAACCCTTTAAACAAAAGATTAGGGAGAGGGTTACAATTAGTGTTCGGGAAAACATTAGTGCTATGGTTAGGTTGGGGTTATGGTCAGCATTAGGAGAAGATCACGGTGTGCGGTGAAATCAGAGGAAACCATCACAGTCCAGGAGAGGAGCCGATACAACTCTGCAAGACTGAGGGGAAGGCCGGAGGTCAAATTTAAATACAATGAAGTACACTCGCCGGACACTTTATTAGGACCATGTTGCTAGTAGCAGGTTGGACCCCCTTTATTAGGTCCCCCTTGCTAGAAGTGGGTTGGACAGCTTTATTAGGTCCACCTTGCTAGTAGCGGGTTGGACCCCCTTTATTAGGTCCCACTTGCTAGTAGTGGGTTGGACCCCTTTATTAGGTCCACCTTGCTAGTAGCGGGTTGGACCCCCTTCATTAGGTCCACCTTGCTAGTAGCGGGTTGGACCCCCTTTATTTGGTACACCTTGCTAGTAGTGGGTTGGACCCCCTTCATTAGGTCCACCTTGCTAGAAGCAGGTTGGACCCCCTTAATTAGGTCCCCCTTGTTAGTAGTGGGTTGGACCCCCTTTATTAGGTCCCCTTGTTAGTAGTGGGTTGGACCCTCTTTATTAGGTCCACCTTGCTAGTAGCGGGTAGGACCCCCTTTATTAAGTCCCCCTTGTTAGTAGTGGGTTGGACCCCTTTTTTTAGATCCACCTTGGTAGTAGCGGGTTGGACCCACTTTATTAGGTCCCCCTTGCTAGTACTGGGTTGGACCCCCTTTATTAAGTCCCCTTTGCTAGTAGCAGGTTGGACCCCCTTTATTAGGTCCCTCTTGCTGGTAGCAGGTTGGACCCCCTTTTGCCTGCCATTCTTGGTGGCATAGATTCAACAAGGTGTTGGAAACGTTCTTCAGAGATTTTGCTCCATAGTGACATGATAACATCACACAGTTGCTGCAGATTTGTCTGCTGCCCATCCATGATGCCAATCTCCCGTTCCACCACATCCCAAAGGTGCTCTATTGGATTGAGATGTGGTGAGTGTGGAGGCCATTGGAGGACAGAGACCTCATTGTCCAGTGGAGAGATGACTGGAGCTTTGTGACATGGTGCATTATCCTGCTGGAAGGAGCCATCAGAAGATGGGGACACTGTAGTCATAAAGGGATGGACATGGTCAGCAACAATACTCAGGTAGGCTGTGGGGTTTAAACCATGCTCAATTGGTACTAAGGGGTCCAAAGTGTGCCAAGAAAATATCCCCCCCACCATTACACCACCACCACCAGCCTGAACCGGTGATACAAGACAGGATGGATCCATGCGCCAAATTCTGACCCTACTGTGACGGGAGTCACTTTGGGCGGAGGGGCCCGTGGAACCCAGAATCCCTTGGAGAGGTTGGGGAACCCTTATTCCAGCTCCCCATGCACCTCCTATGTCTAAGTCACCCTGGGTCTATTGGGGACACAGGGTGGCTGAGAAAATGATGGACATTAAAGAATGGGGTTTGGATTACTTAAAATGAAACAGTAATATTTATCAACAATATCCCTCGAGAAATATATGATACATTAAATCCACTGCATCAGAATGATGGAACATTGTAAGAGTTTTGTAGACTGTTGCCATCTGCAGTCCCTGATTGCTTGGATGTGGATTCCATGGTCTGCGATGTAGGAGGCAGACCGTCCGCTAATTCTGAGAGCTCCTGCTATTGTGTGAAGGTGTTCTGTGTTTATAATTATGGTAATGTGTGTTGTGTCTTCTGAGCTAAAAGACGGCAAGGCTGACCTGAAAGGTCAAAGCTCTGAGTCACCTAGGCTGGGTAAATGACTGATTCATTAGCCCATGTAAATTTATGTTTCAGGTTAATTGGTAGGGTAATAAAATCAGGAGGGGGGGGACCTCCTTCTGAATTGTATATAAGACTGTATTCTTGTTCTAATAAAGATTCCATGTTCAAGCTGTGTAACTGAGCTAGTCTCATCTGGTTTCTAGTTACAATATGTGGCTGTAATATCTGATATCTGAAGGTCCAGGTTGGAGGAAGCAGTGTACTGATGGAAGCACTCAAGTGTAGTGCGACGGGGATCCGTTACACCCACCATCCGAATGTCGCAGCTGAAATCCAGACTCTTCAGACCAGGCAACGATTTTTCCAATCTTCTATTGTCCAATTTTGGTGATCCTGTGCCAATTGTAGCCTCAGTTTCCTGTTCCTAGCTGATAGGAGTGGCACCCAGTGTGGTCTTCTGCTGCTGTAGCCCATCTCCCTCAAGGTTGGATGTGTTGTGCGTTCGGAGATGGTATTCTGCATACTTTGGGTGTAACGAGGGGTTATTTGAGTTACTGTTGCCTTTTTATCATCGGGAACCAGTCTGCCCATTCTCCTCTGACATAAACAAGGCATTTTCCTCCACCCAACTGCCGCTCACTGGATATTTTCTCTTTTTCCCACCACTCCCTGTAAACCCCGAGAGATGGTTGTGTGTGAAAATCCCAGAAATACTCAGACCGGCCCGTCTGCCACCAACAACCATGCCACGTTCAAAGTAACTTAAATTATCTCTTCTTGGGTCTGATGCTCGGTTTGAAAATCAGCAAGTCTTCTTCACCACGTCTAGATGCCTAAAAACATTGAGTTGCTGCCATGTGATTGGCTGATTAGCAATTTGTGTTACCAAGCAATGGAATAGGTGTACCTAATAAAGTGGCCGGTGAGTGTGTCTTGCTAGCTCTTGAAGCATCATAGAAAGATAGGTTTCACCCCCAGAGCTTGCAGTCTTCCGGGAATTCTGTTTATTTGATGTTTACCTGCTGCAGAAGCAGATTTTGGTTGATCTCTAGTTAGTGTTGGGCTGAGTCAGCAACATGCCTTCCAACATTGCCCTCTAGTGGTAGCTGGGAGTAACTACTACACAAAGAGGCCAACATCTAAGAAGGCATTACATTTGCAGAGCTGGAGAGTTACTATCAGTTTTTATTTCAGTTGCAGGATAAATGGTAATAAAAGCAGGACAAAAAAACAAACAAACACTTAATGTATATATCCACCCGAAATTTATATTTTAGTTGTGGGTGGAGACTGGTGGCCTGAGTCAGCCACTGGCTGTTTAAATTGTAAGCTCTAATGATCAGGGCTCTGATTCCTCCTGTATTGAATTGTATTGTAATTGTACTGTCTGCCCTCAGAAGGTGAACAGACCCGGGAACTCAGCACAGGGATGGTGGGAACCCCTCATAATGGGCACATCAGGTGTACAGACCTGGGAACTCAGCACAGGGATGGTGAGAACCCCTCACAATGGGCACAGCGGGTGTACTGACTTGGGAACTCAGCACAGGGATGGTGGGAACCCCTCATAATGGGCACAGCGGGTGTACAGACCCGGGAACTCAGCACAGGGATGGTGGGAACCCCTCATAATGGGCACAGTGGGTGTACAGACCCGGGAACTCAGCACAGGGATGGTGGGAACCCCTCATAATGGGCACAGTGGGTGTACAGACCCGGGAACTCAGCACAGGGATGGTGGGAACCCCTCATAATGGGCACAGTGGGTGTACAGACCCGGGAACTCAGCACAGGGATGGTGGGAACCCCTCATAATGGGCACAGTGGGTGTACAGACCCGGGAACTCAGCACAGGGATGGTGGGAACCCCTCATAATGGGCACAGTGGGTGTACAGACCCGGGAACTCAGCACAGGGATGGTGGGAACCCCTCATAATGGGCACAGTGGGTGTACAGACCCGGGAACTCAGCACAGGGATGGTGGGAACTCCTCATAATGGGCACAGAAGGTGAAGAAGGATAAGGATATTATATGTGATGGCCATATACATGCACAGTGTAGAATCTTCCTGCAATACAATACTGTACTTCAATCAGGAAAAATACTGCAGTATGGCCCCTAGATGGAGCTGAGGATCAAAAGAAATACACATATTGGGAAAATTATGATTATGGCTGTTTGAATTCTTGAGACATTGACATTATTATTTTTTTTTTTTTATAAATAGAACCGTTTGTGTGTCTGTACTACAATACTACAAGAACAGGATAAATGCCTCCAAAAACTTGTCCTGAAAAAATATATAACTACTTGTGCAAAATAAACAAAACACTCAGCTGTGTTGTTGCGACTTTACTAATATTGCTACAATCACCTTAAACTTTTGTGCTTTCTGTAAACCCCGAAGAGGAAGTTGAACTGTAAACAGGAAATGAATTCTCTTTGGTGTAGCAATTATTGGCAGGGAGGAAACCTCATGATTCACCTGACTACATTCACTTCTCTAGAAGTCTTTATGAAGATGGATTTATTTAACAACAAAAAAAAAAAGATACACGGTGAGTGAATGCTTTCACCCAGGACAACAAATGTGTTCCTGACGGGATCAAAAAATGAAAGGAAAAAACCTCAATGAAGAAAATGAATCTAGCCACCGCACCTAAGGGAGGCCATACACACTATAAGGAATATTCAAAGTATTTTCCAATCAATCTCCTCCAATAGCAATAATTTATCTATAGTGAAATTACAACTCTTACCAGCAAATAAGACCCCTATATTAGATGTAGGTCAAATGTTCTTGTATCCCACACATAGGCACATGGTATCCAGTTTCTGTATCTAACGAGACGTTCTACAAATATATTCCAAATCGTCTGCAAAGTGAATACCTAATCAATAAAAGAATAGACCGCACATAATACCTGTCAGAAACCATGAATCAGACTGAGACAGAAGTACAGTCAAATCACACTTGTTTAATTATAATAAAAAAAAGGTAAACGTAGTCAAAACATAGCCAGAGTTCAGGAACCGGAACGGATAGTCAGACAAGCCAAAACGCCAGGGAGCCGGAGATGAGCGTAGAAGTACGGCAAGCAGGATCTGGAGCCGGAAGGAATGTCAGCCAAGCAAGTCTTAAACAGGAACACAGGAGAGCGTCTCTGGAGATGTAACCAAGGCGAAGGCAGAGATCATCTGGGCTGGACGGCTTAAGTAGGCAGGACTGACGAGCAGGATATCATCAACAGCTGAGTCACTGTGGAGAGAGATAGGAGCTGGCAATTAGCCGACAGCTGAGCGGCCAGCTCAGAGAAGGAAGGGCTGAGCCCAGCCCTGACAATACCATGATAACCATAATACCATTTAAAAAAGATTTGGGGTTATCTAAAGTATATACTCACAAATGCGCAGTAAACTGAGACCACATCAGATCCAGCTGCTCACAGCGCATGCAAGACTTGTGTTCCTGTTTCCCCTGATGACGTCATTTGTGACGCAAAACGTGCAGGGAAGGGCAGGCAATCCAACATTCCTGCGAAGGGATAGCGCTACCCATTTTCTGTGTATGTATATACACACAGTGTAAATATATATATATATATATATATATTTATATATATATATATATATATATATACACACACACACTGTATATAGATATTAATTGATATTAGTGGATATCAATGGGAGCTGCCTTCTTTTTTTTACTACAGAATTATGTTGATGTGTTACAATAGTGCAGGGTACTCTCGGGTTTTCATCTTTGATCCATAAGATATGATTCTACGTTATTGACTGTGACCTAAGTAAAGACTTGCGTCGCCGCTCAAATTTGGAGAAGAATCTCTTCCCGTGACCCACAGAGAAAAAAAAGGGTGCCGGCGCGTCAATGTACTTATCCAGAAAGTCGCGTGCACATAAATAGAAGGAACGCCGCTCTCCCGACCAGCCCCTGTGACATAGAAGGAGCTGCCTCAGCCTTCACGTCACTGCCCAAACCACGAGACAGATGCGTTTCGCCATACCCACCAGGGCTTAGTCACAGGGCCTACGACTAAGCCCCTATGGGCAAGGAGAAACGCGTCAGTTGTGTGGTTTTGGCGGAGACATATAGGCTAATGCGGCACCTTAATTCTACGTTACCCGGGATGGTCGGGAGAGCGGCGTTCCTTCTATTTATGGACACGCGACTTTCTGAGTTATTGATCACCGCATTGATTTCACCATGTAATCCCATAATTGATTAAAAATACGATCGTCTTTACGAGAGAAGCAACAGAGTTGCTGCCACTGTTACAAAGCGAGAATCTTCCACCCTGGCCGATCAACTCAGTTCATTCAAATATGATCTAAATTAATCGGAAGGGAAGTTCTGGCTATTGGTTTGTTTTCAGATGCGATTTTTTTTTTTTAATCGAATCGATCGGATAATAAAAAATCGAATCGTGTATGGTGAGATAGATGACGTGTTTGTTCTCAGGTTTGGATACACTTTAAAGGAAAGGAAACTAAGACAGGATATCATAGAAAAGTCATTTTAATAGTTTATATTTTTTTTTGTGTAGCGATTTAGGATCTTAAGAAGCTCTTCATGTAGCCAGTCCTGGTATGCGGTACGGTACAGCGAGGGTGTCATGGTGTCGGTGTCGGGCTCCCCGTCTACTGGAGGAACAGACTGACAATGAGAGATGCGGACAGCACCCCCAGAGAGGCGGTGACAATTGTCCCCGGGGACAGGGGCTCCGTGTTCCTCTCCAGCCACTTGTACTCCTCCTGGCGGCCCTGTCTCTGCAGCTCCGGCAGCATCACCTGTCTGATCTTCCCGTAATATTTGTCTACGTAGCGGATCTAAAAAGGAGAGAAACCACAAAACACGGCATTACCAACTCAACACGTTTCTTCTGATGTCCCAAAAATGATCCAAAATTTTACAGTTGTCACCAGAACAAGAGGTGAGGGGAAATCTTCCATTGGGGTCACCTTGCAGTGTCGGAACAAGGTCATCCAGTTCGCCAGATGCCAAACTGCGCCTCTCCTTCCCTTAAAGTTAGGGTCAGGTGCGCCCCCCTATCCCTGCAACAAGCCATTGTGCCCAGGGCAGCCGCCCCCCCAGCCCCCCCCCCCCCCCCTCCTGCCCACCACTTGTCCCAGCCCTGGTCACCTGTTCTGGTGACAACTGTCTAAAAAAGGGGTCATTAACCTTCCTGTACAGATTTCTTCTCATTTCCTGTTGTGTCTCCAAAACAGGAAGTAAATGCAAATCTCCAGACAGCAATAAACCCCTGGCGGAGGATCTAACTCTATCCAAAAATTCAAAGAGAAGCTTTGACTTCAGAGCAACCTCAATCCTCAGCTGGTCATGTTTTCAGGATTTCCTTCAATTGCAGAGGGGGTAAAACCCAAACCCTGCCAGAGATACAGTATGTATATATATTTTTTTAGATCACATTTAACAAATCATTTTAGGCCTGAAATGTACCCACTTGTTACCCCAACACTTCATATTCCTTATATGAGCCTGCTGTACCGTGTACTGGTATAGGAAAGTCTCCTGTTCTCTTTGTGTTGATTCCATTATGTGAAATCCCTGGTGTTCCTGACAGTCTCTCTGCTTTCCCATTAAAAACTGACCACACTAAGCAGGAGAGCACACTATGGTCAGTTCTCTAGCTATGCTGGGGACTCAGTGTGCTCTCCTCCAATGTTAAGACTTGTCCTTACACCCCCCCCCCTGCACAGCCATTCACTGGGAAGCTCAGCGTGTTGCTGCTTCTCCTCTGCCCAGCTCGTATGCAGCTGAGAACAGAGGGAATGTGATCACTTATAAAAAAGTAAAAAAAAAGAAGAAGGTATTTATAATGTTTTTTTTTTAGATCTACACAGAAATGGGTTAACTGAATTTGTAATCACTTTAAGGACCAGGCCTTTTCTTGCACTTTTTGTTTACGAGTAAAAATCTGTATTTTTTTGCTAGAAAGTTACAGTGCCTTGCGAAAGTATTCGGCCCCCTTGAACTTTTCAACCTTTTGCCACATTTCAGGCTTCAAACATAAAAATAGAAAATTTTTATTTTTTGTGAAGAATCACCAACAAGTGGGACACAATTGTGAAGTGGAACGAAATCTTTTGGATTGCTGAAACTTTTTTAACTAATAAAAAAAGGAAAAGTGGGGCGTGCAAAATTATTCGGCCCCCTTGTGTTAATACTTTGTAGAGCCACCTTTTGCTGCGATTACAGCTGCAAGTCGCTTGGGGTATGTCTCTATCAGTTTTGCACATCGAGAGACTGAAATTCTTTCCCATTCTTCCTTGCAAAACAGCTCGAGCTCAGTGAGGTTGGACGGAGAGCGTTTGTGAACAGCAGTTTTCAGCTCTTTCCACAGATTCTCGATTGGATTCAGGTCTGGACTTTGACTTGGCCATTCTAACACCTGGATACGTTTATTTGTGAACCATTCCTTTGTAGATTTTGCTGTATGTTTGGGATCATTGTCTTGTTGGAAGATAAATCTCCGTCCCAGTTTCAGGTCTTTTGCAGACTCCAACAGGTTTTCATCCAGAATGGTCCTGTATTTGGCTGCATCCGTCTTCCCATCAATTTTAACCATCTTCCCTGTCCCCGCTGAAGAAAAGCAGGCCCAAACCATGATGCTGCCACCACCATGTTTCACAGTGGGGATGGTGTGTTGAGTGTGATGAGCTGTGTTGCTTTTACGCCAAACATATCGTTTTGCATTGTGGCCAAAAAGTTTGATTTTGGTTTCATCGGACCAGAGCACCTTCTTCCACATGTTTGGTGTGTCTCCCAGGTGGCTTGTGGCAAACTTTAGACGAGACTTTTTATGGATATCTTTGAGAAATGGCTTTCTTCTTGCCTCTCTTCCATAAAGGGCAGATTTGTGCAGTGTACGACTGATTGTTGTCCTATGGACAGACTCTCCCACCTCAGCTGTAGTTCTCTGCAGTTCATCCAGAGTGATCATGGGCCTCTTGGCTGCATCTCTGATCAGTCTTCTCCTTGTCTGAGCTGAAAGTTTAGAGGGACAGCCAGGTCTTGGTAGATTTGCAGTGGTCTGATACTCCTTCCATTTCAAAATGATCGCTTGCACAGTGCTCCTTGGGATGTTTAAAGCTTGGGAAATCTTTTTGTATTGAAATCCGGCTTTAAACTTCTCCACAACAGTATTACGGGCCTGCCTGGTGTGTTCCTTGGTCTTCATGATGCTCTCTGCGCTTTCAACAGAACCCTGAGACTATCACAGAGCAGGTGCATTTATACAGAGACTTGATTACACACAGGTGGATTCTATTTATCACCATCAGTCATTTAGGACAACATTGGATCATTCAGAGATCCTCGCTGAACTTCTGGAGTCAGTTTGCTGCACTGAAAGTAAAGGGGCCGAATAATTTTGCACGCACCACTTTTCAGTTTTTTATTTGCTAAAAAAGTTTAAAATATCCAATAGATTTCGTTCCACTTCACAATTGTGTCCCACTTGTTGGTGATTCTTCACAAAAAATAAAAAATTTATATCTTTATGTTTGAAGCCTGAAATGTGGCAAAAGGTTGAAAAGTTCAAGGGGGCCGAATACTTTTGCAAGGCACTGTACTTAGGACCCTTAAACATTATATATATATATATATATATATATATATATATATATATATATATATACAGTGGGGACGGAAAGTATTCAGACCCCCTTAAATTTTTCACTCTTTGTTATATTGCAGCCATTTGCTAAAATCATTTAAAGCGGAGTTCCACACAAAAATGGAACTTCCGCTTTTCGGAACCCTCCCCCCCCCCCCTCCGGTGTCACATTTGGCACCTTTCAGGGGGGAGGGGGGTGCAGATACCTGTCTAAGACAGGTATTTGCACCCACTTCCAGGCATAGACTCCCATGGGAGTCTATGCCTCTTCCTGTCCCTCCACGCTGTCTCCTGGGAAACACACAGGTCCCAGGAGATAGCGGGGACCAGTTACGATGCGCAGCCGCAACGCTTCACTTCCTGATTCCCCCACCTAGGATGGCGGCGACAGCTGCCGAGAACCAAGCGGGTTCTCGGCGTCGGCTGCCGACATCGCTGGACCCCGGGACAGGTAAGTGGCCATTTATTAAAAGTCAGCAGCTGCAGTATTTGTAGCTGCTGGCTTTTAATATTTTTTTTTTAGGTTGATGTAGGTGGACTCCCTCTTTAAGTTCATTTTTTTCCTCATTAATGTACACACAGCCCCCCATATTGTATACACAGCACCCCATATTGTACACACAGCACCCCATATTGTACACACAGCCCCCCATATTGTACACACAGCACCCCATATTGTACACACAGCACCCCATATTGTATACACAGCACCCCATATTGTACACACAGCACCCCATATTGTACACACAGCCCCCCATATTGTACACACAGCACCACATATTGTACACACAGCACCCCATATTGTACACACAGCACCCCATATTGTATACACAGCACCCCATATTGTACACACAGCACCCCATATTGTACACACAGCCCCCCATATTGTATACACAGCACCCCATATTGTACACACAGCCCCCCATATTGTACACACAGCCCCCCATATTGTACACACAGCACCCCATATTGTACACACAGCATCCCATATTGTACACACAGCACCCCATATTGTACACACAGCACCACATATTGTACACACAGCACCCCATATTGTATACACAGCACCCCATATTGTACACACAGCACCCCATATTGTACACACAGCACCCCATATTGTACACACAGCCCCCCATATTGTACACACAGCACCCCATATTGTACACACAGCACCACATATTGTACACACAGCACCACATATTGTACACACAGCCCCCCATACTGTACACACAGCACCCCATACTGTACACACAGCACCCCATATTGTACACACATCACCCCATATTGTACACACAGCACCCCATATTGTACACACAGCACCCCATATTGTACACACAGCACCCCGTATTGTATATACAGCACCCCATATTGTACACACAGCACCCCATATTGTACACACAGCACCCCGTATTGTATACACAGCACCTCGTATTGTACACACAGCACCCCGTATTGTATACACAGCACCCCATATTGTACACACAGCACCCCATATTGTACACACAGCACCCCGTATTGTATACACAGCACCCCATATTGTACACACAGCCCCCCATATTGTACACACAGCACTCCATATTGTACACACAGCCCCCCATATTGTACACACAGCACCCCGTATTGTACACACAGCACCCCGTATTGTACACACAGCACCCCGTATTGTATACACAGCACCCCATATTGTACACACAGCACCCCATATTGTACACACAGCACCCCATATTGTACACACAGCCCCCCATATTGTACACACAGCACCCCATATTGTACACACAGCACCCCATATTGTACACACAGCACCCCCATATTGTACACACAGCACCCCCATATTGTACACACAGCACCCCATATTGACAGAAAAACACAGAATTGTTGACATTTTTGCAGATTTATAAAAAAAGAAAAACTGAACTATCACATGCTCCTAAGTATTCAAACCCTTTGCTCAGTATTTAGTAGAAGCCACTTTTGATGAGTCTTTTTGGGAAAGATGCAACAAGTTTTTCACACCTGGATTTGGGGATCCTCTGCCATTCCTCCTTGCAGATCCTCTCCAGTTCTGTCAGGGGGGATGGTAAACGTTGGTGGACGGCCATTTTTAGGTCTCTCCAGAGACGCTCAATTGGGTTTAAGTCAGGGCTCTGGCTGGGCCATTCAAGAACAGTCACGGAGTTGTTGTGAAGCCACTCCTTCGTTATTTTAGCTGTGTGCTTAGGGTCATTGTCTTGTTGGAAGGTAAACCTTCGGCCCAGTCTGAGGTCCTGAGCACTCTGGAGAAGGTTTTCGTCCAGGATATCCCTGTACTTGGCCGCATTCATCTTTCCCTCGATTGCAACCAGTCGTCCTGTCCCTGCAGCTGAAAAACACCCCCACAGCATGATGCTGCCACCACCATGCTTCACTGTTGGGACTGTATTGGGCAGGTGATGAGCAGTGCCTGGTTTTCTCCACACATACCGCTTATAATTAAGGCCAAAAAGTTCTATCTTGGACTCATCAGACCAGAGAATCTTATTTCTCACCATCTTGGAGTCCTTCAGGTGTTTTTTTAGCAAACTCCATGCGGGCTTTCATGTGTCTTGCTCTGAGGAGAGGCTTCCTTCGGGCCACTCTGCCATATAGCCCCGACTGGTGGAGGGCTGCAGTGATGGTTGACTTTCTACAACTTTCTCCCATCTCCCGACTGCATCTCTGGAGCTCAGCCACAGTGATCTTTGGGTTCTTCTTTACCTCTCTCACCAAGGCTCTTCTCCCCCGATAGCTCAGTTTGGCCGGACGGTCAGCTCTAGGAAGGGTTCTGGTCATCCCAAATGTCTTCCATTTAAGGATTATGGAGGCCACTGTGCTCTTAGGAACCTTAAGTGCAGCAGAAAATTTTTTTGTAACCTTGGCCAGATCTGTGCCTTGCCACAATTCTGTCTCTGAGCTCTTCAGGCAGTTCCTTTGACCTCATGATTCTCATTTGCTTTGACATGCACTGTGAGCTGTAAGGTCTTATATAGACAGCTGTGTGGCTTTCCTAATCAAGTCCAATCAGTATAATCAAACACAGCTGGACTCAAATGAAGATGTAGAACCATCTCAAGGATGATCAGAAGAAATGGACAGCACCTGAGTTCTATATATGAGTGTCACAGCAAAGGGTCTGAATACTTAGGAGCATGTGATATTTCAGTTTTTCTTTTTTAATAAATCTGCAAAAATGTAAACAATTCTGTGTTTTTCTGTCAATATGGGACGCTGTGTGTACAATATGGGGTGCTGTGTGTACAATATGGGACGCTGTGTGTACAATATGGGGTGCTGTGTGTACAATATGGGACGCTGTGTGTACAATATGGGGTGCTGTGTGTACAATATGGGGTGCTGTGTGTACAATATGGGGTGCTGTGTGTACAATATGGGGTGTTGTGTGTACAATATGGAGTGCTGTGTGTACAATATGGGGTGCTGTGTGTACAATATGGGGTGCTGTGTGTACAATATGGGGCGCTGTGTGTACAATATGGGGTGCTGTGTGTACAATATGGGGTGCTGTGTGTACAATATGGGGCGCTGTGTGTACAATATGGGGGTGCTGTGTGTACAATATGGGGTGCTGTGTGTACAATATGAGGTGCTGTGTGTACAATATGGGGTGCTGTGTGTACAATATGGGGAGCTGTGTGTACAATATGGGGTGCTGTGTGTACAATATGGGGGGCTGTGTGTACAATATGGGGCGCTGTGTGTACAATATGGGGGTGCTGTGTGTACAATATGGGGTGCTGTGTGTACAATATGGGGGGCTGTGTGTACAATATGGGGTGCTGTGTGTACAATATGGGGAGCTGTGTGTACAATATGGGGTGCTGTGTGTACAATATGGGGGGCTGTGTGTACAATATGGGGAGCTGTGTGTATAATATGGGGTGCTGTGTGTACAATATGGGGTGCTGTGAGTACATTAATGAGGAAAAAAATAAACTTAAATGATTTTTAGCAAATGGCTGCAATATAACAAAGAGTGAAAAATTTAGGGGGGTCTGAATACTTGCCATCCCCACTGTATATATATATTAGGGCTGTGGAAATTAACTATTAATTCCTTGATCAATCGTTAATTTTTTTGATCAATCGAAATTGATCGGTAGGCTGCCTGCCCTGGGGCCGCTTTGGGCCAAGCTGTGGCTGCAGTGCAGTGCTCGGCTCCCTCCTCCTCCTCCACTATATGTCATACACAGTCTGTGGGCATCTCCCGCTGTGTGTCATGGCGCTGAGTGTGAAAACTTTGGCCGTGCTGTGAGAAAAGTCCCGCCCTCCTCCTGGATCAGCTCATGTGATAGGCACAGTGTTCTGTATATCACACGAGCTGAGGAGGAGGGCGGGACTTTTCTCATAGTGCGGCCAAAGTTTTCACACTCACACCCGCAGACTGAGTAATCCAGGCACTGACTACAGTGAGGCTGCGATTATGGGCACGGTGAGGCTGTGACGTCCTAGCTATGCCCCGCTATGTCCGGCTCCGGCCGTTGCCATAACAACGGTGCTAAATCAGCGCGCCAGCCAGGAGCTCCGTGAGTCGGGTCACGGGTCCCGCGGACTCGATCGCCGTGGGGATACCCGCGATCGCCTCACGGGGAGGAAGAACGGGGAGGTGTTAATGTAAACAAGCATCTCCCCGTTCTGCCTAGTGACAGTGTCAATGATCTCTGCTCCCTGTGATCGGGAGCAGAGATCAGTGACGTGTCACACACAGCCCCTCCCCCCCACAGTTAGTAACATTCCCCAGGACATACTTAACCCCTCCCTAGTCCCCTAGTGGTTAACCCCTTCACTGCCAGTGTCATTTACACAGGAATCAGTGCATTTGTATAGCACTGATCGCTGTATAAATGACAATGGTCCCAAAAAAGTGTCAAAAGTGTCCGATGTGTCTGCCATAATGTCGCAGTCATGATAAAAATCGCTGATCGCCACCATTACTAATAAAAAAAAATTAATAATAAAAATGCCGTAAAACTATCCCCTATTTTGTAAACGCTATAATT
Source organism: Lithobates septentrionalis (assembly GCA_037952835.1). NCBI lineage: Eukaryota > Metazoa > Chordata > Amphibia > Anura > Ranidae > Lithobates > Lithobates septentrionalis. The sequence continues at coordinate 319,234 of JBBDGP010003756.1, forward strand.
TTTGCGCAAACCAATCAATATACACTTTTTGCTTTTTTTTTTTTTTTTTTTTTTTTACCAAGAATATGTAGAAGAATACGGATCGGCCTAAACTGAGGAAAAAAAATGTTTTTTTAAATATTTTTTGGGGGGATATTTATTATAGCAAAAAGTAAAAAATAATCTGTTTTTTTCAAAATTGTCTCTATTTTTTTGTTTATAGCGGAAAAAATAAAAACCGCAGAGATGATCAAATACCACCAAAAGAAAGCTCTATTTGTGGGGGGAAAAAAAGGACGTCAATTTTGATTGGGAGCCACGTCGCACGACCGTGCAATTGTCAGTTAAAGCGACGCAGTGCCGAATCGCAAAAAAACGGCCCGGTCAGGAAGGGGGTAAATCCTTCCGGGGCTGAAGTGGTTAAACATACACATTAAAAAATGGGAGGTAGTATTTTTTGATAAATTGATAAACATATACAGTACACCTGTTTAGGTCACTTCTCTCATTGGTGGAATGGAAAGAGTTTTTCTTTTCTTTCCTTTATTTTGAAATGACAGAAGCTGCGATTCCTATAAAAAGTGATAACTCACCTGCGCCTCGGTCATAATATCGGTGTTGATCAGATTTCGGTCATATGGCACCAATGTCACCGTCTCAAAGGTCAGATATTTCTGCCCTCCGAATGTGTACTGCAGAAAAAGAGGGAAAGTGTTCAGTTCATCCAGCCAAGAAATCAGTCTGCAAGTGTTGCAAGTCAGTAAATACAATGTATTATTTCATTGTTTTTATTATTTCATTCATCTGCAGTTCAAAAGTATGACCTCTGATCTGCATATGACATAAGCTAAAGAAACCTGACAAGTTAAAAACATTTCTATATAAAATGTATTCCTATTTAACCGCTTATTACAGTAACATACAGTTAACCCTAATCAGCCCTAATAAACCCCTTTCTCCACCTTCTCCTCTTAGCTATTATTTTCTCGCTTATTTTTTTTTTATTTTTTACCATTATTATTATTTTTTTCATTCATTTTGTTTGTTAGTTTTTCAGTATTGCATAACAAAAAATATGCAAAAAAAAATGCTTTATCTAAATTTGCAATACCTCTGCCACGCTTTGTGCCAGAAACATGATGTTAGTGTTATTTTAACCAAAAAGTTTTATTGTACGTTTTAAACAGCATACAGAGTAGAAATGCAAAAACAAAGTGCAAGAATATCATTCGATAATCCACATGTCATGTGGCTGTACAGTTATGTACAAATGTATCATTCGCTGAGGAGAAGAGATCATGTAAAATGAAGAAACCTACAGAAGTCCACATACTAAACGGTATATAAAGAATAAGTCACTTCCTCTGAGTTAGCTCTTTGGGTGGTTACAGATGTTATGCCGCGTACACACGAGCGGACTTTCCGGCATACTTGGTCCGGCGGACCAGAGTCTGCCGGACAATCCGCCCCTGTGTAGGCTCCGGCGGACTTTTTCCCAAAAGCCCGCCGGACCTAGATTTGAATCTTTCCGTCGGACTCAGCTTCTGGCGGAAAGCCTGCTCGTGTGTATGCTGGTCCAACGTACCAGAACTGGAGAACACCGGGAGGAGAGAGCGTTGAAGAACCAACCGGACGCTGGGAGAAGAGGAACCGGAGGGACCCCCGAAGCTGGAGGAAGATCCCCCCCCCGGAGCTGTTTAATAAATTATTTTAAAAACCTGTGTAGTGTGTTTTATTATTGACACTTTTTCTCTAGGTGAATGGGTAGGGGTACCATGTACCCCATACTCATTCACATAGAGTGGGGGGCCAGGATCTGGGGGCCCTCTTATAGGGGGCTCCCGGATTCCGATAAGCCCACCGCCGACGGACCCCGACAACCAACGGCCAGGGTTGTCGGGAAGAGGCCCTTGTCCTCATCAACATGGGGACAAGGTGCTTTGGGGTGGGGGGGGCCCGCAGGGCTCCCCCCTCCCCCAAAGCACCCACCCCCCATGTTGAGGGCATGCGGCCTAGTACGGTTTAGGAGGGGGGGGCGCTCGCTCGTCCCCACCCCCTTTCCTGACCGGCCGGGCTGCGTGCTCGGATCGGGGTCTGGTATGGATTCTAGGGGGGACCCTACGCCGTTTTTTCGGCGTAGGGGTTTCCCTTTATAATCCATACCAGACCTAAGGGCCTGGTATGCACCGCAACGGGGCTCGCAAGGTGTCAATCTTGCCGATAAAAGCGGCAAGATTGACTTCCTTTTCTAGTCCCGTCGCACCTGAGTCACGTTCAAAATGAACGGACTTGTCCGTGTGTGGGTAAGTCCGTTCATTCTGAAAGTCCGGCGAAAGTCCGGCGAAAAGACGGGCGGACTTAGCCCGCCGGAAAGTCCGGTTATGTGTGGGCAAGTCCGTCCGTTTTAAAGTCCGGCGCACCTGGCGGACAAAGTCCGTCAGAAAGTGTGCCGGACCAAGTATGCCAGAAAGTCCGACCGTGTGTATGCGGCATAAGTGTTATTTTAAACAGGAAATATTATAGAATAAATTGCATACTTTTAAATTTGTTGGCGCTATATAAAACCTGTATAATAATAATAATAATAATAATAATTTGTAGCAAAACTACTTTTTAAAAACTTAAGACTGATCAAAACAGAAAAAAATGGATTTTTCATTGTTTATGGGGGTTTTTTTCTATAGATTTGTCTATGGATTAAATAGAAAACAAAATAAACTTTGCATTTGTGCTATGGGGCACTTGTAGGGCCGTACTTCCAAGCTGGGCTGTGTGCATTAATAGACACACACACACAGCGCAACTCGGCCAAGCCTCCCACCCCCTCCTCGCTAGATATGGCTCCTGCTGCTCTCAATGAAGCCTGCAAATTAAAGAAGAGAGGAGAGCTGAGCTTCCAACAGAGACAGTGATAGATCGTTCGTGACAGGTGTGAGGTAAGTGTATGGGGGGGGGGGGGGGTTACCTTAATGCAGGAAATGCATTAATAAAAGCAATATAAAATATGTTGGTGCGCTTATTGAACTCTCCCCATCTATTGGAGTAGTGCTTGTGTATAAATTCCTAAACCATTAATAGAAGCACCTAGATCTTGAAATTCTTGCAAAATGTAATTCTCTTTAAATTCTTACATGCATTTTTTGTTGCAAAGCCAACATCACATTAGACCTAAATTAGCTATAAAACAAAAGCTGACCTTAGTATCTGCCTCCACCACCAATACAATATCCTCAATCCGAATACCGAAATATCCGTCATGGTAGTAGCCCGGTTCTAGAGAGGGAATCATAAAGGACAGAAGAGGGTCAAGATGTGTCTTCAAAACTTTTCTGCACATAACCATAATCACAGTTTACTGACTTCTATACTATCATTGACTGATTGATAAATAAAAAAATGCACATTATATATATATATATATATATATATATATATATATATATACACACACACACACACACTACAAAATCATGCTGGTAGCTTTATTTGCTCTTGTCTAAATTATCCCTAGTCAGGGTCGTCTTAATGAATGGGCACACCTAGGCACTGCTCAGGGGCCCCATGCTCAGGGCCAGAAAAAAGGGGGTATAGGAGGGGGGCGCAGACTGGCGATTTGGCCGCTCATGCCGCTCTTCTTTGATAGGAGTAACTGCAATGTCACTCCTGTTAGAAGGAGCAGTGGCTGGCTTCTGCTGGAGAAAGGAGTCAGCTTCCTCCTACCTCCTGCAGGGGGCACTGAGATTGAGAACTCACCTCAGTCTCAGCTTGGGAGAGGAAGGAGGAGCTGCTTTCATTGCAGATGGGAACACCTAGGCACTGCTCAGGGGCCCCAGGTGCATGGGGGACTCAATGCTCAGGGCCAGAAAAAGGGGGGGGGGGTTGTGTTGAGGGGGGCGCACACTGGCGATTTGGCTGCTCATGCCGCTCTTCTTTGATAGGAGTAACTGCAATGTCACTCCTGTTAGAAGGAGCAGTGGCTGGCTTCTGCTGGAGAAAGGAGTCAGCTTCCTCCTACCTCCTGCAAGGGGGCACTGAGACTGAGAACTCACCTCAGTCTCAGCATGGGAGAGGAAGGAGGAGCTGCTTTCATTGCAGATGGGAACAGCATTTGTGGACTTTGAGTACAAGGGGGGGGGGGGGAGGGGAGGGGCATAGCTCTGATGGATGGGGACACTGCGATGGGGACATTATGATAGGGACACCCCCGATGTAAGGGAAAACTGATGGGGGGGGGCACCTGATGTATGGGGGATCTGAGATAGGAGAACTGGATTTATGGGGACATCTGATGTAAGGGGGCACTGTGATGGGGACATCTGATGCAGGCTGATATATATATATATATATATATATTCAATTGTTTATTTGTTCTGAGACATTAAACTGCAAAAATTTCAATAAAAACTGATGCTATGGAAATGTTCCAAAATTTTGGAATAATTGAATTCAGGCCAGGAATATGGCTACTGCAGAGCTGTTGATGGCAAAGAGGCTTGTGCACAGCAACCAAATAAAGTCTACTAAAGGTGGAAAGGCAAAGTTTGAAATCCAATCGGATTTTATGTAAGCGTTACAAGAACTGTGTGAGTCTGGGTGTCTCGTTGCTTTCTAGTCATCACAGATTAGACTTGTTTAATGAAATAAGACATTAAAATGCAAAAAAATACCGATTGATGAGAACATTCCTTTGGTCAGAGCGATATTGCTGGACTGAAATCCCACCGGCCCTGGAGAAAGGAAATAATGATAGACTGTAGATAATCATTTCCATATTGTATTTTTGCAAAGCTAAGCATGGCTCTATACATGACTGTCAGCTGATCTGGGCAATGAGATATTGTCACTGGACATACTGGTGCCCACATCTTGGGGAAACTTGTTATGACAAGCTACCTCTAGAGGTGTCTTCGTGTGCCTCTCCTAATCGCTTGCACCCTCCACTCTTCTGAGAAGAGCTTCCAAGATTTGTAGCGTGTCTGTGGAAACGTGAGCCCTCATAAAGAACATTTGTGAGGTCAGGTACTGACATTGGATGAGAAGACCTGGCTTGCAATGGACGTTTCCTGAGGTGTTCTATCGGGGTTGAGGGCAGGACTCCATGAAGGCCACTTAAGTTCCCCCACACCAAACTCATCAACCCATGTCTTTATGGAGCTGGCTTTCGTGTACAGGGACACAGTCATGCTGGAACAGAAAAGGGCCTTCACCAAAGTATAGTTAGTCCATTAATGCCTATGGAGTTCAACCAATGAAAAAAAATATATGAACTAAAAATTTGCATGCACAGTCACGGTCCGGGCGGCCCCTCCTGGGGGCCTGAGATTGTGGAGATTGTCCAAATATTGGATAATGGACCCAGAGATCCAGGAGGAGATACCAGAGGAGCTGTGCACCTTTTGGTTGACCAATGCTGACTCATCTGGACCACTCATACTGTGGGACACATTTAAGGCATGGTTGAGAGGTCAATATATTAAGAAAATTGCAAATAAAAAGAGGATAATGGTGCAGTCTCTTGGGCAGTTGGAAACACAGGCCCGAGAAACAGAACAAGTGTATGTTGCCACCCCGAACTCTACTAATTATATAACTTGGCAGCACACCCTCAGGGAATTAGCGCTACTGAGAGTAGACCTTACTAAAAAGTCCATGCTAGCCTGTGCCCAAAGAGTTTTTGAATATGGAGACAAGAATGGCCGACTTCTGGCCTGGTTGGCAAAGGGACAGTTTGCAGCGACACATGTGGGTAGACTGAGGGATACAGATGGCGCTTTACTGACCACCCCTGGGGAAATTAGTAATAGATTTTTAAAATTCTATCAGCAATTATACGCCACTAGGGTAAACTATACAACAACCGACCTCTCTGATTTTTTGGACCTCATACCGCTGCCTGAACTGGACTTAGACCAAAGGGAAGCTCTTGATAAGGACATAACCCTAGAGGAGGTTCAAAAAGCCATGAGTTGCATGCAGGCAGGAAAAGCACCTGGCCCAGACGGTATCCCCATAGAGTTCTATTCACAGCAGCAGGAGCTGCTGGCCCCCAGATTGACTTCTCTCCTATCAAAGTTTTATGACCTGGGTTCCCTTCCAGAGTCTATGTCAGAGGCGGTAGTGGTATTGGTGCCAAAACCCGGTAAGGACCCTGAGGAATGCGCTTCCTTTAGACCCATATCTCTCATCAATGCAGACGCCAAATTACTGGCCAAAATTCTGGCTCTTAGAGTAGCCACGGTGATTGAAGACCTAATTCACCAAGACCAGACGGGGTTCATGCCGGGGAAGGGCACCGATATTAATATACGAAGGCTTTTTGTCAATCTTGATACAGCACATGACAACGTAGGCACTAGAGTCATTGCTTCCCTGGACGCGGAGAAAGCCTTCGACTCCGTGGAGTGGGGCTTTCTATGGGAGGTATTAAAAAGATTTGGATTTGGCCCAAAATTTTTAAATTGGATTGGTCTACTATATAACTCGCCCAAGGCCAGGATTCGAGTTAATGATACCCTGTCTGACTATTTTCTCCTCCAGAGGGGCACGAGACAGGGATGCCCGCTATCACCCAGCCTCTTTGCCCTGGCCCTCGAGCCACTAGCTGTATTGATCCGTGAATCGGAGGCTGTGAAGGGGTTTAGGGTAGGCCCTCTGGAGGAGAAAATCTCTCTATATGCAGATGATGCACTGCTGTACCTCAACGACGCTGGTCCCTCATTACAGGCGGCACTGGAGATTTTTAATAAATATGGGGGATTCTCCGGAATCCAAATAAACTGGTCCAAATCGGTCATTTTCCCTGTAGATCCTAAGGCCCGGGACGAGATTCCATTGACTCCATTAGTGTGGGTGGAGGAATTTAAGTACCTGGGGATAGTGGTGTCCAGGGATATCCAAGCCTTCCGTCGTCTTAACGTCCAGCCCATTATCACCAAACTTAAGGAACACTGCATCAAATGGAGGGAATTACCACTCAATTTATTAGGACGCATCAATATAATTAAAATGCTTTACCTACCCAAATTTAATTATGTATTTAGGAACTGCCCAGTGTGGCTCCCCAACTCACTATTTAAAGACCTGGATGGATATATTGGGTCATTTTTATGGAAGGGATCTTCCCCCAGGTTAGCTAGGTCAACTCTACAGCTCCCGGTCCATTGCGGGGGCCTCGCATTACCAAACCTTTTAATCTATTACTGGGCAGCGGTGCTAGTTACCATGCGATGGTGGTTTGAACAATCCAGATCTAACGCCGCCACATGCCTGGAGGCGGCTATCATAGGCTCCTTTAAGGAGCTAGGGAATTTAGCCTATAGAGGCTCCTCGGCCTACCCTCTGCTCCCAGGACCCACCAGGACGACCCTGAAGGTATGGGCAATGGCTAGAAGGAGGTTTATGCGCCCGTGTCAGTACTCCCCCTTTACACCACTTTGGGGGAACCCATCCCTCCATCACTTTAGATCCATACCTGACCCACAGTTATGGGCCAGAGTTGGAGTTAAGGTCCTCAGTGATGTTATTCACTCAGGGACATTGCTTTCGTTTCAAGACTTAGTTGAGAAATTTGGGCTCCCTGGTAATATGATATTCAGATATTATCAGCTGCGGCATGCAGCTAGAGCTCAATTTCCCACGCCTATACATCTCAAACCAGACCCTATTGAGGAAACGTTGGCTCATGAAACCCTTAGAAAGACCCTTTCCACTCTGTACCTCGCTCTGATTGAAACTGACTCACCTAAGATGCACTCACTGTGGACCAAATGGCAGACTGATATTCCCAGTTTGGATAGGGAGACTTGGGAAGAATGCTTTGAAGAGGGATCCAAGTTGTTAATCTCATCTAGAGACAGGTTGATACACACCAAATTCCTACACCGGGTATATTACACCCCACAGAGACTGCACCAGATTTATCCCAATAGATCACCAAACTGTAATAGATGTCAATCTCCGGACAGCACATATTTACATATGTTCTGGACATGTCCTCTTATAGTGAAGTTCTGGGCAGACGTTTTTGAAAGCATAAATATCCGCCTACAGTTAACGCTGCAGACATCCCCCGAGCTGGCCCTCTTGTGCATCCATGATGATGACCAGAGACCTAGGTATACGAAAATACTAATCTCCTTACTGCTGTTTTACGCCAAGAAGGAAATTCTTAAAAAATGGGCATCACCATCCTCCCCCAAGGTGGAGGCGTGGGACTCCGCTGTTAATGCGGTGCTGCCTCTTTATAAAATGACTTACACCAATAGAGGATGTCCGCGGAAGTTTGATCGAATATGGCTGCCCTGGACCGAACAGTTCTAGTGCCCCATGGTGTGTTTAGTGGGACATGTAGACAGACTCTAAGGTATTAACATTGTAAAATGTACTGCCCCCCCCCCCCCCCCCCCCACCAGATAGGCAGCAGGTTAGACCCAGCAACATAGATTTTATGCTAGTAGATGACTATATCAGAGATGTCTGTAATGATTAGCACTGTTTTCCTTCCTATATCTGACCCAGCAATTCACATTGCTCCACAAATGATTCTTTTGTATTTTATTCCTTTTATTCTGTATTATACACGAGAGCTTGACTATGAATGTTAACTGTACAATGATGCCTTCTTCAATAAAGACCAACCTTGTTGTTAAAAAAAAAAAAAAAATTTGCATGCACAGAACCCTAAAGCCCCACTTGATCCTTAGTAGGGATGAGCCGAACACCCCCACGCAGGGGCGGACTGATAACTCATGCGGCCCCCGGGCAATAGGAGATTATGGGGCCCCCGGGCAATAGGAGATTATGGGGCCCCCAGGCAATCAGAGATTACGGGGCCACACAGTACACACACACAGTATACAATCACACAGTATACACATACATGTACACACAGTATACACAGACAGATGTAAAAAAAAACACAGATTTATACATACTGTCCCTGGTTTTACTGAGGCTGGCAACCCTGATGGGGCCCCCTAGTGGCCCAGGGCCCTCGGGCAGTGCCCTAATCGCTCAATGGTCAGTCCGCCCCTGCCCCCACGGTTTGGTTCGCACCAGAACATGCGAACAGGCAAAAAGCTGGAGCGAACCCTATTAAAGGGGTTGTAAACCCTTGTTTTTTTTTTAACGTGGCCCAAGTTTTGCAGCCACAACGTGGCGGAACTCTATTCTGCCATCTCCAGCTTTCACCCTTCGTTCCCCTTTAGAAGCCTTCTGTGTTTACAGGGGACAGCTTTGCTCTCAGTGGCTCTTGGATCTAACAGACCCGTGCACACACTCATGTCGGGGACAGATCTCCAAGGGGAGAAGTTGGAGATGGAGATGAGGAAAGTTCAGTTTAACGCTTTACAGTTTCTTTAACCGGTTCCCGACCGTCTCCTGTAGATATACGTCGGCAGAATGGCACGGCTGCGCAAAGTAACGCACCTGTACGTTACTTTGAATTTGCCGCCGTGTGCGCGCGCGCGCCTGCCGCGATCTCCGTGAGTCGGGTCCCGCGGACTCGATCACCGCGGGGATACCCGCAATCGCTTCATGGAGAGGACAAACGGGGAGATGCCGTTGTAAACAGCATCTCCCCGTTCTGCCTAGTGACACTTAATCCCTCCCTGCCCTCTAGTGGTTAACCCCTTCACTGCCAGTGTCATTTACCCAGGAATCAGTGCATTTTTATAGCACTGATTGCTGTATAAAGGACAATGGTTCCAAAAATGTGTCAAAAATGTCCGATGTGTCCGCCATAATGTCGCAGTCACAATAAAAATCGCTGATCGCCGCCAAAACTAGTAAAAAAAAAATTATTAATAAAAATGCCATAAAACTATCCCCTATTTTGTAAACGCTATAATTTTTGCGCAAACCAATCAATAAATGCTTATTGCGATTTTTTTTACCAAAAATATGTAGAAGAATATGTATCGGCCTAAACTGAGGAAAAAAAATGTTTTTTTATATATTTTTTGGGGATATTTATTATAGCAAAAAGTAAAAAATAATGCGTTTTTTTCAAAATTGTCGCTCTTATTTTGTTTATAGCGCAAAAAATAAAAATTTCAGAGGTGATCAAATACCACCAAAAGAAAGCTCTATTTGTGGGAACAAAAGGACGTCAATTTTGTTTCGGAGCCATGTCGCACGACCGCGCAATTGTCAGTTAAAGCGACGCAGTGCTGAATCGCAAAAAGTGCTCTGGTCGTGAAGGGGGAAAATTCTTCCGGGGCTGAAGTGGTTAACCACTTGCCACAAAATCACGTAAAGGTACGTGATTGACTGTAAGTGGTAATACTGGCGTTATGGCTGCAGCTGTCAGCCATAACCCCAGTATTATTTTTTCAACCCGGCGAAGCTCTACAAAGTAAAAGCAATCCTAAGGGCCATTTAGCTGCTGGATTTGCCCCCCCCCGCCGGCCTCTGCTGCCTCTCTGGGCTCTCCCATCCCGGTGGGGGAGCCTGGCATCCAATCCGGCGGTTGCGCAAGCTTACTGCGGCCCAAAGGGGGGGGCAGGTGGGGCATATTGCTTGCTTTTATCCGGCCCTTGGGGCTCTATTTCATCAACTGATACAACAGTGAGGCATAATTACCCCAACTGACACCGACAATGGGGCACTAATGACACCAACAATGAGGCCCAATTCCTCCTAATGATACCAATGATGCAGCACAATTTCTCCAAGGTGTCCGGCTGGATGCCTTTCCCTGCATGGCTGTCTTCCTATAGAAGTCTCGGAGTCTGCCAATTAACATTGCAACTACTAAAGGATGTCCTGGCCCTAACCCTCTCTCCCAAAGTTCTATTTAAGAGACAACAAATCTCTTTGCATTCAAGAAGTGTCTGGCGCCCATCAATCTACCTTGCATTACACCCACCATGCCTCGTAACCCACTCTACACAGAAGGATGTCAGCTGCTCCCAACTCTGGAGGTTCTTATTAGACCAAAGGGGACCCGGGACTTGGCTACACATCGGTCACGCATGCATATGAAAAAGGTGCTTGCAATAGTTCTAGTGCTAGACCTCCTCTGTAACTCTAAACTGGTAACCTGTAAAAAATTTTAAAACGTCGCCTATGGGGATTTTCATGTATCATAGTTTGTTGCAATTCCACGAGCGTGCGCAATTTTAAAGCGTGACGTGTTAGGTATCTATTTACTCGGTGTAACCCTATCTTTTATATTTTACCACAAAACTGAATTATATGTAGTATTTTTTCTTGCATTAAAATTCATTACATCTTTTTATTTTTTCCCCAAAATAAATTGCGTTTGGAAAACTGCCGCTTTTATGTCAAACAATTACTGTGTGACATAAAAATTTGCAAGGACCATCGGATAGGGATAGATAGATAGATAGATAGATAGATAGATAGATAGATAGATAGATAGATAGATAGATAGATAGTGATAGATAGATAGATAGATAGATAGATAGATAGATAGATAGATAGAGAGAGAGAGAGAGAGAGAGAGAGAGAGAGAGAGAGAGAGAGAGAGAGAGAGAGAGAGAGAGAGAGAGAGAGAGAGATAGATAGATAGATAGAGAGAGAGAGAGAGAGAGAGAGAGAGAGAGAGAGAGAGAGATAGATAAGATAGATAGATAGATAGATAGATAGATAGATAGATAGATAGATAGATAGATAGATAGATAGATAGATAGATAGATAGATAGATAGATAGATAGATAGATAGATAGATAGATAGGATAAGATAAGATAAGATAAGATAAGATAAGATAAGATAAGATAAGATAGATAGATAGATAGATAGATAGATAGATAGATAGATAGATAGATAGATAGATAGATAGGATAAGATAAGATAAGATAAGATAAGATAGATAGATAGATAAGATAGATAGATAAGATAAGATAAGATAGATAGATAGATAGATAGATAGATAGATAGATAGATAGATAGATAGATAGATAGATAGATAGATAGATAGATAAGATAAGATAGATAAGATAGATAGAATGTTTGGGGGGTTCTGAGTAACTTTCTAGCAAAAAAAACAAATACAGATTTTTACATGTAAAAAAAAAAGTATCAGAATAATCCGGGTCATCAAGTGGTTAAATAAGAGAAATGTTTGACTTTATATTGGTTGACTTACACTCGTGAACCGCAAAAAAGTTTCCTATTCCATGTCCTGTTCCATGTCCATAATTCAATCCCGCCTCCCAGAGGGCTTGCCTGGCAAAAGCTTCCACGACTCTTCCTGACGGAAACATTTATTACTTATTATTTATTATTATTATACAGGATACAGGAAACATGAAAATACTGTTAGAAATCTAATACCGGAAACTTTCTACTTATCTTTATTAAGCTGTATAGATGTTTAGGCAAAGGTGTGCGCCCCAAGGTTTAAACACACATGCGTGTGTGTGTGTGTATACACTATATTACCAAAAGTATTGGGACGCCTGCCTTTACACACACATGATCTTTAATGACATCCCAGTCTTAGTCCGTAGGGTTCAATATTGAGTTGGCCCGCCCTTTGCATCTATAACAGCTTCAACTCTTCTGGGAAGGCCGTCCACAAGGTTTAGGAGGGTGTCTATGGGAATGTTTGACCATTCTTCCAGAAGTGCATTTGTGAGGTCAGGCACTGATGTTGGAGGAGAAGGCCTGGCTCGCAGTCTCCGCTGTAATTCATCCCAAAGGTGTTCTATTGGGTTGAGGTCAGGACTCTGTGCAGACCAGTCAAGTTCCTCCACCTCAAACTCGCTCATCCACGTCTTTATGGACCTTGCTTTGTGCACTGGTCCAAATCATTCGATGAAGGGGGGGGTTATGGTGAGGGGGGAGGGGGGATTATGGTGTGGGGGTTGTTTTTTAGGGGTTGGGCTTGGCCCCTTTGTTCCAGTGAAGGGAACTCTTAAGGCGTCAGCATACCAAGACATTTTGGACAATTTCATGCTCCCAACTTTGTGGGAACAGTTTGGGGACGGCCCCTTCCTGTTCCAACATGACTGAGCACCAGTGCACAAAGCAAGGTCTATAAATACAGTAGGGCAGAGGTTGGTGTCTGTGGGTCAGGGGTCGGTGTCATTAGGGCAGAGGTCAGTGTCAGTAGGGCAGAGGTCAGTAGGGCAGAGGTCAGGGTCAGTAGGGCAGGGTCGGTGTCAGTAGGACAGAGGTCAGTGTCAGTAGGGCAGGGGTCAGTAGGGCAGAGGTCGGGGTCAGTAGGGCAGAGGTCGGGGTCAGTAGGGCAGGGGTCAGTAGGGCAGAGGTCAGGGTCAGTAGGGCAGAGGTCGGGGTCAGTAGGGCAGAGGGCAGAGGTCAGGTTCAGTAGGGCAGAGGTTGGGGTCAGTAGGGCAGAGGTCGGTGTCAGTAGGTCAGAGGTCGGTGTCAGTAGGGCAGAGGTCAGTGTCAGTAGGGCAGGGGTCAGTGTCAGTAGGGCAGGGGTCAGTGTCAGTAGGGCAGAGATCGGTGTCAGTAGGGCAGAGATTGGTGTCAGTAGGGTAGAGGTCAATGTCAGTAGGGTAGAGGTCAGTGTCAGTAGAGCAGAGGTCGGTGTCAGTAGAGCAGAGGTCGGTGTCAGTAGGGCCGGGTATCGATGTCAGTAGGGCAGAGGACGGTGTCAGTAGAGCAGAGGTCGGTGTCAGTAGGGCCGGCTATCGATGTCAGTAGGGCAGAGGACGGTGTCAGTAGTGTCCAAACCAAGCCCAGATATCTCACTTTTGAGACAAAGAAAGGGACAGAGATTCCCCAGTCCCTTTCTCTGTAGCCTCAGCTGCACTGGAAAGTGAATGAATGGGAAGAGCTCTGTGCTGGGCGGCTTCCTGTTAATTTGCAAACTGAAGCATAGTAAACTGTGTTCACTTACTGTGCTTCAGTTATAAATGAACACAGTTAGTGATCTGTAATAACATATTTACTGGCCCATTCCCCAGCTCTCCCTCCTGAAACATCCCCTTGGGGGGATAAGGGATATAGTAGGGGGTGTCTCCAGGCAGCAGGGGGAATCTTTCCCCACACAGGGTGATTAGGGTGTGCCCAGGCACACCGGCACACCCTGTGCACACACCTGTGTATTTAGGTGATGGTTTGCATGTGTATTGATCGCCCCCCGAAAGGGTTCCGCTGATTTGCCACAGGTCCCTCCCCCAGATTAGTGCAGCGGCAGCCAGGCACACATCAATGGCCACTCTTTCTGGCTCAATGAACTGTCCAGGGGTTGCCTTTTTTTGGAATGTATTGCTGAATATACTTGGGTGTGGCACAGGGAGCTGTGGGATACTCCATAAACACTAATCAGTAATAAGAGGACACTCTTCACTTTGTCCCTACTTCTTAGAACAGTCCAACCGGTAGAAGCCAATGGAATGGACAACACTGAGACACCATAAGAAGTGTCCCAGTCCATGCAAGCACTAGCACATATGCACAAGGGATAGTAGCAGCAACCAGTCACTAGCATACTACAATGTTGCTGTGTAGGCAGTCTACTTTCTCCACAAGAGGTGGCGCTCTTCCTCAGCAGTCTTGTTAGAGAGGAAGTCAAGAAAAACAGGGTTCCTCTATGGTTTCCTGGGTCACTGGGGGAGCTGTCCTATTGGATGCTTCCACCCCATGTGACTCTAGCAGCCATTTTGGGTCAGGCAGAGCCTATTTAAGGCCTTGGCTCCCAGGCTTGGCATGCTTTTTGGCGAGTTGGTAGAGTAGGGACAGGTACCTCGCCTGTTAGGGACAGTACTAAGGTTCCTGATGACGAGGGGAAAGCGCAGGGATGCATCTCCTCTGGACCTCTTCCCGTCTGGGCGTGAGATGGCTAGAATGCATTCTGCTCTCTTCACACTACGGGAAAATGTGAGTGCACCCAGTTGGGCAGTTTTCCCACCGGATTTGTTGTATTATTTCAATATAAGTTCTTCACTGCACCGGACTGTGTGAATTGTTGTTGTCGCACCGCGCTGCACCCCACCTGCACCTGGATACATGGACACCTCCTTCCAATATCAGCCAGACCTTTCTCCTGGGAACTCTCCAGGCTGGGTCCTCAGGGTAAATCCCTTAAATGGCTCCAGAATTTCAGCAAAACAGGCCCCCAGCTCTAGAATTGCTGGGACCTCAAAGAGCAAACGTGGAACTTCAGCTGGGCTGCCTAGGTACCCCTGGGAACCTCTACCACACTAGGGGTAATGGGGATAGTGGGAAAGGTTAACATAACTGAAAAACAGCATTAGGCCATGTTCTCCAAAACAGGTCTGCATCATGGGTGCTGATTTTAGCGTTTTTTTTCTTTTTTTTCACCCCTTGACTGCAGACATGACCTAAAGTCCCTGGAGAGTTACATTGTCACAGCGCTAGGATGTCATTCTGCCGTGACTTCAAGTCATGTGACCATGGGCTGGTGCATCACAAAACCTCCTCATTACAGGTAAATGAACAACTATTAAAGAGCCAGATCCTTTTTATTGCCCATGTGAACTTACCCGACGTTTGTGGTGGGAACACAAGTCTACTGAGTTCAATATTCCCCATCAGGACCCGAGTATATGCTTCCTAGAAGATAAAAGTAAGGCAATAAACTCAATATAACGAGCACCCAATGGCTTCTCTAATCCTGTAGCCTTCTAGATTCAGAGGGGGCAAGGTGTTCCTTTAAGCAGTTACTTCTTATAATTTCAAGGAAAATGAGTAGCTGCTGGAACTACAGGGACACACACACCACGGCAGGATACCAGCTTTAGACACAAGTACCCTGCTTTGGAGAGTCTATGTCCCTGGCTGTTGAGTGCTTTTGCAAACTTTTTTTCTGGTCCTTGTGTCATAAATCAGATGTGATCAGAACTGCATGGACTGCACAAGTGAACCAGACGTATGTAGGTGAAGAAAGTAATAATTTATTAAGAAATGTGAATAATATATAAATACAACCACCTCCAATATCCCACAGTGCACAACAAACCAATAACTAATAAGACCCACAAATAACAATAATCAGACAAGTATATACAGCCAAAAGGGAATGCCAGAATCGTAGTCTCAGCCAGGCCGGGGTCATAACAGGAGATCAGCAGATGGGGGACAAGGAGCAAGACAGATAGGGAGAGGGTGGAAGGGATCAGGCTGCAGGGCAGGGATCCAGGGATACAGGACAGACAGGAACAGGTACAAATAGGTTCAGGATCAGAGTCAGGTTCAGGATACAGGGATCAGGTTCAGGACACAGGGATCAGGTTCAGTACACAGGGATCAGGTTCAGGATACAGGGATCAGGTTCAGGACACAGGGATCAGGTTCAGGACACAGGGATAAGGTTCAGGATACAGGGATCAGGTTCAGGACATAGGGATCAGGTTCAGGATCAAAGCTAACAGGTCAGGTCACAAGGACGACACCAAGGCAAGGTGAGTATGAACTTGCAGGGTATTTATACCATTACCTGCTATCAGGCTCCGGTGATGCCTGACTGCAGGAGGTGATGTCTGCTCCATACTGTCAGGATCCACCCGCTGGTGGACGCCAGTACTGTGGCCCAAAGATCACATAACACCAGCAGAGGAAAGCTCTCCTGACAGTTCCAAACTGCCAGGAGACACCTGCTGGTGGACATCAATACTGCATGCCAAATATCAGATAGTATTACCAGCGGGTGGAACCTTTCCTGACACCTTGAATGCCCCCTATGGTCACCTGTATTTCTTGGTTTTCTGTGACGGCTGCAGACTCCCTGAATTATCACTGATTGTAGTATATACTGTTCTTAAAGACCGGGAAGGCTTGTACCTCAAGTGGACATCACCTCCTGAGGAAACCCAGTATGTGGGCGAAACATGTTGGGGATTCCATCAAAAAAGTGCTGTACCCATAAGAACCATGTTTTGTGTACTTGCAATAATTGTTTTTAGACAATTTTTTATCACTGTTTAAATAAAATAATTTTACATTTTTCTGGATCACTGTGTCATATTTGCACCTTAAAAATCCCACAAATCCTCCTGTATTTATTCAAATCAAGGGATGTGGTGCTTAAATTAGTGGTTTGTCCGTGGCTAAGAATCTATCCTGATTGTGTGGATGTGTCAGGGCTGGGCTCAGCCCTTCCTTCTCAGAGCTGGCCACTCAGCTGTCGGCTAATTGCCAGCTCCTATCTCTACACAGTTACTCAGCTGTTGATGATATCCTGCTCTTCAGTCCTGCATACTTAAGCCATTCAGCCCAGAGGATCTCTGCCTTCGCCTTGGTCAACATCACAGAAACGTTCTCCTGCGATCCTGTTCAAGACTGGCTTTGCTGACATCCCTTCTGGCTCCAGATCCTGCTTGCTGTTCCACTACATTGATCCCTGACTTCTGGCTTGGCTGACTATCCGTTCCGGTTACTGAACTTTGGCTGTGTTTTGACTAAGTTTGTTCTTTTTACTTTTATTATTAAACAAATGTGAATTAACTGTACTTCTGTCTCGGTCTGATTTCATGGTCTCTGACAGGATGTTTGTCACATCTACAGAATGAATGTTTTACAAATAGACCCCAAATGTGAAAGATTGCAATTCATTAAAATGTATCATTCCTAGAATTTTAGATGATGTTAAATTTAGGACAATTTTTGTGGACTCAGAGGCTGCTCTCCAAAAGCTGTTTCTGCCTTATATCTGCTTCTGTGGTTGCCTGAAAACCCTTAGAAACATAGAAAAGTGACAGCATAAAAAAGACCAAGTAGTCTATCAAGGCTGCCCATTTTTTTGAAAAAAAATTTTGTTTGTTTTTTTTTTTGTTTTGTTTTTTTCCTGTTGACTTTTTTTGGCTTAGCATGTCTTAGCTTGACTGTCAGTGTCACCAGGTTCCAGGAGCTTAGTGGTGCAGCCATACCACTGCCCTACAAAAAAAGCAAAAAAAAACCCCAACACAGTTATAAAGCATGTAGGAACGTGCAGTGTGTATTCCTCACTGTAGGTGGTGCTCAACCAAACCAGCAATGCAGAAGGGAAAAAAAAGTTGTGAGGTTCCTCTATGATTTCCTTGGTTACCGGGAGACAGCAGTCTGATTGGGCACCCCATGTGATTTTGGTGGCCATCTTGGGTCAGGCATAGTCTATTTAAGATTCTGGCTCCTGGGTTTGGCGCGCTTTTTTTTTGCGAGTGGCTAGTGGTTCCCCCGTCTGGTAGGGAGAGTGCTTATGCCGCGTACACACGGTCGTACTTTTCGTCTACAAAAGTCGGACAGCCTGTCCGACAGACTTCCGGCAGACTTTCGGTGGACTTGCGGCGGACTTGCGGCCTACTTTCTAACGAACGGACTTGCCTACACACGACCACACAAAAGTCTAACGGATTCGTACGTGATGACGTACACCGGACTAAAATAAGGAAGTTCATAGCCAGTAGCCAATAGGTGCCCTAGCGTGGCTTTTTGTCCGTCGGACTAGCACACAGACGAGCGGATTTCGGGGTCCGTCGTAGTTACGAAGTAAAGTTTTAAAACATGTTTCAAATCTAAAGTACGTCGGATTTGAGGCTAAAAAAGTCAGTTGAAAGTCCGGAGAAGCCCACACACGATCGGATTACCAGCCAGCTTTAGTCCATCAGCGTCCGTTGGACTTTTGTAGACGAAAAGTAGGACCGTGTGTACGCGGCATTAGAGATAGGAAAAGGTTCCAGGGGGGGAGGGACAGCGCAGGGACTTCATCTGGCTCACTTCAGGAAGCCTCCCCTTTTTGTGTGGGCAGGCCGCATTCTGCTCCTCGTCGGCATCTTTTAAGGCTATGGGCCGCTGTTACAGTTCGTAGGTGGCTCTGGATGATCATGACTACCCGCCAGGCCTAGATGTACTGTGTTGAACCTTTCTACAATATATTGCTCTTGCCTATCTTGGACTCTGTGTGTTGCCTTACCCCTCTGCACCCTGCTCTCAAGCATGTGCTCTGCCTTCCACTCACAGAGCTCTCTCTGTCCAACTTCACAAGGGTTTGCCATCTACACAACGTGGCCCATATAGCTTATTAAAACGCCCTTTAGTGTCCCTGGTCAGGTTTTTTTTTTGGCCCCATCATCTTGTAGGAAGGTGTAGTCTACTTTCTGCACTGTTGGTGGCACTTGTCCAGAGGGGCAGTACAGTTGGAGAGGAAGTCAAGGGGAACATGGGGCATCTATGGTTTCTTGGGTCACTGGAGAAGGTTGGATGCGGTTGTCCCATGTGAACCAAAAATAAGAGTAAGAGACCCCTAAATAAGTAGGGTGTTAAATGTGACCCATTGTCGCCTTTATAACCTACTTATTTAGGGGTATCTTGCCCTTTTATTTTTGGTTTACGTGTAGCTTTGGGTATGCTGACCCACACCAGATATAGTAGAATAATGGAATTTTGAATTTATATTCCCTCATCTTGGTGTCATCTTGGATGATGAGACCATATTTAGCAATTATTTACATGTCATTCCATGTGACTCTCGCAGCCATCTTGGGTCAGGCAGAGCCTATTTAAGGCCCTGGCTCCCAGGCTTGGCGCGCTTATGGTCAGTCAGTAGAGTGGGGAGAGGTACCCCGTCTGGGAGGGACAGAACTAGCATCAGGGAAAGGTTCCTGATGAGGAGGGAAAGCGCAGGGTTCACAACTTTCTAGGCATCTTTCCGGTTGGGCACGAGACGGCTACCCCTTTCAACAAGCGACTGAAACCTGCTCTCTACACGCTGTTAGAACCGTGAGTGTTCCCATTTGGGCTATCTTCCCTCCGGGTTCAGGGTCAGCCCTACCATGGGTCCCAGTGGGTCCATTGGACCCAGGCAGCACTTTGAGAGGGGCAGCAAATTGAACCACGGCCGCCTCTCCTTCTCTTCTATTTACCCAGGAAATTGACGACCAAGATTTTTTTTCCAGCAGTTTTGTGGGTCACATGATGACAACTGCCCCCCCCCCTGGCCGCTCTGCCTGCCCTATACTACTCTAGCCTGCCCCTATACTGTCCCGGCCTGTCTATATACTACTCTAGTCTGTCTATATACTACCTCATTATGCCCCTATACTGCCCTATCCTGTCTATATACCACCCTAGCCTGCCCTTATACTACCCTAGCCTGTCCCTATACTACCCTAGCCTGTCCCTATACTACCCTAGCCTGTCCCTATACTACCCTAGCCTGTCCCTATACTACCCTAGCCTGTCCCTGTACTACCCTAGCCTGCCCCTATACCGCCCTAGCCTGCCCCTATACCGCCCTAGCCTGCCCCTATACCGCCCTAGCCTGCCCCTATACCGCCCTAGCCTGTCTATATACTACCCTAGCCTGTCCACATACTATCATAGCCTGCCCCTATACTACTCTAACCTGTCTATATACTACCCTAGCCCGCCCCTATACTGCCCTAACCTGCCCCATATACTACCCTAGCCTGCCCCTATACTACCCTAGCCTGCCCCTTGGAATTGAACATAATTGTATGCCATATCATTTTGCATATAGACAGGGTGCTGTTGCATATAAATCTAATTTTCTGATAAATGTAATTTTAGTTTTAATTATCATGATATAAAATAATGGTGGTGGCCTTTTGGTGGACGTGTTTTTTTCTTTGGGGGGGGGGGGGGCATTTATTTTATTCTTGGACCCAGGCAGCACAATGTCTTGGGCCAGCCCTGTCCGGGTTCATTGTGAACTGTCTGCATTACTTTGCAATACAAGTTCTTATATCACACTTGGACCGTGTTATTCCCTCCGCACCGCGCTGCATCCCACCTACAATCTCACCAGGCAGGGTGTCAGGAGCCCCCCAAACTGTTCTATATCATTTGGAATTGGTTGCTGCTCTGTGATGCACAATTTTTTTTCGGAGCCTGGTTTGGATTCCCATTAAATTCAATGGGACTTCGAATTCAGCCATTCCAGATTTTTTGCGAATATTGGTCAAACTACAGCTAATCAAACTTTTTATTTTATTATATATTTTTTAAATCATAAACCAAATCTAAACAGTGCCAATTTTTATATCTTTCAAGGAACCAAATCTAGGTTTTGGTATATTTTTGGCTATATAGACCAAAAAATCGCTATTCGACCCTTCACATTTTCGCTGTCTGAAAGCTTCTCTGACCACGTAGTGATTGACTTGCCAGCTGTGTTAAAATAAACATACCTTTTCAAAATCAGTAGGTTTCCCCCAGTGAACGGTTCTTGTAATGTCAGTCGTTCCATCCCTATAAAACAATAAATGTTGGTCTAATTTAAGCCTAGTTGAACTTTCACTTGAAATGAGCTACACACATTCCATTTCCATCAAAATAAAAAAGGTGTCCAAAAGGCCCATTCGTAGTGGGTTTTCTGCATTTTGGGGGTGGAGGAACTTGACTGGCCCGCACAGAGTCTTGACCTCAACCCAATAGAACGCCTTTGGGATAATTTAGAACGGAGACTGCGAGCCAGGCCTTCTCGCCTGACCTCACAAATTCTCTTCTGGAAGAATAGTCAAATATCCCCATAGACATCCTCCTAAACCTTGTGGACGGCCTTCCCAGAAGAGTTGAAGCTGTTATAGCTGCAAAGGGTGGGCCAACTCAATATTGAACCCTACGGACTAAGACTGGAATGCCATTAAAGTTCATGTGCATGTAAAGGCAAGCGTCCCAATACTTTTGGCAATATAGTGTATCTGTAAGGGGGTAGTTCTTTCCAATGGCCACAAGTGTAGGGTGCATTCTTCCCACTGACCATCACACTAATGTATCATGAGTTGTAGATATAGTTGTAGATATAGCCCACAGGTGTGCGCACAGGGTGTGCTGGATGTGTTGGGCACACCTTAATCACCCCATGTGCATTAGCATTATCTATGGGCAGTAACAGGTGGGTGGATGGGGGGATGCCAGTGGCCAGTGTAATTGCCTCTCTTATATTAAAGGCTAGGTTCAACCTCAGGAACACATTACACCCGTATTTAGGGTGTACCATAATATGCTCCCAATCAGCCATCTCCCACCACCAGAGCTTCCTCCCTCTGACAGCAGGTGGCGCTTATGTGGGTTTGAGCTTTGGGGTGCACACCTTAATGCAACAGGCTGCGCACACCTTTGATATAGCCATTTTAAGGAAGGGGTTCCCTGAGACCAGAAAGTTATTTCAAGGGTTCCCCATTTTTAATGCAGGGCAAAAGGGGCAGCTATGGGGTTATGACTAAGGCCTTATAGGCTGAAACGCGTCAACTGATTTAATCAGCGTTTGTTCACTGTGGCTATTTAATAAAATTAA
Organism: Lithobates septentrionalis; assembly: GCA_037952835.1. Lineage (NCBI taxonomy): Eukaryota > Metazoa > Chordata > Amphibia > Anura > Ranidae > Lithobates > Lithobates septentrionalis. The sequence continues at coordinate 341,403 of JBBDGP010003756.1, forward strand.
GAAATTTTAAGAGCCACAACCAGAGTGTGGATCAATTTTTCTACAAAAGGGGCAGCTGCCCCGGGGCCCAGTCGTTGTTGTGGGGCCCAAATGAGCACACAATGCCAGAAAATAGTTGATAAGTGGATTCGGGAGGGCCCAAAAAAATGTTTGCCCCAGGGTCCAATCAATATTAAAGATGGCCCTGCCCTGTTGTGGAAAGGTTAAGAAAGTCTGAGTTAAGGTCTGGCTAGTAGTAGTTAGTCACACTGAACCAGACTTCTTCTGTATGGCTGGAGATATTTCACCACTCAGGCAAGTGGGTTCCTCGCGGTTCAAATGAGTGCCATGAGCCTACTCCAGGTTTTTTACCTACGCGGGATGTTGGGGTTTATAACTCTGAGAATTATCATATAGAAAAATGACTTCATCTTCTTAGAAGTTAATTATATAGAAGTTAAAGGAAAATTCTTCAGAAGAATACTCACAGAAACTGTCCTCCAGAGTCCACCAGGTACATTTCATTCACAGTCAGCTGTCGGTTGGTCTCATTTGTCGCGCTGCAAAAACGAACAGCTGAACTAATTAGGACTTATTCACATGGGCGGATGGGGGGAATGTAAAAGTAGATGATTGAGCCACAGTTTTTCCATGCCCGGGCTGCCCACCCAAACAAGGATATGCAGCTGCTCGGGATGGTCAACCCAACGGAGTGGTTCAGCCTTATGAGGATTAAAACAGGTGGTGAGGAGGTGACGTATCTCGTCCTAGCTGTCTGTCAACCACCCTCTGGAAAGAAATTCTCTTTGGAGGGGTGGTAAGGGGTGTCACAAGTATGAAGGAACCCCTAAAGTCAAATTACAAACTCCTGAGAGCTTCTGTCATTTACCATTTAAAGTACAACTAAACAAAATAAATATGTCCAAGGCTATGCCAGATAATAGAGCAGGTATTATGAGGTCCATGAAAAGATGCATATTCCAGGAAGCTTCTGAGAAACGTCAAAAAGATGATGGCAATGTGGGAGACGAGAGGTAAGAAAATGTGGAATAGAATTCCACAAGAAAATTGTTTTAGCCAGCTCTGTAGATTACGTCAAGAACAGGCTGGGTGTGTTTCCAAAGGCACAAAACAGAACTGGAAAATAATATTTATAAACAATATACATTTTATTTATTATGATTTATGGAATTTCTGGTTGCCTTAGGGCTTCCCTTCTCAACCAGGATTCTGTGGAACCCTGAGGTTCTGGGGGCTCCCTGAGCTTTTGCTGACTGACCTCCCATTTGATGGTGCCTGCAAAGATCCAGGGCCAATGCCACTTGGCAGAATCAGCTCCATAACACCTCTGTAAGGGGCATTTCTTCCCACTGACCACCAATGTAGGGGACATTCTTCCCACTGATCACCAATGTAAGGAACATTCTTCCCACTGATCACCAATGTAAGGGACATTCTTCTCACTGATCACCAATGTAAGGAACATTCTTCCCACTGACCACCAATGTAAGGAACATTCTTATAACTGATCACCAATGTAAGGAACATTCTTATCACTGATCACCAATGTAAGGAACATTCTTCCCACTGACCACCAATGTAAGGAGCATTCTTATCACTGATCACCAATGTAAGGAACATTCTTCTCACTGATCACCAATGTAAGGGACATTCTTCTCACTGATCACCAATGTAAGGAACATTCTTCCCACTGATCACCAATGTAAGGAACATTCTTCCCACTGATCACCAATGTAAGGAACATTCTTCCCACTGATCACCAATGTAAGGAACATTCTTCTCACTGACCACCAATGTAAGGAACATTCTTCTCACTGATCACCAATGTAAGGAACATTCTTCTCACTGATCACCAATGGAAGGAACATTCTTCTCACTGATCACCAATGAAGGGACATTCTTCTCACTGATCACCAATGTAAGGAACATTCTTCTCAGTGATCACTAGGGATGAGCCGAACACCCCCCGGTTCGGTTCGCACCAGAACCCGCGAACGGACCGAAAGTTCGCATGAACGTTAGAACCCCATTGACGTCTATGGGACTCGAACGTTCGAAATCAAAAGTGCTCATTTTAAAGGCTAATTTGCATGGTATTGTCCTAAAAAGGGTTTGGGGACCCGGGTCCTACCCCAGGGGACATGTATCAATGCAAAAAAAACTTTTAAAAACGGCCGTTTTTTCGGGAGCAGTGATTTTAATGATGCTTAAAGTAAAAAAAAAAAAAGTTAAATTTTCCTTTAAATATCGTACCTGGGGGGTGTCTATAGTATGCCTGTAAAGTGACGCGTGTTTCCCGTGTTTAGAACAGTCCCTGCACCAAATGTCATTTTTAAAGGAAAAAATCTCATTTAAAACTGCTTGCGGGTTTAATGTCATGTCGGGTCATGGCAATATGGATGAAAATCAGTGAGACAAACGGCATGGGTACCCCCCAGTCCATTACCAGGCCCTTTGGGTCTTGTATGGATATTAAGGGGAACCCCGCACCCAAATTAAAATAAGGAAAGGTGTGGGGCCACCAGGCCCTATATACTCTGAACAGCGGTATACAGGCGGTGCAAACAAGACAGGGACTGTAGGTTTGTTGTTACAGACACTCTAGTTGGAATGCAGGAACGAGCCCTGCTGCAAAGTATTACATCAAAAATTGTAATTACACGCCCCTGTTAAACAGGGGCTGAAAAATTGTGCCTTAGGCACTGGTGGTGGCGCCCAGAACCAAAAATGTTCTTACAAGCTATCAGCGTGATGATTGAGGAGGAAGAGGATAATTACTCAGGGATAGTCACTCAGCATCAGCATAGGCAGTCTTTGAAGGGATCTGAGATTTCAAAAAAAATTATTCGGTTACATCAGCATCAGGTGCTTGGTAGCTGGTGGTGATCCAAGACTGATTCATTTTTATGAAGGTCAGCCGATCGACCGAGTCGGTGGACAGACGCACCCTGTGATCGGTTACCACGCCTCCAGCAGCACTGAATGTGCGTTCCGAAAGAACGCTGGATGCAGGACAGGCCAGTAGCTCAATTGCATACTGTGCAAGCTCTGGCCAGTGATCCATCCTCAAGACCCAGTAACCCAGAGGATTTTCGGTGGGAAAGGTGTCCAAGTCTGATCTTGCCCCTAGGTATTCCTGCACCATGTAAAACAGACGCTGGCGATGGTTGCTGGAACCGATCATACCTTGGGGCTGCGGACCAAAAAATTGTCTGAACGCATCGGTCAGACGGCCACCTTCTCCACCGCTCCTTCTTTGACTGACCGAAGCCTCAGCAACACGTTGTCCAGAAACAGGAGTTTGTAACCTCCCAGTCTCTGGGAACGCATTGCACAGACCTTTCTGCAAGGCCTCCTGAAGATGTTTCATCCTCTGCTCCCTCTGCGATGGCAAGATAAGGTCCGCAACCTTACCCTTGTAACGTGGATCAAGGAGGGTTGCCAGCCAGTATTGGTCCTTCTCCTTGATACCACGAATACGAGGATCCTTACACAGGCTTTGCAGGATCAGGGAGGCCATGCAGCGTAGGTTTGCTGAGGCATTCGGTCCGCAGTCCTCTGGGTCACTAAGGATGACAATGTCCGCAGCCACCTCCTCCCAGCCACGTACAAGTCCATGTGTTTCTTGGGACTGATCCCTTAAAGACTGCTGCTGATGCTGAGTGCCAGGCTCCACCTCCATACTGACACAATCTTCCTCCTCCTCCTCCTCCTCGTCCTCTTCCTGTGTGATCGGCGGGCACGCAGGAACACTGTCTGGATAAAGGGGGCCTTGAGAGCTAAGGAAGTCCTCCTCTTCCTGCCTCTGTTCTGCCTCAAGTGCCCTGTCCATTATTCCACGCAGCGTGTGCTCCAACAGGTGGACAAGGGGGACAGTGTCACTGATGCATGCACTGTCACTGCTCACCATCCTCGTGGCCTCCTCGAATGGTGACAGGACAGTGCATGCATCCCTGATCATGGCCCACTGGCGTGGGGAAAAAAAACCAAGCTCCCCTGACCCTGTCCTGGTGCCATAGTCGCACAGGTACTCATTGATGGCCCTCTGCTGCGTGTGCAGCCGCTGCAGCATGGCCAACGTTGAGTTCCACCTGGTGGGCATGTCACAGATTAGGCGGTTCTTGGGCAGGTTAAACTCCTTTTGGAGGTCCGTCAGCCGAGCACTGGCATTATATGACCGGCGGAAATGCACACAGACTTTCCTGGCCTGCCTCAGGACATCCTGTAAGCCCGGGTACCTGCCCAAGAACCGCTGCACCACCAAGTTAAGGACGTGAGCCAAACAGGGCACATGGGTCAGTTGTCCCTGTCGGAGGGCAGAGAGGAGGTTGGTGCCATTGTCGCAAACCACCATTCCTGCCTTAAGTTGGCGTGGCGTCAACCACCTCTGAACCTGCCCCTGCAGAGCTGACAGAACCTCTGCCCCAGTGTGGCTCCTGTCCCCCAAGCATACCAGCTCAAGCACCGCATGGCATCTTTTGGCCTGCGTACTTGCGTAGCCCCTTGAACGACTACGGAGCACCGCTGGTTCCGAGGAAGAGGCCATGGAGGAAGAAGAAGAGGAGGGGGTGGAGGAGAGAGGTGTGTCACAATCAGCATTTTGGAGGCGTGGTGGCGGAACAACCTCCAACACTACTGCACCTTGTCCTGCATCCTTCCCAGCTGCCAGCAGAGTCACCCAATGCGCCGTGAAACTTAGGTAACGTCCCTGTCCATGCCTGCTGGACCATGAGTCAGCGGTAATATGCACCTTACCGCTGACCGCCCTGTCCAGCGAGGCATGGACATTGCCTTCCACATGCCGGTAGAGAGCCGGAATCGCCTTCTGTGAGAAAAAGTGGCGTTTGGGTACCTGCCACTGAGGAACCGCACATTCCACAAACTCACGGAAGGGGGCAGAGTCTACCAACTGAAAAGGCAGCAGTTGAAGTGCTAGCAATTTTGCCAAGCTAGCATTCAACCGCTGGGCATGTGGATGGCTGGGAGCAAACTTTTTTCGGCGGTGCAGCAGCTGGGGCAGGGAAATTTGCCTGGTACAATCTGACGTCGGTGTACCAAAAGCAGATTGCCCACAAGTACTTGGCTGTGACACACCTAATTCTACACCTTCATTCCTCTCACTGCAGGTCTCAGAGAAGACTGGAGGTCTAGTGGGCTTGGAAATCTCAGCTGATGAGGAGCAAGGAGAGATCCTCTTTGTTCTTTGGTGTGGGTCTTTTAGATACGCTTGCCAACGAACTGCATGGCAGGTCAACATATGTCTGGTCAAGCATGTGGTACCCAAGCGGGAGATGTTTTGGCCACGCGAGATACGCTTGAGACATATGTTGCAAATAGCAGCGGTGCGATCTGATGCACTCGTCTCAAAAAAGGCCCACACCAAAGAACTTTTTGAATAACGCGCAGAGACTGTAGCGCCCTGCACATGTGGAGCTTTGGGGTGTGATGCAGTCAATGTGCTGCCCTTAGGCTGGCCCCTGGAGGGCATCCTGCCTCGTTGGTGATGTGCCGCCTCCTCCTCTCTCCTATCAGGCACCCACGTTGAGTCAGTGACCTCATCATCCCCTCCCTCCTCATCACTGGAGCAAACCTGGCAGTATGCTGCAGCAGGGGGAGCATGACTGCCAGATTGCTGTCCTTCTTGGGCACCCCCTCTGTCCGTGCTCATGTTACTGCCTTCATCGAGCTCAGTATCATCATCAGAGCCTTCCAAATGCTGGGCATCCTCCTGGAGCATGTACCCAACACTGTGGTCAAACAGTTCGAGGGAATCCTCAGGAGGACATGGTGGAGCTAGGGAAGGAGTCACTGATGACATTGAGCTGAGGGAAGAGGCCGCTGCTTTGCCAGACAAAGCACCCTGGGCATGGGTGAGAGAGGATGAGGAGGATGAGGACGGCTTGGTCATCCACTCGACCAAGTCTTCCGCATGTTGTGGCTCAACACGGCCAGCTGCCGAAAAAAAGGCCAAGCGTGTCCCATGGCCACGTGCTGATGAGGATGCACCGTCTCCACGACCAGCACTAGACACAGAGCCTGCTTGCCCTCTCTTATTGGCTTGTGACTGTCTGCCTCTCCTTCTTGGCCTTCCAGACATACTAATGGCCTGTAGCTGCACTAAGCTGGGATAGAACACCAGTAATTTTCTTCAGGTAGCTTTATATACTGTAACCAGACAAGCCTGCCTGTCAGTAGGAAGATAACAGGAACGGATCTAGCTGAACACTGTGAGCAGGACGCACTGTACTAAATGTAAATAGTCTAGCTGCCTGACCGTGGTACTAATAGGATCAAATAGAACACCTGTAATTTTCTTCAGGTAGCTTTATATACTGTAACCAGACAAGCCTGCCTGTCAGTAGGAAGATAACAGGAACGGATCTAGCTGAACACTGTAAGCAGGACGCACTGCACTAAATGTAAATAGTCTAGAAGATAACAGGAACGGATCTAGCTGAACACTGTGAGCAGGACGCACTGCACTAAATGTAAATAGTCTAGAAGATAACAGGAACGGATCTAGCTAAACTGAATACAGTGTATATATATATATGCAACACCTGGGATGCATATATATACACAATACACTGTAAGTGCAGCTAACTGACTGACTGTTCTGCCTAATCTATCTAACTCAAATCAAATGACACTGTCTCTCTCTATCTCTCAGCACACCGGAACACACACTACACAGGGCCGCCGTGCAGGCGGCCTTATATAGTGTGGGGCGTGTACTAAATCCCCTGAGCCATAATTGGCCAAAGCCACCCTGGCTTTGGCCAATTACAGCTCTCTCTACTGAAGGCGCTGTGATTGGCCAAGCATGCGGGTCATAGTGCATGCTTGGCCAATCATCAGCCAGCAATGCACTGCGATGCCGCAGTGAATTATGGGCCGTGACGCGCCACACGAATTTGGCGCGAACGGCCCATATCGTTCGCAATTCGGCGGACGGTCGAACAGCCGATGTTCGAGTCGAACATGGGTTCGACTCGAACACGAAGCTCATCCCTACTGATCACCAATGTAAGGAACATTCTTCTCACTGATCCCCAATGTAAGGAACATTCTTCCCACTGATCACCAATGTAAGGAACATTCTTCTCACTGATCACCAATGTAAGGAACATTCTTCTCACTGATCACCAATGTAAGGAACATTCTTCTCACTGATCACCAATGTAAGGAACATTCTTCTCACTGATCACCAATGTAAGGAACATTCTTCTCACTGATCACCAATGTAAGGAACATTCTTCTCACTGATCACCAATGTAAGGAACATTCTTCCCACTGATCACCAATGTAAGGAACATTCTTCTCACTGATCACCAATGTAAGGAACATTCTTCTCACTGATCACCAATGTATGGAACATTCTTCTCACTGATCACCAATGTAAGGAACATTCTTCTCACTGATCCCCAATGTAAGGAACACTCTTCCCACTGATCACCAATGTAGGGAACATTCTTCTCACTGATCACCAATGTAAGGAACATTCTTCCCACTGATCACCAATGTAAGGAACATTCTTCTCACTGATCACCAATGTAAGGAACATTCTTCTCACTGATCACCAATGTAAGGAACATTCTTCCCACTGATCACCAATGAAGGGACATTCTTCTCACTGATCACCAATGTAAGGAACATTCTTCTCACTGATCACCAATGTAAGGGACATTCTTTCCACTGATCACCAATGTAAGGAACATTCTTCTCACTGATCACCAATGTAAGGGACATTCTTCTCACTGATCATCAATGTAAGGGACATTCTTCTCACTGATCACCAATGTAAGGGACATTCTTTCCACTGATCACCAATGTAAGGAACATTCTTCTCACTGATCACCAATGAAGGGACATTCTTCTCACTGATCACCAATGTAAGGAACATTCTTCTCACTGATCACCAATGTAAGGGACATTCTTTCCACTGATCACCAATGTAAGGAACATTCTTCTCACTGATCACCAATGTAAGGAACATTCTTCTCACTGATCACCAATGTAAGGAACATTCTTCTCACTGATCACCAATGTAAGGGACATTCTTCTCACTGATCACCAATGTAAGGGACATTCTTTCCACTGATCACCAATGTAAGGAACATTCTTCTCACTGATCACCAATGAAGGGACATTCTTCTCACTGATCACCAATGTAAGGAACATTCTTCTCACTGATCACCAATGTAAGGGACATTCTTTCCACTGATCACCAATGTAAGGAACATTCTTCTCACTGATCACCAATGTATGGAACATTCTTCTCACTGATCACCAATGTAAGGAACATTCTTCTCACTGATCCCCAATGTAAGGAACACTCTTCCCACTGATCACCAATGTAGGGAACATTCTTCTCACTGATCACCAATGTAAGGAACATTCTTCCCACTGATCACCAATGTAAGGAACATTCTTCTCACTGATCACCAATGTAAGGAACATTCTTCTCACTGATCACCAATGTAAGGAACATTCTTCCCACTGATCACCAATGAAGGGACATTCTTCTCACTGATCACCAATGTAAGGAACATTCTTCTCACTGATCACCAATGTAAGGGACATTCTTTCCACTGATCACCAATGTAAGGAACATTCTTCTCACTGATCACCAATGAAGGGACATTCTTCTCACTGATCACCAATGTAAGGAACATTCTTCTCACTGATCACCAATGTAAGGGACATTCTTTCCACTGATCACCAATGTAAGGAACATTCTTCTCACTGATCACCAATGTATGGAACATTCTTCTCACTGATCACCAATGTAAGGAACATTCTTCTCACTGATCCCCAATGTAAGGAACACTCTTCCCACTGATCACCAATGTAGGGAACATTCTTCTCACTGATCACCAATGTAAGGAACATTCTTCCCACTGATCACCAATGTAAGGAACATTCTTCTCACTGATCACCAATGTAAGGAACATTCTTCTCACTGATCACCAATGTAAGGAACATTCTTCCCACTGATCACCAATGAAGGGACATTCTTCTCACTGATCATCAATGTAAGGGACATTCTTCTCACTGATCACCAATGTAAGGGACATTCTTTCCACTGATCACCAATGTAAGGAACATTCTTCTCACTGATCACCAATGAAGGGACATTCTTCTCACTGATCACCAATGTAAGGAACATTCTTCTCACTGATCACCAATGTAAGGGACATTCTTTCCACTGATCACCAATGTAAGGAACATTCTTCTCACTGATCACCAATGTATGGAACATTCTTCTCACTGATCACCAATGTAAGGAACATTCTTCTCACTGATCCCCAATGTAAGGAACACTCTTCCCACTGATCACCAATGTAGGGAACATTCTTCTCACTGATCACCAATGTAAGGAACATTCTTCCCACTGATCACCAATGTAAGGAACATTCTTCTCACTGATCACCAATGTAAGGAACATTCTTCTCACTGATCACCAATGTAAGGAACATTCTTCCCACTGATCACCAATGAAGGGACATTCTTCTCACTGATCACCAATGTAAGGAACATTCTTCTCACTGATCACCAATGTAAGGGACATTCTTTCCACTGATCACCAATGTAAGGAACATTCTTCTCACTGATCACCAATGTAAGGAACATTCTTCTCACTGATCACCAATGTAAGGGACATTCTTTCCACTGATCATCAATGTAAGGGACATTCTTCTCACTGATCACCAATGTAAGGGACATTCTTCTCACTGATCACCAATGTAAGGAACATTCTTCTCACTGATCACCAATGTAAGGAACATTCTTCCCACTGATCACCAATGAAGGGACATTCTTCTCACTGATCACCAATGTAAGGAACATTCTTCTCACTGATCACCAATGTAAGGGACATTCTTTCCACTGATCACCAATGTAAGGAACATTCTTCTCACTGATCACCAATGTAAGGAACATTCTTCTCACTGATCACCAATGTAAGGAACATTCTTCCCACTGATCACCAATGTAAGGAGCATTCTTCCCACTGATCACCAATGTAAGGAACATTCTTCTCACTGATCACCAATGTAAGGGACATTCTTTCCACTGATCACCAATGTAAGGAACATTCTTCTCACTGATCACCAATGTAAGGAACATTCTTCTCACTGATCACCAATGTAAGGAGCATTCTTCTCACTGATCACCAATGTAAGGAGCATTCTTCTCACTGATCACCAATGTAAGGAACATTCTTCCCACTGATCACCAATGTAAGGAACATTCTTCTCACTGATCACCAATGTAAGGGACATCCTTTCCACTGGCCATGATTTAGCAGGGGTTCCCAGAGACCTGAAAATTATTTCAAGGGCTCCTCTGGGGTAGATAGGTTGGGAAAGGCTGCTTTAGAGGACCAGGAAGACTGTTTGCGCAAATTAGACCATGCTGCTATATAAGGGTTGTTGCTTTCTACTAGATCATCCATGGTCTAGGGTTCCAAGAATGCAGGTGTGTTTTAAGTGGTTCTAAAAGCAGAAGTTTTTTTTTTTACCTTAATGGATCTCATGTAGGGTTGCACCGATACAGTTTTTTTATAGGCGAGTTTGAATACCGATACTTTCGGTCAAGCACTCGCTGATACTGGAGTACCGATACTTTGCGGTGCAATTTGCATCAATACAAAAAAATTAAAAAATTGGCGCAAATTGCACTGCAAAGAATCGCATGCAATTTGAACAGGAATGCAGTGATATTCCTGTCCGAATTGCAAAGCGATTTCTCCTACCGCTCGTGTGTGTGTGTGTGTATAGAAAGGGATTAAAGCGCCATCTAGTGGACAGTTGAAAAAATGTTAGAACTCACAGTACGTATCTGGCAGCAAATCAGGGCCCCCTGGAGGTGTTCACAGGGCTGGAGGAGAAGTTCCATTCATGAGATTCGGGCAGGAATCCCACCGCATTCCTGTTCAAATTTTAAGCGATTCTTTGCGGTTTGATGATTTGCGCCCATGCATTTTGTATTGACGAAAATTGCACCACAAAGTATCGGTTTCGGTATCGGGAGCATTTGGGCGAGTACCGATACCCGCTCAAATGCATGGTATCGGCATCAGAGGTGGTTTGTTTTATCTTTTATCTTAATGTCCATAGTCTGAGCATGGGTGCACTATAACAGTGGCACAAACATTCATAACATTTGTAGCATTACCTGTAATGTGCGAGAGCCGCATTCAAACCGCCGGCAGAAATGGTTTCAAAACTTGGCCCTTTAGCATGTGCCTGCTTCCTGTAATGGAAAATAAATGCAATTAATAAAACACACCTTAAGGCTGCATTCACACCTGAGCATAGCGTCTTTGAGCGCTTTTCCGGCATTTTTTTGCGCTGTTTTATGCGTGATTTTGGTTCATTTTTGCGCGACTTCAGGGATCTCCTAAAGGTGGACAGGTTAGGGGCTGATCGGACATACTGAGGCAGGGAGTTCCAGAGGATGGGAGAAGTCCTGAAAGCGAGCATGGGAGGAGGTGACAAGGGAGCTAGAGAGCAGGAGGTCCTGGGAGGAGGTAACAAGGGAGTTAGAGAGAAGGAGGTCCTGGGAGGAGGTAACAAGGAAGTTAGAGAGCAGGAGGTCCTGGGAGGAGGTAACAAGGGAGTTAGAGAGAAGGAGGTCCTGGGAGGAGGTAACAAGGGAGCTAGAGAGCAGGAGGTCCTGGGAGGAGGTAACAAGGGAGTTAGAGAGAAGGAGGTCCTGGGAGGAGGTAACAAGGGAGCTAGAGAGCAGGAGGTCCTGGGAGGAGGTAACAAGGGAGTTAGAGAGAAGGAGGTCCTGGGAGGAGGTAACAAGGGAGCTAGAGAGCAGGAGGTCCTGGGAGGAGGTAACAAGGGAGCTAGAGAGCAGGAGGTCCTGGGAGGAGGTAACAAGGGAGTTAGAGAGAAGGAGGTCCTGGGAGGAGGTAACAAGGAAGCTAGAGAGCATGAGGTCCTGGGAGGAGGTAACAAGGGAGCTAGAGAGCAGGAGGTCCTGGGAGGAGGTAACAAGGGAGTTAGAGAGGAGGTCCTGGGAGGAGGTAACAAGGGAGCTAGAGAGAAGGAGGTCCTGGGAGGAGGTAACAAGGGAGCTAGAGAGAAGGAGGTCCTGGGAGGAGGTAACAAGGGAGCTAGAGAGAAGGAGGTCCTGGGAGGAGGTAAAAAGGGAGCTAGAGAGAAGGAGGTTCTGGGAGGAGGTAACAAGGGAGTTAGAGAGGAGGTCCTGGGAGGAGGTAACAAGGGAGTTAGAGAGAAGGAGGTCCTGGGAGGAGGTAACAAGGGAGCTAGAGAGAAGGAGGTCCTGGGAGGAGGTAACAAGGGAGCTAGAGAGCAGGAGGTCCTGGGAGGAGGTAACAAGGGAGCTAGAGAGAAGGAGGTCCTGGGAGGAGGTAACAAGGGAGCTAGAGAGAAGGAGGTCCTGGGAGGAGGTAACAAGGGAGCTAGAGAGCAGGAGGTCCTGGGAGGAGGTAACAAGGGAGTTAGAGAGAAGGAGGTCCTGGGAGGAGGTAACAAGGGAGCTAGAGAGCAGGAGGTCCTGGGAGGAGGTAACAAGGGAGCTAGAGAGCAGGAGGTCCTGGGAGGAGGTAACAAGGGAGTTAGAGAGAAGGAGGTCCTGGGAGGAGGTAACAAAGGAGCTAGAGAGAAGGAGGTCCTGGGAGGATGCATTGAAACGCGTCATCTGACACGTTCAGACGCCATTTTCGTTGCCTTTACTCCAGTGAATTGTGCGCTCCACGCTGGTCCTCTTCCTGTTCCAGCTTCCGGTTTCTGGGTTCTGGTGTCTGAGACGATCACTGCACTGCCTTGCTGACATCAGGGATCTCCCGTTCCCTCCTTGGTAGAGCCTCCACCGGCTGAGGACAGCACACTACGGACAGCCTCCGAACATCTTCCAGAAGCGCATTGCACACCCTTGGGACCCTTCACTGCGAGCCGCTGCGGTTTTTCCTATGGGCTATCCTCATGCTAATACATGCCTTACCCTTACTGAGCTTTTGTGAGTAGCCATTTGGCCGTTCCTTTTTATATTTATTCAATAAAGTTATATCTGATACTGCACTTAGATTGGCGCACCTTGTTTTTCCTCCAGTATACTATACGGCCTGCCCTATATACTCAGCAGAAAATTGGGCCTTTGGTGGTGGTACCAGAACACTGTAAGTCCTCACAGTTACTCTTGGTGGGCGCTGGAACGGGCCCTGCTGTGAAATATTATATCAAGAATTGTAATTACATGTCCCTGTTGAACAGGGTTAGAAAAATTGGGCCTTGGGTGCAGGTCAGGTGCATGCTTTGGCCAATCATCATACAGCAATGCAATGCAATCTTGCAGTGCATTATGGGGCATTCCGCGGACATTCGAATTTTCCCCCGAACGCCCCATAATGTTCGGTTCGTTTTAGAACAACCGAACACCCGATGTTCGAGTCGAACCGTGGGCTCATCCATAATTGCCATGACTGTAATTCTCTCTGAGCCATTGACCTCAAATAAATATACACTCACCGCCGGTCACTTTACCTGTTCAGTTGCTTGGTAACACAAATTACTAATCAGCCAATCACACGTCAGTAACTCAATGCATTTAGGCATCTAGATGTGGTGAAGATGACTTGCTGAAGTTCAAACAAATGGTGGAAGAAAGGGTATTGTAGTGACTTTGAATGTGGCATGGTTGTTGGTGGCGGACGGGCTGGTCTGAGTATTTCTGGGATCTTCACACACAACCATCTCTCGGTTTTACAGAGAATGGTGGGAAAAAGAGAAAATATCCAGTGAGCGGCAGTTGTGTGGAGGAAAATGCCTTGTTGAGGTCAGAGGAGAATGGGCAGACTGGTTCCAGATGATAGAAAAGCAACAGTTACTCAAATAACCCCTCATTACACCCAAGGTATGCAGAATACCATCTCTGAACACACAACACATCCAACCTTGAAGCAGATGGGCTACAGCAGCTGAAGACCACACCGGGTGCCACTCCTGTCAGCTGAGAACAGGAAACTGAGGCTACAATTGGCACAGGATCACCAAAATTGGACGATTGGAAAAACGTTGTCTGGTCTGATGAGTCTGGATTTCAGCTGCGACATTCAGATGGTGGGGTCAGAATTTGGTGCATGGATCCATCCTGCCTTGTATCACCGGTTCAGGCTGGTGGTGGGGGTGTAATGGTGTGGGGGATGGGATATCACCGGTTCAGGCTGGTGGTGGGGGTGTAATGGTGTGGGGGATGGGGTATCACCGGTTCAGGCTGGTGGTGGGGGTGTAATGGTGTGGGGGATGGGATATCACCGGTTCAGGCTGGTGGTGGGGGTGTAATGGTGTGGGGGATGGGATATCACCAGTTCAGGCTGGTGGTGGGGGTGCAATGGTGTGGGCGATGGGATATCACCGGTTCAGGCTGGTGGTGGGGGTGTAATGGTGTGGGGGATGGGGTATCACTGGTTCAGGCTGGTGGTGGGGGTGTAATGGTGTGGGGGATGGGATATCACTGGTTGAGGCTGGTGGTGGGGGTGTAATGGTGTGGGGGATGGGGTATCACCGGTTCAGGCTGGTGGTGGGGGTGTAATGGTGTGGGGGATGGGATATCACCGGTTCAGGCTGGTGGTGGGGGTGTAATGGTGTGGGGGATGGGGTATCACCGGTTTAGGCTGGTGGTGGGGGGTGTAATGGTGTGGGGGATGGGGTATCACCAGTTCAGGCTGGTGGTGGGGGTGTAATGGTGTGGGGGATGGGGTATCACCAGTTCAGGCTGGTGGTGGGGGTGTAATGGTGTGGGGGATGGGATATCACTGGTTCAGGCTGGTGGTGGGGTGTAATGGTGTGGGGGATGGGGTATCACCGGTTCAGGCTGGTGGTGGGGGTGTAATGGTGTGGGGGATGGGGTACCTGAGTATTGTTGCTGACCATGTCCATCCCTTTATGACTACAGTGTCCCCATCTTCTGATGGCTCCTTCCAGCAGGATAATGCACCATGTCACAAAGCTCCAGTCATCTCACCACTGGACAATGAGGTCCCTGTACTCCAATGGCCT
Source organism: Lithobates septentrionalis (assembly GCA_037952835.1). Taxonomy (NCBI): domain Eukaryota; kingdom Metazoa; phylum Chordata; class Amphibia; order Anura; family Ranidae; genus Lithobates; species Lithobates septentrionalis. The sequence continues at coordinate 356,435 of JBBDGP010003756.1, forward strand.
CCACACTCACCACATCTCATCCAATGGAGTGCCTTTGGGATGTGGTGGTGTGGAGGCCATGGATGTGCAGCCAACAAATCTGCAGCAACTGTGTGATGTTATCAGGTCACTATGAAGCAAAATCTCTGAGGAACGTTTCCAACACCTTGTTGTAGCTATGCCACCAAGAATGAAGGCAAATGGGGGTCCAACCCGGGACTAGAAAGAGGGACCTAATAAATTGTGTATAAGGCTTTTATTTGGTACACAATTGTAATAAATATCCTGATAAATGTTTTTCCTTCTTCAGCCTACTTTACTATGACAAAAATAACTTTTCTTTTTCCACTTTAACATCAAACTTCATTACATTCCTTTCTATAATTGAGAACGATTCCTCTCGGGATTTAATACTCTCTCTCACAATCCTATTTTACCAAAAGAAGTTCCCGGATTGACCGGAATGAAAATAATTTCATTAAAATACCATCACTGACATCTAAAATGATTAAAGTTGAATCTCCAGCAAACAAAAAAGTCTACAGATTTATCTGCCAGTGGATTTGTATTTCTGTCAGTCCAGTCCTGAGGTTTACACAGCTCCGCCAAACAGCAGACCCTGATTGACGACCTGACTTTTCGATCCTGCAGTTCAGCAAATACAGATAGGTCACGTCCCCCACCCCCAGCAGGGGTATATCTACCGCAAAGCAATCAAGGCGTTTGCTTTGGGTGGCATTTCCCGGGGGGGGGGGGGGGGGGCGGTGCCACCCTCAGGCAGAAGGGCAGAGTCGACTCTTTAAGCACCTCCCCCCCACTGTTTTGACAAATGACGTTCTGGGTCAGAGGGCATTATCCCACTCGCCACGCTCACATGCCCAGTCAGCGACCCCCCAATCCTATGACGCGGCTCTTTACCCATGTGATCAACGGTGTCCAATCACAGCCGGTCACATGTAAACACGGAAATGCTGGTTATCGGCTCTCCTCACAAAGACAAAGTGTGAGGAGAGGAGAGCTGATCAGCGGCATCTCCTCACAGGGGAGACCTGTACAGATAATCAGTGCCCAGCAGTGATGCCAGTCAGTGCCCATCACTGCCTCCCACCAATGCCCATCAGTGCCACCTATCAGTACCCATAAGTGCCGCCTATCAGTGCCAATCAGTGATGTCAGTCAGTGCCCATCAGTGATGCCAATCAGTGCCCATCAGTGCCAACTATCAGTGCCCATAAATGCCACCTATCAGTGCCCATCAGTGATGCCAATCTGTGCTGCCTTTCAGTGCCCATCAGTGCCTCCCATCAATGCCCATCAGTGCCACCTATCAGTGCCCATCAGTGATGTCAGTCAGTGCCCATCAGTGATGCCTATCAGTGCTGCCTTTCAGTGCCCATCAGTGCCTCCCATCATTGCCCATCAGTGCCACCTATCAGTGCCTATAAGTGCTGCCTATCAGTGCCCATCAGTGATGTCAGTCAGTGCCCATCAGTGATGCCTATCAGTGCCCATCAGGGATGGCAGTCAGTGCCCATCAGTGATGCCAATCAGTGCTGCCTTTCAGTGCCCATCAGTGCCTCCCATCAATGCCCCACAGTGCCACCTATCAGTGTCCATAAGTGCCGCCTATCAGTGACAATCAGTTCCTCCTCATCAGTGCCCATCAGCGCCCATCAGCGCCGCCTATCAGTGCCCATCAGTGCCACCTATCAGTGCCAATCAGTGCCTCCTCATCAGTGACCATCAGTGAACGTTAAAATTTACTTATTAACAAAATTTTATAACAGAAACAGAAAACATTTTCAAGATTTTCTGACTTTTAAATTTTTTTTAGCAAAAAATAAACCCCCCAGTGGTGATTAAATACCACCAAAAGAAAGTTCTATCTGTCTTTAAAAAAATGATAAAAATATCATATGTGTACAGTGTTGCACGACCGCGCAATAGTCATTAAAAGTGTGAGAGCGCTGAAAGCTGAAAATTGGCCTGGGCAGGAAGGGGGTGAAAGTGTCCGGTAGGTGAGTGGTTATTCACTTGGTCGGTCTTTTGTTGGTTGTAGGGGGATGATATGCAGCTGCAGGCATCACCCCGGTACCATTTTTCTTTTAGAGCCGGCGGTCGGCTCTCTTGTAATAGCAATTGCAGCGGCTTACTAGTCGGGGGTTCCACCCCACTGCTGCCTTTACCGGACTCTCTCGTGCGATTAGGGACCCGGTCATTATGGTATGTCTGCTTTTATTATAACATGGTAGTCGGGGCCAGGGACTTGGCTTCAATATTTATACTCCCAGCACCATTGTCTGAAGCCAAAGGAGAAAGATTTGGGAGTCAAAGCCAAAAAAAAAGCAATGATAGTGATCTATCAAACTCTAACACTGATCATCTGTCAGGGTCAGCAATAAGCACCAGCAAGTGTCATGGCCAGCAATGATAACCTCCAGCAATAACCACCAGAAATAGTAATCCTCAGCATGTGTCAGGGCCAGCATTACGAGTCAGGAGATCACCAGGTTGGAAGGGTCACTTTGTGGTGGGGGGGCCACAGTGTCATTCATAGTTGAGTGGTTGGGAGTCATCATTTCAAGGCCATGACTGTGGTGTAGGTCTTATTGGTCTAGGATGGGACACATAGGTCCAACTAATGTTGGTGATAATTTTTATTTAATTAAACGGTAGGTGTGCTTTGAGGATCTTATTTATAGTCACACTGTGATCACTGGAGAAAGATTTAGGAAATCAAGGCCAAAAGATCTATTAAATAATGAGCTATCAAACTGTAACACTGAGCATCTGTCAGGGTCATCAATAAGCATAAGGAATTGTCAGAGGCAGCAATGATAACCCCCAACAACAACCACCCGAAATAATAAGCACCAGCAATAATAACTCCCAGCAAGTGTCAGGGCCACCAATGATAACCCTCAGTATCTGTCAGGGCCAGCATTATGAAGCAGGAAGTCATCAGGAAGGGTCACTTTGTGGTTGGGAGCCACAACGTCATTAGGTGGTTGGGGGTAGAGTTTTCCTCCTATTAGGGGTAGTTGTGAGGGTCATCATTATTGGTCTTTTAGGTCTAGGATGGGACAGATATGTCCTACTGATGTTAGTGATCATTGGTATTTTAATGAAACTGTACTTGTATTTTGAGGATCTCATTTATAGTGAAGCTGTGAATAAAGGAGAAAGATTTGGGGAATCAAAATAAAAAAAAAGCAATGAAATAGTGACCTATCAAACTTTAACACTGATCATCTGTCAGGGTCAGCAATAAGCACCAGCAAGTGTCAGGGCCAGCAATGATAACCTCCAGCAATAACCACCAGAAATATTAATCCTCAACATGTGTCAGGGCCAGCATTAAGAGTCAGGAGATCAACAGGTTGGAAGGGTCACTTTGTGGTGGTGGTGGTGGGGGGGGCACGGTGTCATTCATGGTTCGGAGTTCCGTTGTTCTGTGTTTGGGAGTGGTTGTGAGTCATCATTTCAAGGCCATGGCTGTGGTGTAGGTCTCATTGGTCTAGGATGGGACAAATAGGTCCAACTGACGTTGGTAATCATTTTTATTTAATGAAACTGTAGGTGTGCTTTGAGGATCTCATTTATAGTCACACTGTGGTCTCTGGAGAAAGATTTAGGAAATCAAGGCCAAAAAAACTATTAAATAATGAGCTATCACACTGTAACACTGAGCATCTGTCAGGGTCAGCAATAAGCCCCAGCAATTGTCAGAGCCAGCAATGATAACCCCCAACAACAACCACCCGAAATATTAATCCTCAGCATGTGTCAGGGGTCAGGAGATCCCCGGGTTGGAAGGGTCACTTTGTGGTGGGGGCCACAGTGTCATTCATGGTTGAGTGGTTATGAGTCATCATTTCAAGGCCATGGCTGTGGTGTAGGTCTTATTGGTCTAGGATGGGACAAATAGGTCCAACTGATTTTGGTGATCATTTTTATTTAATGAAACTGGGATCTCATTTATAGTCACACTGTAATCACTGGAGAAAGATTTAGGAAATCAAGGCCAAAAAAAACCTATTAAATCAGGAGATCACCAGGTTGGAAGGGTCACTTTGTGGTGGGGGGCCACAGTGTCATTCATGGTTGAGTGGTTGGGAGTCATCATTTCAAGGTCATGACTGTGGTGTAGGTCTTATTGGTCTAGGATGGGACACATAGGTCCAACTGATGTTGGTGATCATTTTTATTTAATAAAACTGTAGGTGTGCTTTGAGGATCTTATTTATAGTCACACTGTGATCAATGGAGAAAGATTTAGGAAATTGAGGCCAAAAAATCTAATAAATAATGAGCTTTCAAACTGTAACACTGAGCATCTGTCAGGGTCAGCAATAGGCCCCAGCAATTGTCAGAGCCAGCAATGATAACCCCCAACAACAACCACCCGAAATATTAATCACTCCCAGCAAGTGTCAGGGCCACCAATGATAACTCTCAGCATTATGAAGCAGGAGGTCACCAGGATGGAAGGGTCACTTTGTGGTGGGGAGCCACAACTTCATTAGATGGTTGGGGGTACAGTTGTCCTCAGTTTAGGGGTAGTTGTGAGAGTCATAATTTTTGGTCTTTTTGGTCTAGGATGGGACAGATATGTCCTACAGATGTTAGTGATCATTGGTATTTAATGAAACTGTAGTTGTATTTTGAGGATCTCAAAAGTGTTGTCTTGAGTTTATGGGTGGTTGTGAGTCGTCATTCCAAGGCCATGGCTGAGGTGTAGGCCTTATTGGTCTAGGAGGGCACAAATATGTCCGACTGATGTTAATGATCATATTATTTAACAAAACTGTAGTTGTGCTTTAAGGATCTCATTTAGAGGGACACTGTGATCATTGGAGAAATATTTTGAAAATCAAAACCAAAAAAAAGCAATGAAAGAACGAGCTGTCAAAGTATTAAACACACTTACGCTCGTAGTCCATCCACATAATGTGCGCCACTCAGTTCAGTCACTGTATTGGTAGGAACGTTCTTTTCCAACCACACCAAATACTCAATGACTGCCACAGCATCTCGGATCTATGACACAAAAAAAAATGTTACTCATTTCTATGGGAAAATCTTGACACCCAGGACAAGAAACCACAGGGGAGTAAATATGTTAGTTGGTGTAAAAGAATATTTATAGCCCATCTCCGGGAATCACAGTCTCCCCTCATCTTGAAACACCAACCTGGTACTAACATGAGCCAGGTATCCCTATAGCAAGTTATAGTACCTTTACCTGCCCTCTTGCTATTGGTTGTCATCAACTTATGAGCTAAAAGGGGGCCTCAAATGCGGCCCCTGATATCACCAAAGGGCCACGCATAATGTTTAATATATGTAATGCTTGAGAAGACTGCCGAAGAACTGCAGATCTCATAGAGGAAAGGAAGGTCAGAGAGTGTGGACATGCTACATTGTTGGCGGGGGTATATGCTGGAGAAGACAATACGAAACTGGGAATATGTTACATGAGGCTGGTAGAGATCAATGGTATTCTACAGGCTCCCCCGATGACGTCTGTTGTGACGAAACGCATCGGGACGGGCCAGGATTTAGTTTTACTAGACTATGAGTTTCTTCTTCCTTCTATGGGATCTATTTTGCCTGGTTTTTTGGAGCTCATGAATGTGCCATCTATCAGAAGATCTTTTGGAGGCTTAATGGCCGCACGTCTAGAGCATTGTTTGACCATATCCCTTACATGGTCACATGCCTTTTGGTAAAGTATTCTATGTGCACATAGGGTGAGCATGTGGTGTGTGAAGAGTCCTTTTGATGTACAGTACATATGGTGGAATATTAGTGCCGTTGCACATTGTTTTCCCGGATTCCTTCTTTCTTTACATGGACATTTGGAAATATGGACTTCCTTTTTTTGATTGTATTATTTCTTTTGTGTTTTTTGAGCATTTCTTTTTGTTTCACAGGTATCATTTTTAAGAGCTGCACTTATATGTATGATTTTTTTAAGGATATGGTGTCACAAATCTTAGTCTGCATTCACTCCTGAGTGTAATGTCTTCAAGCGTTTTTTTGCATGTTTTTAATGCACGATTTTGGCGCATTTTTATGTGGAATTTGCATGCTTTTTTACATCGTTTTTTGAGCTTTGACATTTTTTTTTAAGCCAATAGAGAGAACTATCATCTGTTGCATCATTTGTTGCTAGGTTTTTCAGCTTTTGTAGCTTTTCCATAACTTTTATTTCTTTTATTGTTATTATTATTATACATTCTTATAGGGGTTAGAATTAAGGTCAGGGTTAGGCTTAGGGGTTGGGGTTATGGTTAGGATTATTTATTATTAATTTTAATTTTCTTGCTAAGGTTAGGGTGTGAATAATACTATTGCTACTATTACTAATAAAAATTGAAAAAACACATGTAAAATAAATGCACAAATAAAAAAAAATAATCATCAATAAATATTATATAAGCCAATAAATAATAAATAAATACTATGTAATAATAAATATATAATTAACCCCTAACCCTTAAAAAAATTATAATAATAAATAACTAAACACCCTAACCCTAACACAAAATAAATAAACGATTAATAATAATAATAATAATAATAATAATAATAAAATAATAATAAATAATTAAACACCCTAACACAAAATAAATAAATAAATTATTATTTTTAATAATAAAAAAAAATCTTAAGGTTAAATAAATAATTATTAATTATAACAATAATAATAATAATAATAATAATAATAATAAATAAACAATTAACAGCCTAACACAAAATAAATAAATACATGATTATTAATAATAATACTTTTTTTTTTAAGGTTAGGGGTTAATTATTATTTATTTATTATTACATATTATTTATTTATTTTATTTATTTATTGTTTATTTATAATGATTTTTAGTTATTTGTGTATTTATTTTACATTTATTTATTTATATATTATTACTATTTTTTGGCCCGGTGATTTTTCACAGAAGGTCACTTCATAGTTTTATTATTATTGGTCATTAACATGATATAAAAAAATTAAAAAAGTTACTCACATGGCAGTTCTTCAGTAACTGCTGCTCCTTCTCATTTTTCACAGATTTTGTTCTCATGATTGGGGAGTAGCTCTCCGATAGAAGTTTATCCTGCAGATAATTTAGAAAAGGGATGAATTAATAAATAATATATATATATATATATATATATATATATATATATATATATATATATATATATATATATATTTACAGAGCGGCAAGACCTGTGATCAGCGAGTCAAGGAGACCCGGGTGATAACAGATCGGAGTAAGGGGCCGATCCGACTCCCTTACCATGTGATCAGCTGTCAGCCAATGAGAGCTGATCGTGTGATGTAAACAAAGCTGGTAATTGGCTATTTTTTGTCCTCACACTGAGAAAAAAAATCCAATCACAGGCGTCTGTCAGAGGGACATCACTCCCTCACACAGAGGGCCACCGCTGCCTCATCTGTGCCCACCAGTGCCACCTACCTGTCCACAACAGTACCTCTTATCAGTGCCCACCAGTGCTGCCTATCAGTGTTACCTGCCAGTGCCTATCAGTGCCCACCAGTGCCTCCTATCAGTGCCCACCGGTGCCACCTACCAGTCCACAACAGTGCCTCCTATCAGTGCCCACCAGTGCCACCTATCAGTGCCAATCAGTGCTTTCTATCAGTGTTACCTGCCAGTGCCCATCAGTGCCACCTATCAGTACTACCTATCAGTGCCACCTATTAGTGCCCTTCAATGCCGCCCATCAGTGCCACCCATCAATGCCCACAAGTATTGCCTCATCAGTGCCCGTCAGTGCCACCTTATCTGTGATTATTAGTGCAGCCTATCAGTGCCTATCAGTGCAGCCCACCAGTGCCAAACATCAGTGCCACCCGTCAATGCCCACAAGTGCCGCCTCATCAGTGCCCATCAGTACAGCCTATCAGTGCACATCAGTGCCGCCTTATCTGTGATTTTCAGTGCAGCCTATCAGTGCCTATCAGTGCAGCCCACCAGTGTCAACTGCCAGTGCCACCTACAAGTGCACAATAGTGCTGCCTATCAGTGCCCACCAGTCCCACCTGTCAGTGCCCACCAGTGCCACCTATCAGTGCCGATCAGTGCTGCCTATCAGTGTTACCTTCCAGTGCCCATCAGTGCCACCTATCAGTGCCCATCAGTGCCACCTATTAGTGCCACCTATCAGCACTACCTATTAATGCCACCTATTAGTGCCCTTCAGTGCCGCCCATCAGTGCCACCAATCAATGCCCACAAGTGCCACCTCATCAGTACCCATCAATGCAGACTATCAGTGCACATCAGTGCCGCCTTATTTGTGATTTTCAGTGCAGTCTATCAGTGCCTATCATTGCAGCCAACCAGTGCCAACTGCTAGTGCCACCCACCAGTACACAACAGTGCCACCTATCAGTGCCCATCAGTGCCATCTATCAGTGCCAATCAGTGCTGCCAATCAGTGCCTCATCATCAGTGCTGCCTATTAGTGTTACCAACCAGTGCTTATCAGTGCCCATCAATGCCCATCAGTGTCACCTATCAGTGCCCTTCAGTGCTGCTCATCAGTGCCACCTATCAGTGCCCTTCAGTGCCGCCCATCAATGCCCACAAGTGCCGCCTTATCAGTGCCCATCAGTGCAGCCTTATCTGTGCCTCTTAGTGCCCATCAATGAAGGAGAAAAATTACCTGTTTGCAAAATTTTATAACAAACTATGAATTTTTTTTTCAAAATTTTCCTTCTTTTTTGTTTGTTTAGCAAAAAATAGCCCCCCCCCCGCAGGGGTGATTAAATACCACCAAAAGAAAGTTCTATTTGTGTGAAAAAAAAAGATAAAAAGATCATTTGGGTACAGCGTTACATGACCGCGTAATTGTCATTCAAATTCCATTACATGGGCATTTCATGTCATGCGGGTAAAGGGATCATCGGGTTCCAGTGTTTCAAGCTAGAAAATGATCATCGGACATAAAAAAAAGGGAACAGTCTGGTTGAACCCAATTGGAATTTTTTTGCCAGGAACGAATGATTTCTTGCAATCAATTTCTGAAATATCCATTTTTCTTTTATTGAAAAAAAAAATAAAAATCTTACATTTAAAAAAAAAAAAAAATGTTATTTGCACGGCCGGCGTTGTGCTTTAAGGTCCCCAGCACATTCATACAAACACGCGGGTCAAAGAAGATTCAAGGGAAAGATAATGGAAAAGTGTGTCAAATACTTCCCTGGAGCCAATCCATGGCAGCGGACTACCACATGTATGTCGGGATTGGCAAAATGACGGTAAGTATTTGACAGCATGCTAAACCCACTCAGTTGGTTCCTCGTGATGCTCCTTCCCTGTACATCGCTAGGAACCAACTGGGCGGATTCAGTACGCTGCCATGGATTGGCGCCAGGAAAGGGAAATTACGGTAAGTATTTGATACAATTTTCCTTTAATATACATACAGAGGGGGGAAATAATGATTGGTTCCCCTGCAGATTGTGTAAGTTTTGCCCACTTACAAAGAAATGAAGGGTCTATAATTTTTATCACAGGTGTATTTTATATGATAGAGACAGAATATCAACCAAAAATCCAGAAAAAACTAACGATACAAATGTTATAAATGGAGTTGCATCTCAGTAAGTAAAATAACTACCGTATATACTCGAGTATAAGTCGAGGCCCTAATTTACCACAAAAAACTGGGAAAACTTATTGACTCGAGTATAAGACGAGGGTGAGAAATGCACAGCTACTGTAAGTGGAAAAGAGGTTCAACAATGCCCATTTGCAGCCTCACTGTGCCCATTTGCAGCCTCACTGTGCCCATTTGCAGCCTCACTGTGCCCATTTGCATGCCTCACTGTGCCCATTTGCGTGCCTTACTGTGCCCATTTGCAGCCGTAGGTCCCCCGAACTTCAAACTCGGAAGTTAAGGGTTCCTAGATGCCCCCTAGCTGCAGCCAAAGTTTGGGGTCTCTGAACCCAAAGGGTCCCGAAATGACATTGCTGCAGATGGACACAGTTGACCAAATTTGGGGCCCCGTATCTTGGGGCCACTTAGTGCTAGGAACCCCAAATTTAGTGTACAAACCCAGTGAAACTAGCACCATAAAATATCCAAAGCTGGGGTTTCTAGCACCGAGTGGCCCCGAGATACAGGGCCCCACAAATCGGTTCAGAAAATGTCAAGCGTTTTTCTGCAGCAGAGAATGACATTTTCTGAACCTAATTTGGGGCCCCGTATCTCGGGGCCACTTAGTGCTAGGAACCCCAGCTTTGGATATGTTATCGTATCCGTTCCACTGGGTTTGCACACCAAATTAGAGGTTCCTAGCACCAAGTGGCCCTGAGATACGGGGCACCAAAATTGGTTCGGAAAATGAAATTCAGAATTTCAAGACTTCGGAAATTCACAATTTGAAAATCTGAAATTTCTGAAATTCGGAAATTCGAAAATTTGAAAATTCGAAAGTAAGAACGAAAATTCAAAAGAATGGAAATCTGAAAATAAGAAATAAAATCCAAAACTTCGAAAGAACGAAAATTCAAAATAATAATATCTGACTAACTAATAATAACTATTAAAATTATAGGTATTGGAATTTCCTTTCAAATTTCAGAAATTCAAAATTCGATAATCCGAAAATTCGAAATTTCGGAAATGTGAAAATCCGAAAATAAGAACGAAAATTCAAAAGAACGAAAATCCGAAAATTTGGAAATTCGGACATTCAAAATTCAAAAATCCGAAATTTTGGAAATTTGAAATTCCGGAAATAAGAACAAAAATTCAAAAGAATGACAACCCAAAAATAAGAAAGAAAATCTGAAATTCGAAATAACGAAAACCTGAAAATTTTAAATAATAACTAACTAATAATAACTAACTATTAAATTATAGGTATTGGAAGTTCCTTTCAAATTTGGCTGTTAGTGAACGTAATCAATATGAATGTCTCTGTTACAAATTATCTGAAATAACCAATGCCGTATCTAAATTATTGGAAAGTAACAAATTAATAATAATAAATAACAATAATAATAATAAAAAAAACTTTTAATTATCATTATTATTATTATTATTAATAATAATAATTAATTCCATTCGTTTAAATTTGACTAACAGCCAAATTTGAAAGGAAATTCCAATACCATCATTTAACAGTTATTATTAGTTAGTTAGTTGTTATTTCGAATTTTCTGATTTTTTTTCGGATTTTCGGATTTTCGATCAACGAATGACCAGAAAAACAAAAACTAAAAAACAAACAAAAACGAATGAAACAAAAACTAACTAATTTTTCAGCAGTACACATGTCTAATTCTGCCCCCCACAGAATGGCTACAGTAGGTGCTCATGTGGTACACAGATTAGTCCTGTCCATGTAAGAAGGTTCTCCTAATGACAACTCGTTATGTGTATAAAAGACACCTGTCCACAGAATCTCTTCCATCCAATCCTCACCATCATGGGGAAGACCAAAGATCTGTCAGAGGAACGTCGGGGAGAAGATTGGAGACCTGCACAAGGCTGGAATGGGCTACAAGACCATCAGCAAGAAACTTGGTGAGTAGGAGACAATTGTTGGCGCGATTATTCGCAAATGAAAGAAATAGAAAATAACCATCAATCGTCCTCAGTCTGGAGCTCCATGCAAGGTTTCTCCTCATGGGGTGAGGATGATGATGAGAAAAGTGAGGGATCCGTCCAGAACTACACGGGAGGAGCTTGTGAAGGATCTCAAGGCAGTTGGGACCAGTCACCAAACAAACCATTGGTAACACAATACACCACCATGGATTGAAATCCTGCAGCCCCCGCAAGGTCCCCCTCCTCAAGAAGTCACATGTACAACCCGTCTAAAGTTTGCCAATGAACATCTAAATGATTCAGAGAAGGATTGGGGAGAAAGTTCTGGGATCAGATGAGACCAAAATTAAGCTATTTGGCATTAACTCGTTTGGTGGAAGAAAAATGCTGACTATGACCCCAAGAACACCATCCCTACAGTCTAGCACGGAGGTGGAACCATGATGCTTTGGGCTGTTTGGTACAGGCCGACTTTGCCGCATCAAGGGACCAATGGACGGGGCCATGTATTGTAAAATCCTGGATGAGAACCTTCTTCCCTCAGCCAGAACACTGAAGATGGGTCATGGATGGGTCTTCCAGCATGACAATGACCGAAAACATACCGCCAAGGCAACAAAGGAGTGGCTCAAGAAGAAGCACATTAAGGTCGTGGAGTGGCCTAGCCAGTCTCCAGACCTTAATCCTATAGAAAATGTATGGAGGGAGCTGAAACTTCGAGTTGCCAAGAGACAGCCAAGAAACCTTCAGGATTTAGAGAAGATCTGTAAAGAAGAGTGGGACCAAAATCCCTCCTGAGATGTGTGGAAACTGATCACCACCTACAAGAAACGTCTGACCTCTGTGATCACCAACAAGGGTTTCTCCACCAACTACTAAATCATGTTTTGCTTGGGGATCAAATACTTATTTTACTCACTGAACTGCAACTCCATTTATAACATTTGTATTGTGTGATTTTTTATGGATTTTTGGTTGATATTCTGTCTCTATCATATAAAATACACCTATGATAAAAATTATAGACCCTTCAATTCTCTGTAAGTGGGCAAAACTTACACAATCTGCAGAGGAGCAAATTATATATATATATAGATATACAGTATATATTTGTTATCTTAAGCCATTTCACGGGTTCACAGCAATGATGTAAACATGTCTCTGGTACGTAGGGGGTGTACGGGGGGTGTACAGGGTAAAAGGGGGGTATACGGGGGAGGAGGGAGGGTGTACGGGGGGGGGGGGTTGTACGTGGGAGGAGGGGGGGTGTTCAGGGGGGTGTACGGGGGTGGAGGGGGGGTGTACGGGGGAGGAGGGGGGGTGTACGGCAGGGTGAGAGCTGCTTTGGGTAAAATCTTTTCCCTATCTAGCCTGTGACTCAGCCCATTGGTCAGGCCGGGAGGACCACAAGCCTGCATCCTGTCCCACCAATCACTGCTGATTATTTTACCTTGGGTATGATTTCATACACTCCATAGTTGGTGTACTGAGATCCAATCCAAACTTTCACATTGCCCTTCACATAGTCTGTGAGGGTGTCCCGGACTTGGTCATACTCCAGGATCTGGACACACATGGACCCGGGGCAGTTGACGGTCAGATAGTTGCGGACGGCGCCTGTGACACGGCTGGTGTTGACAAACAATCTGCAGAGAGAGAGAGAGAGAGAGAGAGAGGGAGCGGAGAGATCGTTTAGGTTCAAATTCTTGTGCTTACTGCATTGAACACAAAATAAAAATCCATATTGCAGATTACCAACCCACAGATGTGGAGGCTGCATTAGTTTTCCTTATTTTCAGGTTTAAAACTCCTGTCAGATTTTTTTTGACCATCTGTGTCCCACTGGGGAGATTTTTCTTGACTTCCTGTCCCATAGCCAAAACAGGAAGTGAGAGGAAAACCCAACAAAGTGAGGGAATCCTAGGGTGCCACTAGAGCTAGTGTCCCCTTTGAAACATTTCCCCTCTATTCCTGTTTCAGTCAGATTTTTTTTTTTTTGCCAATTGTATCCCATTGATGAGATTTTCCTTGACTTCCTGTCCCATATCAAAACAGGAAGTGAAAGGAAATCCCTCCAAACTGAGGGAATCCTGGGGTGTCATCAGAACTAGGGTCCCCATTGAAAGATTTCCCCTCTAATCCTATTCCAGTGACATTCTTTTTTGACAATTGTATCCAACTGAGGAGATTTTCCTTGACTTCCTGTCCCGTAGCCAAAAAAGGAAGTGAGAGGAAATCTCAACAAAGTGAGGGATTCCTAGGGTGCCACTAGAACTAGTGTCCCCCTTTGAAAGATTTCCCCTCTTTTCCTATTTCAGTCAGATTTTTTTTTGCCAATTGTATCTCATTGATGAGATTTTCCTCGTTTTCCTGTCCCATATCCAAAACAGGAAGTTAGAGGATATCCCAATTAAAGCGAGGTAATCCCATGGTACCACCAGGACTAGTGCCCCACTGAAAGATTTCCCTTCTATTCATATTCCAGTGAGATTTTTTGCTATCTGTATCCCACTGGGGAGATTTTCCTTGACTTCCTGTCCCGTAGCCAAAAAAGGAAGTGAGAGGAAATCCCTCCAAAGTAAGGGAGTCCCAGGGTGTCACCACAACTAGTGTTCCCATTGAAAGATTTCCCCTCTAATCCTATTCCAGTGACATTCTTTTTTGACAATTGTATCCAACTGAGGAGATTTTCCTTGACTTCCTGTTCCGTAGCCAAAGCAGGAAGTGAGAGGAAATCCCTCCAAAGTAAGGGAATCCCGGGTGTCACCAAAATAGTTTCCCCATTGAAAGATTTCCCCTGTATTGCTTTTCCAGTGAGATTTTTTGCCATCTGTATCCCACTGGGGAGATTTTCCTTGACTTCCTGTCCTGTAGCCAAAAAAGGAAGTGAGAGGAAATCCCTCCAAAGTGAGGGAATTCCAGGGTCCCACTAGAACTAGTGTCCCCGTTGAAAGATTTCCCCTCTAAACCTATTACAGTGAGATTTGTTTTTGCCAATTGTATCCAATTGAGGAGATTTTCCTTGACGTCCTGTAGCCAAAAGAGGAAGTGAGAGGAAATCCCTCCATAGTGAGGGAGTCCCAGGGTGTCACCTCAACTAGTGTCCCCATTGAAAGATTTCCCCTGTATTGCTATTCCAGTGAGATTCTTTTTTTTTCCAAATGTATCCCATTGAGGAGATTTTCCTTGACTTCCTGTCCCATAGCCAAAACAGGAAGTGAGAGGAAATCCCTCCAATGTGAGGGAATCCCATTGAAAGATCTCCCCTCATTTACCTTTCTGAGGTCAACCCAAAATGTAAGATTCTCTTTTACTTTCACTTATGATGATAACGGTAAACAGGACAAATAGAGAGGGTCCCTAATGGGGACACAGCAATAAAAACCTGACAGGTCCCTCTCCACTCCATCCAAAATTAAAAAAAAGTTTTACCTTTTGTTTTAAACTTTGAAATCTTTATTTAAAAAAAAAAAAAAAGACAGACAACACATTTCAGGGAATGAACTCCCATTCTTCAGGGCTTGAACAATGATATGTAATGTAATCAGAATGAAATAACATAACATCTAACGTTTAAAAAAAAAAAAACTGGGAGCAAGCAGGCTCTTTAACTCCTTCGCGACCACGCTATAGCCGAATTATGGCTACAACATCACCACACTTTGCCGGGAGGCCGTCATATAATGTCCTCCTGTGCTCGCGCTGCCTGCATGCCCCCTGCGGCACACATCGGCTCAGCCCTCCCTCCTCAGAGCTCAGGTTTGCTCAGCTGTCAGTTAATTGCCAGAACTCATTATTCCACAGTGCAGTGGCGTCGCTAGGGGGTGGCTTTTGGGGCTATAACCCCGAATCTGGGGCCCATAGCCCTGAGTCTCTGCAGGGGTCCCCAAGGGGAGGGGAGGCTCTCTGGGGACCCTGATGTAAGTGGGGGCTCTCTGGGGACCCTGATGTAAGTGGAGGATCTCTGGGGACCCTGATGTAAGTGGGGGCTCTCTGGGGACCCTGATGTAAGTGGAGGATCTCTGGGGACCCTGGTGTAAGTGGGGGGCTCTCTGGCGATATACACACACACACACACACGTATATTACTGTATATACATGTGTATGCCCGCCCAAGCGTATGACTTTCTTTACTACGCTGCTATGGGCTCTAGCCCCAAAACTTTTGTAGACCTAGCAACGCCCCTGCCACAGTGACTCGCCTGGTGATCATATCCTGCTCGATACCAAGCCCTGCTGGCTATTTAAGCTGTATGGATTAGATCTCCTGTGCTTTCCCCTTGGTCAACATATCTAGAGACTCTCTGCTGTGTTCCTGTTTGAAGACTTGCCTGGCTGACGTCCCTTCTGGTTCCTGATCCTGTCTGCTGCTCTGATTACGCTGATCTCTGGCTCCCTGATTTCCTGGCTTTTTCTGACTACCCAATTTGGTTATCGAACCCTGGCTATGTTTTGGCTACATTTATTATTTGTACCATTTTTTACCACTATATTAAAATGTTGTGATTTTTTACTGCATTTTCTGTCTCCGTCTGATTCTAGGCTCCTGACAGGAGGCTAAGGCCATAAATTCAGAAGATCCAGGCAATACACTTGCTGGTAATATTTTTTCCAGGTTGAATGAGCAGGATCACCGCATGGATCAGTTTGCCATGGCGTTACAAAATGCTCCTGAGTCGCACGGCTCACCTGGAATCTCCCACTGTGGCTGTTCCGGAACAACCTGTGTTGCAGGTCATCTCTGCTGCTGCTCCAGTCTCTGTGCAGGCACCCACCTCGAGTATTACCTCTATAAGAGGTATGTCTGGTTCCGCTCCGCTTCCCCATCGATTTGGAGGCAATCCAGTCCAATGCAGAGGGTTTCTCAACAAGATTGAGATATACTTTGAGATGTTGCCCCAGGCGTTTCCCACGGACAGAAGCAAAGTAGGCTTTGTGATATCTTTGCTTTCCGAGAGAGCCTTGGCCTGGGCAAACCCTCTATGGGAGGCACAAAAACCTGTTGTCCTGAGTTACCCAGACTTTGCGGCTTCCTTTAAAAGGGTATTTGACATTCCCGTACGCTCCAATTCTGCTGTCAAGAGCCTCATGTCCATCAAAGTATAAGAACTGTTGCCGACTACGCTATTGAGTTCCGTACTCTGGCAGCAGAGGTTGCTTGGAACAATGAGGTCCTGGTGGCTGCTTTTTCTCATGGTCTCTCGGATAACATCGAAGATGAGATTGCAGCCCGAGATATACCCACTGAGCTGGAGAAGTTGATCACGTTTGCCATTCTCATTGTCTCCAGACTCTGAGAGAGACCTTCCTTTAAGGAGCACTTGCGGAAGCCTCCTGTATGTTTTGCTTCGAGCTTTGCAGTCCTACCCCTGCCTCTCTCACCTCCCATGTCTCCTGGTACTGAGTCTGCCAGTGATGTAGAACGCATGCTGTTGGGCTTCACACGTCTCTCTGCGGATGAGAGGGCCTTTAGGGGGAGGGAGAGATTGTGCCTTTATTGTGGCCAGGCAGGTCACTTTTTGAAGTCTTGTCCTACCGGTCCGGAGGAGCGCTCTTGGGTCTCATCCTCAGGCGTACATGCTCCTGTCCTGCTCCGTGCTTTCCATAGATGCTTTCCCTTCAAACCTGGTGGCCCTCTGAGGGGGAAGGGTTGTTGAGGAGGGGGTAATGTCAGGGCTGGACTCAGCCCTCCCTTCTCAGAGCTCAGGTTTGCTCAGCTGTCGGTTAATTGCCAGAACTTATTATTCCACAGTGACTCACCTGGTGATCATATCCTGCTCTTTAACAAGCCCTGCTGGCTATTTAAGCTGTATGGATTAGATCTCCTGTGCCTTCGCCTTGGTCAATATATCTAGAGACTCTCTGCTGTGTTCCTGTTTGAAGACTTGCCTGGCTGACGTCGCTTCTGGTTCCTGATCCTGTCTGCTGCTCTGACCACACTGATCTCTGGCTCCCTGATTTCCTGGCTTGTTCCGACTACCCGATTTGGCTACCGAACCCTGGCTATGTTTTGACTATGTTTACTATTTGTACCATTTTTACCACTATGTTAAATGGTGTGAAATTTACTGCATTTTCTGTCTCCATCTGATTCATGGTTCCTGACACTATATTGCTCATTGCTTAGGACTACTGTGTTTGGGTCAAATGCTAAAGCAGCCAACCAGCCAGGAAACAGGTGATATGGCAGGAAAGCTGGATACTCTGATAGTAAAGGGGTGTTATGCTTGGCCCCTTCACTGGTGACCGGTTCCCCACATACTGAGAGGGGTGTCGTGGCACAGAGGATCTATGACTTAGCCTGGAGTCACTGGGAGAGAGATATGGTGAAGGGGCCTCGGCAGGAGAACAAGCATGGCATTATGAAGAAGTGTGTTTCCTGCATCCAATAGTAACATACAGACATTGTCACTGAGAGTGAGGTGACAGGACTGCTGGGTTGGTGGAGACCTGCTAATGAACCCATTAATGATGTGCCTCAGAACTGGTGATACACTATCCAAATGACCCAGTCTCCAAAACCCAACACCCAGAGTCATTTTTAGGCTCCCCCTTCTGTGTATTCTCTGGTGGGATGCTCTGGTGGGATGCTGTGTCTATATCCCTCACCCCTAACTAGACAGTAACTAGAACCTTGAGGGCCCTGGTGCAAGAAACCAAGAAGGGCCTCCCTGACCACTGGGACCCTTTCCATCGGTCCCTGGGCCCTTCAACCTGGTCCCCGGACCCTTCCCTCTGAGCCCAGGGCTCTTACCACTGATTCCAGGACCGTTTACTCCCGCCGTAGAGCCCTTTATAAGCCATGGTTCACACTGCTGCAACTTATCACGTGACATGCAACACGCATTCATTTCATGGATGAATCTTAATCAATGCGATTCAAGTTGCAGAGACAAAAAAAAAAGGTTCCTGCCGCCCTGGTCCACACTGCTGCAACTTATCATGTGACTTGCGACATATACAGTGACTTGAAAAAGTATTCTTACATTTCCACATTTTGTCATGTTACAACCAAAAACGTAAATGTATTTTATTGGGATTTTATGTGATAGACCAACACAAAGTGGCACATAATTGTGAAGTGGAAGGAAAATGATAAATAATACAAATAAATATATGAAAAGTGTGGGGGGAGGGGCATTTGTATTCAGCCCCCTTTACTCTGATGCCTCTAACAAAAATCTAGTGGAACCAATTGCCTTCAGAAGTCACCTAATTAGTACATAGAGTCCACCTGTGTGTCATTTAATCTCAGTATAAATACAGCTGTTCTGTGAAGCCCTCAGGGGTTTGTTAGGGAACCTTAGTGAACAAACAGCATTATGAAGGCCAAGGAACACACCAGACAGGTCAGGGATAAAGTTGTGGAGAAGAATAAAGCAGGGTTAGGTTATAAAAAAAATCTCCCAAGCTTAGCAAGACATGGCCGTCCACCTAAACTGAACGGCCGGGCAAGGAGAGCATTCATCAGAGAAGAGCCAAGAGCTCCATGGTAACTCTGGAGGAGCTGCAGAGATCCACAGCTCAGGTGGGAGAATCTGTCCACAGGACAACTATTAGTCGTGTTCTCCACAAATCTGCCCTTTATGGAAGAGTGACAAGAAGAAAGACATTGGTGAAAGAAAGTCATAAGAAGTCCTGTTTGTAGTTTGTGAGAAGCCATGTGGAGGACACAGCAAACATGTGGAAGAAGGTGATATGGTCAGAGGAGACCAAAATTCAACTTTGTGGCCTAAAAAAACAAAACGCTATGTGTGGGGAAAACTAACACTGCACATCACCCTGAACACACCATCCCCACCGTGAAACATGGTGGTGGCAGCATCATGTGGTGGGGATGCTTTTCTTCAGCAGGGACAGGGAAGCTGGTCAGAGTTGATGGGAAGATGGATAGAGCCAAATACAGGACAATCTTAGAAGAAAACCTGTTAGAGTCTACAAAAGACTTGAGACTGGGGCGGAGGTTCACCTTCCAGCAGGACAACGACCCTAAACATCCAGCCAGAGCTACAATGGAATGGTTTAGATCAAAGCATATTCATGTGTTAGAATGGCCCAGTCACAGTCCAGACCTAAATCACATCGAGAATCTGTGGCAAGACTTGAAAATTGCTGTTCACAGACGCTCTCCATCCAATCTGACAGAGCTTGAGATATTTTGCAAAGAAGAAGAATGGGCAGAAATGTCCTCTCTAGATGTGCAAAGCTGATAGAGACATCCCCAAAAAGACTTGTAGAGAAAGGGGGTTCTACAAAGTATTGACTCCGGGGGGCGCCATACAAATGCCCCCCACACTTTTCACATATTTATTTGTATCATTTATCATTTTCCGTCCACTTCACAATTATGTGTCACTTTGTTTTGGTTTATCACATAAAATCCCAATAAAATACATTTATGTCTTTGGTTGTAACATGAGAAAATGTGGGAAATTTCAAGGGGTATGAACACTTTTTCATGGCACTGTAACATTGCCAGGTCAAAACACATTCATTCCAATGGGTGCATCTTAATCAATTGGACTCAAGTCTCAGTGACAAAAAAAAAGGTTTTCTGCACTACTTTTCTGCGACTTTGGTGTGATTTGAGTGTCATAGACTGCATTGATAAATCGCAAAAGTCGCAAAGGAAGTTGCAAGGAAATCACAAGCAGGTCGGAAGCATGTCGCAGGGGTTACAGCAGTGTAGCGGGACCCTTTCACGTGTTCTACAGCGGCCCCCCTTCCTGCCATTTTGGAGCCCCTCCCACAGCAGCGGTGGAACGCCAGGGCCCAGTCACAAGTCCGGGTAGTTCTGCCCCTATCAATGAAACCCTTATGGGGGTGGGGGGCTTCTAAACTGTTTTAATTCTGTTATTTAGAGTGTTGTTGCATTCCTGAAATTGCCCCAGGGTCGTGTAATTTGGAGGCAAACAGTATTTAGCGGAATTTGTCTTCAGCTTTTCACAATACAAGTTCGGTACCTGATGGAGTCCTTAGTCAGCATTGCATAGGAGTAGAAGAAAGGGTTGTATGGAATGTCCTGTCCTCGGAGATTGAAGAGCCCTAAAGAAGGCAAAGAACGTGGTCAATGAAAAAGTGGTTCCCGATATACACTACATTTCCAGTTCTTGTGTATATATCATGGGGATGATGCCTCCTTTGGTATGGTAATATGAGGATCACCAAACATACCCTATATTGTCAAAAGTATTGAGATGCCGCCCTTGGCTTCCTCCAGTCATCAGGTCACCAGTGTAGGTCTATCTACCTAGACTCCTGCCTTTACACACACATGAACTTTAATGACATCCCAGTCTTAGTCCGTAGGATTCAATATTGAATTGGCTCCGCCCTTTGCAGCTTTAACAGCTTCACCTCTTCTGGGAAGGCCGTCCACAAGGTTTAGGAGTGTGTCTATGGGAATATTTGACCATTCTTCCAGAAGGACATTTGTGAGGTCAGGCACTGACATATATTCACACACATAAATTGGACTTGATAGACTTGTGTCTTTTTTCGACCTCACCTACTATGTAACTATGTTGGACGAGAAGGCCTGGCTCACAGTCTCCGCTCTAATTCATCCCAAAGGTGTTCCATCGGGTTGAGGTCAGGACTCTGTTAAGGCCAGTCAAGTTCTTCCACCCCAAACTCGCTCATCCATGTCTTTATGGACCTTGCTTTGTGCACTGGTGAGCAGTCATGTTGGAACAGGAAGGGGCCGTCCCCAAACTGTTCCCACAAAGTTGGGAGCATGAAATTGTCCAAAATGTCTTGGTATGCTGAGGCCTTAAGAGTTCCCTTCACTGGAACTAAGGGGCCAAGCCCAACCCCTGAAAAACAACCCCACACCATAATCCCCCTCCCACCAAATGATATGGACCAGTGCACAAAGCAAGGTCCATAAAGACATGGATGAGCGAGTTTGGGGTGGAGAAACTTGACTGGCCTGCACAGAGTCCTGACCTCAACCTAATAGAACACCTAATTAGAGTGGAGACTGCGAGCCGGGCCTTCTCATCCGACATCAGTGCCTGACCTCACAAATGCTCTTCTGGAAGAATGGTCAAACGTTCCCATAGACACACTCCTAAACCTTGTGGACAGCCTTCCCAGAAGAGTTGAAGTTGAAGTTGTTATATCTGCAAAGGGCGGAGCCAACTCAATATTGAACTCTACGGACTAAGGCTCCTTTCACACTTATACGACTTCAAAGTCGCACGATTTTACCGCGATTTCGCGGCCGCGATTTTGCCCGCGATTTGCCGCGATTTTACCGCGATTTGGGAGCAGTACTACTTTGCCACGCTTTTGGCATTAACAAATGAAAACATACAGTAGTTGGTATGAATCATAAGGGGGAACTCCACGCCAAGTTTTAAATAAAAAAACTGGCGTGGGTTCCCCCCCCCCAGGGGCATACCAGGCCCTTAGGTCTGGTATGGATTGTAAGGGGAACCCCCTACGCCGAAAAATCGGCGTGGGGTCCCCCCCAAAATCCATACCAGACCCTTATCCGAGCACGCAGCCCGGCCGGTCAGGAATGGGGGTGGGGACGAGCTAGCGGCCCCCCCCTCCTGGACCGTGCCAGGCCGCATGCCCTCAACATGGGGGGTGGGTGCTTTAGGGCATGGGGGGCACCCTGCCGGCCCCCCCACCCCAAAGCACCTTGTCCCCATGTTGATGAGGACAAGGGCCTCTTCCCGACAACCCTGGCCGTTGGTTGTCGGGGTCTGCGGGCAGGGGGCTTATCGGAATCTGGGAGCCCCCTTTAATAAGGGGGCCCCCAGATCCCGGCCCCCCACCCTATGTGAATAAATATGGAGTACATGGTACCCCTACCCATTCACCTAGGGAAAAAAGCGTCAATAAAAAACACAGTACACATTTTTTTAAAATAATTTATTAGGCAGCTCCGGAATCTTCTTCCGACTTCGGGGGTCCTCTTCCGACTTCGGGGGTCTCTCCGGCGTCTTCTCCCGGTGTCCGCATCTTCTGCCGGCTCCACCGCTATCTTCTGGCGCTCTTTTGCCAGCGGTGGTCCGGACTTCTGGATCGTCTTCTTCTCTCTTCTCTTCCAGAGATGTTGACACGACGCTCTCTCCAGCCAGAATGGTCTCTGTGCGCTCCGCAACGGACTTATATAGGCGGTGACCCCGCCCCCTTATGCCGTCACAGTCCCATGGCATGCTGGGACTGTGACGTTTTAGGAGGCATGGTCACCGGGTGATGACCACGCCCCCTTATGACGGCACAGTCCCAGCATGCCCCGGGACAGTGACCTCATAAGGGGGCGGGGTCACCGCCTATAAAAGTCTGTTGCGGAGCGTTCAGAGACCATTCCAGCTGGAGAGAGCGTCGTGTCAACATCTCTGGAAGAAAAGAAGAAGGCAGAAGTCAGAAGTCCGGACCACCGCTAGCAATTGAGCTGCAGAAGATAGCGGAGGAGCCGGCAGAAGATGCGGACACCGGGAGGAGACGGCGGAGAGACCCCCGAAGTCAGAAGAGGACCCCCGAATTCGGAAGAAGATCCCGGAGCTGCCTAATAAATTTTTTTAAAAACCTGTGTACTGTGTTTTTTATTGACGCTTTTTTCTCTAGGTGAATGGGTAAGGGTACCATGTACCCCATACTCATTCACATAGGGTGGGGGGCCGGGATCTGGGGGCTCCCTTATTAAAGGGGGCTCCCGGATTCCGATAAGCCCCCCGCCCGCAGACCCCGACAACCAACGGCCAGGGTTGTCGGGAAGAGGCCCTTGTCCTCATCAACATGGGGACAAGGTGCTTTGGGGTGGGGGGGCCGGCAGGGTGCCCCCCATGCCCTAAAGCACCCACCCCCCCATGTTGAGGGCATGCGGCCTGATACGGTCCAGGAGGGGGGGGGGGGCGCTCGCTCGTCTCCACCCCCATTCCTGACCGGCCGGGCTGCATGCTCGGATAAGGGTCTGGATTTTGGGGGGGACCCCACGCCGATTTTTCGGCGTAGGGGGTTCCCCTTAGATCCATACCAGACCTAAGGGCCTGGTATGCCCCTGGGGGGGGAACCCACGCCGTTTTTTTCATTTAAAACTTGGCGTGGAGTTCCCCCTCTGGATTCATACCAGACAGCTGTCAGCACTGCCTGTCGCTCATCGGGAAAGGAAAAAAAAGTTTTCCTTTCCCGATCAGCGAGCCAGGCTTGTGCTTACAAAGTCGTGCTGAAGTCGTGTCTATATTATTCAGGCACGACTTGCATGCTACTTCAGGGTTTAACATTGAGGTCTATGGAGTACAACTCGCATAGAAGTTGGACCAAAGTAGTGCAGGGACTACTTTCAAGTCGGCACGACTTAAAGTCGTGCCAATATGAATGGTAGTCATTGAAAATCATGGAGAATGACTTGTCATACGATTTTGCAGTACAAAATCGTGGGACAAGTCGTATAAGTGTGAAAGGGGTCTAAGACTGGGATGCCATTAAAGTGTATGTGTGTGTAAAGGCAGGAGTCCCAATACTTATGACAATATAGTGTATGTATGGACCACTGCTATTATTACAACATAAACTCAAGTTTGTCTGATAAGGAAGCAGCATGGCAGCTAATACTTTTTTTCCTTGAATAACTTCATCTTCAAACCTGGTCAGTGTGGAGGTGGTGGGATTCATTCTGAAGGACTGTAAAAACTATGTAACTGAATGAAACACTCCATACAAAACTTTTTTTTTTTTTTTTTTTGGATAGAGCGTAGAAAGCCCTATCAGGAGTTGTCTGTGTCCCCCATCAGGAGATTTCCCCTAACTTTCTGTTTCAAAGACAAACAAGAAGAAGAAGAAAACAAGAAAATCTCTCACAAGTTAGTAGGAATCTTTGACAGCTTTTACGGAAACAAGGGACCCCTTTGTAAGGTAAGCCATCCACTTCTGCTCCAAGGGGCAGCTGTAAAATTTGGGTAACAACTATTCGAACGAAAGCCTACATTTTGTTTTTCTTTTAATTAACAGAAAAGTATAGTATATTTTTCACCCAATGTATATTTTTGAGTTGCTACTTCCATATTTTTGGTGATAATATTAAAATATAGAGACGTCCACTAGAGGGAGCTCCATACATGATTTACACTGACTCCTCCTCACTCTGCCTAAGGGGCCATTTATAGTATTGCATTGCAATAATGCAGGCAAGGAACTGAAAAATGGACATAGGCAATTAGTTTGTTTTTTTAACGCATTTCTACAGTGCCACTCACCCCACTTCTGTGATTTTATCTTTTGTAAGTTCCCTTTGGGAACCAATTAGGGGAGGCTGCAACCCGATAGTATCCTGAGCGCGGAGTATACCATATTTTGACAATAAAACTCAATAGCAACTCAATAAAACTCAATAGCGCAAAAAGAGGGTAAAATCTGCTGAAGGGGTTCCTGGATCCAACTCTCCCTTGTGGGGTCAGGAAGGACTTTTTTCCACTCATTGGGGTGAAATAGCGATAGTCCCTCATGTGGGTTTGATTTGCCTTCCTCCTAATCAATGTGTCCTTATTTCTCCTTAGCTTTGTAGCCGTGTAACGGAAATATTTACACTTTTGTCCTGGCAACATTTCCTCTCGTTTTTTTTTTTTTTTTTTAACTTACATGCAGGTTCCTCCAGAGCGGAGAGAAGCAGAGCAGTTGGCTTTTGGGGGTGAACTTCCATCTGATTCCGAATTGTGTTGACCTTTTCCTGCCAGCTGTTCCCTGTAACACAAACGTTATATAAAGGTGACGATGACAACACTTTCACTACCGCATCCTTCATTTTTTTTTTGTATAATCAGCATTTATTTTCAAATCAACACATAACAAGACATGTCCAACAATTTGTAGAGACATAAAACCGACGACCACGCAGGGTCGTGTAGGTGACAATTATCCAGTGAGTAGGTTGAACAGAGACATATACAAAAGGAGAATTTCCAGGTATGGGGAGGGTCTGGGAGGCCCGAAAAGGGGGGGCAACAATGTAACAGTATAAAGGTTGCGGGGATGTGAGAGGCATAGATAGCGTAGAATCTATCCCAGAAGTATCCCAACCCCAGGGGTAAACCCTGGGTGGGTTGTCATCAGAGGTGTGCGAGGTGTATGGTCCGGTGGCCCGTGGCTGGGTCAAGGGGGGGGGCCCTGTAGCCTCCATCAAACCACCCCCAACCCCTCCGCACACCAGGGAAACCAGGGAGCAGCAGTTCGTGCCCAAACGGGACTGTCAGAGTTTCCAGTAATACTGGGTCTGTCCCACGGGCATTGGGGCTATGTGAGTCAACTTCTAACCAACAATCCCACATGAATTCCCCAAGTATCTGCAATATATGAACAAAAAGGAAATAAAAAAAGGGGGAAAGAGAATTTCATCTTGTAAAGCGTACTAAGAAAAGAAAGAACAGTAGAGGGGAGGAAAGGAAGAGGAAGGAGGAGAAAGGTGGAGAGGGTAGGGAGGTTGGACCAGGTTACCTGTAGATTAGAGATGAGCATCGTCCACGTCTGCACCGGGCACACCATGCCAGAGTTCAGGTATCTAAGAATAAAATTTAACCTCTATGGCTTACCCGGGGGGGGGGGGGGGGGGGGTTGGGACCACCCCCCGGGCTCTAGCTATCCTGAGGTCCTTAAGTATGGGATCCGCCAATTCCAATAATGCAATATCTAAACTAGAAGGCACCTTTGTCAGGATCTGAAGCATATTCAGTCCAGGGCGCCCAGATGCTATGAAATCGGTCTCTGGAACCCTTACAGGCAGCCACCCACTCCTCGGCCTCCCGAACCGCACTCACCCCATTGATCCACTCTTCTCGAGTGGGAATCCTGGACTTCTTCCAATAGATTGGAAGCAAGCGCTTCGCTGCATTCAACAGATGAGGCAACGCCCTTTTTTTGTACTGGTGGAGTGGGATCGGGGGGACATGCAGGAGAAAGTGTATCGGAGAGAAGGGGACATCTATCTATCCCAAAAGTGTTTAATCATGGGGCACTCCCACCACATGTGTATTAACGTTCCTCGGCGTCCACAGCCTCTCCAGCACAACTCGGATGTGGAGGGATAAAAACGGGTCAAGTCTGCTGGCACCCTGTACCAACGAGACAATAGCTTAAAATTCGTCTCCTGAGTTTTGGATACTATAGAGGACGAGTGGGTGAGGTGGTATAGGTGGGATAAATGCGTAAAAGTTAGCCCCAGGTCAGTCTCCCATAGCCGAACGTAGGCAGGTGTAGTTTGGGGGGGGCAGCCGAGCCTAGGAGTTGGTATAGTTCCGAAACTAGGTGAGGTGTCGTTGGTTCTTCCGCAGTGAAATTTCGTTCAAGTTGGGTGAGGGACGAGGAATCTCTAATCATGTGGCCGTGTACTTGGAAGAAGTGGTGTAGTTGCCTGTACTTCCAAAAGTTCATCTGTAAACCCTGTCTTCCAACAGGCAAGGCGTCATAACTCAAGAGTCTGCCGTCTTTCATGAGGTTTCCACAACTGGCGTCTCCACCTTCTACCCATGACTCAAAGAAGCCCACTTGCTCGCCTGGGGGGGAACCAGAGGAAACCAGCGGAGCCAATGGGGACATAGGGGGAGCCAACTTCAGCAGCGGGTTAATCTTATCCCAGACCGACAGCACCTGAGCCGCCAGGGGGGAGGTCGTCTCCGATAATCCCCTATGTTCCCGGGGCAACCAAGGTGCATAGGATAAGTTTCTACCTGCTAGGCATTTCTCCAGGGGAACCCAAAGTTTCGAGCGAGCATGGAAACGCCAGTCAAGTATCCTCTGTAGGGCTATGGCACGGTAGTATCGTCTGATGTCTGGAACTCCCAGGCCCCAGATCCTTCATTTGTTATGGATGGCTGGTAAGTTCATGAAAACCTGAAAAGAAGCCCATATGGTGTATGTGCCCCTGGAGTGGCAGTCCTGGGGTGCCATACAATCACTGTGAGTGAGCGTCTCTTTGATTTATGGCACCACAGTCATTGCACCATATGACACTTTTTTTTTTCCACCTGCCTCCTGGGCCGGGCCTTTGGGCTGGGACCGGAGGAGTTTTTGATTCCTGGCCGGAGGGCCTGGTCATTGTTTCACACAATGGCCACTTTTCACTCTCCTCTCCACTTCCTTCTCCCCCCACTTTCTTTTATTTAAGCCCTTTGTTTGTCACTTTTTTATTTTTATGTTAGTACACGTTGTTTGCACTTGTGACTGGTAGGGTTGTAGGTCCTCCGGCCTGCCCTGAAAGTCTTGGGAGGGGGGTGGACACGGCCTTCTGGCTTAGTTTACCCTTTCTCATGGTGTCTCCCTTCGGGGGGAGCCCCACCAAGTACTTGGGTGGGTCTGTTTCAGCAGACCCTCCAGAGAAAGGGGTCCATCTGGTTTTGGCCAGATGGACCAAGTGTAAAGTACCCCAGTCCCTGTCTGGAGCCTCATGCCCCCCCGGGGGGATCAGGGCAAGGCCCTCTGATTTTAGAGGGCTTTTGTACACCCGTTGCACGTTTTTGTGTTTCACTCTTTATGTGTGTGCACATCTTTTTGGCACCGGGTGAAGCTTTTGAATGTGTTTCACATGCCATGGGCTTTCAAACAAAAAAACAATCATGCCCACAGTCGTTTTAAGCGTGCATATGGTCCATTTTTTAGGGCTTATTTACATTTTTGTAATGTGTCAACATATGTGCACTAAATCTCACTTACACCATATTACCAAAAGTATTGGGAAACCTGCCTTTATGGAAATTTAATGGCATCCCAGTCTTACTCCGTAGGGTTCAATTTTGAGTTGGCCCACCCTTTGCAGCTACAACAGCTTCAACTCTTCTGGGAAGGCTGTCAACAAGGTTTAGGAGTGTGTCTATGGGAATGTTTGACCATTCTTCCAGAAGCGCATTTGCGAGCTCAGGCACTGATGTCGGATGAGAAGGCCTGGCTCACAGTCTCCGCTCTGATTCATCCCAAAGGTGTTCTATCAGGGTTGAGGTCAGGACTCTGTGCAGGCCAGTCAAGTTCCTCCAATCCAAAACTCGTTTATCCATGTCTTTATGGACCTTGCTTTGTGCACTGGTGCACAGTCATGTTGGAACAAGAAGGGTAATGATTAGGCACATCTGCACTGTGTGAAAGGCATTCTGGTCCTGTGGTGTCACTTGGGATGTCCAATAAAGGATCTTGGATCATTACTGTGGTGTGCAGCCAATTCTTTAAATTTTACTGTCTGCGGAGGTGAGCTGGGGCGGACACCCACCAGTTCCATTAGGCTTCCTCATCTCACCTGGAGCAGCGATTTTTTTCTTGTTCGGGCTATCCCCAAACTGTTCCCACAAAGTTGGGAGCATGGAATTGTCCAAAATGTCTTGGTATGCTGACGCCTTAAGAGTTCCCTTCACTGGAACTAGAAGAGGCCAAGCCCAACCCCTGAAAAACAACCCCCCACCATAATCCCCCCTCCACCAAATGATTTGGACCAGTGCACAAAGCAAGGTCTATAAAGACATGGAGGAGCGAGTTTGGGGTGGAGGAACTTGAGTGGCCTGCACAGAGTCCGGACCTCAACCTGATAGAACACCTTTGGGATGCTTTTTGCACTGGTCCAAATCATCTGGTGGAAACTCGCTCATCCATGTCTTTATGGACCTTGCTTTGTGGTGCAAACCATTTGGTGGAGGGGGGATTATGGTGTGGGGTTGTTTTTCAGGGGTTGGGCTTGGCCCCTTAGTTCCAATAAAGAGAACTCTTAAGGCTTCAGCATACCAAGACATTTTGGACAATTTCAGGCTCCCAACTTTGTGGGAACAGTTTGGGGACGGCTCCTTCCTGTTCCAACATGACTGCGCACCAGTGCACAAAGCAAGGTCCATAAAGACATGGATGAACAAGTCTTTAATAGTCAAAAATAATAGGCAACTAACACACTATAACATTCTGAAAATCAGACACGACCCATAATTTCTAGTGAAATGCACTGCAACCCATGTACATTGCCTTAAGGCATTGTGCTGCCATACAAAATTAATAATACTGTATATTGATTTTTACGCCAGGCTTGATGTGGGTTTTTCTTTGGTCACATAAACACTCCTTACTCCTTAGACATGTCAATGAATAATAAATCCGATAAATTTCATACCTAGAAATTCCTCAGGGATTGCATAGATTTCATTATTGGGCAGAGGAGGGCGCTGGCTCCCCCACACCACATCCACTAGATTGACGGATATTGATCGCAGAATCCTCCCAGATCCTTCAAACAAATTGTTGTACGACTCCCATTCATCTAGGAGAGGAACCAAAACAGAAAATATTTATACTGAAAATAAAAGAGAGATTACAGGAATATCTGTGTGGGTAGAACTTATAATAAGATCGATATACTTCCCAGGCCTAAAATGTAGGTGTTACATTTCAGTCTAACTTTAGGTGAAATGTGTCACTTTGCCAATTTAGGGTAATATTACAGGTGCTCTTGACAGTCCATTGGTTACCTGTGGCACACTTCCATGATGCTCCATTCTCACATTGGAGCTCTTGGAAATACCTGACACTTCCACTAATGGGGGAGCATTTGACCTTCTCCCCTTCCTCCTAAGATGCAATGCTTGGGCCTGAATGACTATTCACCCAACCTGAACACCGTCACATGATGGAGAGGAAAAAAAGTCTTTAACACTGTCTGAGCTTTGGCAACATCTATCATAAGGCTTACACAGGGATTTGACCAGCCTTTTTCAACCAGAGATCTCCCCAAGGTTGCTAGTGGTTCCTTGACTAACCACTAACAGAACCAATAATGTAATGGACATTCTTCCTCCAATAGTCCACCAATCTGAGGGTCCATGTCCCTCTGATTGTAGTTCAATGACTACCAAAATAAGGGGAAGCCTTCTCCACTGATCACTAATGTAAAAGACATTCTTCCTCCAACTATCTGGTATCTCTTGTCTCACTGACCATAAAAGTAAGGAAGGCCCTTCTTCAACGTCCATCAATGTGTTAAACTACTGACTTTCAATGTAAGTGAAGCGTTCTCCGTTGATCACTAATGTAAAGGATGTTCTTCCCTCAATTGTCAATCAATGGTATCCCTTGTCCTACTGACCAAAAATATAAGGAAGGCTCTTCTTTCTATAATTTTATACAAAGGGTATCACTTTTCCCACTGACCATAAATGTATGGAAGGTCCTTCTTCAATGGCCATCAATGTAAGGGGAAGCCTTCTCCACTGATCGCTAATGTAAAAGACGTTCTTCCTCCAACTATCTGCCAATGGTATCTCTTGTCCCACTGACCATAAAAGTAAGGAAGTCCCTTCTTCATTGTTCATCAATGTGTTAAACTACTGACTTCAAATATAAGGGAAGCTTTCTCCGTTGATCGCTAATGTAAAGGATGTTTTCCGCCCAATTGTCAACCAATGGTATGCTTTGTCCCACTGACCAAAAATATAAGGAAGGCTCTTCTTCTTTCTACAATTTTATACAAAGGGTATCACTTTTCCCACTGACCATAAATGTATGGAAGGTCCTTCTTCAATGGCCATCAATGTAAGGGGAAGCCTTCTCCACTGACCACTAATGTAAAGGACATTCTTCCTCCAACTATCCGCCAATGGTATCTCTTGTCCCACTGACCATAAAAGTAAGGAAGGCCCTTCATCGATGTCCATAAATGTCGTAAACTACTGACTTCCAAGGTAAGTGAAGTTTTCTCCGTTGGTCACTAATGTAAAGCATGTTCTTCCCCCAATTGTCAACCAATGGTATCCCCTCTCCCACTGACCAAAAATATAAGGAAGGCTCTTCTCCTTTCTCCAATTTTATACAAAGTGTATCACTTTTCCCACTGACCATACATGTATGGAAGGTCGTTCTTCAATGGCCATCAATGTAAGGGGAAGCCTTCTCCACTGATCACTAATGTAAAAGACGTTCTTCCTCCAACTATCTGCCAATGGTATCTCTTGTCCCACTGACCATAAAAGTAAGGAGGGCCCTTCTTCAATGTCCATCAATGTGTTAAACTACTGACTTCCAATATAAGGGAAGCCTTCTCCGTTGATCGCTAATGTAAGGGATGTTTTCCCCCCAATTGTCAACCAATGGTATGCCTTGTCCCACTGACCAAAAATATAAGGAAGGCTCTTCATCTTTCTCCAATTTTATACAAAGGGTATCACTTTTCCCACTGACCATAAATGTATGGAAGGTCCTTCTTAAATGGCCATCAATGTAAGGGGAAGCCTTCTCCACTGATCACTAATGTATAAGACATTCTTCCTCCAACTATCCGCCAATGGTATCTCTCGTCCCACTGACCATAAAAGTAAGGAAGGCCCTTCTTCAATGTCCATCAATGTGTTAAACTAGTGACTTCCAATGTAAGTGAAGCGTTCTCCGTTGGTCACTAATGTAAAGGATGTTCTTCCCCCAATTGTCAACCAATGGTATCCCTTGTTCCACTGATCAAAAATATAAGGAAGGCTATTTTTTAATGTCCATCAATGTGTTAAACTACTGACTTCCAATATAAGGGAAGCCTTCTTCGTTGACCACTAATGTAAAGGATGTTCTCCCCCCCCCCCCAATTATCAACCATTGGTATCGTTTTGTCCCACTGACCCTTCTTCCGTGTACATCAATGTGGAGGAGGATTTACCCAAAATTAAAGGGGAAACTTTCTCCACTAATGTAACTAATGTAAAAAGACGTTCTTTCTTTTAACTGTCAACCAATGGTATCCCTTGTCCCAATGACCAAAAATGTAAGAAAAACCTTCATCAGTATGAGGAATTGCTGACCCTCAATGTAAGCAATTGCTGACCCTCAATGTAAGCATCACCATTGGCTCCTGCTGCTGTCAGTCAAATCTTGTGAGGAGGGAGTTGTGGGGGTGTAGTTGAGCCTAGCCTAAAGATGCACAGCCTAGCTTGGAAGCACGCCTGCATGGGTGCCCCCTCAAGCACACGGCTTGCTGAGGGGGAACTTGGCAGAAGAAGGAGAGCGCTGAAGGGGGACTCTAGAAGAGAAGGTACAGGACTGCTCTGTGCAATACCATTGCACAGAGCAGGTTAGTATAAGATCTTTTTTGAAAAGCTTTTACAATCATTTTGAGAGATGGAGAAACAAAACTTACTGATTGACCAGAGGAATGGATCAAAGCCAATGTAATCTCCGGATTTCCCCTCTTCCACAATCCAGGACACAATGGCAGAAAGGGACACTAAAAACAATATACAAATACATGTCAGATTGCATGACAGTTACAAGTTTCCTGGGCAAACCTCTACCTAATGCCTGGAAAAGCAAATCTAAATTTAAGAGCCCTGTGTACTCTTCTTGGATCTCGGTGAGCTTTGTGTATTTCTTCCAGATCTGTGCAGTCAGCCAGTGTGAGACTTCCTGTAATAAAGACCGCTCACTGCTGCCCTCTCCCCTTGTGCAGGGGGACTGGTCTGGTCTCCGCCCCCTCCTGCAGTCATTTTCCACAGGCAGCCTGTAGTGGGTGGGGACTGCTGGGCCCCTCCCACAGCTCTGCTCTCTCTCTCTCTCTCCTTGCGCAGAGTGACTCAGCAAGGCACGACTATTATGGCTGCTCCTATTTACCTTTATAATTACAATCTATAAAAAAGGTTCTTTTAATTAAAATATTTTTATGGCAGAAGTAATAACTGACCGGATTTTTGCAACTCCCAGTTGCAGTCCATTTGGCGCTCGGCCTGGGTCCAGTAACGACTGTCAGTGAACAAGGCTGCTCTTGTCATAGTGACCACCGCATCGCCTACAATGAAAAAAAAAAAAATATTGTATTATATATTATGTTATTAAAAAGTGTATGTACAGCGCATCCAGAAAGTATTCACAGCGCTTCACTTTTTCCACATTTTGTTACGTTACAGCCTTATTCCAAAATAGATTAAATTCATTATTTTCCTCATAATTCTACAAACAATCCCCCATAATGACAACGTGATAAAAGTTTGTTTGATATATTTGCAAAAATAAAAAATCGAAAAAATCCCATGTACATAAGTATCACAGGCTCCTCCCATGTACATAAGTATCACAGGCTCCTCCCATGTACATAAGTATCACAGGCTCCTCCCATGTACATAAGTATCACAGACTCCTCCCATGTACATAAGTATCACAGACTCCTCCCATGTACTTAAGTATCACAGGCTCCTCCCATGTACATAAGTATCACAGGCTCCTCCCATGTACATAAGTATCACAAACTCCTCCCATGTACATAAGTATCACAGGCTCCTCCCATGTACATAAGTATCACAGGCTCCTCCTATGTACATAAGTATCACAGGCTCCTCCCATGTACATAAGTATCACAGGCTCCTCCCATGTACATAAGTAGCACAGGCTCCTCCCATGTACATAAGTATCACAAACTCCTCCCATGTACATAAGTATCACAGGCTCCTCCTATGTACATAAGTATCACAGGCTCCTCCCATGTACATAAGTATCACAGGCTCCTCCCATGTACATAAGTATCACAGGCTCCTCCCATGTACATAAGTATCACAGGCTCCTCCTATGTACATAAGTATCACAGGCTCCTCCCATGTACATAAGTATCACAGGCTCCTCCCATGTACATAAGTAGCACAGGCTCCTCCCATGTACATAAGTATCACAAACTCCTCCCATGTACATAAGTATCACAGGCTCCTCCTATGTACATAAGTATCACAGGCTCCTCCCATGTACATAAGTATCACAGGCTCCTCCCGTGTACATAAGTATCACAGGCTCCTCCCATGTACATAAGTATCACAGGCTCCTCCCATGTACATAAGTATCACAGACTCCTCCCATGTACATAAGTATCACAGGCTCCTCCCATGTACATAAGTATCACAGACTCCTCCCATGTACATAAGTATCACAGGCCCCTCCCATGTACATAAGTATCACAGGCTCCTCCCATGTACATAAGTATCACTGGCTCCTCCCATGTACATAAGTATCACAGGCTCCTCCCATGTACCCAAGTATCACAGGCTCCTCCTAAGTACATAAGTATCACAGGCTCCTCCCATGTACATAAGTATCACAGCCTTTGCCAAAATTAACGTTTTGATCATAGCTCCCAACTGTCCCTGATTATGACCAAAGTCCCTCTGTCCCTCTTTCCTCCGGAATTTTCTGTCGGAATTTTCGCCAGAAAAGGTCCGATGAAGCCCACACACGATCGGATTGTCCGACGGAGTCCTTCTGTCTGACCTTCTCTGCCGGAAGGTCCGCTCATGTGTACGCGGCATTAGCATTCGCAGGTATCGCAGCCTGACTCTGCTAACGCTGCAGTTATGTGTTTTGTGTTTTTGTAAGTGACAGTGATCGATCGATACTGCACTTGGGTGGGCTGGGCTGGACAGGGGGGCTAAACGCAGGTGCTGGCAGGTATCTGGGCTGATCCCGCTAACTCTGCGTTTTTTGGGAAACCCTAAACTATTGAGGACGCTAGTATAGATCTGATCGGGTCACAGATATCGATCCGTTCAGACACTAGACTACTAAAAGGAGGCATATGGTGCGTGCGTGGGTGTCAGCTCTACTGGCACTGATCTGACGCTGCCTGGGGCGACGCAGACCCCGACTGATGCTAAAACCTAACTTTGATCACCCGCTGGGCGATCAGGGGGTTAAACCTTTATTGGGTAATAAACGGCGGGTGCCCCGACGCTATAAAAAACTAACTAACTAACCAGCGTCACCCGGGACACTAATACGGTGATCACTGGTGACAGGGGGTGATCAAGGGGTTAAACCTTTACTAAGGGGGTTTAGGGGGGTCCCTAGACCTATCTAGGGCTACTACCCTGTTTCCCCGAAAATAAGACCTAGCGTGATTGTTGGTGATGGCTGCAATAGAAGCCCTACCCCCCAAATAAGCCCCAGTTAAAGTCCTTGTAGGTCTTATTTTCAGGGTAGGGCTTATTTTCAGGGAAGCAGGGTAGGGCTTATTTGGGGGGTAGGGCTTATATTGCAGCCATCACCGACAATCACGCTAGGTCTTATTTTCGGGGAAACGGGGTAACTGATTAGTGTCACAAATGACACCAGTACAGTGATCAAACAAAATATGAACACTGCACTGGGTGACACAGTAACAGGGGGTGAAGGGGTTAACTGGGGGGGTGAAATGTGTACTGTGTCAGTGTAGAGTTGGTGCAACTCACGTTTAGATGTCCTCTCTCCTCTCTCTGGAACGGAAGAGAG
The DNA here is from genome assembly GCA_037952835.1 of Lithobates septentrionalis. Lineage (NCBI taxonomy): Eukaryota > Metazoa > Chordata > Amphibia > Anura > Ranidae > Lithobates > Lithobates septentrionalis. Next base: position 392,204 of record JBBDGP010003756.1, read on the forward strand.
TTCCACAAGGGGAGATGGCATTAACTTACCCTGCCTGTGTTTACACTTACACAGGCAGGGGAAGGACTTCATTCGTCAGAACCGATCACCAGGTCCAGGCCGGAAATCACTGGCCTGGGCCTGGAGACTGATCGGTTCTGAAACAAATTTGATCGTTACGGCCGCCTAGGGGGCGCACACCCCCTAGGCGGCCTCGTGCCCGACGTTAGGCAACGTAACTTCGCCCACCCGTGCCATTCTGCCGCAGTGAAACTGCGTCAGCTGGTCAGGAAGCGGTTAAGGACCGAGCCTATTTTTTACAAGTTAAAATTAGGGTTTTTTTTTTTTGCTAGAATCCCCAAACTTTTTTTTTTTTTTAGACACCCTAGAGAATAAAATGGCGGTCGTTGGAATACTTTATTTTTTCACACCGTATTTGCGCAGCGATCTTACAAGTGCATTTTGTTTGGAAAAAATACACTTTTTTTAAATGAATAAATAAGACAACAGTAAAGTTAGTCTAGAATTTTTTTTTATACTGTGAAAGATAATGTTACGCCGAGTAAATTGATACCCAACATGTCACGCTTCAAAATTCGCCCGCCGAATGGTGACAAACTTTGACCCTTTAAAATCTCCATAGGCGACGTTTAAAAATGTCTACAGGTTACCTGTTTTGCGTTACAGAGGAGGTCTAGGGCTAGAATTATTGCTCTCACTCTAACAATCGCGGCGATACCTCACATGTGTGGTTTGAACACCGTTTTCATACGCGGGCGCAAACTTACGTATACGTTCGCTCCTGTGCACGAGCTTATTGGGACGGGGCGCTTTACTTTTTTTTTATTATTTATTTTACTTTTTAGTTTTTGTTTTTATACTGTCTTTTTCGTAAAAAAAATTGGGGTCACTTTTATTCCTATTACAAGGAATGTAAACATCCCTTGTAATAGAAGAAAAAGCATGACAGGACCTCTTTGTGAGATCTGGAGGGTCAAAAAGACCTCAGATCTCACATTTACACTTAAATGCAATAATAAAAAAAAAATAATAATAATGAAATTACTTTTTTTTTTTTTGCAAAAAAAAAATTAAAAATCTTACCCTTAAAGACTTTCGGGGCTGAAATGGTTAAAACACTTATAAGGAAATGTCTTTTTTTTTTTTTTTTTGCAAAAAAAATACATTTTTTTACCCTTAATAACTCCTGGGGCTGAAATGGTTAAAACACTTATAATGAAATGTCTTTTTTTTTGCACAAAAAAAAAATAAAAATTTTACCCTTAAAGACTTCCAGGGCTGAAGTGGTTAAAACACTTATAATGAAATGTCTTTTTTTTTGCAAAAAAAATAAATAAACAAAAAATGTTACCCTTAAAGACTTCCTGGGCTGAAATGGTCAAAACACACAACAAAATGTCTTTTTTTTTTGCAAAAAAAAAAAAATTAAAAATTTTCCCCCTAAAGACTTCCGGGGCTGAAATGGTTAAAACATTTATAACGAAATGCCTTTTTTTTTTTTTTTGCAAAAAAAAAAATTACAAATTTTCCCCCTAAAGACTTCCGGGGCTGAAATGCTTAAAACAATTATAATGAAATGTCTTTTTTTTTTTGCAAAAGAAAAATTAAAAGTTTTACCCTTAAAGACTTCCGGGGCTGAAATGGTTAAAACACTTACAAAATACTTTGGACAAGTCCTTTAACCCCTTCACACCTAAGAGTAAAACAAATCTAAATGACATAATGTTACCGCAAGTAATGTTTTTATTTTTTTTTATTTATTTTTTTTATTTTATTTGCTAATCTTATATCTCAGCTTTTTTTATGACCAGGATCATTGATCGTTGTGTGTCTTCTGATATTGATGATGTAATATCACTGTTTAGGTGAACTCTAGAAGCTCATAAATTTCATTTCCATCCTCTGTAATCACATCAGATAATCTTGCACATTTTTTTTTTTTTTTTTTTTTTTTTTATGTTCCGGCTATTTATATAAGTCATATAACCATAAACCGGTGATTTGCTCTTATTACTCTGTCAATCATTTACCGCTTTTGTTCTGAGCTGGAGAAAATAATTAGTGCGCGGTGCAAAGTCAATTATAAAAGATTTTCCGAGAGATAAAATGAGGACAAAAAAAAAGAGAAATTACAGCCATAGAAAGGATATTTTTATTACCTGATTTCTAACCCGGCCATTAACTCTGTTATTTTTCAACTTCTTTTAACAGATCAAGCTGTCCATAAAAAAGTGTCAGAGGCAGTGGCGTCTCCAGCTGTCATATTTAGGGGGGGTGCATGGGGGGACAGGGACAAAAGTAGGGGGCAACTATAAAATGCAATTTTATATATATATATATATATATATATATATCTATAGATATATATATATATCTATAGATATATATATATATATATATATCTATATATATATATATATATATCTATAGATATATATATCTATAGATCTATAGATCTATAGATATATATATCTATAGATCTATAGATATATATATCTATAGATATATATATCTATATATATATATATATATATATATATATATATATATATATATATATATCTATAGATAGATATAGATATATATATCTATATATATATCTATATCTATATATAGATATATATATCTATATATATATATATATCCTGGGGCCCTTTACTACGATCCCAGCAGAGGGAGGGGGGAGGAATCACCAGCAGGAGCTGACTGGGGACGCTCTCCCTCTAAGACATTGCCTTTTTTGTAAAAAAAAAATTTTTTTTTAAATTGGGGGGCACATGGTGAGGCATAGCATAATGTTGGGGGGGTCAGGGCCCCCTCTGCCCCCCCTAGGGACGCCATTGGTCAGAGGATTGAAACAAACCATTTTACTACTGACAGGGGTGCTTACAATAGTCAGGTTTAACCACTTGCCGACCAGCCAACCACTGTCTGGCGGCTTCCCAGGCACCATGACATACTGTTATGATTTGCGGCTCTCGTTGGCACCCCTCTGGTGCCTGCGGTGGTGCGTTCTGCAATCTGGATTGCAGTGCTCAGTAGTGGGCCCCTGTGAGCGGGCCCAGATACTAGACATGGGCGATTCGTTTTGTTCCGGATTCGTTTTTTTAACTAATTTCGATAAATTAGTTCTTTCGGAAATATCCGAGTTAACGAAAATCCCTTTAACAAATTTTCCAAATCTTCCAAATCTTCCAAATCTTCGATAATTCGTATATTCATAAATTAGAAAATTCGTAAATTAAAAATGTAAAAAAATTAAAAAAATTGTAAATTTGTGAAAATTCGAAAATTCAAAATATTCATTCGCTGTTGCAACACACCTGGGTGGGCTCCGGACGTAATGCTCTGCGAGCCTCTGGCTCTAATCAGGTGCTTCAAAAAACACCCCCGCCATAGGGTATGAACTTATGTCTGTCCTTGTCCCCCTTTTTTTTTTTTTTTATATACTTTTAAATAACTTTCAATAAATTGAACTTTTAATCATAGTATTATAGTGCTTATTGTGCCAAGAAAGTCCCAAGCCCAAAATTCTCTTTCTATGTACATAATATGTAAGGACGTGGCACTGAGTATTTTCCGGTATCCACATTTCCACTATGTGTTGATACTTCAATCTCTTTAAACTAACTATGGGTGGAAGCACCTGGGCCTCTGGCTACCGTAGTGGTTTTTGACCTATAATTACCTTTTCCCTTTCTACGTGTAGCGGCTAACACGATCTATTCTCAATTTTTCAGGAATCCTTTTTCCCTTGATATTTAGTTTATTAATTATATTTTTCTTATACTCTTCGCACTATGGATTTTATTGGCCAAGGCTGGCTGGGTTATATGTCAGAGATTCAAAGAACTGCAACACTGATACTGAACAGGAAGTAGGCATTAAACCAATACATGGCAAAACTTAAACGCTCCCTTAAAAAGAATTCCAATTTACATTGGCACATAGAGTTCCTGCAGAAATATGTGCGGGAAAACATCAATCCCCCTCGGTTTACGGATCCAACTATACCCATCATTCCAAGTAGCATCTCCAGAATTTAAACTCGCATGGGAGAACATATTGACCCAATGCAGTTCGGAACTTATGAAGCTCCTGATCTCACACTACCAAATGGAATTGAACACTTTAGACCAGGGAATCTTATCACTACAAACATCCCATGAAAACATTCGGGATCATACACTGTTCCCAAAACGAGTTCAAGAAATAAAAGATTATATAACTAGGATCACTAAGGATATCATCATATATAAAAAACAAAACAAGTTATGCGAGGATCGATTAGCCTTTTCTGAAGGCTTTGCATATCATTGGCACAACCCAGCACAAACAAAGGGCTCTAGAAACTACCGTCGTGCAACCAATACAAACACATATGACAGGGCCACGGATGAAGACACGGAATCAGACTCCTCAGTCAGATCCACTTCTTCTTTTCCTAGACAGGGCCCAAAGAACACCACTATCTCCCGCAACAACTCGGGAGCACGTAAACGAGACTACGGCGGAGGGTCCTATGCACCCTCCTCGAAAAAACGCCCCCCCCCCCCCCCCTAATGCAGATACTAACTTACTATGTTATCCTTAAAAACACACAACACAACAGAATGAGAAATCACTATCACAGCCCAAATATTTAGGCACCACAGCCCTACCAGCTATTCAAATTCTCAACACACAAGCACAGATACACAACACGTCACAAACGAATACCTCAGGCCACACTGAGTCAGGCCGAATTAATACCACTTCTATTGACCTAGATCAATCTCAAGGTCCCAGTCCCTCGATTACTCTTCCACCCCATGCACAACGTCCTTCCCACACCAGACAGAGCACCAATCTAACACTGCACAGGCAAATTTTCAATCACTGACGGACACACAGGCCCGGACATAACATCGGGCCTTGATATCATAAACCTAACTCCCTACCACTTTGAAGAGGAAACTCTAGATGTCCCTAAATATGGCTTGAGCTTCTGCCCCTCTGCAAACATCGACAAATATGAAACTATTAAAGATGTATATTTATTTTCACGCAAACTAACCTATAAATTCTTATTTGATAGAGAGGTCCAACAATCTAAACTAGACAAATCTATTTCGGAACAAGTGAAGCATTTTTCCATGGAGGACTTTCGAGCCCTCCGGGATTTAATGCTTCTACTTGAAGAAAATGAATCATCACAAGACACCAACCACCCTCTACCAAACCAAGATACAGGGACAACCACCAAATCTACATCTACTACTAATAGATTTAAGCCTAAATCTCAGCGATTTCCGGAACTGTCCACTAACCCCCATATATGGGCATTTCTAATAGCAACTATTAATGACATCAAACAAATGAATACGACATCTAATCCGGGGAATCTCACTCGCTCTCAAGTACGAGCAATTGAACTTCTACGAGACCACCCTGATCTGGAGATTAAGACCTCAGACAAGGGTGGAAACGTTGTCCTCATGACAAAGAAGTACTATGAGTCTATGGTCCTGAAGAATCTATCAAATAAACAATGCTATTCCCGCCTGTCGGAGATCCGTATTCTGGAATTTAAACAGGAATTTCTAGACATCATTGGAGCAGCCTACCAAAAAGGCCTTATCGACCAAGACACCTACAATTATCTGAACATCAAAAAACCTAGAGAGGCTACATTCTATGCCTTACCAAAAATCCACAAGCACCGCACTATGCCACCAGGTCGTCCGATCATATCCGGCATCGGTTCTTTGACAGAAAATGCCAGCCGTCTTGTGGATTTTGTCCTTATGCCACATGTGCTAGGCCTACCGGCCTATACCCGTGACACTCTAGACCTTTTAAAACAAATAGAGGGGTTGCCTGTCCCTCCCGATGCCCTCCTCGTGACATTGGATGTTGAGTCTTTATACTCTAGCATCCCTCACGAGCAGGGCATCGGGATGGCCCGCACCTTTCTACTCGAACAGGATCATTACAGCTGGGATTACTGTGAGTTCATTCTAGAACTGCTGAGATTTGTGCTTACCCAAAATTATTTTTGTTTAAAAGCTCCCACTTCCTCCAGGTACAGGGCGTGGCCATGGGCACCTGCTGTGCACCGGCCTACGCCAATCTGTACCTGGGGGGGGTGGGAACGAAACATTTTCTCAGATGAATCCCTAAGTTTGTTCACTGACCACGCCCTTATTTGGCGACGCTACTTTGACGTCATTTTTTTAGTATGGACAGGTACTTATGAACTACTTGAGAGATTCATCCAAATTCTAAACTTTAACTGCTTCAATCTCAAATTTACGGTTTCCAGCAATCCACAATGTATAACCTTTTTGGACCTTACCATCTTCAAAGACAATTCGAACTGCCTAGCCTCTACCCTTTACAGGAAGGAGACTGCAGGGAATACCCTGTTGCACGCTAATAGTGCTCACCCCAGGTCACTCGTCAAAAGCATCCCTTACGCGCAATATTTAAGATTGCGCCGTAATTGCACCCATCTGGAGGAATTTAAGTCTCAAGCAGATGCGCTTCCCATCAGATTACTAACGAGAGGCTATACTAAAACGCTACTACGTAGTGCATATAATAAAGCCGTACGACAGTCCAGAAATTCTTTACTATATAAAAAGAAAAAATCAGTTGAGGATATACCCTTGGTGAGATTTATCACAAGATTTTCGCAGCAACATGAATAACTTCGTGACATACTAAGCAGCCACTGGCCAATCCTCCAAGAGGATCCCATTCTCAAAAAATACACTGGCCTTTATCCACAAATTACCTTTAGACGGGCTAGATCTCTAAACCATCCAGGCAAGGGATCTCACAATGTGGCAAATGCTCATTTTGCCCATGGGTAAAAACGGGAAAAACATTCCTACTTCCGAATGGGGAAACCTTCACCCCAAAGTTTCATGCCAACTGCGAAGCCGAAGGCGTTGTGTACCTCATGTTATGCCAATGCGGCGCCTTCTATGTAGGCAAAACCATCAGACACTTAAGATGTAGGATAAAAGATCATGTCTACTATTTAGCGGAGGGCAAGATGGTGACAGCTATTAGTAGACATCTAGATCTTTACCATAGATTTGACGTTTCTATGATATCCTTTATTGTACTATCAGTGATACCTAAGGATCCTAGAGGCGGAGACTGGGACAAACAAGTCTGTCAAAAAGAAACTTTGTGGATTGAGAGCCTCGGCGCCACACATTCTCCGGGTATAAATGAGGCTCATACCTAAAAGCCTTTTCTATGATAACATAGCCTGACTCTTTTCCCCTAGCAAGGTCAATTTTCCTAACCCTCTCCCTCTTGTTGTCTATGCCAACATCATAAACTTGGCCATGTAAGATATCTTAGCCCGATGCGGACCTGTTTGTCCACCTATTTTGCTTGGTCCAACTCTGGGAGACCCCCATCAGTTTACTTTCTTAGTATTATGTTTTATGTTGATTTATCTCTTTTCCCCTTCCCTCTCCTTTTTTGTGGTGTCATTTCCTGAATATTGATAGGAGTTTCAGCCGCTTCAAATATGCTATTACATATCTTCTTGTAAATTACCATGTTTGCCACACATTTAAACTGTTTAATTATATACCTGTTGCTCTATGTATCCCTGTGGCTTTTGCCCATGGTGACTGTGGATGCATTGCTGGGGTTTACTTTCGGTATCATGCGGCCGCCAAGCGCCACGCCCCCCCCCCCCTCCCAGGGCGGTTGGCGCTTTGGGTTACACTGGTTTCCAGGTTACCCAGTAATGCGGCCGCCCCTTCCCTCTCCTGCGCGTCGGCGGTTTCCATGCCGACGCAATGGACCGCGACATGCGCGGTACGCATTCGACGGCCGGCCTGGATGACGTCACATCGGCTCTCGCCGATTGGTGACCACAGGCGGGGCGTGTGTACAAGAGACGCTCTCTGCGTCTCCTGTCTCACACTCCACACTATCAGCCGCTCCATACCCGAGCGGCGTTGTGGCTATTACCTGTTGTTCTGCCGCTTATTGTGTCTGCTTTCAATCTTGATTCACCAAGGTATGTGACAGCCTGCTTTTAATATTCAATACACAGTGGTTATATTATTTGTACCACTATGGTACACTGCAAAACCTTTATTTATTTATGTTCATTTCTTTTTCCATCTCTGTGGGTCTGTCTATCTGACTTAGTTATCTGACCTGGCTATGGATCAACCCCTCTAAGCTGCACCAGAGGCTTTATACAAACATATCTCTATTATGGCCACCTACTGAGACAGTATCCATCCGTGTCATCCGCCAACTGTGGCTTATCCTCTTAATATTGGACTAAAGGTCTATAATCCAGTGGAGAGATTTTGTATTTTTAATTACATATATGTAATTTAACCTATACACACATAAAAACTTCCTCATGGTAAATGAAATCTCTACTCTATTAATCCCATATATACTCACTGGCCGCAGTGAAAAATAGCATAAGGGGGTTTAGCTAATAATTAACCGTATTTATCGGCGTATAACACGCACCGGCGTATAACACGCACCCCAATTTAGGAGGGAATTTTAAGAAAAAAAAATATTTAGGAGGGAAGTTGAAGGGAAAAAAACTTACATTTAAATGCCCATCATTGCAGCCTTCTCAGTGCAGCCTTGCCCCAGTGCAACCATGTCAGTGCAGCCATGTCAGTGCAGCCATGTCAGTGCAGCCTTCCCCAGTGTCCATTGCAGCCTTATCCCAGTGCAGTCTTGCCCCAGTGCAGCCTTGCCCCAGTCCAGCCTTGCTCCAGTGCAGCCTTGCAGCTCGCTGAGCTTCAAAATCGCCGACCGCGATTTGAAAATGGCGCCGCCGGCGCCGAAATACACAGAGCCGGTCCTCGGCTCTTCTCGACGGCTCTCGTTCACTTTCGGCTCCACTCGGGATGGGCGTGACGGTGAGCGGAGCTATCCGAACCTAGCCGAGTACACTCGGCTAGGTTCGGGTGGCGCTCGAGTGAAGCCGAAAGTGGCCGATTAGAGCCGAGGACCGACACTGTGTATTTCGGCGCCATTTTCAAATCGCGGTCGGAGATTTGTTAGATCTGACAGCTCAGGATCGCAGGGGATCGGCGTATAACACGCACCCCCGCGATTTTCCCCTGATTTTAAGGGGAAAAAAGTGCGTGTTATACGCCAATAAATACGGTATATGCAATGTTTATTTTTGCCCACAGTCGAATCCCTTCTTGATTTATATGCATGTATCTTGTTAAGACAAATAGACCAGTAATTTATGGCCACTTTTGTTTGCTAGGACAGACATGCTTTATTCCTGGCAGAGATAGCTATACAATCTGTGGGCAGTGTGCTGTTGTAGTGCACCAAGTTTGGTGTGTTATAAACAGCCTGCTGCTCTCTAGGTCCAACAGGATTCTTTAACTGACAGATGGCAATATATTATAATGGATATCATCCCAATCCCCCCCCTACTTATTTAGAACTTTATGTTCCCCTCTAAGGGACAACGGCAAGACACATGCATATGTATGACTTACTATTTACATGCATAGTTAGCAATGATGTCTAGTCTCTCAAACTGAGTCCCTTATTACTTTCCCACCCTTCTCACCTCCTCTCCTCCCCCCTTTCCCTTCTTTTCTCACTTTGTTTCCATCTTTTCTTTCCTTCCTTTTTATGTTCCCGTTTCCTCCTGTCTATCCTCTTTCTTTCCTATTTCTTCCTTTTCTTCATTCTCATTTAACACACTCTCCTTTAACTATCTCTTTTTCTTTGGCAGTCGCAATCACTGTGATTCAAAACAGACCTAACTTTACAACATATGATATATTAATATCTACCATGTTACATACGCCCCCATGATATCTGAATATTACCCTGACTGTGCTTTAGCACCATCTGTTGGGCTTTAGTGATGATGATACTAAACATGCAATAATTGAATATTTTGTGTTTTTCCTTTCTTTTTAAACATGAATTTTTATCCTCACTGTATTTATGGGATGTTCTGTTATATTTCAGTAATTTGTTCTGTGCTCCTGAAGAAGCGCTTTGGCGTGCAACATGTTGAGCGATTCCGTACCATCAATTACTATCTCTGCATAGCTCCTTCTTAAATTCTACATGATTGTATGTATATTGGTAACCCCAATTACTGCATAAATGTTATCTTATTATAGAGCTGTGTATGGAGTGCATAAACTGTAAATGTATGGGTATGAACTTATGTCTGTCCTTGCCCCCCCCTTTTTTTTTTTATATACTTTTAAATAACTTTCAATAAATTGAACTTTTAATCATAGTATTATAGTGTTTATTGTGCCAAGAAAGTCCCAAGCCCAAAATTCTCTTTCTATACCCCCGCCATAGGAATTCATGCGCCCGGCGTCCTGAAAGGGGCTGGGCGCATGGAGAGGGGGGCGGGGCCCCGTGTGCCCACAATGAACGGGTGGCCCCTGGGTTCTGAACATATGTAACAAAACACTTTGTGTCCCCTCTACAGATTCCCCTCACTTCCTGTCTGGTGAAAGCAGGACAGGAAATGTGGGGAAATCTCTATAAGGGAGCAGTAAAGACCTGACAGGGGTTCCATTCCTTCCCCCTTTTTTGGCTAGATATAAATGTTTTGTTTGGAAGCTATGGAAGAACATATAGAAATATATACAATCCGCAGCGTGAGAGCTCCCTGGGGTGTTTTTTTTTGGGGGAGGGTCGTTACCTGCAGATCCAGTGAAGCCGGTCATCCACTGCCTTCGTTTTTCCCGGTCTGCGATGTATTCCCCCTGTGTACAGGACACAAAGAGGCTGGTTTACTAAAGGAGTAGAATCCATTCACTTTGCAAAGTCAATGTTAGTAAATAAGTTGTGTTCAATTGTGCAGAACGTTTCCTACTCCTTTAGTAAATCAACCCCACAGACAGATTAACAGATTGTTTGAATTATACTTTCAACTATACTTTTCACTCTTTGAAACCATTGAGGAGATTTTTTCCTCACTTCCTGTCCGTGGGACCCCAACAGACAAAGAACAAGGAAAGAGGGGTTCAGTTATAATAACTAGAACCAATAGGCAGGAACAGCAATACCAACAACCAACCTCTAAAGCAGGGGGTCTCATGTCGCTGCCTGTGGGAGTCATGTTTCTAACTGTCAGCGTTGAAATGGCTTATGGGACTTGTAGTTTTGCAACAGCTGGAGAGCCGCCAGTTTGAGAACCTTCCTGCTCTAAACCAGCCAACGTCTAACCCTTCCTCTTGTGACGGGAGTCACTTTGGGTGGGGGGCTTGTGGAACCCAGCTTACCTTGGAGAGCTCTGGAAACTCCTTGTCCAGCTACCAACAACCAACTCCTTGTCCAGCTACCAACAACCAACCTCTAAAGCAGGGGGTCTCAAACTGGCGGCCCTCCAGCTGTTTGCAAAACTACAAGTCCCATCATGCCTCTGCCTGTGGAAGTCATGTTTGTAACTGTCACCTTTACAATGGCTTATGGGACTTGTATTTTTGCAACAGCTGGAGGGGCGCCAGTTTGAGACCCCTGCTCTAAACCAGCCAACGTCTAACCGTTTCTCCTGTGACGGGAGTCACTTTGGGCGGGGGGGTTTGTGGAACCCAGCTTACCTTGGAGAGCTCTGGAAACTCCTTGTCCAGCTACCAACAACCAACAACCAACCTCTAAAGCAGGGGTCTCAAACTGGCGGCCCTCCAGATGTTTGCGAAAGTACAAGTCCCATCATGCCGCTGCCTGTGGGGCCACCCGTTTACGTACCCGGGTGGCCCCGCCCCCCTCTGACGCCATGGTGGAAGCCATTGGGAGGTCCCCGTGCGTCAGAGGGGGGCGGGGTCACCCGGGTATGTCACCATGTGGCCCCACCCTCAGTTATAAAAGAACTGTCACCGCGCTGAAGCGTCATATGGCGGGTGCCTCCCATGGAGGCGGATCTTTTTTATTTTACTTTTCGGTCCGTCAGCGGAGCCATAGAAGAAGATGAATGGACTTCGTGGGACATTTTTATTTTTTAATAAAGGACTTGTCCCAAGGTGTGTCTTGTGGTTTTTCAACATTGTGACACTTTTTTTGTGAAATGGTACGGGTACAATTTACCCATTACCATTTCAAACAGGGGGGGCCGGGAACTGGGGATCCCCTTGTTAAAGGGGGCTTCCAGATTCCGATAAGCCCCCCACCCGCAGACCCCCACAACCACCGGGCAAAGGTTGTGGGGATAAGGCCCTTGTCCCCATCAACAAGGGGACAAGGTGCTTTGGGGAGCTACCTCAAAGCACCATCCCCATGTTGAAGGCATGTCGGCCTGGTACAGTTCAGGAGGGGGGCACTCTCTCGTCCCCCCTACTTTTCCTGCGGACTGCCAGGTTGCGTGCTCGGACAAGGGTCGGGTATGGATTTTTGGGGGGACCCCCACGGCAATTTTTTTTTATTCTGGTGCGGGGCTCCCCTTAAAACCCTTACCAGAACTGAAGGGTCTGGTATGGATTTTGAGGGGGACCCCCACGCCATTTTTTTAAATTTTGGCACGGGGTTCCCCTTAATATCCATACCAGACCTGGAGGGTCTAGTATGGATTTTGAGGGGGACCCCCACGCATTTTTTTTTTTAATTTTTGGTGCGGGGTTCCCCTTAATATTCATACCAGACCCAAAGGGCCTGGTGGGGGGTTCCCATGCTGTTTTTTTCAATGACTTTTATCTGTATTGCCGGGACCGACAATTCATTACAGCCGCGAATAATTTTAAATGACTTTTTTTCCTTTAGAAAAAAACACGGGAAAAATGCGAACACTTTACAGGCGTAGTATAGACACCCCCCAGGGTACGATATTTAAAGGAATATTTCACTTTTATTGTTTCACTTTAAGCATTATTAAAATCACTACTCCTGAAAAAACGTCCGTTTTTAAAACTTTTTTTTTTGCATTGATCCATGTCCCCTGGAGCAGGACCCGGGTCCCCAAACACTTTTTATGACAATGCCATGCATATAAGCCTTTAAAATTAGCACTTTTGATTTCTCCCATAGACTTTTAAAGGGTGTTCCGCGGCTTTCGAATTTGCTGCGAACACCCCAAATTGTTCGCTATTCGGCGAACACCCGACGTTTGAGTCGAACTTAAGTTCGACTCGAACATCGGGCTCATCCCTACCGCTGATCTCTCAGTTCTCAGTCTGCAGAGAACGGGTGGCTGGCAGTCACCAGCTCTCTGCTCTGCCCCTTCAGCGCTCACTGGAGTGCCGGGCTATGGAGGGGGTGGGAGTGGCTGGCTCAGTGACAGTCAGCCTGCTGTTTGATTAAAACGGGTCGCAGGAGTACAGAACAAAATTCACTAGCTTTGGCCCTACTTCTCCTTTTAATGTACAACTACAAGCTTATGTAGTCCAAACAAGTCCCAAACCAGTTATATAAAATCCACTAAATCCCCTGTTGTCTTCCTTGACCAAATCCTTCATCATCTGTATCTCATGCGCTCCCCCTCCCAGACACTGCAGCTCACAGTGGGAGAAAGCAATGGGTGTAGCCAGATGATGACTGACAAGCTACAGGCTTCAAATCAGCAGTGACAATGCTGATAGCCACACCCCCTGCCGCATCGTTTCCTCCCACTGTAGGGCAAGCAGGTATTGCCTAAGCGACAGTGACAACACTGCTCTGAATTCAGGAGCAGTGCAGCATTGTTGCCACCCCATCACAAGAAGCTTTGTTAGGTGGAATTCACCGAGAGGACCAACAGGTTTTTATTTTTATTGTACTTTGCAGAAGAGAGAAAATTGTAAGAGTAGCTCATATTTATTAGACACGTGCAATTCGTTTCGTTACAAATTAGTTTTTTTACGAATATCGACAAATTCGGATATTTCTGAATTAACGAAAACCCGTTTAATGCCCCGTACACACGGTCGGACTTTCCGACGGAATATGTGCGATCGGAGCCTGTTGTCAGAAATTCTGACCGTGTGTGGGCTCCATCTGACTTTTTCCATCGGAATTTCCGACACACAAAGTTTGAGAGCTTGCTATAAAAACTTCCGACAACAAAATCCGTTCACACAAATTCCGACCGCGTGTGGACAATTCTGATGCAAAAAGTGCCACGCATTGCTCAGAATAAATTAAGAGATGAAAGCTATTGGCTACTGCCCCGTTTATAGTCCTGACGTACGCGTTTTACGTCACCGCATTCAGAACGATCGGATTTTCCAACAACTTTGCGTGACCGTGTGTATGCAAGACAAGTATGAGCCAACATCTGTCGGAAAAAATCCATGGATTTTGTTGTCGGAATGTCCGATCAATGTCCGACCGTGTGTACAGGGAATAACACATTTTTCTGAATATTCGTAAATTGTAAAATCTGAAATAATAACTAACTAATAATAACTAACTTTTGAATTATAGGTATTGGAATTTCCTTTCAAATTTGGCTGTTAGTGAACGTAACAAATACAAATTAATCCGAAGTTACGAATGATCTGAAATAACGAATGCCGCATCTAAACAAATGGAACGTAACAAATTAATAATAATAATAACAATAATGATACATTTTTTTTATTTTTATTATTATTATTTATTATTAATTCATTCCATTCCATTTGTTTAGATGCGGCATTTGTTATTTCAGATAATTCGTAACTTCGGATAAATTCGTATTCGTTACGTTCACTAACAGCCAAATTTGAAAGTAAATTCCAATACCTATAATTTAAGAGTTATTTTTAGTTAGTTATTCTTTTGAATTTTCAGATTTTCTTTCTTATTTCCGAATTTAGGAATCGCGATCATAACGAATGACCCAAAAAACGAAAAAAAAAAAAAAGAAACAAAAAGAACACATTTTTCAGCAGTGCACATGTCTAATATTTATTTTAGCCACTTAAGGTCCGCCCCACGTACATGTACTGCGGCAGGGCGGCCCCTTTAGCGCAAAATAACATACCTGTACCTGTGTGATTTTTTTCCTTCTGGGCCTGGGGCGCCAATCACAGCAGGAGCCAATCAGCAGGTCCAGCAGACCCGATGTCCATCGGGACCCGCCGATCGTTCCTGAGGCAGACAGAATGGGATTCTGCCTATGTAAACAAGGCAGATCGCTGTTCTGCGACAGGAGAAGACAGAGGCCTTGTGTTTCTGTTTCTTCTTACAGTACAAGCACCTCCCCCACACAGTTAGTAAGCACTCCCTAGGCACACATTTAACCCTTTGATTGCCCCTGATATTAGCCCCTTCCCTGCCAGTACAGTGACAGTGCATAATTTTATTATCATATATTATCATAAATTAGTACAATATACTATTACATATATATAATATATATATATAGTATCACATTATTATATATATATATATATATACAAACACACACAGGGGCAGACTGACCATTGAGCCACTCGGGCACTGCCCGAGGGCCCTGGGCCACTAGGGGACACCATCAGGGTTGCCAGCCTCAGTAAAACCAGGGACAGTATGTATAAATCTGTGTTTTTTTTTATCTGTCTGTGTATACTGTGTGGCCCCATAATCTCTGATTGCCTGGGGGGCCCCATAAACTCCTATTGCCCAGGGGCCCCATGAGTTATCAGTCCGCCCCTGAACACACACACACATATATATATATATATATATATATATATATATATATACAGTATCTGACAAAAGTAAGTACACCCCTCAGTGACATTTGTGTAAATCTTTTCTTCTATCTTTTCATGTGACAACACTGAAGAAAGAAAGACACTTGTCTACAATGTAAAGTAGTGAGTGTACAGCTTGTATAACAGTGTAAATTTGCTGTCCCCTCAAAATAACTCAACACACAGCCATTAATGTCTAAACCGCTGGCAACAAAAGTCAGTACACCCCTAAGTGAAAATGTCCAAATTGGGCCCAATTAGCCATTTTCCCTCCCCCGGTGTCATGTGACTCGTTAGTGTTACAAGGTCTCAGGTGTGAATGGGGAGCAGGTGTGTTAAATTTGGTGTTATCGCTCTCACTCTCTCATACTGGTCACTGGAAGTACAACATGGCACCTCATGGCAAAGAACTCTCTGAGGAACAGGCCTCACCATGGTCCACCAAAGAAGTTGAGGTCACGTGCTCAGCGTCATATCCAGAGGTTGTCTTTGGGAAATAGACGTATGAGTGCTGCCAGCATTGCTGCAGAGGTTGTAGGGGTGGGGGGTCAGCCTGTCAGTGCTCAGACCATACGCCGCACACTGCATCAAATTGGTCTGCATGGCTGTCATCCCAGAAGGAAGCCTCTTCTAAAGATGATGCACAAGAAAGTCCACAAACAGTTTGCTGAAGACAAGCAGACTAAGGACATGGATTACTGGAACCATGTCCTGTGGTCTGATGAGACCAAGATAAAGGTATTTGATTCAGATGGTGACAAGCGTGTGTGGGGGCAACCAGGTGAGGAGGACAAAGACAAGTGGGTCTTGTCTACAGTCAAGCATGGTGGTGGGAGTGTCATGGTCTGGGGCTGCATGAGTGCTGCCGGCACTGGGGGGCTACAGATCATTGAGGGAACCATGAATGCCAACATGTACTGTGATCTACTGAAGCAGAGCATGATCCCCTCCCTTCAGAGACTGGGCCGCAGGGCAGTATTCCAACATGATAACCACCCCAAACACACCTCCAAGATGACCACTGCCTTGCTAAAGAAGCTGAGGGTAAAGGTGATGGACTGGCCAAGCATGTCTCCAGACCTAAACCCTATTGATCATCTGTGGGACATCCTCAAACGGAAGGTGGAGGAGCGCAAGGTCTCTAACATCCACCAGCTCTGTGATGTCATCATGGAGGAGGGGAAGAGGACTCCAGTGACAACCTGTGAAGCTCTGGTGACCTCCATGCCCAAGAGGGTTAAGGCAGTGCTGGAAAATAATGGTGGCCACACAAAATATTGACACGTTGGGCCCAATTTGGACATTTTCACTTAGGGGTGTACTGACTTTTGTGGCCAGCGGTTTAGACATTAATGGCTGTGTGTTGAGTTATTTTGAGGGGACAGCAAATTTACACTGTTATACAAGCTGTACACTCACTACTTTACATTGTAGACAAAGTGTCATTTCTTCAGTGTTGTCACATGAAAAGATAGAAGAAAAGATTTACAAAAATGTGAGGGTGTACTTACTTTTGTGAGATACTGTGTATATATATATATATATATATATATATATATACACTATATCATATACTACAATATATTATCACACATCTTATAGTACAATATATTATCATATATTAGTACAGTGACAGTGCATATTTTTTTAAGCTCTGATCACTGTATTGGTCTCACTGGTCCCCACAAAAGTGTCACTTAGTGTCTGATTTGTCCGCCGTAATGTTGCAGTCCCACTATAAGTCGCTGATCGCCTCCTTTACTAGTAAAAAAAAAAAATCAATAAAAATTCTATAAAAACATCCGTAGTTTGAAGACTTGATAACTTTTGCGCAAAACAATCAATATACGCTTATTGGGGTTTTTTTTTTTTTTACCAAAAATATGTGGCAGAATACATATGGGTCTAAATTGATGAAGAAATTCGATTTTTAATTTTTTTTTTTTAATTGGATGACAAGGTTAAAGGAAGGCCATAGATCTATTTTACACAAAAAAGTTATTTTTTTTCCTTAACACACCCACAAGTTCCTCTTTTTAATCAGTTTATATCTAGGTCAGATATTACATTTATTTTATCTTTTTTTTTGGTTCCCTTTTTTTTTTTTTTTTCCGTTACTGATTAAAAAACCTTAATATTTGCACAATTCACATAATTTTGCTGGCACCGAGACAAACAGGAAAATCCTGACAAAAGGCGGAAACAACTGGGACACTCATTAGAACCTCACTGCGCGTTCTACTGGGAGACATCCCACCCCAGGATCTCCGGTAGAAAGGGGATCAGATGTGTGCCGTGGGATAGGAACCTGGGAATTCCAGCAGATCGGACCCCCGACGCCGAGGAACTGGGCCAATTCCTATCACACGGCTGCCCCCTTTACTGCAGTAAACTTCCAGCAGAGCCGGGGGGTGCTCAGCCCTCCAGAACAGAAGTGTCCCCCGGAACAGGAGGTGAGAGGAGACCTTCCAATGGGAAGAAGGCACCAAACATACTATATATATATATATACTCACCGGCCACTTTATTACGTACACCTGTTCAGTTGCTTGGTAACACAAATTGCCAATCACATGGCAGCAACTCAATGCATTTAGGCATCTAGGACGTGGTGAAGGCTACTTGCTGAAGTCCAAACCGAGCATCAGAATGGGGAAGAAAGGGGATCTCGGTCACTTTGAACGTGGCGTGGTTGTTGGTGGCGGACGGGCCGGTCTGAGTATTTCTGGGATTTTCACACACAACCATCTCTCGGGATTTTACAGAGAATGGTGAGAAAAAGAGAAAATATCCAGTGAGCGGCAGTTGTGTGGAGGAAAATGCCTTGTTGAGGTCAGAGGAGAATGGGCAGACTGGTTCCAGATCATAGAAAGGCAACAGTAACTCCAATAACCTCTCGTTACATCCAAGGTATGCGGAATACCATCTCTGAACACACAACACATCCAACCTTGAAGCAGATGGGCTACAGCAGCAGAAGACCGCACCGGGTGCCACTCCTGTCAGCTAAGAACAGGAAACTGAGGCTACAATCGGCACAGGATCACCAAAATTGGACAATAGAAGATTGGAAAAACGTTGCCTGGTCTGATGAGTCTGGATATTAGTTCCGACATTCAGATGGTGGGGTCAGAATTTGGGGCATGGATCCATCCTGCCTTGTATCACCGGTTCAGGCTGGTGGTGGGGGTGTAATGGTGTGGGGGATGGGGAATCACTGTTTCAGGCTGGTGGTGGGGGTGTAATGGTATGGGGGATGGGGTATCACCGGTTCAGGCTGGTGGTGGGGGTGTAATGGTGTGGGGGATGGGGTATCACTGTTTCAGGCTGGTGGTGGGGGTGTAATGGTATGGGGGATGGGGTATCACCGGTTCATGCTGGTGGTGGGGGTGTAATGGTGTGGGGGATGGGGTATCACCGGTTCAGGCTGGTGGTGGAGGTGTAAGGGTGGGGGGGATGGGATATCACCAGTTCAGGCTGGTGGTGGGGGTGTAATGGTGTGGGGGATGGGGTATCACCGGTTCAGGCTGGTGGTGGGGGTGTAATGGTGTGGGGGATGGGATATCACCGGTTCAGGCTGGTGGTGGGGTGTAATGGTGTGGGGGATGGGATATCACCGGTTCAGGCTGGTGGTGGGGGTGTAATGGTGTGGGGGATGGGGTATCACCGGTTCAGGCTGGTGGTGGTGGTGTAATGGTGTGGGGGATGGGGTATCACTGGTTTAGGCTGGTGGTGGGGGTGTAATGGTGTGGGGGATGGGATATCACCGGTTCAGGCTGGTGGTGGGGGTGTAATGGTGTGGGGGATGGGATATCACTGGTTCAGGCTGGTGGTGGGGGTGTAATGGTGTGGGGGATGGGGTATCACCGGTTCAGGCTGGTGGTGGTGGTGTAATGGTGTGGGGGATGGGGTATCACCGGTTCAGGCTGGTGGTGGCGGTGTAATGGTGTGGGGGATGGGGTATCACCGGTTCAGGCTGGTGGTGGCGGTGTAATGGTGTGGGGGATGGGGTATCACCGGTTCAGGCTGGTGGTGGGGGTGTAATGGTGTGGGGGATGGGATATCACCGGTTCAGGCTGGTGGTGGGGGTGTAATGGTGTGGGGGATGGGATATCACCGGTTCAGGCTGGTGGTGGGGGTGTAATGGTGTGGGGGATGGGGTATCACCGGTTCAGGCTGGTAGTGGCGGTGTAATGGTGTGGGGGATGGGGTATCACCGGTTCAGGCTGGTGGTGGGGGTGTAATGGTGTGGGGGATGGGATATCACCGGTTCAGGCTGGTGGTGGGGGTGTAATGGTGTAGGGGGATGGGATATCACTGGTTCAGGCTGGTGGTGGGGGTGTAATGGTGTGGGGGATGGGGTATCACCGGTTCAGGCTGGTGGTGGGGGTGTAATGGTGTGGGGGATGGGGTATCACCGGTTCAGGCTGGTGGTGGGGGGTGTAATGGTGTGGGGGATGGGATATCACCGGTTCAGGCTGGTGGTGGGGGTGTAATGGTGTGGGGGATGGGGTATCACCGGTTCAGGCTGGTGGTGGGGGTGTAATGGTGTGGGGGATGGGGTATCACCGGTTCAGGCTGGTGGTGGTGGTGTAATGGTGTGGGGGATGGGGTATCACCGGTTCAGGCTGGTGGTGGCGGTGTAATGGTGTGGGGGATGGGGTATCACCGGTTCAGGCTGGTGGTGGGGGTGTAATGGTGAGGGGGATGGGGTATCACCAGTTCAGGCTGGTTGTGGAGGTGTAATGGTGAGGGGGATGGGGTATCACCGGTTCAGGCTGGTGGTCGGGGTGTAATGGTGAGGGGGGGATGGGGTATCACCGGTTCAGGCTGGTGGTGGGGGTGTAATGGTGTGGGGGATGGGGTATCACCGGTTCAGGCTGGTGGTGGGGGTGTAATGGTGTGGGGGATGGGGTATCACCGGTTCAGGCTGGTGGTGGGGGTGTAATGGTGGGGGGGAGATATTTTATTGGCACACTTTGGGCCCCTTAGTACCAATTGATCATGGTTTAAACACCACGGCCTACCTGAGTATTGTTGCTGACCATGTCCATCCCTTTATGACTACAGTGTCCCCATCTTCTGATGGCTCCTTCCAGCAGGATAATGCTCCATGTCACAAAGCTCCAATCATCTCACCACTGGACAATGAGGTCCCTGTACTCCAATGGCCTCCACACTCACCACCGCCGGCTGGCCGGACAGCCAAGCAAAGCCGGGATCGGCTGTTCATAACGGCGGAAGCGATGGCAGGACGTCACTTTCCGGTTTACTTGAATAACCACCGACGCCATTTTTTTAACCACTTCAATACCGGGGGGCACTTAGACACCTTCCTGCCCAGGCCAATTTTTAGCTTTCAGCGCTGTCGCAATTTAAATGACAATTGCGCGGTCATACAACACTGTACCCAAACACATTTTTTATCATTTTGTTCCCACAAATAGAGATTTATTTTGGTGGTATTTGATCACCTCTGCGGTTCTTATTTTTTGCACAACAAATAAAAAGACCGAAAATTTTGAAAAAAACAAGTTTTTCTTCGTTTCTGTTAAAATTTTTTGTAAATAAGTATGTTTTCTTCTTCAATGATGGGCACTGATGAAGTGGCACCAATGAGGTGGCACTGATGAGGAGGCACTGACGGCACTAATGATGGGCACTGATAGGTGGCACTGATGGGCACTGATAGGTGGCACTGGTATGCGGCACTGATTGGCACTCATAGGTGGCACCGATGGGCACTCATAGGCGGCACTGATGGGCACTCGTAGGTGGCATTGATTGGTACTTATGGGTGGCACTGATGGGTACTTATGGGTGACACTGATTGGTGGCACAGATGGGCACTGATGGGCACTGATAGGTGGGCAATGATGGGCACAGATGGGCACTGACAGGTGGCACCGATGGGCACTGACAGGTGGCACACATGGGCACTTATAGGTGGGCACTGATGGGCACAAATGGGCACTGACAGGTGGCACCGATGGGCACTGATAGGTAGGCACTGATGGGCACAGATGGGCACTGACAGGTGGCACTGACAACACTGATTGGTGGCACTGATTACACTGATTGGTGGCATTGCTGGGCAGAACTGAAATATAATGGTGCCAATAAGTCCCCATTTGTGGGCACTGATTGGCACTGATTGGGCACTTTGGGCACATGTGGATGGCCATGGAGTACATATCTGGCCATCCACATGTTGCCCCTTCCCTGGTGGTCCTGAGTAAACAAGGCAGATCGCCGTTCAGCGACAGGGGAAGACAGAGATCTGTGTTTCTGCTGAGTCTTCTTACAGTACAAGCACCTCCCCCACACAGTTAGTAAGCACTCCCTACGCACACATTTAAAGCTTTGATTGCCCCTGATAATAACACCTTCCCTGCCAGTACAGTGACAGTGCATATTTTTATTATCATATATTAGTACAATATATTATTACATATATATAGTATCATATTATATATATATATATATATATACACACACACATATACACACTATATCATATACATATAGTACAATATATTATCACATATCTTATAGTACAATATATTACAATATATTATCATATATTAGTACAGTGACAGTGCATATTTTTTAGCTCTGATCGCTGTATTGGTGTCACTGGTCCCCACAAAATTGTCACTTAGTGTCTGATTTGTCTGCCGCAATGTTGCAGTCCCGCTATAAGTCGCTGATTGTCGCCATTATTAGTAAAAAAAAAAAAAAATCAATAAAAATTCCATAAAAATATTATAACAACACTACAAAAAATATTTCAGGAAATCACTCAAGATATTGATATAAAAGACCTAATTATTGAAAGAGCACACCGGATAGCAGGAATAAGGAAACCAGACATTAATAAACCTCGGGACATTATTTGCAAAATGCATTATGCTCATATTAAGGATAAAATCATGCTTGCAGCCCGCCAAAACAAAAATATTCAATTTGAAGGAGAACCTCTCTTGCTCTTTCAAGATATATCAAAATATACACTAGATCGCAGAAGAGCGCTGAAGCCCCTGGTAGAGCAACTAATAAAAAAGAAAATTCAATATAGATGGAAATATCCATTTCAGTTGCAAATCCAAAAAGAAGGACAGACTACCTCATTCAGAGATATGGAGGACTTATCGGAAGTTCTAGCGATTATAGGAATTACAGAACTCGCATTGCCGGACTGGCCTATAGAATATATGCAAACATATAGGAAAAAATAATGGGGCCTGTGGGGAGGAGGAGGAGGGAGGGGGGGGGGGGGGGCAGAGGATAAGTTAAGAAAATCAACTATAATCTTGAGTTAAAAATGTTTTTTTTTTTTTTTTTTTTTTTTTTTATATTGATTGCACTAAGAGAAACGTAAATATATTCACAGATAGATAAAAGTTGCTATAAATATTAACCAATTCACATTAATAAAAATTTCCTTTTTTTTTTTTTTTTTTTTTTCTTTCTGGGTATTGACTGCACTAAGAGAAACGTAAATATATTCACAGATAGATAAAAGTTTTCATAAGTATTAACTAAGTTATATGAAATGGTAATGTATATGGATATAGAAATAAGATTTTTTTTTTTTTTTTTTTTTTTTTTTTAGCTTTTGTAATAATGGAAAGTTTTTATACATGTTGTCTGCACTTAGATATTTAAAGATGTCTGCACCATAAGATATGTAATATACACAAAAATAGATAATCATTTTTATAAGTTTAGATAAATGAGATGAAATGAAACCATACACTTAATAGGTACACAGTAAATATAATAGCACTAGAAGGGTATTTACTTTATAAGTAGCTCTAGAAGGAGAAGAATTTTTTTTTTTTTTTTTCTCCCTCTCTTCTCCCACAATTATGTTAAAAATTATACTTATATGTTCTCTCCCGGATGGGGAGAGGAGGGAGAGGAGGGAGAAAGAAGTCTATAAGGTTAAAAATATGGATTCCTAGAAGATACTATAGTCACCCGCCCCCCTCCCCCTATACCCCTCCCCAAGAAGAGGGGGGGGTAGGAGGGGAGAAGAGAGTCAAAGGAACTCGAGAAGAAAGAGACCCAAAATTGGAGTAAGAGTAAAGAAATGATAAAATGCGGTAGGAGTCCAACGGTCGAGAGGCGACCCTTGGTCACTAGACTCAAAAACCCCCATAGTAGGGAACTTACTTAGATAGTAAGAAAGACTAAATTTTTTTCTAGTCAATAGATCAGGTGAGAGGAGTGAGTGTGGAGGGGTTTTTTTTTTTTTTTTTTTTTTTCTTTGTTGTTCTATTTTGTCCTAAGACATGAAAATATGTTCATACAATATTAGAGGTCTCAACTCAGCAACAAAAAGGTCACAGGTCCTGTACTCTCTTCATAAACAAAAAGTGGGAATAATCTTTTTTCAGGAGACGCATTTCCGCACAGACCACATCCTAAAGCTACAAAATAGATTTTACACTACCTGGTATCACGACTCTTTTCGATACTCAAAATCAAAAGGTGTCTCCATAGCAATACATAAAACAATACCTTATCAGGTGACAGAAGAATGGTATAATAAGGATGGAAGAGCAATATTACTCAAACTTATAATACATGGCAAAAAGTATACATTTATCAATTTATATCTACCTAACCAGGAACAATATAAAGTAGGAACACAAATATTGAAACAGCTAATGGAAAAAGCCGAGGGGATAATAATAATTGGAGGTGACTTCAATATTGTCCTGGATAGGGAAATGGACACAACGGCACCCTCAATAACGCAGACAGGGAGAGAGAAAAAGAATTTTCTAGACATGATAGCAAAATACCAGTTGATTGATATATGGAGGGTATTACACCCAACAGAAAAAGATTTCACATTTCACTCAGCTGCACATAAGACATATCATAAACTAGACTTTTTTTTGATCAATCAAAAAGGGATGGCTGAAACCCTATCCTCCGAAATAGGCAGCTCATTATGGTCAGATCATGCACCAATATTTCTGGTTTTGGACCTGCTTAAGGGTAACAATACTAAAAGAAATTGGAAGCTCAATGATAATCTACTTCATGACGAGACCTGTGTGACAGAAATAAGGAAGGCAATATCAGATTTCTTATGTGATCACAGAAAGGATACCACTTCTCTACCGATCAAATGGGAAACATTAAAATGTGTAATTCGAGGTCTATTTATAAAACATGGGGCTAGATTGAAAAAGGTAAAAGGGAACAGAAAGACTCAACTGCTAAATGAGATACCCAAAATTGAAGCTCAACATAAACGGAATCCAGGGCGGGAAATGTTAATAGAATTAACAGAAAAGAAGACAGAATTAAAAGCACTGATAAATGAGCAAACCCTACGAATAAGAGACAGCAATCGTTCCCTGTATTACCACCAGGGTAACAAACCAAGTAAACTCCTTGCAAACGCTCTACGCCATCGGGGAAACGTACAGCCCATTGTTAAGATAAAATCAGATAAAGGCGACATGAGATATGACCCAAAAGAGATATTGAAAGAGTTTCAAACTTTTTACACAAAACTATATAATATTCCTAATCATGCCACAAATAATGCCACAGAAGGAACCCAACATAATATAGAGCAGTATGTAAGAGAAACAGCACTTCCTGTATTGGCTTCGGCAGATAAGATACAACTAGATCAGGATTTTACAGAGACAGAAACGCAAAAGGTAATCGAGGCACTAGTATTGGGGAAGAGCCCAGGCCCTGACGGCTTCACCCCAAGATTCTATAAAATATTCAAGGAAGAACTAGCCCCCATTACGACACAGACATTTAATGCAATATCTACATCATTATCTTTTGTTCCACAAAGTATGCAGGCCTATATCACACTTATACCTAAACCAGAGAAGGATCATACCTTATGTGGAAACTATAGACCAATCTCTCTGACAAACATCGACCTGAGACTATATGCCAAAATAATTGCCAATAGACTCGCTCCTCTAATGCCGACATCCATACATTTAGATCAAGTGGGGTTTGTGGAAGGAAGAGAAGCGAGAGATAATACTCTAAAAACAATTACATTGATGGAACATGCAAAAAGGAACTCCATCCCATCCTGCCTATTGACGATTGATGCTGAGAAAGCATTTGACAGGGTGGGATGGAGCTTCCTTAGAGAAAATTTAATACAATGGGGACTGGGTCCTATACTTTTGGATAAAATAATGGCCCTATATAAGAATCCAACAGCTAAGATACGGGCGAACGGGGATTTATCAGATATAATCCCCATAACAAACGGAACCCGCCAGGGCTGCCCGCTATCCCCAATACTGTATACACTGGTGATGGAGCATTTATTAATAGCGATTAGGAAAAATCTAGATATACAGGGGATCAAAGCAGGAGATAAAGAATATAAAATGTCTGTGTATGCAGACGATATCTTAATGTACATCACAAACCCACTGATATCAATACCAAATCTGATAGCAGAATTCAATCGATTTGGTACACTAAGCAATTTCAAAGTAAACTATAGTAAATCCGAAGCCTTAAATATTAATCTATCAAGGGATATGGTAGAACTCCTTAAAAAAGACTTCTCATTTAAATGGCAAGAGAACACAATTAAATATCTGGGTACCTATATCCCTACTGATTTAGATAAGTTACAGGAATATAACTATGTCCCAATGGTACAGAGAATTGCAAGAATGTTACAAAATTATGAAAAGGGAATGTTCTCCTGGATAGGTAGAATAAACATAGTAAAGATGGATATACTACCCAAAATATTATATGTTCTTCAGACAATACCCATTTTTCCCTCAACAAAAAATATGGATAAATTACACAGACTAATAGGAAAATTTATCTGGGGAGGCAAGACACCCAGAATTAAAAGGACGGTGTTAAATAAAACAAAAGAAGACGGGGGCCTTGCTCTCCCGGATATAGATATATACCTTAGGGCAATAATGATAACCAGAATAGTAGACTGGTTCCATAACAGAGATAATAAACAATGGGTAAAGCTAGAAGAGGATATTACAACTCTTAAGCTAAAGTCCCTTCCTTGGATCAAGAAAGCACAAAGACCACCGGAGAGAGAGATGCCCTCCCTAGTGGTAGTAACATTAAAAGCATGGGATAATATGATAAAAAAAGGGAGTGGATCTACCTATAGAGGTCCAATGACCCCGCTATTTAGCAATCCAGAATTCCCACTGGCACTCAAAGCTAAAACGTTCCTTAAATGGAAAAGAAATGGGGACACTAGAATAATAGAAACGATGGAAGAAAATAAACTGCTCCCATTAGAAAAAATAGGGATAGAACACAAAAATAAATGGATGCAATATGGCCTGCTCCGGCGGTATATAGAATCCCTAACAAAAGAATCTATAATAGATAGACCTATGACAAACCTAGAAAAGATCTTTGTGCAAGAATCAAGACCCACCCATGTCCTATCTAAAATTTATAAATATTTAATCTCAGAGAACAATAGACAAATATTACCATATGTAAAAAAATGGGAAGCAGAGATTGGAATAGAATTTCCTAGAGAAATATGGGGAAAAGCATTTATAGCGACCCATAAACTCTCAATATCGGCTAAACATCAAGAAAGAAATTATAAAATCCTAGCCAGATGGTATAGATGCCCTGTAGATTTACATAAAATGAACCCAGATAACACAGGCAGGTGCTGGAGATGTCATTTAACCCAAGGCACAATGTCACATATTTGGTACTATTGCTCTGAAATCCAACCATTCTGGCAAAAAATATTCGAAATTTTTAGAACATTGACCGGGATAAAAATATATCCAGAAATACAAGTAGCAGTTTTATCTATGATTCCAGGTTCAATAAAAAAGATTAAAAAGGGAATTCTGAAATATTTTTTGACAGCAGCACGAACGGTAATAGCAAGAAAATGGAAAAACACACTAGCACCGTCTATTGCAGAATAGGAATGTGAGATGACGGAGATGCGTACCCTGGAGGAAAGAATGATAATAGAAGAAAGGGTAAAAATACCAAAACAAAGTATATGGACTAGATGGGAAGAGTTTAGAGCCTCTTCAATACTCTTGAGGACAATATAGGAATAGTAAAGAACATAATAATTCTTTTTTTTTTTTTTTTTTTTTTTTTTATGTCTTTCTTAGTATGAATGTGTATGAATGTGGGGAGATGGGTAGGTAAACAGGTTTTAAGTATAGGATGTACATCCCGGACTCAAAAAGACGAAGAATTAAAATATAAAAGAAATTTCGAATAATGTTTTGATAAATAATGGAAAAACTGTTTTGTCATACGGATGTATATAAGTTGATTAAATGTATTTTTTGAAAATGTTTTGATAAATAAAAATTGTTAAATTAAAATTCCATAAAAACATCCCGTAGTTTGAAGACGCGATAACTTTTGCGCAAACCAATTAATATACTGTACACTTATTGGGATTTTTTTTTTTTTTTTACCAAAAATATGTAGCAGAATTCATATTGGTTTACATTGATGAAGAAATTCGATTTTTAGTTTTTTTTTTTTTTTTTTGGATGTTTTATAGCAGAAAGTAAAAATATATATATATATATTTTTTTTTCAAAATTGTCGCTATTTTTTTTGTTTTTAGTGCAAAAAAATAAAAACCACCACAAAGGTGATCAAATACCACCAAAAAAAACCCCCCAATTTGTAGGGGGGAAAAAAGACGGCAATTTAATTGAAGTGCAGCGCCGCACGACTGCGCAATTGTCAGTTAAAGTAACGCAGTGCCGTATTGAAAAAAAATGGCCTGGTCATGAAGGGGGGGGGGGGACCTTCCGGGGCTGACAAGGTTAAAAGAAGGCCATAGTTCTATTTTACACAAAAAAAGTTATTTTTTTCCTTATAATACCCACAAGTTCCTCTTTTTAATCAGTTTATATCTAGGTCAGCTTGCTGAAGTCCAAACCGAACATCAGAATTTGGGAAGAAAGAGGATTGAAGTGTCTTTGAATGTGACGTGGTTGTTGGTGGCGGACGGGGCTGGTCTGAGTATTTCTGAGATTTTCACACACAACCATCTCTCGGGATTACAGAGAATGGTGGGAAACAACCAAAAAAATTAATAATAATAATAAAAGTAAAAAAAAAAAAAAGTAATAAAAAAAAATAAATAATAATAATTAAATTATAATAATCAAAATTATAATAATAATAATAAAAGTAAAAAAAATTATAATACTAAAAAAAGCACCTGTGGGGGGCCCCTGTCCTCCCGTGCTCACACGCAAAGGCGAAAGGACATGTTGGTCCCTCACACACGCAAACAGCGATTGTCCCACACATGTGAGGTATCACCACGAACATCAGATCACGGGCAGTAATTCTAGCACCAGACCTCCTCTGTACATATAAAGTGGTCACCTGTAAAGGCTTTACCTACGGATAGTTAAATTTACATTGTTTGTTGCCGTTGCACCGGAATGCGTGATTTTAAAGCTGCTGGGATTGGACAAATTTAGATGGAGGGGAGGCCTGACTTTAGTTGTGCCTAAGGGCAGCACAAAACCAGAATACACCACTGGGCACTATTGGACAGCAGCAGTCTAAAAATTGGTAACCTGCAAAATAATAAAATGTTTGACTTTTGGGTTTAATGCCACTTGAAAGGAGAGCTGATGTATCATTGTGCTGCCTGGGTCCAAGAATAAAATGCTGCCCCCCCCCCCCCCACCCAAAAAAAAAAAAAAAAAGCCCACCAAAAGGCCCCAACATCCATTATTTTATATCATGATAATTAAAACTAAAATTAAATTTATCAGGAAGTCAGATTTACATGCAACAGCACCCTGTCTATATGCAAAATTATATGACATACCATTAGGGTCAATTCCAAGGGGTGGGCTAGGGCGGTATATAGACAGGCTAGGGCAGTATAGGGGTGGGCTAGGGCGGTATTGGGGAGGGCTAGGGCGGTATAGGGACAGGCTGGGGTAGTATATGGACAGGCTAGGGTAGTATATGGACAGGCGAGGGTAGTATAGGGACTGGCTAGGGTAGTATATGGAGAGGCTAGGGTAGTATATGGAGAGGCTAGGTTAGTATATGGAGAGGCTAGGGTAGTATAGGGACAGGCTTGGGTAGTATATAGACAGGCTAGGGTAGTATATGGACAGGCTAGGGTAGTATATGGACAGGCTAGGGTAGTATACGGACAGGCTAGGGTAGTATATTGACAGGCTAGGGTAGTATACGGAGAGGCTAGGGTAGTATACGGACAGGCTAGGGTAGTATATGGAGAGGCTAGGGTAGTATATGGAGAGGCTAGGTTAGTATATGGAGAGGCTAGGGTAGTATAGGGACAGGCTTGGGTAGTATATAGACAGGCTAGGGTAGTATATGGACAGGCTAGGGTAGTATATGGACAGGCTAGGGTAGTATATGGACAGGCTGGGGTAGTATATGGACAGGCTAGGGTAGTATATGGACAGGCTGGGGTAGTATATGGACAGGCTAGGGTAGTATAGGGACAGGATGGGGTAGTATAGGGACAGGCTAGTGTAGTATATAGACAGGCTAGGGTAGTTTATGGACAGGCGAGGATAGTATAAGTACAGGCTATGGTAGCATAGGGACAGGCTAGGGTAGTATATGGACAGGCTAGGGTAGTATATAGGCAGGCTTGGGTAGTATATAGACAGGCTAGGGTAGTATAAAGACAGGCTACGGTAATTTATGGACAGGCTAGGGTAGTATATAGACAGGCTAGGGTAGTATATAGACAGGCTAAGGTAGTATATAGACTGGCTAGGGTAGTTTATGAACAGGCTAGGATAGTATAAGTACAGGCTATGGTAGTATATAGACAGGCTAGGGTGGTATAGAGTCAGGCTAGGGTAGTATATAGACAGGCTGGGGCAGTATAGGGGCGGGGGGGGCTAGAGTAGTACGGGGCAGTATATGGACAGGCTAGGGTAGTATATAGACAGGCTGGGGCAGTATAGGGACGGGCTAGGGTAGTATATGGACAGGCTGGGGCAGTATAGGGGCGGGCTAGAGTAGTATGGGGCATGCGGAGCAGCCCGGGGGGCAGTTGTCATCATGACACACAAAACTGCTGAAAAAAAAATCTTGTTCGTCAATTTGCTGGGTAAATAGAAGAGGAGGAGAGGCGGCCGTGGTTCACCCGTGGTGCCAGTGATAGGAGAAGAGAGCAGAATGGTAGAGAGATGAGCTCATCGCTGTGCTGCTTCTACTTCCAGCAACATCCTGATGACTCTTCCTTTGTTGTAACAAGTTATAGAAAAGCATTGTAGAGTCGGGGTCCGAGCTTCCCTGGGGGGGGGGCTCCTCTTACCAGGTGGGGGTCGGTTGATGGGATGATGTAAGCGCTGATGTTGAGGTTTCTCATCTCTTGACGGAGTCTGGTGAGCCCTTCAGTGGAATTTTTCACAGTGGGCGGAATGAACTGCCACGAAAACAACACATTTATTTACTGTGAGCTGAAGATGTCATAAAATGTATAAATATAGAAAATAAAGGAATCAACACAATAAATAAATAAAATAAATACATGAAATAAAATAAACAAAGTAGGATCTTAGCTCCGGGTCAGTCTGTAATGAATTGGGATTAGTACACAAAGGGTGATTGGATTCTATTAGAATTTTACAATGTGGCCCCGTGATTTCTAGTTACACCCCCATCATATCTACCCCGACTCCACCTATAAACAAAATACTACGTAGGATAACTTTTAGGGGTGTGTTTATATTAAAAAAAGAAAAAAAGTTGATCCATTAAAGCTGCATATAAATATCATGTTGTTTAAAAAATAAAAAAATGTGTGAATGGGGAAATCCCACATTATGGCCACTAGATGGCACTGAGTATCATAGGAAATACATGTTTCTCAAATCCATCTAGTGGCCATATTGAGATCTTTTTCCCATTCACAGTTTTTATCAATGCATAAAATTTGATCTGCAGAGAATAATGCCTGAGAACATTCAATTTTTCCCTATTCGCATAGCATGAATTTACATGCAGTTTCAATGGATGAACAGCTATGCAAATGTTTTTGAAAACACCCCTAGCTTGAACTCCGGGAAAAGGCATATTATGTCTAAATCCATTCATCGTGTGTCTTCTTCTTGAATCTCTGTGATCTTTGTGTATTTCTTCCAGATCTGTGCAGTAATCCAATGTGAGACTTCCTATAAAAAAAAAGACCGCCCACTGCTGCTCTCTCTCCTTGTGCAGGGTGACTGGTCTTTTCTCCGTCCCCTTCTGTCGTTTTCTGCAGGCATCCTGTAGTGGGCGGAGCCTGCTTGGCCCCTCCCACAGCTCTGCTCTCTCCTTGTGCAGGGTGACTGGTCTTGTCTCCGCCCCCTTCTGTAATTTTCTGTGGGCAGTCTGTAGTAGGTGGAGCCTACTGGGCCCCTCCCACAGCTCTGCCCTCTTTCCTTGTGCAGGGTGGCTGGTCTTGTCTCCACCCCCTCCTGTAGTATTCTGCAAGCAGTCTACAATGGGTGGAGCCTGCTGGGTCTCTCCCACAGCTCTGGTCTCTCTCCCTGTGCAGGCAGACTGGTCTTGTCTCCGCCCCCTCCTGTAGTTTTCTGCAGGCAGTCTATAATGGGTGGAGCCTGCTGAGCCCCTTCCACAGCTCTGCTCTCTGCACAGGCTATGCACAGCACAGCTGATGATGCTACTTTTACAAGCTAATATCTTGCATGCTTTCCCATTGTTAATTGAGTCATCTATTGTTTCTGTCTATCTGCTAATACTCTTGGAGATGTGATTAGTAATGTGTCCACCTGTCAGGGTTGGGCTGCAGGCAGTCTTTAATGGGCGGAGCCTGCTAGATCCCGCCCACAACTCTGCTCTCTCTCCCTGTGCAGGGTGGCTGGTCTTGTCTCCGCCCCCTCCTCTAGTTTTCTGCAGGCAGTCTATAATGGGCGGAGCCTGCTAGATCCCTCCCACAGCTCTGCTCTCTCTCCCTGTGCAGGGTGACTGGTCTTGTCTCTGCCCCCTTTTGTAGTTTTTTGCAGGCAGTCTATAATTGGCAGAGCCTGCTAGATCCCTCCCACAGCTCTGCTTACTCTCCATTAGCAGGGTGGCTGGTGTTGTCTCCATCCCTTCCTGTAGTTTTCTGCAGGCAGTCTATAATGGGTGGATTGAAAAAAGTAAATGCATAGAATGCATTACGGTGAAAAACCTTGAGGGTTTACGAACCCCTTTAAGGTGTCTTTCTCTCATTGCATAATCCCCCATTGTGTGCATCCTAGGTATGCTTTCCCATTGTTAATTGAGTCACCTATTGTTTCTGTCTGTCTGCTAATCCTCTTGGAGATGTGATTAGTAATGTGTCCACCTGTCAGGGTTGGGCTGCAGGCAGTCTTTAACGGGTGGAGCCTGCTAGATCCCTCCCACATCTCTGCTCTCTCTCCCTGTGCAGGGTGACTGGTCTTGTTTCCGCCCCCTCCTATAGTTTTCTGCAGGCAATATTTAATGGGCGGAGCCTGCTGGGTCCCTCCCACAGCTCTGCTCTCTCTCCTTGTGCAGGGTGACTGGTCTTGTCTCTGCCCCTCCTATAGTTTTCTGCAGGCAGTCTTTAATGGGCGGAGCCTGCTAGATCCCTCCCACAGCTCTGTTCTCTCTCCCTGTGCAGGGTGACTAGTCTTGTCTCCGCCCCCTCTTGTAGTTTTCTGCAGGCAGTCTATAATGGGAGCATTGAAAAAATAAATACATAGAATGCATTACGGTGAAAACCTTAAGGGTTTACGGACCCCTTTAAGATGTCTTACTCTCATTGCGTAATCCCCCCATTGTGTGCCTCCTAGGTATGCTTTCCCATTGTTAATTGAGTCACCTATTGTTTCTGTCTGTCTTACCGGAGGAGTGATGGAGCAGTTCCTGATGGTCGTGTCTCGGGGCTCTTTGGGAAATACAGCAGCATATCCTGTGTGTAAGCGGATAGTTAATAGAAGAAAAAAAATGGCAATACCAACTATCGCGTCTAACTTGTAAAAAAATAAATAAAAATAAACAACAACTGTAAATATAATGAAGCAAGTAAATCGAATTTTGCTATTCGGCACACTAGACATGTGCGGTTCGTTTAGTTTCTGAATTAAAATTCGGATGAATTTTCTTTTTTTTTTTTCGGAAATTTGGATGTATCCGAATTTCCAAATTAGAATAGTACCAAATTAACGAACCCGAAATAACGAAAAAATATTTGGACGAAATTTGAATTTGAATTGTTTTCAAACACTTTTAGAATTCAAATCTTTTTTGAATTTCGAATAGTTTTCCAATTTCCAAAGAGAATAAAAATAGAATAGAAAATAAAGGAAAAGAATAGAAAAAATAAATAGTTTCTATTCTATTCCTTTAGTTTCTATTCTATTTTATTCTCTTTGGAAATTGGAAAACTATTCGAAAACGATTCGAATAGCTTTCAAATTAAAAAAACTTTTCGAATCGATCTGAATTCGAACGATTCGAAAAGCTTTCGAATCAATTTTCGAATTCGAAAAATATTCGAATTCGAAAATTTTTCAAATTCGAAAATTGATGCGAACACTAATTTGAATTAGAGAAATTCCGATCGATTTAGAAAAAGAATAAACAAAACGAATTCCACAAACGAATGAAACTAATTTAACTAAACAAATTTATGTAAATAACAAATCGAAACGAAAAAAAACCCAAAATTTTTTCGTTCTGCACATGTTTATTTGGCACTGTGTTACTTTAACCAGCAACTGTGCGGTCATCCAATACTGTACCCAAATGAAATTGATATCATTTATTTCCTTCACAAAAAATTGAGCTTTCTTTCAGTGATATTAGATCACCGCTGGGTATTTTTGATTTTTTGCAATACAAATGAAAATAGGCCGAAAATGTCTTCATAAATTTTGGCCAAAATGTATTCTGCTACATGTCTTTGATAAATAAAAATTCCAATAAGTATATATTAGATATGTGCAGAATGAAAAAATTTGGTTTCGTTTCATTTTGATTAATTATTTACAAAAATTTTTTTTAGTTAAATTTGTTTACTTCGTTTAATTTGTTTTCGGAATTCGCTTTGCTTATTCGTTTTCCACTCGATTAAAATTTTTTGTGAATTCGGATCGATTCGAAAAGATTTCTAATAGTTTTCAAATTCGAATATCCAATTTCCAAAGAGAATGAAATGGAAGAATAGAAAATTAAGGAATAGACTAGAAAAAACAAAATTCTATTCTATTCCTCTGTTTTCTATTCTATTTTATTCTCTTTGGAAACTGGAAAACGATTCGACATTGAAAAGTTTTCGAATTCGAATTTAAAAAGGTTTTGAATTTGAATTTGAAAACGATTCGAAAACTATTTGAATTTCGTCCGAATTGTTTTTTTTTTCGTTATTTCGGATTCGTTTTAAATTCGGTACTAGTCTAGTTCGAAAATTTCGGATACGTCCGAATTTCCGAAAAATGAAAAATTCGTCCGAATGTTAATTTGGAACTAAATCAACCGCACATGTCTAATGTCTATTGATTGGTTTGTGTGAAGTTTATATCCCAAACTATGGGATATGTACTGTAATTTTTATTTATTTATACTACTAATGACGGCGATCAGCAACTTATAATAGGACTACGATATCGCAGAAGACAATCTGACACTAACTGACGCTGTGGTAACTGCCACTGACATCACCAGTGACAGTAATCAGAGATAATACTATACACTGTCGCTGTACTAATGACACTGGCTGGCAAGGGGTTAACATCTAGGGGGCAATCAAAAGGGTTAACTGTGTGCCCAACAACGTATAATATGTGCTGCTTTTACGACTAGATCTCTCAGTTTCTCAGCCCTGCTTTGCAGGGCTGAGAAACTGACAGGTCGCTCCCTTCGCACAGAGCTCTGTGTTGTTTACCAACACAAAGGCTCTGGGCTGTGATTGGACACAGCCGATCAGCAGGTCCCAGCCCTTAAATCACAGGCCGGGACTTGCAGACAGGCTCCTGCTGTGTACACTCAGAGGGGGAGCTGGACAGAGGGCGGGCATGCCCTTGCCCCAAAAACTGAAGATAGGCAGCGTCATACCAGTACGTCGCTTTGCCTACAGCGGCTGCTCGCCCTGCAGAACTTTTCGGGTGGTCGCTATACAACATTTGGCCACTAGGTGGCTCTAAGTACACTTACCGCCACCTAATGGCCAAATGGGGTATTTTCCATTTATAAAATCAATATAAAATATATGACTATCACAGGAAATAGCCTAAAAATATAATTTTTTTTGGCTTATTCACACTAAACGAATGTATGTGCACTTTCACTGGGAGACTTGCTATGGTTTTTTTTTTATTTTATTTTTTTTATAAATGCACCCCAAAAATCAATCACTATGATTACATGAAAGTGTAAAAAAACCTCGCAGTAGAATACACAATAGCCAGGTAACAGGAATTTTCAGAAGAAGAGGTCCAGGAGCCTCCATGTTTCCTTAAAGATTAAATATTTGTTGGGGTGAAAAGGAAACCTCCTCATTTATGTATCACTAAATTCCAAACTGCCCCCCCTCCCCCCTCCCATCCACAGTTCATTCTCCTCATATTTTATAGGAAAGTTGTAGAACTCACCATTCTGAATGAAGGCGAAGATTCCCAGAATCCAGAGGAGTCCCAACATGTCACCCTGCAATCCTTCCCCGCGCTCAGAGCGATCAATCCTTCTATCCTCCTGAGATATTTACTATCTGATTGAACACCGCCCAACCGAATGACAGCGAGGGACCTTCCTCCAGTGTACGGATTCCTAAGGACAATCCACCACTCTCCCTTCCTGGAGTCAGCAACACCCAGTTAATAATAGATTGCTAAGTGCAAACTACAGGCACTTAGCATTATTAATTAATATTAATAGAACAAATAAAGTAAAGGAAAAAAAATTGAGCTAATAAAGTAAAAAAAAAAAAAATCAATAAAAATAAAAACAATGAGACAACAATAATGATAATGATATTAGAAATAATAAAATTAAAAAGGTAATATAAAATGATTATAGAACTAATAAGTAAAAAAGTTTAATAATTACTACTACTACTACTACTACTACTACTACTACTACTACTACTACTAATAATAATAATAATAATAATAATAATAGAACAATTATAATAATGGAACTAAAAAAGTAAAAATAATAATAATAATAATAATATTAGAACTAATAAAGTAGAAAAAAATATATAATAACATTAATAGAACTAATAAAAGTAAAAAACAATTATAATAATAGAACTAATAAAGTAAAGAAAAAAATAATAACAAAAATAAAAATAATAATAATAATAATACTAATAATAATAATAATAGAACTAAAAAAGTAAAAAAATAGTAATAATAATAATAATAGAACTAATAAAGTAGAAAAAATATATAATAACATTAATAGAACTAATACAAGTTAAAAAAACAACAACAACAATAATAATAATAATAATAATAATAATAATAATAATATTTATAGAGCTTAAAAAGTAAAATAAATAATAATAATAATAGAACTAATAAAGTAAAGAAAAAAATAATAACAAAAATAATAATAATAATATTACTAATGTTCATAGAGCTAAAAAAAAGTAAAATAAATAATAATAAATAATAATAATAGAACTAATAAAGTAAAGAAAAAAAATAACAATAATAATAATAATAATAATAATAATAATAATAATAGAACTGAAAAAGTAAAAAAATAGTAATAATAATAGAACTAATAAAGTAGAAAAATATATAATAAAATTAATAGAGCTAAAAAAAGTAAAATAAATAATAATAATAATAAATAATAATAATAGAACTAATAAAGTAAAAAATAGTATATCTATCTATCTATCTATCTATCTATCTATCTATCTATCTATCTATCTATCTATCTATCTATCTATCTATCTATCTATCTATCATCTATCTATCTATCGAACTAATAAAGTTTTAATAAATTCTTAATAATAGAATAAATTAAGTTAAAAAGATTATAATAATATTAATAATAATATAACTTATAAAGACAAAAATTATGATAATTATAGTATAAAAATTGTAGAATAGTAGAATAGTAAAAAAATATAATAATAATAATTCTGTTGTTGTTACCATTATAATCACTATTGATATCATTATTATTATTGTTATCAGTATTAGGCTCGGTTCACATTGCCACGAACTGAAAGTCGCGTGACTTGCGGTGCGACTTTGCCAGACGACTTCCTGGCGACTTGAGTGCTACTTGATGCGACTTTGAAGAGACTTTCGGGAAAAGCCTGGGTAATCTTCCTGAACTGTAGGATCCAAACCACATCATTATCGACGAGGATCAGACTTGGAGACGACTTCCATTAGGGCTCATGCACACTGCTGCTCAAAAATAAAATCTGCTTTTACAGGCGTGTGAGCTTTTATTTCAGCTTGAAGAAGCTTTGTACGTTTTTGGGCTCTTTTATATGGTTTTTATTGAGCTTATCTGAGCTCCTTTGAGCCACCGATCAGTGCTGCCTATCAGTGTCACCTACCAGTGCCTATCACCCCCCTTCAGCGCTGCCCAGTGCCCAGTGCCACCTATCAGTGCACTTCAGTGTCACCCATCAGTGCCCGGTGCCACCTATCAGTGCCCTTTAGTGCCACCCATTAGTGCCCGGTGCCACCTATCAGTGCCCTTTAGTGCCACCCATTAGTGCCCGGTGCCACCTATCAGTGCCCTTTAGTGCCACCCATTAGTGCCCGGTGCCTTTAGTGCCACCCATTAGTGCCCGGTGCCACCTATCAGTGCCCTTTAGTGCCGCCCATCAGTGCCCGGTGCCACCTATCAGTGCCGCTTATCAGTGCCCTTCAGTGCCGCCCCTCAGTGCCACCCATCAGTGCCACCCATCAATGCCTATCAGTGCTTATCAGTGCCGCCTCATCAGAGCACATCAATGAAGGTGAAAAATTACCTGTTTTCAAAATGTTATAACAAACTGTGAAACGTTTTTTTGTTTTTTTTCAAAATTTTTGGTCTTTTTTTGTTTTATTTAGCAAAAAATAAAAAACTCATCAGTGATTAAATACCACCAAAAAAAATCTCTATTTGTGGGAAAAAAATGATAAAAATGTCCTCTGTGTACAGTGTTGTATGACCGCGTAATTGTCATTCAAAGTGTGAGAGCTGAAAGCTGAACATTGGCCTGGGCAGGAGGGGGGTTTAAGTCTCCGGTATTCAGGTGGTTAACAAATCGATCCGAAACGGAACAGATGATTTTTGTTTGGCACGTGTCTAGTTGGCTCTTGGGGGAGGAGTTATGTAATGATTAGAACAGCCTGATAATTAGATGTCAATCTGGAGGAGTGGACAATCCTAGGCAGGATGTATTTGCATGCAGAGCCCCCCCCCCCCCCCGGTCACACTGGCCTGACCTTTCATGCGATTTGACAGGTGCAAAACCGCACGACAAGTCGCACCCCATTGCCGGAAACGGAACTCTCCAAAACGGTGAGACGCTGACTTCCTTAGTTCAGTAGTAGTTCCTTCAGGCGTGACTTGCATAGACAACATCTGAGCAATTAAATGGCACAGATCGCAGCCAAGTCGCCCCTGAAGTCGCACTGACATGTGGCTTTGAAATTGTGCGATTTTAATTCAAAGCCGGATTTGGTATGACCGGGGGAGGGGGGGGATGCCCACAAGTGACGCTGAGCCCCCCGTCATTTAAAGAACTGAGGTCCAATAAATGAAAGGGGCGGGGCCAGGGACAGGCGGGCCGGGGAGGGGCGAGACTAAGAGGTGCTGGACGTCCTCCAGCCAGGAAATGGGGGGCGGAGCTCCGTCTGATTTGCTGCAGCTTCTAATGCACATGGTGAGAAGCTCACAGTGTGCGGTGAAATCAGAGGAAGTGGTTTCAGTCCAGGAGAGGAGCCGCTACAACTCGATTTATTTTTATTCTGCAGGAAAGCGGGCGGGGCTCAGTAAATGATTCTTACAAAGATATATATACGCATTACAAAGTTCAAAGATTCACCTCGTATCTCCAGTGCCGGGAGGTGGCGGGTCACTGATTAACTTCTGATTGGCCCTTTTGTGTTAATGGATAGTCATGGTGAAGATCGCGGACCGAAAATTTAAAGCGGAACTCCAGGAAGATGTAAAGGACACAAAATAATACAGCTCTACACTATATATATATGTGTAAGGAAAAAAAATGTATTAACATTTTTTTAAACATTTTTCTTTTTTTCATCTTTTCTTTTTTTTTTTACTATTTTTTTTACATCCTGTCATCGGAGTCGTTCAGTATCACCATAGTGACTACTCGGGGGAGGGGATCAGGGATTTCTTTATTGTTACACTGTTATTGCTTATACAGTGATGATCAGCTTTCTTATGTTTTTGATCTGTGATTGGCTACAGCTGATCACATGGTAGCCAGGTAGCCAGGTACCATGTGATTGCTGTGGGCCAATCACAGATCACAGCAGTAAGGAAGTGGTTCATGAATGGAAAGCCATTGTTTACACTGTTACCATGTGATCTCTGTGACCAATCATAGCCATCACATGATATCCGGGTTACCGGTAACCGCAATCCGTTGTGCGCTCCTAACCCAGAAGAGGCACAAACATATATATATATATACTGCGTCCCACCGCCACAGTGAAAGTAATACTATAATAGTTTCCTACACCATTATAACGGCACAAGAAGATTACTTAATTCCCTGGACTGTTCAAGCTTGAGATAGAGGTATACAATAAAACATTTTAATAGGTGTACAAAAAGGAGAGAGATACAAAGTAACATTGTTTATAAACATTGATCAGACAGGAGATAGAGAGATACAAAGTAACATTGTTTATAAACATTGATCAGATGGGAGACAGAGAGATACAAAGTAACATTGTTTATAAACATTGTTTAGACAGGAGATAGAGAGATACCAAGTAATATTGTTTATAAACATTTTTCAGACAGGAGATAGAGAGATACCAAGTAACATTGTTTATAAACATTGTTCAGACAGGAGATAGAGAGAGATACAAAGTAACATTGTTAAATTTGTGACTACTCTGCTTCCTTAATCTGCAGATCAAACAGATGAGCTTCAATCTGCACATGACAAGCAAAGAAAAAAAATAGTTTTTTTTGTTTTGTTCTTATTTAAGCCCCTTTCAACCATTTTTTTTATTTTTTATTTTACACTAATCAGTCCTAATTAACCCTTTCTCCCATAAGATATTATTTTCCTGCTGATTTTATTTTATTTATTTTTGTTTGTTTGTTTATAACTGTTTTTCTAACCATTAAAAGGGATATTAAAGTCGTTTTTTTTTTTAAAGTTTAAAATAGCAAACATGATATACTTACCTGCCCTGTGTAATGGTTTTGCACAGAGCAGCCCCGATCCTCCTCTTCTCGGGACCCTCGCCCTGGCCCCTCCCTCCTGCCGGGTGCCCCCCTACAGCAAGCAGCTTCCTCTGAGGGCACCCAAGCAGGCGCGTTCCCGACCTGCAGCTCTGTGTGTCCATTCACACGCGAAGCCGCGACTCGGCCCCACCCCCTCCATCCCCTGATTGGCTCACTGGCTGCAATTGATCCACTATCTCCCGCTGCTGCCGAAAGCCAATCAGGAGTGCGAGTCCCCAGAGGGGCAAGGCTCTCATGGACATCAATGGATCAAAAGGGGGCTCAGGTAAGTATCGGGGGGGGGGGGGGGGCTGCTGCACAAAGAATGCATAGAATGCACCTTGTGCCTTTACAATCACTTTAACCACTTGCCGACCGCCTAACAGACGATATATGTCGGCAGAATGGAATGGCAGGCAAAATCACGTATCTGATTGCTGCCCGCGGTCTGGCAGCAATCAGAGATGAGGGGGAGGCCATCCATTCATGGCCCCCCCTCGCGATCGCTCCCAGCCAATGAGAATCATCCCCTGCCTCTGTGTAGTACACAGAGGCAGAGGATGTGATGTCATCTCACCTCGGCTCGGCAGTTTCCGTTCCAGCGCCGAGGAGAGAAGACATCTGAGTGAGTTGCACAACACTACACCTCACAGTAGAACATGCCAGGCACACTTTACACCCCTAATCCCCCCCCCCCCAATCGCCCCCCCGATCCCCCCCAATCACCCCTCCCTCCCCCGTCACACTGACACCAAGCAGTTTTGTTTTTTCTGATTACTGCATGGTGTCAGTTTGTGACAGTTAGAAGTGGTAGGGCAGTTAGTATTAGCCCCCTTTAGGTCTAGGGTACCCCCCTAACCCCCCTAATAAAGTTTTAACCCCTTGATCACCCCCTGTCACCAGTGTCGCTAAGCGATCATTTTTCTGATCGCTGTATTAGTGTCACTGGTGACGCTAGTTAGGGAGGCAAATATTTAGGTTCGCTGTCAGCGTTTTATAGCGACAGGGACCCCCATATACTACCTAATAAATGTTTTAACCCCTTGATTGCCCCCTAGTTAACCCTTTCACCACTGATCACCGTATAACTGTTACGGGTGACGCTGGTTAGTTCGTTTATTTTTTATAGTGTCAGGGCACCCGCCGTTTATTACCAAGTAAAGGTTTAGCCCCCTGATCGCCTGGCGGTGATATGCGTCTCCCCAGGCAGCGTCAGGTTAGCGCCAGTACCGTTAACACCCACGCACGCAGCATACGCCTCCCCAGCAGTTTAGGGTTCCCAAAAACGCAGTGTTAGTGGGATCAGCCCAGATACCTGCTAGCACCTGCGTTTTGCCCCTCCGCCCGGCCCAGCCCAGCCCACCCAAGTGCAGTATCGATCGATCACTGTCACTTACAAAACACTAAACGCATAACTGCAGCGTTCGCAGAGTCAGGCCTGATCCCTGCGATCGCTAACAGTTTTTTTGGTAGCGTTTTGGTGAACTGGCAAGCACCAGTGGCCTAGTACACCCCGGTCGTAGTCAAACCAGCACTGCAGTAACACTTGGTGACGTGGCGAGTCCCATAAGTGCAGTTCAAGCTGGTGAGGTGGCAAGCACAAGTAGTGTCCCGCTGCCACCAAGAAGACAAACACAGGCCCGTCGTGCCCATAATGCCCTTCCTGCTGCATTCGCCAATCCTAATTGGGAACCCACCGCTTCTGCAGCGCCCGTACCTCCCCCATTCACATCCCCAACCAAATGCAGTCAGCTGCATGAGAGGCATTTTTATGTCCTCCCAAGTACCCCTACCCAGCGAACCCCCCAAAAAAGATGTAGTGTCTGCAGCAAGCGCGGATATAAGCGTGACACCCGCTATTATTGTCCTTCCTGTCCTGATAATCCTGGTCTTTGCATTGGTGAATGTTTTGAACGCTACCATTCACTAGTTGAGTATTAGCGTAGGGTACAGCATTGCACAGACTAGGCAAACTTTCACAGGGTCTCCCAAGATGCCATCGCATTTTGAGAGACCCGAACCTGGAACTGGTT
The DNA here is from genome assembly GCA_037952835.1 of Lithobates septentrionalis. Taxonomy (NCBI): domain Eukaryota; kingdom Metazoa; phylum Chordata; class Amphibia; order Anura; family Ranidae; genus Lithobates; species Lithobates septentrionalis. The sequence goes on from JBBDGP010003756.1 coordinate 435,267, forward strand.
ACAGTTATAAAAGTTACAGTTACAAAAAAAGTGTAACAAAAAAAAAAACACAAACAAAAATATAAAATAAAAAAAAAATAGTTGTCGTTTTATTGTTCTCTCTCTCTCTATTCTCTCTCTATTGTTCTGCTCTTTTTTACTGTATTCTATTCTGCAATGTTTTATTGTTATTATGTTTTATCATGTTTGCTTTTCAGGTATGCAATTTTTTATACTTTACCGTTTACTGTGCTTTATTGTTAACCATTTTTTTGTCTTCAGGTACGCCATTCACGACTTTGAGTGGTTATACCAGAATGATGCCTGCAGGTTTAGGTATCATCTTGGTATCATTCTTTTCAGCCAGCGGTCGGCTTTCATGTAAAAGCAATCCTAGTGGCTAATTAGCCTCTAGACTGCTTTTACAAGCAGTGGGAGGGAATGCGCCCCTCCCCACCGTCTTCCGTGTTTTTCTCTGGCTCTCCTGTCTCAACAGGGAACCTGAGAATGCAGCCGGTGATTCAGCCAGCTGACCATAGAGCTGATCAGATACCAGAGTGGCTCCAAACATCTCTATGGCCTAAGAAACCGGAAGCTACGAGCATTTTATCACTTAGATTTCGCCGGATGTAAACAGCGCCATTGGGAAATTGGGAAAGCATTTTATCACACCGTTCTTGGTGTGATCAGATGCTTTGAGGGCAGTGGAGAAATCTAGGGTCTAACAGACCCCAATTTTTTCAAAAAAGAGTACCTGTCACTACCTATTGCTATCATAGGGGATATTTACATTCCCTGAGATAACAATAAAAATGATTTTTTTAAAAAAATGAAATGAACAGTTTAAAAATAAGATAAAAAAGCAAAGAAAAAAAAAAGAAAAAAAAAAGCACCCCTGCCCCCCTTGCTCTCGCGCTAAGGCGAACGCAAGCGTCGGTCTGGCGTCAAATGTAAACAGCAATTGCACCATGCATGTGAGGTATCACCACGAAGGTCAGATCGAGGGCAGTAATTTTAGCAGTATTCCTCCTCTGTAAATCTAATGTGGTAACCTGTAAAGGCTTTTAAAGGCTTTGTGCGCAATTTTAAAGCATGTCATGTTTGGTATCCATGTACTCGGCCTAAGATCATCTTTTTTATTTCATCAAACATTTGGGCAATATAGTGTGTTTTAGTGCATTAAAATTTAAAAAAGTGTGTTTTTTTCCCAAAAAATGTTTTTGAAAAATCGCGGCGCAAATACAGTGTAAAGAAAAAAAATGAAACACCCACCATTTTAATCTGTAGGGCATTTGCTTTAAAAAAATATATAATGTTTGGGGGTTCAAAGTAATTTTCTTGCAAAAAAAAATAATTTTTTCATGTAATCAAAAAGTGTCAGAAAGGGCTTATGCCCCGTACACACGGTCGGATTTTCCGATGGAAAATGTCCGATCGGAGCGTGTTGTCGGAAATTCCGACCGTGTGTGGGCTCCATCGGACATTTTCCATCGGATTTTCCGACACACAAAGTTGGAGAGCAGGAGATAAAATTTTCCGACAACAAAATCCGTTGTCGGAAATTCCGATCGTGTGTACACAAATCCGACGGACAAAGTGCCACGCATGCTCAGAATAAATAAAGAGATGAAAGCTATTGGCGACTGCCCCGTTTATAGTCCCGACGTACGTGTTTTACGTCACCGCGTTTAGAACGATCGGATTTTCCGACAACTTTGTGCGACCGTGTGTAGACAAAACAAGTTTGAGCCAACATCCGTCGGAAAAAATCCTAGGATTTTGTTGTCGGAATGTCCGAACAAAGTCCGACCGTGTGTACGCCCTATAAGTCTTGAAGTGGTTAGAAGAGTGGATTATGTGTAACATAAGCTTCTAAATGTTGTGCATAAAATGCCAGGACAGTTCAAAACCCCCCCAAATGACCCCATTTTGGAAAATAGACACCCTAAGCTATTTGCTGAGAGGCATGTTGAGTCCATGGAATATTTTATATTGTGACACAAGTTGTGGGAAAAAGACAATTTTTTTTTTTTTGCATAAAGTTGTCACTAAATGATATATTGCTCACACAGGCCATGGGCATATGTGGAATTGCACCCCAAAATACATTTAGCTGCTTCTCCTGAGTATGGGGATACCACATGTGTGGGACTTTTTGGGAACCTAGCCGCGTACGGGGCCCCGAAAACCAACATGCCTCAAAGCAAATAGCTTGGGGTGTCTACTTTCCAAAATGGGGTCATTTGGGGGGGGGGGGTTTATGCCATCTGGGCATTTTATGGCCTTCAAAACTGTGATAGGTAGTGAGGAGTAAAATCAAAATTTACGCCCTTAGAAATCCTGAAGGCAGTGATTGTTTTTTGGGGCTCCGTACGCGGCTAGGCTCCCAAAAAGTCCCACACATGTGGTATCCCCATACTCAGGAGAAGCAGCTGAATATATTTTGAGGTGCAATTCCACATATGCCCATGGCCTGTGTGAGCAATATATCATTTAGTGAAAACTTTTTGTAATTTTTTTGTCATTATTCAATCACTTGGGACAAAAAAATGAATATTCAATGGGCTCAACAGGCCTCTCAGCAATTTCCTTGGGGTGTCTACTTTCCAAAACGGGGTCATTTGTGGGGGTTTTGTACTGCCCTGCCATTTTAGCACCTCAAGAAATAACATAGGCAGTCATAAATTAAAGGCAGTGTAAATTCCAGAAAATGTACCCTAGTTTGTAGGCGCTATAACTTTTGCGCAAACCAATAAATATACACTTATTGACATTTTTTTTTTACCAAAGACATGTGGCCGAATACATTTTGGCCTAAATGTTTGACTAAAATTGAGTTTATTGGATATTTTTTATAACAAAAAGTAGAAAATATCATTTTTTTTTCAAAATTTTCTGTCTTTTTCCGTGTATAGCGCAAAAAATAAAAACGGCAGAGGTGATCAAATACCATCAAATGAAAGCTCTATTTGTGGGAAGAAAAGGACGCAAATTTAGTTTGGGTACAGCATTGCATGACCGCGCAATTAGCAGCTAAATGGACGCAGTGCCAAATTGTAAAAAGTGCTCTGGTCAGGAAGGGGGTAAATCCTTCCGGGGCTGAAGTGGTTAACTTCTTTTTTTGTATTTGTTCACTTTTATTTTCACATTAAAATAAGAAGCAAATGAATAATAAAAAAACAACCTCAACCCCCCCCCCCCCGACAAAAAAAAAAAAGAAAAAAAAAGGAATTACAATTATTTATTTAATTATAGAGTGAGAATGTAAATTTGTTTTACCTTTATTTACTTTTTAATCTACAATAACATTTAAAAAAACCAAAAATGTAATTTTAATTATTTATTTAATTATAGAGTGAAAATGTAAATTTGTTTTACCTTTATTTCCTTTTTAATCTACAGTAACATTTAAAAAAAAAACATAAGTTCAATCATTTATTTAATTATAGAGTAAAAATGTAAATTTGCTTTACCCTTATTTACTTTTTAATCTACAGTAAAAATTGAAAAAATAAAATAAAATTTAAAAAAACGTAATTTCCATTATGTATTTAATTATAGAGTGAAAATGTACATTTGTTTTACCTTTATTTACTTTTTAATCTACAGTAACAACTAAAAAAAAACCAAAAAAAAAAACCCCGTAATTTCTATTATTTATTTAGTTATAGAGTGAACATGTAAATTTGTTTTACCTTTATTTACTTTTTAATCTACAGTAACATTAAAAAAAACTTAAAAAAAAAAAAAAAACTTACATAGTTACATAGTTACATTGTCCAATTTGTCAAAAAGTGTGTTTTCTTAGTTTTGTTTTGTTCTTTGTTAATACAACATGTGTATATATACCGTATATAAAATATAATACATTATTATAGTAATATAAAGTAATATAATAACACATTGCATATACTTACAGTTGGTTAGTGAAATGCTGTAATGCTGCCATCTAGTGGAATTTCTTGGTCTGACAATTTAGACCTGAAAAAAATGGAAAGGCGTCCCCCAGCGGGGTTTTTTGGCAGCTAACTATAGATATGAGCCAACCATAGATGTAAAACATTGGAATTTTTATTGAAAAGTGATAAATAGGTATAACAATATATCAATATAAATTGTGAGCTCAAGTGGGGAAATACCCATACCAAATACAGACATTAGCAAACATAGAGGTTATACATATCACGTGATAAAGCCATTGTACAAGAATTCTGACGCGTTTCGACCCATGAAGTTTGGGGTCTCTTCAGAGGCGGAGTTTGCTAAATAAAAAGAAAATTATAACCTATCCAGCTCATTTTAAAGAGTTATAGCATAGGCGAGTTTGTTGAGTAACATAATGTACATAATTACCACTGAATTTGGATGTACCCCTCGATCAGAGCCTCCCCACATAGCAGCCAGGCCATCCAGTGTGCCCACATGTAGCAGCACCCCGGAAAGAGGGGAACAGGAATCCACTTGATGTGGCTTGCAAGGAGTCACATGTACAGTTGCCTCCCCACCAACACGCCACAAGGGAGGTGGGGCCAGACAAGGGAGGTGGGGCCAGAACCTACGACGATTATCAGAGCGTTAGCTCATGGACAAAGCCATATTAGTTAGTGATTGGATTTATCTATATATAGGGCGGTCAGAAAGTGTTGTAATAATCTATTACAGGTTAGGTGTATCTATCATGTAAAATTTATAATAATGATGTTGATAAGATAACTGTGTTGGTATGAACTGATGTATAATATGCCAGGAATAACCTTATCTTTAAATACTGACAGTAGCAGTAATGAAAAGGGAAGTGAAAATTGTGCAAAGTGAATGGTAATGTGAAAACTATCAAAAGGGGGTTTGCATGAAAATAACACAGATGAGTGTTCAAGAAAGAGTGAAAGAGAAGTCGATGAGTGTGTGTATATCATGTGATCGAAGGAAAAGTGCATGATGTTGCCAGGTATCTAAATCTGCGGCATCAAAAGCCGATGTGCACATAAATCAAAATTAAATATGGGTAAAAATGTTGTTCTGTGTGATCTAACAAAACATTGGTAATCAAATATATAATAGTTTCATACTCACTCCTGCAAATAGAGAGGAGAATCTGGCCATCCAAGAAAGCGTATGAGGGGATCACAACCGGATCAACCCTCATTATATAGTGTCCTTAATTAGTACTAAATTAGCGACAGGTGTCGTTCCTTCCGCCCCCCAACCCTGGTGTGTGGAGGAAGGCTGTGCGCAGCTTTACCATCTGCACTCCCTTTCTTTCTCCCCTTGGGTGGCCGGTTGTCCCGGGTCGGCCGCTTATGGGTGTGATCACCCTGCTGGCGGCGTCCCTCATCACCTCCGGACGTTGCGTGTGATGTGCGCACGCGTGCTGGTTCGCGTGTGCGTGCGACGTCGTGACGTCACGTCTTTTACGGCGGAGGTGACGACAGTGGTCGGGGCTTTGCCTTGAGGGATGCCGAGGGAGCCACACGAGGCCTGCCAATTGGCGGCCACAGCCTTCCTCCACACACCAGGGTTGGGGGGCGGAAGGAACGACACCTGTTGCTAATTTAGTACTCATTAAGGACACTATATAATGAGGGTTGATCTGGTTGTGATCCCCTCATACGCTTTCTTGGACGGCCAGACTCTCCTCTCTATTTGCAGGAGTGAGTATGAAACTATTATATATTTGATTACCAATGTTTTGTTAGATCACACAGAACAACATTTTTACCCATATTTAATTTTGATTTATGTGCACATCGGCTTTTGATGCCGCAGATTTAGATACCTGGCAACATCATGCACTTTTCCTTCGATCACATGATATACACACACTCATCGACTTCTCTTTCACTCTTTCTTGAACACTCATCTGTGTTATTTTCATGCACACCCCCTTTTGATAGTTTTCACATTACCATTCACTTTGCACAATTTTCACTTCCCTTTTCATTGCTGCTACTGTCAGTATTTAAAGATAAGGTTATTCCTGGCATATTATACATCAGTTCATACCAACACAGTTATCTTATCAACATCATTATTATAAATTTTACATGATGAATACACCTAACCTGTAATAGATTATTACAACACTTTCTGACCGCCCTATATATAGATAAATCCAATCACTAATTAATATGGGTTTGTCCATGAGCTAACGCTCTGATAATTGTCGTAGGTTCTGGCCCCACCTCCCTTGTGGCCTGTTGGTGGGGAGGCAACTGTACGTGTGACTCCTTGCAAGCCACATCAAGTGGATTCCTGTTCCCCTCTTTCCGGGGTGCTGCTACATGTGGGCACACTGGATGGCCTGGCTGCTATGTGGGGAGGCTCTGATCGAGGGGTACATCCAAATTCAGTGGTAATTATGTACATTATGTTACTCAACAAACTCGCCTATGCTATAACTCTTTAAAATGAGCTGGATAGGTTATAATTTTCTTTTTCTTTAGCAAACTCATCCTCTGAAGAGACCCCAAACTTCATGGGTCGAAACGCGTCAGTTTGTTGTGCAATGGCTTTATCACATGCTATGTATAACCTCTATGTTTGCTATTGTCTGTATTTGGTATGGGTATTTCCCCACTTGAGCTCACAATTTATATTGATATATTGTTATACCTATTTATCACTTTTCAATAAAAATTCCAATGTTTTACATCTATGGTTGGCTCATATCTATAGTTAGCTGCCAAAAAAACCCCGCTGGGGGACTCTTTTCCATTTTTTTCTTGTCCATATTGGGGTGAGCAGCACTGTTATCTCTCTTTAATGTGTCTTCCCTCTTTGTGACAATTTAGACCTAAACTCTGTTGGAAGCATGACTCCAGCCAGGCAAGGTGTACTGAGGACATTCAAGGTGACCATCTTCCTCCTCTACTGAGATGCCAACCCAGAGATAACACCATCCTGAAAATCCCGGTGGCTGTGCAGTTCCTGGTTCTGTTCACAAATGTCCGACCCAACTCAGTCCCTGCAACCTCTCACCATGTGGTTTGACACAAAGTTACAATATTACAATCTGATCACTGGTGGGAGAGGAGACCGAGGAAATACTTCCTCTTGCCTGCAGCAGAATGATAATATTTCATCCTAGGCAATAGTCACTAAATGAGGTTTAGGAAACCTTTTTAAAGCGGAGTTCCGCTTGATAAAAAAAGAAAAAATTAAAAGTCAGCAGCTACAAATACTGCAGCTGCTGACTTTTAAAATAAGGAAATGTACGTGTCCAGGAGTGCCCACAATGTCCTCACCCGAAGCCGACCCGTCACCCTCAGAAGTGAAGGAAGTGAAGCCTTGCGGTGCGGAGGAGGGGCCAGACATGGCTGCGGATACTGCGGCGATCTTTTGCCCATCATTTGCAGCCAACTGTGCCCATCATATGCAGCCAACTGTGCTCATCCTATGCAGCCAACTATGCCCATCATATGCAGCCAACTGGGCCCCATCATATGCAGCCAACTGCACCCCATCATATGCAGCCAACTGTGCCCATCATATGCAGCCAACTGTGCCCATCATATGCAGCCAACTGTGCCCATCATATGCAGCCAACTGTGCCCATCATATGCAGCCAACTGGGCCCCATCATATGCAGTCAACTGCATCCCATCATATGCAGCCAACTGTGCCCATCATATGCAGCCAACTGTGCCCATCATATGCAGCCAACAGTGCCCATCATATGCAGCCAACTGCGCCCCATCAATTGCAGCCACTGTGCCCATCATATGAAGCCTGTGCCCCATCAATTGCAGCCAACTGTGCCCCATCAATTGCAGCCTCTGTGCCCATCATATGAAGCCAACTGTGCACATCATATGCAGCCAACTGTGCCCATCATTGCCCATCATATGCAGTCAACTGTGCCCTTCATATGCAGCCAACTGTGCCCATCATATGCAGCCAACTGGGCCCAACCATATGCAGCCAACTGCATCCCATCATATGCAGCCAACTGTGCCCATCATATGCAGCCAACTGTGCCCATCATATGCAGCCAACTGTGCCAATCTTATGCAGCCAACTGTGCCCATCATATGCAGCCAACTGTGCCCATCATTGCCCATCATATGCAGTCAACTGTGCCCTTCATATGCAGCCAACTGTGCCCATCATATGCAGCCAACTGGGCCCCATCATATGCAGCCAACTGCATCCCATCATATGCAGCCAACTGTGCCCATCATATGCAGCCAACTGTGCCCATATTATGCAGCCAACTGTGCCCATCATATGCAGCCAACTGTGCCCCATCAATTGCAGCCTCTGTGCCCATCATATGAAGCCAACTGTGCCCATCATATGCAGCCAACTGTGCCCATCATTGCCCATCATATGCAGTCAACTGTGCCCTTCATATGCAGCCAACTGTGCCCATCATATGCAGCCAACTGGGCCCCACCATATGCAGCCAACTGCATCCCATCATATGCAGCCAACTGTGCCCATCATATGCAGCCAACTGTGCCCATCATATGCAGCCAACTGTGCCAATCTTATGCAGCCAACTGTGCCCATCATATGCAGCCAACTGTGCCCATCATTGCCCATCATATGCAGTCAACTGTGCCCTTCATATGCAGCCAACTGTGCCCATCATATGCAGCCAACTGCATCCCATCATATGCAGCCAACTGTGCCCATCATATGCAGCCAACTGTGCCCATCTTATGCAGCCAACTGTGCCCATCATATGCAGCCAACTGTGCCCATCATATGCAGCCAACTGTGCCCCATCAATTGCAGCCACTGTGCCCATCATATGCAGCCAACTGTGCCCATCATGTGCAGCCAACTGTGCCCATCATATGCAGCCCACTGCGCCCCATCAATTGCAGCCCACTGCGCCCCATTATATGAAGCCTGTGCCCCATCATATGCAGCCCACTGCGCCCCATTACATGAAGCCTGTGCCCCATCAATTGCAACCAACTGTACCCCATCAATTGCAGCCTCTGTGCCCATCATATGAAGCCAACTGTGCCCATCATATGCAGCCAACTGTGCCCATCATATGCAGCCAACTGTGCCCATCATATGCAGCCAACTGTGCCCATCATTGCCCATCATATGCAGTCAACTGTGCCCTTCATATGCAGCCAACTGTGCCCATCATATGCAGCCAACTGGGCCCCATCATATGCAGCCAACTGCATCCCATCATATGCAGCCAACTGTGCCCATCATATGAAGCCAACTGTGCACATCATATGCAGCCAACTGTGCCCATCATTGCCCATCATATGCAGTCAACTGTGCCCTTCATATGCAGCCAACTGTGCCCATCATATGCAGCCAACTGGGCCCAACCATATGCAGCCAACTGCATCCCATCATATGCAGCCAACTGTGCCCATCATATGCAGCCAACTGTGCCCATCATATGCAGCCAACTGTGCCAATCTTATGCAGCCAACTGTGCCCATCATATGCAGCCAACTGTGCCCATCATTGCCCATCATATGCAGTCAACTGTGCCCTTCATATGCAGCCAACTGTGCCCATCATATGCAGCCAACTGGGCCCCATCATATGCAGCCAACTGCATCCCATCATATGCAGCCAACTGTGCCCATCATATGCAGCCAACTGTGCCCATATTATGCAGCCAACTGTGCCCATCATATGCAGCCAACTGTGCCCCATCAATTGCAGCCTCTGTGCCCATCATATGAAGCCAACTGTGCCCATCATATGCAGCCAACTGTGCCCATCATTGCCCATCATATGCAGTCAACTGTGCCCTTCATATGCAGCCAACTGTGCCCATCATATGCAGCCAACTGGGCCCCACCATATGCAGCCAACTGCATCCCATCATATGCAGCCAACTGTGCCCATCATATGCAGCCAACTGTGCCCATCATATGCAGCCAACTGTGCCAATCTTATGCAGCCAACTGTGCCCATCATATGCAGCCAACTGTGCCCATCATTGCCCATCATATGCAGTCAACTGTGCCCTTCATATGCAGCCAACTGTGCCCATCATATGCAGCCAACTGCATCCCATCATATGCAGCCAACTGTGCCCATCATATGCAGCCAACTGTGCCCATCTTATGCAGCCAACTGTGCCCATCATATGCAGCCAACTGTGCCCATCATATGCAGCCAACTGTGCCCCATCAATTGCAGCCACTGTGCCCATCATATGCAGCCAACTGTGCCCATCATGTGCAGCCAACTGTGCCCATCATATGCAGCCCACTGCGCCCCATCAATTGCAGCCCACTGCGCCCCATTATATGAAGCCTGTGCCCCATCATATGCAGCCCACTGCGCCCCATTACATGAAGCCTGTGCCCCATCAATTGCAACCAACTGTACCCCATCAATTGCAGCCTCTGTGCCCATCATATGAAGCCAACTGTGCCCATCATATGCAGCCAACTGTGCCCATCATATGCAGCCAACTGTGCCCATCATATGCAGCCAACTGTGCCTATCATTGCCCATCATATGCAGTCAACTGTGCCCTTCATATGCAGCCAACTGTGCCCATCATATGCAGCCAACTGGGCCCCATCATATGCAGCCAACTGCATCCCATCATATGCAGCCAACTGTGCCCATCATATGCAGCCAACTGTGCCCATCTTATGCAGCCAACTGTGCCCATCATATGCAGCCAACTGTGCCCATCATATGCAGCCAACTGTGCCCCATCAATTGCAGCCACTGTGCCCATCATATGCAGCCAACTGTGCCCATCATATGCAGCCAACTGGGCCCCATCATATGCAGCCAACTGCATCCCATCATATGCAGCCAACTGTGCCCATCATATGCAGCCAACTGTGCCCATCTTATGCAGCCAACTGTGCCCATCATATGCAGCCAACTGTGCCCATCATATGCAGCCAACTGTGCCCCATCAATTGCAGCCACTGTGCCCATCATATGCAGCCAACTGTGCCCATCATGTGCAGCCAACTGTGCCCATCATATGCAGCCCACTGCGCCCCATCAATTGCAGCCACTGTGCACATTATATGAAGCCTGTGCCCCATCAATTGCAACCAACTGTACCCCATCAATTGCAGCCTCTGTGCCCATCATATGAAGCCAACTGTGCCCATCATATGCAGCCAACTGTGCCCATCATATGCAGCCAACTGTGCCCATCATATGTAGCCAACTGTGCCCATCATATACAGTCAACTGTGCCCCATCAATTGCAGCCACTGTGTCCATAATATGCAGCTAACTGTGGCCATCATATGCAGCCAACTGTGCCCAAAATTAGCAGCCACTGTGCCCTCCCTGCCTGCTCGCTGTCTGCCCGGCACTTACACTATGGTGGTGGTGAGTCAGGCGGCGAGCTGTGTCCTCTGTGCGCATCTTCTTCCTGTTCTGCCCGGTGGCCAATGGGATCGCCTCTACCTTCAACCAATCAGGTGCCTGGTATTACATCTGGGCCTCCTCATTGGCTGAGAGGCGGTTCTGTGTTAGCAAAGCAAATGTTCATTTGCTTTGCTAACACACCTGGGTGCACTGTGAGCGCAATGGTTTGCGCTCACAGTGCACCTTTTTTTACGCCTATTAGAGCCTATGGCTCCAATCAGGTGCTTCAAAAACACCCCCGCCGCTGTAATTCAGGTGCCCGAAAAGGGGCCAGACGCCTGAATGGGGGTGTGACTACAGCGGCTGTGGATAGATTCATGCAATGCATGAATCTATTCATCCTACACAGAGGGGGCGGCGCCTGAGCGCCCCTAATGAATGCACCGCCACTGGTCTATAAAGATTAGGAATAGCGATCTGGCTATAACCTGACTCAGTTCTTTTAGGACTCTTGGGTGTAAGCCATCCGGTCCTGGTGATTTATTTGTGTTAAACTTTTCTAGTCTTTGTTACTAACAATACAGACGTGGTCGGTAAACTCCTCCTTTTCCTGTGTAAAAACTGGAGGAGAAGAAATTATTTAGTACAGTTGCCTTCTCCTTATCATATGTAACCATCGTCCCTATCATGATGCGATCTCGCTTTTTTACTGTTAATAGATCTAAAAAAAATGTCTTGGGATTTTTTTTTTACCCTTCTCCGCTATTTGTCTCTCGTAGTCTTTTTTTTAGCCACCCTGATTGCGTTCTTACACTTTTTATTGCATTCCTTGTAGTGTTGGAATGCTGACAATGAGCCCTCCCCTTTAAATTAAAAAAAAAAAGCCATTTTGTTCTTTAACCTCTTCACGCCTAAGGGTAAAACAAATCTTAATGCCTAAGCACAATTTTGAAACTTTGACATGCGGTGGATTAAACCTTGTTTTTTTTTTTCAGGACAAATCGGACTTTGATTTGGTAGTAAATGGTTATGGATATCTTTTTTATTTTTTTTTATTTTTACTATTATCAAATTAAAACTGGCCCAAAATTGTAAAAAAAAAAAAATCCCTTTTTTAAAAAAATGTAGCTGTATATTTTTTGTAACTACCATAACCTTACACCAAATAACAAGAAAAGGCCAAGAAATAATAGTGCGCATTATGCTTTTTTTTTTTTTGTCCTACCTAAAACATACTGACACTGATGCTGATTTAAAAAAAAAACTCCTGCCCAAAATATACTGACCCTGACCTTTGACCCTGACCTTGACCAAAACACTAACCCCGGCACTGACCTAGACCAAACCTTGATGTAGGTATTTTTTATGTTATTTTTTATTATTTATTTTTATTTAATTTTTTTTTACGCATACTTTTTTTTCTCTCTGCAAGTAGAGGAAAGATACATTGTATCTTTCCTCTCCATTCACAGAGAGAGTGAAAAACACAGGGGCGGGCTTCACAGCTACTGATCACTGTGGCAGACAATCAGATGCTACCCCAGCGATCAGGTGACCCAGAATCGGGGTCCTGGTCGTTAGTATGGGGCCAGGGGCAAACGGTGAGACCCCAGTCTCTATGCGACCAGCCGGCACGTTGGCCGGAGACCCGAATCGGCTTTGATCGGGTCTCGGATCTAGTAACCCGGAAGTGACGTCACAACGTCACTTCTGGTTTACTGGAACCTTCAAGGCGCCAGATTTAAAAAAAAAAAAATCACTATTCAAAACAGCCAAACTTGGCGTTTTGAATGCTTTTAGGTGCAAAGGAGGGATTTGGGGTCTTATAGACACCATAAACCTCCAAAATACCTGACACGTGACTATTGCTGTCACAATGGATGTTTACATTGTTCCTTGTGACAGCAATAAAAGTAATAAAAAAAATGAAAAATGTAAAAAGGGACTGTGTAAAAATAAAAATAAATAAAATAAATAAGAAAAAATTAATTAAATTTTTTTTTTTTTAAAGCGCCCTGTCCCTCCGTGCTCACGCGCAGAAGTGAACCCATACGTAAGTCGTGCCCGCAAAGGTAAACAGTGTTCAAACCACACATGTGAGGTATTGCCGCGATCGTTAGAGCAAGAGCACGAGCTACGAGTGTGCGCAATTTTAAAGTGTGACATGTTTGCAAAAATTGGGATAACTTTACTGTTTTTTTTTTTTTTTAATTCATGAAAGTGTATTTTTTCCCCAAAAAATTGCATTTGAAAGACCGCTGCGCAAATGCAGTGTGACATAAAATATTGCAACAACCGCCATTTTATTCTATAGGGTCTCTGCTAAAAAGAAAAAAAATATATTTATATTTATGTAATAAAATATATATAAATATAAAAATAATAATATATATAAATATATATATTTTTTTCATATATATATTTGAATGTTTAGAGGTTCCAAGTAATTTTCTAGCAAATAAAACAAATTTAAACTTGTTGTAGACAACAAGTGTCAGAAAAAGACCTTAAAGCGATTAATAAATGAGCTGCCCCCCCTCTGCCCAGTCAATAATCGGGATAATTGAAGTCCCCCCATTATGATGACATTTTCCTGCCTCACCGCCATTTCTAACTGTGATAGGAGGTCCAGCTCCTCCCCCTCCCCCTTCAGGTTGGGGGGGGGGGCGGTAACATACCCCACTATTCATTTAACCTAATGGAAATCTGTAAGCCTGAAGCTGCAAGTAGCAATACACACATTTCTTCAAGCACTGACAGAATTGTATGTCTTCCATTCATAGGTGTGTACACACAGGGTGTGCCAGGTGTGCCTGGGCACACCCTAATCACCCTGTGTGGCACAGATTCCTGTTTAGACCCCCGATATTTCACCAGAGCCCCCTAATGGGGCTCCTAAAAAAAAAATAATAATAATAAAAAAATTGTTGAAAATGAAATAAAAAATAAAAAACTGACACTGTCCACTGCCCTACTGACACCGCCATTATTTAAACACACACACACACACATATATATACACTTTGGGGTACGCACCCTAATGCAATAGGCTGTGCACATCTATGCTTCCGTTCAAAGCAAAACACCAGGTAAAATATTTATAACTTATAATATAATTGAAAATATTAATAGCACATCAAAAAATACAAAATACACAAGCCAACTTTTGGTGCAATAGTCAATTTACAATCCTGAGTGCAGTACTCATTTTCTGCCACTAGATGTATTCAGTCTTCTGGATTAAATGACGGCCAGCATCCTGCAACCTGAACAGTGAAGGAGAAACAGCACTGTATTGAGGTCTCTGTCACTCTGCCTTCTCCTTCTGTCTGCGTGCTCCTTGTTACACATGAGCCGACTGTCAACTTAAGCTGCTTCTTCCTCTCCCACTCTGAAATCTGTTGTACAGGAACTGCAAGAATCTGATAACAAGTCATCTTCTATTATTATTTTTAAGAGCAATATCTATCTATCTATCTATCTATCTATCTATCTATCTATCTATCTATCTATCTATCTATCTATCTATCTATCTATCTATCTATCTATCTATCTATCTATCTCTATCCACACTATTTTGCCAAAAGTATTGGGACACCTGCCTTTACACACACATGAACTTTAATGACATCCCAGTCTTAGTCCGTAGGGTTCAATATTGAGTTGGCTCCGCCCTTTGCAGCTATAACAGGTTCTACTGTTCTGGGAAGGCTGTCCACAAGGTTTAGGAGTGTGTCTATGGGAATGTTTGACCATTCTTCCAGAAGAGCATTTGTGAGGTCAGGCACTGATGTTGGACGAGAAGGCCTGGCACGCAGTCTCCGCTCTAATTCATCCCAAATGTGTTCTGTCAGGTTGAGGTCGGTGCAGGCCAGTCAAGTTCCACCACCCCAAACTCGCTTATCCATGTTTTTATGGACCTTGCTTTGTGCACTGGTCCAAACCATTTGGTGGAGGGGGGGATTATGGTGGGGGGTTGTTTTTCAGGGGTTGGGCTTGGCCCCTTAGTTCCTAGTGAAGGGAACTCTTAAGGCGTCAGCATACCAAGACATTTTGGGCAATTTCATGCTCCCAACTTTGTGGGAACAGTTTGGGGATGGCCCCTTCCTGTTCCAACATGACTGCGCACCAGTACACAAAGCAAGGTCCATAAGGACATGAATGAGCGAGTTTGGGGTGGAGGAACTTGACTGGCCTGCACAGAGTCCTGACTTCAACCTGATAGAACACCTTTGGGATGAATTAGAGCAGAGACTGTGAGCCAGGCCTTCTCATCCAACATCAGTGCCTGAAATCACAAATGCTCTTCTGGAAGAATGGTCAAACATTTCCATAGACACCCTCCTAAACCTTGTGGACATCCTTCCCAGAATGCCTCGTACACACGATTGGACTTTCCGACAAAAAAAAACGTGTCAGAAGGGCGTTGGTTCAAACTTGTCTTGCATACACACGACACATGAATTGTTGGCCAACTATTATGAAAGTAGTGACGTACTAGACCTACTACGAGCCGATAAAAAGTAAGTTCCCTAGTCATGCACCACCCTTTGGGCTCCTTCTGCTAATCTCATGTTAGTAGAAGTTAGTAGAAGTTTGGTGAGTGTCGATTCGCGCTTTTCAGCCTCGTGCTTGTCAGTTCGATTCTGGTTTTCAGGTTGTGCTTGTCAGGTTCTTTCTGATTTTCAGAGCGTTCTTGTCAGTTCGTTCTGAACGTCCGTTTGTCTACTAGCCATGTGGCGCTCTCGTCGGAGAGATCGCGATATTGTTGGGCTTGGAGTTCTTGTTTTCACCCAAGTCCAGTCCAGGAACAGGAGGAGGAGGAGTTCTTGGACCAAGAATTGGTTGTTTAATCGTGACCAATTCTCTCATATGCCTTTGCTGCGGGAGCTCCAGGAGAATAATCCTGACGATTTCAGGAATTATCTCCGGATGACGGACCCCTGCTTTCACCGTCTATTGGCTTTGCTGACCCCCTATATTAAGAAGCAGGACACATGCATGCGGCAAGCCATCACTCCCGAGCAAAGGCTTGTCGCCACCTTACGGTACTTTGCGACTGGGAGAAGTCTTCAGGATCTGAAGTTCACAACAGGCATCTTCCCCCAGGCTCTGGGGATCATTATTCCAGAGACCTGTCCTGCCATCATCCAAGTCCTGCAGAAGGACTATATTCGGGTAAGTTTTATCCTTTAACATCACATTATATGTATTTAATGTTTGCTAATGTATAGTATTAATTTCATCATTCCCTAATTACCATCATTGTAATATGCTATGACAGTCCTCTTTGTCCTCATGCATGCTTTAAACTTTTAATGCTCCTTTTTTGTCCTTCATGCATATTTGCCTTCACTAACCTCCCCAGCATGCTATCCTGGGCCCATACACACCTAGCCTAGTCACTTAACAATGTATTTTGTCAGCTCCATTGTAGTGCTTTACCCTAAACACTCCCTAAAATATATACAAATGTTATTGTTGTCCTCAAATTCAGGCATAGTGCAAGAGGCTATTTTTTTGGGGGCCCAAACTCATTTTGAACCCCCCCCCATGCTAAATCAACCGATACCAATACTCTATCTGCTGACTTTGCCAAACCCATACACACTATACCTACCTCTTTTGTGGTCAGATTTATGGATGAATTCACCAAAGCATGTAGTGCAAGGGCCTGTCTGAATACTTTCGAATGGTACTGTTGAAAGTTTTGTTCTCCTATTATCTTGATAGGTAATTTCAGAATGTAAAAATGTGCTTCAATTTGGACAGAGTGTATCTATATTTTTGGATTATGACACTTCTTACCTGTCCAGTGGGCTGCCAATAGTGTAAGTAAGGAGGGGCTGGCCAAAGTAACACACATTATTTATGCATTCAGCTCTCAATGAAGTGGAGAGGGTTACCTGTCCAAAATATCTACCCATTCCCCACCCTAAATTTTTTTCAATGGGCCACCAGAGGGGGTGAGGAATCTGATAAATTGACCTTAAACTTTTGTCTTTAAATACTCATTTCAATAAATGTTATACTTATGTTGGCCAAGAATGTTTGTGTCTAATCTGCTTGCAATGTTATGTGCAAAAGTACAATTTTTTTTTTTCTTGTTTGACTCCACAGTTTCCTTCAAACCCACATGAATGGCAGACTGTGGCTTCCACCACCAGTGGGATTTTCCCAATTGTGGTGGTGCTATTGATGGGAAGCATGTGAGGATTGTCCCACCACCCAAATCAGGCTCTTATTATTTCAACTATAAGGGCTTTTGTAGTATTGTCATGTTAGCGGTGGTGTCGGCCAACTATGAATTTTTATACCTGGACATTGGGATGAGCGGCCGAAACTCGGACGGAGGAGTTATAGCTCAGACAGACTTTTACCGGCGGCTACAAAGTGGAACCTTGTGGTTGCCACCTCCTGATTAGAATGTAGAGGGCCTGAACTTTGTTTTTGTAGTGGATGAGGCCTTTGCTCTGGGGGAACATCTCATGAGGTCATTCCCCATGAGGAACCTGACCCCAGAGCAGAGGGTTTTCAATTACCACCTGTCTCATGCCCGAAGAGTGGTGAAGAATGCATTTGGCATCATGGCAAGTTAGTTCCGGCTTCTCCTTACAGCCATGAACCTGGCTGAATATAAACAGAATCATGTGGTGTTGCGCTGCTGCATTCTTCACAATTATTTAAGCAGGAATGCAGCCAGCTATCTAGCCTCAATTTCGACTGAGGCGGACTTTGCAGCTGAATCCACAGTGCTGTTGGCTCTGGAAAGTGGCCATACTGGCCTACCCGCCCAAAGTGCCCGAGAAATCCTCCAAAAACATGTGGAGTACTTTGTGGGTAGAGGGGCAATTACTTTACAGCAATATAGGTGGATATCCAATAAATTTTTTTGGGAAAACTAAACTCATATTTCATTTGAATTACTGTTTGTGTTTCTTATCTGTCTCTTAGGTTTTCAGATTGCCTTTTAATTTTGTCCATTTGCTCCATGAGGTGACAATCTCTTCTTCAGCTAACTATTATGTTGTGCTGTGGTTCTGCTACACACA
Source organism: Lithobates septentrionalis (assembly GCA_037952835.1). Classification (NCBI taxonomy): domain Eukaryota; kingdom Metazoa; phylum Chordata; class Amphibia; order Anura; family Ranidae; genus Lithobates; species Lithobates septentrionalis. The sequence goes on from JBBDGP010003756.1 coordinate 453,578, forward strand.
CACCCAAAGTTATTGTTGTTAATGTATGTCAGTGTTTCTCAACTCCAGTCCTCAAGGCGCCCCAACAGGCCATGTTTTCAGGCTCTCCATTATTTTGCACAGGTGATTTGATCAGTTTCACTGCCTTAGCAATTACTACAGCCGTTTCATGTAAGGGAAATCCTGAAAACATGACCTGTTGGGGCGCCTCGAGGACTGGAGTTGAGAAACACTGATGTATGTAATGCATTAATGTTAAAAATGTTCACCCTTTTCAACTCCTTGAATTAATTGCTTGAGTTTGGCACATTTTACAGCACATTGTCACTGTAACCACACCAACCTACCAAATACACTGGTATTGGGCATTGAAATAAGAAGCCACACATTGTTGAGTATAAAACATTTTACTCCAAGCACATTCACATGTGCGTTATAAAGGGTTTTTTAACAAACCAACATCTTGGTGTATAACATGTATGTTTGACAGTATTTAGCCTTTTTGTGGCTAAACAGGCATGTTTAAAACTATAACATACACATCCCCAACTCAGGAACTTTCAACGTTCAACTTTGCTAAAGTGAAGGCCATATGAGACATTAGTATCTCAAAACTGTGTTGATCTTGCCTTCATCAGATGGGGTGATCTCACCCCTCTAAAAGGAAAATTTGGAAGATGCACACAAATTGGGACTCCAGGCAAAACCACTTCGCACTACAAGTGCAATGCAAGTTGGCCTTCCTGAAATAAGCCCCAGTGTGTCAACATGTGCTAGCTCCCATCATGGGGGATCAATGGACGTGTTTCGGGGGTGCAACCCCTTCCCCTCACCTACTTTAGTTTGCAGGAAGGGGTTGCACCCACAAGACGCGTAAATTGATATCCCATGATGGGAGATAGCACACGTTGACATGCTGTGTGCATCTTCAAAATGTGGCTTTGCAAATCTTTTAAAACTGTACAAACACGTACAACATAACGACAACTAGAATTTATATATATATATACACACATATATATACATATATATATATATATATATATATATATATATATATATATATATATATATATATATATATATATATATTTATATTACCTAAAATATCTATGAAGTTGCTAAGTCTTTTTTGAACATCATGGATGTTTTTTTTTCATTTGTTCCAAATCACGATTACAAACCATAATCTCCCTTATCAGGATTTGTGCACTTGCACTGCTGAAGTGAGTCTGTGGTCTCAGACGCTGACACCATTTCGAAAACTTCACCCAGTACTTCCTGTATATCTGCATCCACATCTTCAGGGTGTGTGGTGAGTTCCCTTTCTTCATTAGGTGTGGGGTTACTGGTGTCCCCAGATGTCCCTCTTCTTTTCTCCCCTATGTGAATACAAAAAAGGTATACTTAGCAGACAGATATGTTAGGCTAGAAATAGTAATATGAAACATTGCTTGGAAGTGTCTTCCAATTGTCTGTTTTGGCAGAGTTCCAAGCTGAAGACATGATTTTTTTCCCTTTCAAATGCTGGAATACTTACCTGTTTTGTGCAAGTTTCACACATTGAGAGACCCCGAGTATCCACGGGAGCACCTGTTGGGACATCATAACAATGATGTTATGGTGTCCCACACTAGTGCTCCTGCGTCCAGATGCGTAAACAACTGCTGAATGTCCTCTCCTGACACTGAATAAAGTTGACATTTCATTATAGTTTCAAACACAACTAGACAACAATGTAATCAGGTTACTAATTTGTAAATTCAAATAATTGATGTCTGCCCTAGGGTACAAACGCATAACCAATTCCAACTGTTTCTCCATTGTTGCCTTCCTCTTGATTTTTATATGACCTTGCGCTCCCTATTGAAAACAAAAATTGTTTGCAAAATACTTGGCTATGTGTTTTACTTAAAAAAGGATAGTTTGTTTGTGAGTAGGCAGGTACATTTCAAAAATACAATGTCAAATTAACAAGGGACACCAACATAATTGTGTCTTTGAGCTTTAAAAATACGACATAATAATGGTGTTGTGGTAACTTGACACAAAAAAACCCCCAAAAAAACAAAATTATTCTGGAGATCACTATAAAAAAAAATATTATTCTGGAGATCACTAGAAAAAAAATATTATTCTAGAGATCACTAAAAAAAACAAAAAAAGAAATACGTTTGTCAGAACTCTGTGAACACCAGCAAAGCCAAAGCAGCTTCATTATTATACCATTATAAAGAAGAAAAGAATGCACTGCACTGAGATATTTCATAATTTGCCGCATCATGAATGTGATATCTCCATTACGAACCACTTCCGGCTCGTTCCTTGCTTTCGAGCATGCGTGTTTGTACTTTGGACTTTTGTCCGACGGACTTGTGTACACACGCTCGGAAAATCCGACAACACACATTTGTTGGCGGAAAATTTGAAAACCTGCTAGTCCGACAACAATTGTCCGATGGAGCATACACACGGTCAGATTGTCCGTCAACAGCCTGACATCGAACATTTCCCATCGGAAAATCTGATCGTGTGTACGGGGCATTAGAGTCTCCAAAAGACTTGAGACTGGGGCAGAGGTTCACCTTCCAGCAGGACAACGACCCGAAACATACATCCAGAGCTACAATGGAATGGTTTAGATCGAAGCATATTCATGTGTTAGAATGGCCCAGTCACAGTCCAGACCTAAATCACATTGAGAATCTGTGGCAAGACTTGAAAATTGCTGTTCACAGACGCTATCCATCCAATCTGACAGAGCTTGAGATATTTTACAAAGAAGAATGGGCAGAAATGTCCTCTCTAGATGTGCAAAGCTGGTAGAGACATCCCCAAAAAGACTTGTAGAGAAAGGGGGTTCTACAAAGTATTGACTCCGGGGGGCGCCATACAAATGCCCCCAATGCAATATTCCCAACGCACACGTGCCTGCACAAATGGCTGTATCTTTAACTGGGTGCTGAAATGACCAACGGCTGGAACCGACTGCAATCATGAGAAGGAAGCTGTGGATCTCTGCAGCTCCTCCAGAGTTACCATGGACCTCTTGGCTGCTTCTCTGATGAATGCTCTCCTTGCCCGGCCTGTCAGTTTAGGTGGACGGCCATGTCTTGGTAGGTTTGCAGTTGTGCCATACTCTTTCCATTTTCCGATGATGGATTGAACAGAGCTCCGTGAGATGTTCAAAGCTTGGGAGATTTTTTTTTATAACCTAACCCTGCTTTATACTTCTCCACAACTTTATCCCTGACCTGTCTGGTGTGTTCCTTGGCCTCCATGATGCAGTTTGTTCACAAAGGTTCTCTAACAAACCTCTGAGGGCTTCACAGAACAGCTGTATTTATACTGAAATTAAATGACACACATGTGGAAGCTATTTACGAATTAGGTGACTTCTGAAGGCAATTGGTTCCTCTAGATTTTAGTCAGGGGTATCAGAGTAAAGGGGGCTGAATACAAATGTCCCCCCCCCCCCCCCCACACACACTTTTCACATATTTATTTGTATCATTTATCATTTTCCTTCCACTTCAATTTGTGTTGGTCTATCACATAAAATCCCAATAAAATACATTTACGTTTTTGGATGTAACATGACAAAATGTGGAAAATTTCATTTGAATACTTTTTCAAGGCACTATAAGCATCGTCCAGGACTGAATAAAAGGGGTGCTTAAGCGCTGACGTGAATAAATAACCCAAAAAATCTGTGATGCTGAGAGATAACCAAATAATATAGCTGCATTTAGTTGATAAGTGATAAGTGCTAAATTATATGTGGGTGGATAATTGCGCTAATATTAACCTCCCATGTGCATACCTAGGTGTAATTCCTATGTGTGTGAGAAAAAAAATCACACAAATAAATATATAAATATACTGTATAAACATACACTATTGACATAAATTTCGAAGTATGATACCACAATATTCCTGAAAACCCAAAACTACATAAATCATATGTGCATCACCAAATGTGTATTTAAAGCAATTAAAACCTAAAATTGCATAAAAACCTTAGTGCATTCAGTGCTAATAATTTCTGCATAAGCCATAAAGTCGTGCATCAGTAATAAGTATTCCGATAAAATATAAATAATCACTAAAATATAAAAAGATCAAAATTCAATACATGAAAATGATAAGAACAAAAATTATTCAGAATCATCCAGGACTGGTTACAATGTTGCATGTAATGACAGTAAACACGATTCTCCATCTTCCCACAGATAAAGAATATCAGTTCTGTAAAATGATACTTTGTTAATAGTTTTATTAGCATGATTTTCAATGTTTCTTTCTTGGATATATCAACATATTCATCCTCAAGAGGAACACTTAGCTGATGACCTAATCTTGCCAACCGCGGTTATCGGCTGTCAGAATCAGATTAGGAAATAGTTTTCTTAGTAACTCTTATCTTTTCAATCACAAGTGGGACAAAAAACATTTCCTTTTCTTGCCCTATATATATATATATATATACAGTGTGAACCATCGCAAAGCTCTCTTCCTTTTTACTCTTTTTGCAAATTGGAAATGGAGCAGCGTGCAAAGCTTGCAGCCGCTTTCCTTGGAACATGTTTTATCTTGGCGGCTTTTCCTTGCGTTTCTTCAACGAGAGTTTACAACCCCGACCTTATCATGGAACGCATCACTGCTTTACTAGAAGTTCTGGAAGAGGATCTGAAACATTTGGTAAGAGAGGCCTTCAAGAGATCATTTCTAATAGTAATGAGAAGATGGTGAATAACTTCATTCATGGAAAGTTATATGATGCGTTTTTTTTTTTTTTGTTCTTTTTTTAGGCGAACAAGGCACGTCACTTCTCAGTGAAAGGTCCATCAAGAAGAGCTTGGGTAAGATTTGTAAAACCTTACTTGAAACATTATTATTGCTATACAGGATTTATATGGCGCCAACAGTTTACGCAGCGCTTTACAATATAAAAGGGAGGCAATGCAGTTACAATACAATACAAGAGGATTAAAAAGGCTCTGCTCAGAAGAGCTTACAATCTAAAAGTGTGGGGCAGGTGGTACAAAAGGTCGTAACTGTGGGGAATGAGCTGACAGAAGTGGTAGAAGATTAGCTGGAGGCGTGATAGGCTTTCCTGAAGAGATGAGTTTTCAGGGATCCCCAGAGGAGGGGATAAGATTAAGGTAGAGAGTTCCAGAGGATGGGAGAGGCTCTGGAGAAGTCCTGGAAACGAGCATCAGAGGAGGAGATAAGGGAGGTCTTGAGAGGAGCGGAGAGGACGGTTTGGTGAGAGTTTGGTGCAGTTTAGTGCATTTTCCCCCTCCTTTTTTCTTAACCTTAAGTAAGGACAAGTGTGTTCCAGTGTGTTTTTGGTGTGTTCCGGTGCATTCCAGTGCAGGAGAAATGCAGCATGTTCTACTTTTTTTTTTTTCTGGAACTGGAACGCACTGGAAATGCAAGCACTGGTGTGAACTATGCTATTGAAAACCATTTAACCTAATATCCATGCGTTTTTGATGCAGAAAAAAATGCACTGGACTCAGTATGGTGTGAACTGTCCCTTAAGGTTAAGAAAAAAAAAGGGGGGGGGGGGAATGCACTGAAATGCGACAAAAACGCTCATGCAGAAAAGCATCTGGACTGCGTGTGAACGGGCCCTTAAGGCACGGTTCACGCTGCTGCGACCCCAAAATTATGCCACTTCCACTTTGCAGTGCGACTTTCACGCGATTTTGATGTTTTGCGACTTTGCCCAATCATAGACAATGCAGAGTGTGACACACTGGGGGGGAGATTTACTAAAACTGGAGCACTCAGAATCTGGTGCAGCTCTGCACGGGAGCCAATCAGCTTCTCCCTTCAGATTGTTCAATTAAACTTTGACGATAAAACCTGGAAGCTGATTGGTTTCTATTTAGAGCTGCGCCAGATTTTGCACTCTCTCTAGTTTTAGTAAATCTCCCCCCATTGTGTCATACATATTGTTATATATATATATATATATATATATATATATATATATATATATATATATATATATATATATATATATATATATGTATTTAGTAAATCTCCCCCCATTGTGTTTTTTATATATATACACACACACACATATATATATATATATTTAGTAAATCCCCCTCATATTATTGAGCTTATTATAACCTCTGAAGTCATCCAAAGTTGCATAAACGACTCCCTTGTGACTTTTGTGATTTTAACATTGCAATGTATATGGTACTCGTGTCGCAAGGAAGATGCAGGAACTATTTTTTTTTTTTTTTTTTTGTCGCTGTAACTTGAGCCGCGGCAATTAAGACGGAACCCATTGAAATAATTGTGTTTTGACTTTGTCATGCAACTTTCTGTTTCACATGTTGCAACAATATAAAGCAGAGCCGTCACTAGTTTTAGCATCATCTGTTTCTGTTTTTCTGATCAGTCCCCCCCTATAACACAGGAGTCTATTTATATCTATAAACCTAAATCTATACACACTATATTACCAAAAGTATTGGGACGCCTGCCTTTACACACACATGAACTTTAATGGCATCCCAGTCTTAGTCCGTAGTGTTCAATATTTAGTTGGCTCCGCCCTTTGCGGCTATAACAGCTTTAACTCTTCTGGGAAGGCCGTCCACAAGGTTTAGGAGGGTGTCTATGGGAATGTTTGACCTTTTCTTCCGGAAGGTTTGACGTAAATGTATATTATTGGGATTTTATGTGATAGACCAGTGATGGCGAACCTTGGCACCCCAGATGTTTTAGAACTACATTTCCCATGGTGCTCAACTACACTGCAGAGTGCATGAACATCATGGGAAATGTAGTTCCAAAACATCTGGGGTGCCAAGGTTCGTCATCACTGTGATAGACCAACACAAAGCGGCATATAATTGTGAAGTGGAAGGAAATTGATAAATGATACAAATAAATATGTGAAAAGTGTGGGGGGGGGGCATTTGTATGGCGCCCCCCCCGGAGCCAATACTTTGTAGAACCCCCTTTCTCTACAAGCAGAGGCGGCTCTAGGCTTTGTGAGGCCTTAGGCAAAACTTACACATGAGGCCCCACAGACTGGGATGCTCCGTGATGAGGCCGCTATTCCTCAGGCTGCGGGCAGTATCTGATTTGTCCGTCAGCTCCTAAGCCACAGAGTCCCAGTGGGGGTAGGCAGAGCCGCTGGCGTCAACTTCGGTGATTGAGAACAGGCAAATTAGGCGGCCGCGAGGCCCCTGTGAGTGCGAGGCCTTAGGCGACCGCCTAATTTGCCTAATTAGCGAGCCGCCTCTGTCTACAAGTCTTTTTGGGGATGTCTCTACCAGCTTTGCACATCTAGAGAGGACATTTCTGCCCATTCTTCTTTGTAAAATATCTCAAGCTCTGTCAGATTGGATGGAGAGCGTCTGTGAACAGCAATTTTCAAGTCTTGCCACAGATTCTCAATGTGATTTAGGTCTGGACTGTGACTGGGCCATTCTAACACATGAATATGCTTTGATCTAAACCATTCCATTGTAGCTCTGGCTGGATGTTTCGGGTCGTTGTCCTGCTGGAAGGTGAACCTCCGCCCCGGTCTCAAGTCTTTTGTAGACTCTAACAGGTTTTCTTCTAAGATTGTTCTGTATTTGTCTCCATCCATCTTCCCATCAACTCTGACCAGCTTCCCTGTCCCTGCTGATGGTGTGTTCAGGGTAATGAATTACTCAAAAAACTCACCATGCCTCTTACTAAATACCTTGGACTGTCTACGTTCTAAAAAGGGGTCGTTTGGGGGGGTATTTGTACTGTCCTGGCATTTTCAGGCCTCAAGAAATGAGATCGGCCGTCAGTACATCAGGACTGATCGATTTTCAGATATATATCCCGTAGTTCGTGGACTCTATAACTTTCCTACAGACACTGATTTGGGTTATTTTCATCAAAAGAAATGGAGTGGAATACATTTTGGCCCAAATTTATGGAGAACAATTATTTATTTGCAACATTTTAAAACAGAAAGGAAGAATAACACATTTTTTTTTTCAAAATTATCATCCTTTATTTTTATTTTTTCTAAAAATCTCATCTGGGTACAGCGTAGCATGACCGCGCAATTGTCATTCAAAGTGTGACAGCGCTGAAAGCTGAAAAGTGGCCTGGGCAGGGAGGGGTGAAATTGCCCGGTATTGCAGGGGTTAAAGTAGGAAAAAAAAAAAGATGTATTCATAAATATAAAACATTATCATTTTTTATTACCGGTATTATATTTTTTAATATTATATTTGTCCTAAATTCATGAAGAACAATTATTTATTTGCAACATTTTATAACAGAAAGGAAGAAAAACACATTTTTTTTTTCAAAATTTTCAGCCTTCTTTTATTTATTTATAAAAATCTCATAAGGGTACAGTGTTACATGACCGCGCAATTGTCATTCAAAGTGTGACAGCGCTGAAAGCTGAAAAGTGGCCTGGGCAGGGAGGGGGTGAAAGTGTCCAGTATTGAAGGGGTTAAAGTAGGAAACAAAAAACAAAACAAAGATTTATTCATAAATATAAAAAAATACTATTTTTTATTATTATATTTATTTAATATTATATTTGGCCTAAATTCACGAAGAACCATTATTTGTTTGAAAAATTTTATAACAGAAAGGAAGAAAAACACATTTTTTAAATTTTTTATAAATTTTCATTTTTTTCATTTATTTAGCAAAAAATAAAAAAACCCACCAAAAGAAAGCTCTAGTTGTGTGAACAAAATGATAAATTATAAATTAAAAATGTCATACGTGTCCAGTGTTGCATGACCGCACAATTGTCAATCAAAGTGCGACAGCGCTGAAAGCTGAAAATTGGCCTGGGCAGGGAGGGGGGTGTGCCCAGGAGGGGGTTAAAGTAGGAAAAAAAAAAAGATTTATTCATAAATATAAAACAATACTTTTTATTATTATATTAATATTAGATAATAATATTATCTAAAATAAATTATATTTTTTGATCCACGTTTTTGCATCCAATACGTTGCTTCTGAAAACTGTGCATTGGTGGAGGAGACTGGATCAGGAACCAAATATTTTTTACAGATGCAGCCGGTTCCGTTCTGTTAGGACTGACTTGAGTTTTTCCTTCATCAAGAAAAAAAAAAAAAGCAAACCATTTTTCGCTGAAATAACACGGCCTCTGACTTTTTTCAAATACACTAAATGCTTTAGATGAGTTAGAAGCAAAACGAAATGTTATTAAGCTATTTTCCCTCCAGGTTGAATGTTCTTTCAGGCAGAATAGCGAGCATCAGGAAAATAACACATTACGACCACCAGATGGAGCCGATGAGCCGAAGAAAATTACTATTCACTGTCAGCGCCGTCTAGTGGCCAGAACGCAGAATTTTCTTGATTCACGCTGAAGAACATTCGAACCTATGTTCTGTTACATGACCGCCCAATTGTCATTCTAATAACATTTCATTTTGCTCCCATTCGCACAGAGCGAATGAACGTTGTTTGTGCAGTTTCATAGGATGAATAGCCCTGCGATTGTTTTTATTAATACCCCCCTTTCCTGTCTTTTTTTTTTTTTTTTCCTTCAGCAGAATGATATAAATTGCACAGGATCATTTCTAGATATATTTACAATTGGAACAGAAGCCATCTCTGGTAAATTCTCAGATAACAGTGTAACCCATATCAGTAGGAATATAAGTAAGTGCGTGAAACACCTGGAGGACACAGATTGTACAAAGCTGGAGGTAAGCCGTGTATATTCACTTTTTAAACATCTAAGAATTGTACTTCCCACACAGCAAAAGTCACAAATAATCACCATAATGTGTCTAATTTTTGTATTTCCTATGATCATCAGCTCCATCTAGGGGCCATAATGTGGTATTTTCCATTTTGAGGTAATTCTAGACAATACCATACTATGGCCACTAGATGGAGCATAGGAGATACATATTAGACACATTACGAGTATTATTTGCAAATTTTATTTATTTATTTATTTTCATTTTTATTTGTTTTTTTCCCTTAATTTTTGTGTTAAAAAAACACACAAAATCAAGCATTCATTTCATTTGTAAGAAAAACTTTTGCAATCCTTTGAACCAGAATCATAATTTTAGTGTAATTTTAATCAGAACTAATGAAAAATGAAATGCGTGATTTTTTTTATGTACAGTAAAACAATTTTTTTTAACGACTATTTTGTTACTTTTTTATCAATGGATTTCAGATGTCAAACAAAATAATTTTTACAGGACTTTATTATGTTTGTCCTAAAAAAAAATAATAACAATAATAATAATAATAAAAATATATATATATATATACACACAGTATCTCACAAAAGTAAGTACACCCCTCAGTCACATTTTGGTAAATCTTTTCTTCTATCTTTTCATGTTACAACACTGAAGAAATGACACTTGTCTACAATGTAAAGTAGTGAGTGTACCGCTTGTATAACAGTGTAAATTTGCTGTCCCCTCAAAATAACTCAACACACAGCCATTAATATCTAAACCGCTGGCAACAAAAGTCAGTACACCCCTAAGTGAAAATGTCCAAATTGGGCTCAAAGTGTCAATAGTTTGTGTGGCCACCATTATTTTCCAGCACTGCCTTAACCCTCTTGGACATGGAGGTCACCAGAGCTTCACAGGTTGTCACTGGCAGGGGCGGACTGACCATTGAACCACTCGGGCACTGCCCGAGGGCCCTGGGCCACTAGGGGGCCCCATCAGGGTTGCCAGACTCAGTAAAACCAGGGACAGCATGTATAAATCTGTGTTTTTTTTACATCTGTCTGTGTATACTGTGTGTACATGTATGTGTATACTGTGTGATTGTATACTGTGTGTGTATACTGTGTGGCCCCATAATCTCCGATTGCCTGGGGGCCCCATAATTTCCTATTGCCCGGGGCCCCATGAATTATCAGTCCGCCCCTGGTCACTGGAGTCCTCTTCCCCTCCTCCATGATGACATCACAGAGCTGGTGGATGTTAGAGACCTTGCGCTCCTCCACCTTCCGTTTGAGGATGTCCCACAGATGATCAATAGGGTTTAGGTCTGGAGACATGCTTGGCCAGTCCATCACCTTTACCCTCAGCTTCTTTAGCAAGGCAGTGGTGGTCTTGGAGGTGTGTTTGGGGTGGTTATCATGTTGGAATACTGCCCTGCAGCCCAGTCTCTGAAGGGAGGGGATCATGCTCTGCTTCAGTATGTCCCAGTACATGTTGGCATTCATGGTTCCCTCAATGATCTGTAGCCCCCCAGTGCCGGCAGCACTCATGCAGCCCCAGACCATGACACTCCCACCACCATGCTTGACTGTAGACAAGACACACTTATCTTTGTCCTCCTCACCTGGTTGCCCCCACACACGCTTGTCACCATCTGAACCAAATACGTTTATCTTGGTCTCATCAGACCACAGGACATGGTTCCAGTAATCCATGTCCTTAGTCTGCTTGTCTTCAGCAAACTGTTTGCGAACTTTCTTGTGCATCATCTTTAGAAGAGGCTTCCTTCTGGGATGACAGCCATGCAGACCAATTTGATGCAGTGTGCGGCGTATGGTCTGAGCACTGACAGGCTGACCCCCCACCCCTACAACCTCTGCAGCAATGCTGGCAGCACTCATACGTCTATTTCCCAAAGACAACCTCTGGATATGACGCTGATCACGTGACCTCAACTTCTTTGGTGGACCATGGCGAGGCCTGTTCTGAGTGGAACCTGTCCTGTTATACCGCTGTATGGTCTTGGCCACCGTTCTGCAGCTCAGTTTCAGGGTCTTGGCAATCTTCTTATAGCCTAGGCCATCTTTATGTAGAGCAACAATTCTTTTCTTCAGATCCTCAGAGAGTTCTTTGCCATGAGGTGCCATGTTGAACTTCCAGTGACCAGTATAAGAAAGTGAGAGCGATAACACCAAATTTAACACACCTGCTCCCCATTCACACCTGAGACCTTGTAACACTAACGAGTCACATGACACCGGGGAGGGAAAATGGCTAATTGGGCCCAAATTTGGAGATTTTCACTTAGGGGTGTACTGACTTTTGTGGCCAGCGGTTTAGACATTAATGGCTGTGTGTTGAGTTATTTTGAGGGGACAGCAAATTTACACTGTTATACAAGCTGTACACTCACTACTTTACATTGTAGACAAGTGTAATTTCTTCAGAGTTGTCACATGAAAAGATAGAAGAAAAGATTTACAAAAATGTGACTGAGGGGTGTACTTACTTTTGTGAGATACTGTATGTCTATCTATCTATGTATCTATAGTATCTATAGACATGATAGATAGATAGATAGATAGATAGATAGATAGATAGATAGATAGATAGATAGATAGATAGATAGATATACAGTATGTATATATTACTTTGCTTTCTAAAGTAATGCTTATAAATACTTTTTGTAATAGCCAAATAGCAGAAATGTGAACACTGCTCTAGTCTAGGGGTCTCCAAACTTTTCAGTACGGTCGGCCACGTTTTACAAATATTGGTGGGCCGCTTAATGAACATCTACGTATTGTACTTGCCACACAGCAAATGTCACAAATAATTACTGTAATGTGTCTATTATGTGTATTTCCCGTAATCAACAGCTTGTGGTATTTTGCATATTGAGGTATTTCAAGGAAATACCATATTACGGCCACTAGATGGTGCTGACAATCATAGGAAACACACACATTACACACATTACAGGTATTTGCAAAAATTCTTTGAACCAGAATCGTAATGTTAGTAGAATTTTAATCAGAACAAATTGTAAAATAAAATGTATGATTTTTATCTAGAGTAATTTTTTTTTAAATCACTCTTAATCAAATAAAAAAAAAAAATGTTTTTTCTTACCCTTTTGTCAATGGATTTCACAAAAAAACGCAGTTTGGGGTGTTCGCCCCGGGCTCTAATTGACCTCGTCCCAGCGCCCCATCAGAGTCCCTCTTTAATGAGAGTACAGTAGCTGTAAGTTGGAGACCCCCCTGCTCTGGTCAGTAGGGGGCGTACTAGTGCGAGAGCTGGACTATTTAATGGCGATGATGTCAAATAGCAACTGCTATTCAGTTTCAGTATATATTCAGATACCCCCCCCCCCCATTATTATACTCATTAAATTTGACATTTTGTCTTTTTCAGGACTACCATGATAAAAGATGTGGGAAAGAAGTAAACAACCAGACGCCGGAGTATTTTCTGAAACAGTTTTTAGAATTCTCTGAAGCCTTTCCTGTCAGTAAAATTTGTGGACAATCTTTCAGACAGAAATACGATCGCCGCCAGGACGATTGGCCTGAACTCGATCACATCTGCTAATTCATTATTTAGAGTCTTGCAAAATAATGTAGCTGCAAATTTTTTTTTCTTTCTGGATTTTCCAACACACAAATCCGGAAAGATTTCACAACTGCGCTCATTTACACTTTGCTTCGACTTCAACACACATTAAAGCGCCTAACGCTTCAACATGCTTTTTTGATGTCTTTTTGATGCTCCTATGATGCTTCGGTGGTGCTTCGGTGGTGCTTCAGTGGTGCTTCGGTGGTGCTTCAGTGGTGCTTCGATGATGCTTCGGTGGTGCTTCAATGATGCTTCGGTGGTGCTTCGGTGATGCTTCAGTGGTGCTTCGGTGATGCTTCAGTGGTGCTTCGGTGATGCTTCAGTGGTGCTTCGATGATTCTTCGGTGGTGCTTCGATGATGCTTCAGTGGTGCTTCGATGATGCTTCAGTGGTGCTTCGATGATGCTTCCGTGGTGCTTCGATGATGCTACGATGATGCTTCGGTGGTGCTTCAATAATGCTTTTTTTGAAGCTTTAACCACTTGCCGACCGCGCTATAGCCAAATGACGGCTACAGTGCGGTCGTCCAGTTCTGGGAGGCCGTCACTGTCGAACGCAGATTGAGGTAAAGAGCCAATCAGTGGCTCTTTACCACGCGATCAGCTGTGTCCAAACACAGCTGATCACAATGTCAACAGAAGGCGGTTACCAGCTCTCCTCACCATTGTGGAGGAGAGGAGAAAAGAGCCGATAATTGGCTTCTGCCAGTCAGTGCCCACCACTGCTGCCAATTTGTGCCCACCAGTGTCTCCTCATTAATGTCACCTATCAGTGCAGCCTCATCAGTGCCTCTCCATTAGTGCAGCCTATCAGTGCCCACCAGTGCAGTTTATTAGTGTAGCCTCACCAGTGCCTCTTCATCAGTGCCTCTCCATCAGTGCCCACCAGTGCCTCTTCATCAGGGCCCACCAGTGCAGCCTCATCAGTGTCTCTTCATCAGTGCCCACCAGTGCAGCCTCATCAGTGCTTCATCAGTGCCCACCAGTGCAGCCTTATCAGTGCCTCTTCATCAGTGCCCACCAGTGCAGCCTATCAGTGCAGCAGGGAGGAATCGGGAGGATCTGGTGGCCTGGATCGCACAGAGCGAGGATATCCCTCTGTGACATGGCTTGTATATGAATAGCTGGCAGATGTCAAACAAAGTCCCAGGAGGCGTGAATTTGTTTGGCAAAGACCGGCTATTCATAAGCAAGCCGTGCCACATTGGGAGATCCCCGCTCTGTGCGATCCAGGCCACCAGATCCTCCTGACAGTTTCCTGGCTGATTGCTTAAGGGCTTCAGAGCGGCCCGGTGGGCAGGAAGCCCCTCCCCTCTGGGCCGCTCTGATGGCCGCACCGCTTTTGCCAGAAGTGATCAGTCAAGAAACTGTCAGCCCAGTTCACCCCTCCTCCACACTCACCCTCCACTAACTTCCACTCGCCAAATGCGAGCAGGTGAGTGGAAATTGTTAGGGCTGCATTATATAATACATCATATTCATACAGGATCCATTATATAATACATCATATTCATACAGGATTCATTATATTATACATTGTATTCATACAGGATCCATTATGTAATACATCATATTCATACAGGATCCATTATATAATACATTGTATACATACAGGATCTATTACATAATACATTGTATACATACAGGATATATTATATAATACATTGTATACATACAGGATATATTATATAATACATTTTATGCATCCAGGATCCATTATATAATACATTGCATACATACAGAATACATTATATAATACACTGTATACATATACAGGATCCATTAAATAATACATTGTATACATACAGGATATATTATATAATATATTCTATACATACAGGATCCATTATATAATACATTGTATACATACAGGATATCTTATATAATACATTGTATACATACAGGATCCGTTATATAATATATTGAATACATACAGAATACATTATATAATACATTGCATACATACAGGATATATTGTATCATACATTGCATACATACAGGGTACATTCTATAATACATTGTATACATACAGGATACATTATATAATATATTGAATACATACAGGATATATAATATAATACATTGTATACATACACGGTACATTCTATACTACATTGTATACATACAGGATACATTATATAATACATTGTATACATACAGGATATATTATATAATACATTGTATACATACAGGATATCTTATATAATACATTGTATACATACAGGATATATTATATAATACATTGTATACATACAGGATATATTATATAATACATTGTATACATATAGGGTACTTTCTATAATACATTGTATACATACAGGGTATATTATATAATACATTGTATACATACAGGATACATTATATAATACATTGTATACATACTGGATATATTATATAATACATTGTATACATACAGGATATATTATATAATACATTGTATACATACAGGATATATTATATAATACATTGTGTCTTTTTCTCCTTGCAGGGGAGAAAATATCAACAAACAGTGTGTAGGAAAAAAATAATAAAAAAATAAAAAAAGAAAGAAAAATATAGCTAGATCAATAGAGACAAAGGAGAACTAAGACCCCTTCCACACTGCAATTACACAATATATTTTGTTCTTCCTTATGTGTAATATACCTGTATTGTACTTTTTTTTGGCATATGACAAAGCTTTTTGTACCACCTTTTTTGTACCCAATAAAAATAGTTTGTAAACAAAAACTCATTCAAAGGTTAGTGTCCATAATGAAAACATGTAGCAAACATAGTATGTAGAAAATTGGCAACAACAATAAATGATACATTGTATAATAAACATATGACCACTGCATCAAGATAATACATTGTAGAGTTATGCCCCGTACACACGATCGGAAATTCCGACAACGAAATCCATGGATTTTTCCCGACGGATGTCGGCTCAAACTTGTCTTGCATACACACGGTCACACAACTGGTCTAAACCATCCAGTGAAGATGTGAAGATGTGAAGACACATACATTAATCCCTACGCGTTTCGTGGATTTATTCCATTTCATATATATTTAATGCATTTGCCTTATTGGATGCATCTCATCTTCATTGGATGGTTTAGACCATCCAAAGAAGGACCATCCAGCTAGGATGGCTGTTATATATTTACTCTACAATGTATTATCTTGATGCAGCGATCAAGTGTTTATAATACAATGTTTCATTTATTGTTGTTGCCAATTTTCAACATACTATATTTGTTTGTTACATGTTGTCATTATGGTCACAAACCTATGAATGAATTTCCTTACATGTTATGCAATTATTATGTAGCAATAAACATTGTGTGTTTTTTTTTTGTATATTGACTGTGTTTCTGTTGCCACAATATAAAGTCCCACCTTAGTTCTCCTTTGTTTCTACTGAATCAGGGATGGAGATGTATTCACATACGTTTCATAGAAAGTCCCACCAAGCTCCCTTCCCCCTTTTTACCCCCCCTTTTTTTCCTTCATATAGCTAGATCAAGATTTGAACTAGGTCTGTGTCAGGGTTAGTGTTAGGGTTAAGGCAAGGGTCAAAGGTCAAAGTAAGGATCAAAGCTCAGGGTTAGTATAATTAGAGTAGGATTTTTTTTTTAAACATTTTTAAAATGTATCATCAGTGTCAATTAAGTGTCAGTGTGTTTTATGTAGGATAAAAGAAAAAAAAAAGTGTACTTTTGATTTTGGGCTGTACGACAGGTACAAACAACAAATAACATAAATAAATAAATTCTAAGCGCCAATGAATTAGCAATTATATAAATTTTGCCTATGTAATTCCAAAGTGATACTGCAGCTGAAAAAATAAAATACTCTCATATATATATATATATATATATATATATATATATATATATATATATATATATATATATATATATATATATATATATATATATATATATATATATCACACTGAGATCGGCAGAAGCAGAATTTATTTTGGGTTGTTCTTTGGTGGTGGGTTATGGTAAAGCAACAAAATATAAAGCCTAATTAAAAAAAAATGTTTTCACTATTTTGGGTCAGTTTATTTGATTAAAAAAAAAATCAGGGGATATCCATTTCCATCAACCACCAAAAGAAAGCCCAATATGTCCTGAAAAAAAAAAAAAAGGTACCATCCCCGATGGATACACACAATAATTTTGATGATATGTACAGTTTTACTAACGCATGTCAAAGTTGCAAGATTGTGTTAAGGCATTAGGATTTGTTCTACCCTCAGTCAGTAAAGGGTTAATAATTAATTTGCTGGTTGAATAAAAACAAAACAAAAAAAAAAAAAAACCGACCCATCGATGGGCAGCTTCAGCCTGCGATCTGTAATCCATTCCACAAAGTTGAAGGAGATGCTAATCAATAGTATTAAAAGAAAATGTTTTTGATTTTTGCTTCTTATAAATGATAAATAAACATGTGGAAAGATGCGTCGCTGTAATAATTGCACATATGAATGACTTTGAAATTCTATTTTTTTCTGTGAGTTCTTTGGCTGTTATGTATACAAAGCTTTCCTATCAGCAACGACACCACAATAAATGTATCCATTTCATCAATGTGACAATAAAAGATCTTCCTGCTTATAAATACTGGCTGTAAAAGACATTTGTCATGTGATCTACATTATTTCCAGGGTGGTGACACTCATTTAGTATCGCAGGCATTCCGTGCGCATTTCCCGCACCGCGTTCAAAACGCACTGCCGCTGCGATCTGCAGCGGGTGTCAATTTTAATTAACCGCTTCCATACTGGGCCTATCCTGGAACTCCTCTCCTACATGTAAAAATTATAATTTATTTTCTAGAAAATTACTCAGAACTCCCAAACATTATATATATATATATATATATATATATATATATATATATATATATATATATATATATATATTTTAGCAGAGACCCTAGAGAATAAAATGGCAGTTGCAATTTTTTATTTTTTTTTATTTCAATATGTTTATCGAGTTTTATAGGGAATAACAGGGATAGACATCACAATAAACAAATAAAATATAACATATAACAAGTGTAAAGTTGGGGGTTGTTTAGCTCAAGTGTAGCGCTTACCAGTGAGCGGAGTCCACGCCAGTTGTGCTGTTTAACCACTTCAATACCGGGCCTATTCTGGCACTTCTCTCCTACATGCAAAAATCATCATTTTTTGTATAATGTGAAAGATGATGTTACGCCGAGTAAATAGATACCTAACATGTCACGCTTTAAAATTGCGCACACTCGTGGAATGGCGCCAAACTTCGGTACTTAAAAATCTCCACAGGTGACGCTTTGAAAATTTTTACAGGTTACCAGTTTAGAGTTACAGAGGGGGTCTAGTGCTAGAATTGTTGCACACGCTCTAACGCACGCGGCGATACCTCACATGTGTGGTTTGAACGGCGTTTACATATGTGGGCGGGACTTGCCTGTGCGTTCGCTTTTGAGCGCAAGCTACCAGGGACAGGGGCGTTAAAAAAAATATATATATATTATTTTATTTTTTATTTTACTTAATTTTTTTTATTTTTACACTTTTTTTTACATTTCTATTTTTTTTGATCACTTTTATTCCTATTACAAGGAATGTAAACATCCCTTGTAATAGGAATCTATTTGACAGGTCCTCTTTATGGAGAGATGTGGGGTCAATAAGACCTCACATCTCTCCTCCAGGCTGGAAAGCATGAGATCAGTGAAAAAAAATTCACCGATCTTTATGCTGACAGCCGCGATCGCGGCTTTGTTGAGATCCGGGATCCCGGGTGTGACGTCATAACGTCGCGACCGGGCCTCCAACGGTCATAGAGATGACTGGTGACCATGTGGTCACCGGAAATCTCTATCGTCATCATCCGGCGCCGTGTGATTCTTTCTCCGGGGCCTCGATGGCACGGGAGAGCCCGGAGAAGCACCGGATGGCGGCGGGGGGGGGGGGGTGTAACATACCAAGCCTCCTGGCTTATACTGTGCACACAGCCATGCGGATCAGGCCTTCCACTTCAGGCCTTTTTCTGTTTCCCACAGACTATTCCCTTGTCAGTCCATATAGATAACAGCCACTTGCTACTCTGACCCTCAGGCTCGGGTCTCTGGCTTCTCCCCGTGCACACCCGCACTCTCTGGCTTCTCCCTTGCAAGCCTGGACTCCTCGGGAGGGTGGAGCCCAGAACCCTGGTCAGGTGTCTGCAAATAGCCCAGCACACACCTGACCAGTCAGTATGCTGGTGGATCTCTAAAAACCCGGACCCAGGACTGGGGATTTCATCCCACCCGGATCGCTACAAAATCCTCGGGCTCCAGGTCCCAAAGTGGACTTTAGTAAATAATTAGGAAACTGAAAAGCCAATTTCCTCCCAAATAAGCGAATAAACTGGAGCCCCTCAACCTGCCTGGTTGAGAATCCTGCGTCCATACGCTGGTGGGTAGGGATGAGCCGAACACCCCCCGGTTCGGTTCGCACCAGAACCTGCGAACGGACCGAAAGTTCGCACGAACGTTAGAACCCCATTGACGTCTATGGGACTCGAACGTTCGAAATCAAAAGTGCTCATTTTAAAGGCTAATTTGCATGGTATTGTCCTAAAAAGGGTTTGGGGACCCGGGTCCTACCCCAGGGGACATGTATCAATGCAAAAAAAACTTTTAAAAACGGCCGTTTTTTTGGGAGCAGTGATTTTAATGATGCTTAAAGTAAAAAAAAAAAAAAGTGAAATATTCCTTTAAATATCGTACCTGGGGGGTGTCTATAGTATGCCTGTAAAGTGGCACGTGTTTCCCGTGTTTAGAACAGTCCCTGCACCAAATGTCATTTTTAAAGGAAAAAATCTAATTTAAAACTGCTTGCGGGTTTAATGTCATGTCGGGTCATGGCAATATGGATGAAAATCAGTGAGACAAACGGCATGGGTACCCCCCAGTCCATTACCAGGCCCTTTGGGTCTTGTATGGATATTAAGGGAACCCCGCACCCAAATTAAAATAAGGAAAGGCCCTATATACTCTGAACAGCAGTATACAGCCGGTGCAAACAAGACAGGGACTGTAGGTTTGTTGTTAAGTAGAATCTGTTTGTAATTTTGAACGGGTACATTTTTAACGTGTTTAGCTCCAGCCAAAAAATCTTTTTTAAGCTTTTTGGAAAACATAGGGAAGAGTTATGACTGTAAGCCCTCACAGGGCCCTGCTGTGAAATATTAGATCAAGAATTGTAATTACATGCCCCTGTTGAACAGGAGCTGAAAAATTAGGCCTTAGGCACTGGTGCTGGTGCCACAACACTGCAACCCCTCACAGACACTCTAGTTGGAACGCAGGAACGAGCCCTGCTGCAAAGTATTGCATCAAAAATTGTAATTACACGCCCCTGTTAGACAGGGGCAGAAAAATTGGGCCTTAGGCACTGGTGCTGGTGCCACAACACTGCAACCCCTCACAGACACTCTAGTTGGAATGAAGGAACGAGCCCTGCTGCAAAGTATTGCATCAAAAATTGTAATTACACGCCCCTGTTAGACAGGGGCAGAAAAATTGTGCCTTAGGCACTGGTGCTGGTGCCACAACACTGCAATCCCTCACAGACACTCTAGTTGGAATGCAGGAACGAGCCCTGCTGCAAAGTATTGCATCAAAAATTGTAATTACACGCCCCTGTTAGACAGGGGCAGAAAAATTGGGCCTTAGGCACTGGTGCTGGTGCCACAACACTGCAACCCCTCACAGACACTCTAGTTGGAATGCAGGAACGAGCCCTGCTGCAAAGTATTACATCAAAAATTGTAATTACACGCCCCTGTTAAACAGGGGCTGAAAAATTGTGCCTTAGGCACTGGTGGTGGCGCCCAGAACCAAAAATGTTCTTACAAGCTATCAGCGTGATGATTGAGGAGGAAGAGGATAATTACTCAGGGATAGTCACTCAGCATCAGCATAGGCAGTCTTTGAAGGGATCTGAGATTTCAAAAAAAATTATTCGGTTACATCAGCATCAGGTGCTTGGTAGCTGGTGGTGATCCAAGACTGATTCATTTTTATGAAGGTCAGCCGATCGACCGAGTCGGTGGACAGACGCACCCTGTGATCGGTTACCACGTCTCCAGCAGCACTGAATGTGCGTTCCGAAAGAACGCTGGATGCAGGACAGGCCAGTAGCTCAATTGCATACTGTGCAAGCTCTGGCCAGTGATCCATCCTCAAGACCCAGTAACCCAGAGGATTTTCGGTGGGAAAGGTGTCCAAGTCTGATCTTGCCCCTAGGTATTCCTGCACCATGTAAAACAGACGCTGGCGATGGTTGCTGGAACCGATCATACCTTGGGGCTGCGGACCAAAAAATTGTCTGAAAGCATCGGTCAGACGGCCACCTTCTCCACCGCTCCTTCTTTGACTGACCGAAGCCTCAGCAACACGTTGTCCAGAAACAGGAGTTTGTAACCTCCCAGTCTCTGGGAACGCATTGCACAGACCTTTCTGCAAGGCCTCCCGAAGATGTTTCATCCTCTGCTCCCTCTGCGATGGCAAGATAAGGTCCGCAACCTTACCCTTGTAACGTGGATCAAGGAGGGTTGCCAGCCAGTATTGGTCCTTCTCCTTGATACCACGAATACGAGGATCCTTACGCAGGCTTTGCAGGATCAGGGAGGCCATGCAGCGTAGGTTTGCTGAGGCATTCGGTCCGGAGTCCTCTGGGTCACTAAGGACGACAACGTCCGCAGCCACCTCCTCCCAGCCACGTACAAGTCCATGTGTTTCTTGGGACTGATCCCTTAAAGACTGCTGCTGATGCTGAGTGCCAGGCTCCACCTCCATACTGACACAATCTTCCTCCTCCTCCTCCTCCTCGTCCTCTTCCTGTGCGATCGGCGGGCACGCAGGAACACTGTCTGGATAAAGGGGGCCTTGAGAGCTAAGGAAGTCCTCCTCTTCCTGCCTCTGTTCTGCCTCAAGTGCCCTGTCCATTATTCCACGCAGCGTGTGCTCCAACAGGTGGACAAGGGGGACAGTGTCACTGATGCATGCACTGTCACTGCTCACCATCCTCGTGGCCTCCTCGAATGGTGACAGGACAGTGCATGCATCCCTGATCATGGCCCACTGGTGTGGGGAAAAAAAACCAAGCTCCCCTGACCCTGTCCTGGTGCCATAGTCGCACAGGTACTCATTGATGGCCCTCTGCTGCGTGTGCAGCCGCTGCAGCATGGCCAACGTTGAGTTCCACCTGGTGGGCATGTCACAGATTAGGCGGTTCTTGGGCAGGTTAAACTCCTTTTGGAGGTCCGTCAGCCGAGCACTGGCATTATATGACCGGCGGAAATGCACACAGACTTTCCTGGCCTGCCTCAGGATATCCTGTAAGCCCGGGTACCTGCCCAAGAACCGCTGCACCACCAAGTTAAGGACGTGAGCCAAACAGGGCACATGGGTCATTTGTCCCTGTCGGAGGGCAGAGAGGAGGTTGGTGCCATTGTCGCAAACCACCATTCCTGCCTTAAGTTGGCATGGCGTCAACCACCTCTGAACCTGCCCCTGCAGATCTGACAGAACCTCTGCCCCAGTGTGGCTCCTGTCCCCCAAGCACACCAGCTCAAGCACCGCATGGCATCTTTTGGCCTGCGTACTTGCGTAGCCCCTTGAACGACTACGGAGCACCGCTGGTTCCGAGGAAGAGGCCATGGAGGAAGAAGAAGAGGAGGGGGTGGAGGAGAGAGGTGTGTCACAATCAGCATTTTGGAGGCGTGGTGGCGGAACAACCTCCAACACTACTGCACCTTGTCCTGCATCCTTCCCAGCTGCCAGCAGAGTCACCCAATGCGCCGTGAAACTTAGGTAACGTCCCTGTCCATGCCTGCTGGACCATGACCATGAGTCAGCGGTAATATGCACCTTACCGCTGACCGCCCTGTCCAGCGAGGCATGGACATTGCCTTCCACATGCCGGTAGAGAGCCGGAATCGCCTTCCGTGAGAAAAAGTGGCGTTTGGGTACCTGCCACTGAGGAACCGCACATTCCACAAACTCACGGAAGGGGGCAGAGTCTACCAACTGAAAAGGCAGCAGTTGAAGTGCTAGCAATTTTGCCAAGCTAGCATTCAACCGCTGGGCATGTGGATGGCTGGGAGCAAACTTTTTTCGGCGGTGCAGCAGCTAGGGCAGGGAAATTTGCCTGGTACAATCTGACGTCGGTGTACCAAAAGCAGATTGCCCACAAGTACTTGGCTGTGACACACCTAATTCTACACCTTCATTCCTCTCACTGCAGGTCTCAGAGAGGACTGGAGGTCTAGTGGGGTTGGAAATCTCAGCTGATGAGGAGCAAGGAGAGATCCTCTTTGTTCTTTGGTGTGGGTCTTTTAGATACGCTTGCCAACGAACTCCGTGGCAGGTCAACATATGTCTGGTCAAGCATGTGGTACCCAAGCGGGAGATGTTTTGGCCACGTGAGATACGCTTGAGACATATGTTGCAAATAGCAGCGGTGCGATCTGATGCACTCGTCTCAAAAAAGGCCCACACCAAAGAACTTTTTGAATAACGCGCAGGGACTGCAGCGCCCTGCACATGTGGAGCTTTGGGGTGTGATGCAGTCAATGTGCTGCCCTTAGGCTGGCCCCTGGAGGGCATCCTGCCTCGTTGGTGATGTGCCGCCTCCTCCTCCTCCTCCTCCTCCTCCTCCTCTCTCCTATCAGGCACCCACGTTGAGTCAGTGACCTCATCATCCCCTCCCTCCTCATCACTGGAGCAAACCTGGCAGTATGCTGCAGCAGGGGGAGCATGACTGCCAGATTGCTGTCCTTCTTGGGCACCCCCTCTGTCTGTGCTCATGTTACTGCCTTCATCGAGCTCAGTATCATCATCAGAGCCTTCCAAACGCTGGGCATCCTCCTGGAGCATGTACCCAACACTGTGGTCAAACAGTTCGAGGGAATCCTCAGGAGGACATGGTGGAGCTAGGGAAGGAGTCACTGATGACATTGAGCTGAGGGAAGAGGCCGCTGCTTTGCCAGACAAAGCACCCTGGGCATGGGTGAGAGAGGATGAGGAGGATGAGGACGGCTTGGTCATCCACTCGACCAAGTCTTCCGCATGTTGCGGCTCAACACGGCCAGCTGCCGAAAAAAAGGCCAAGCGTGTCCCATGGCCACGTGCTGATGAGGATGCACCGTCTCCACGACCAGCACTAGACACAGAGCCTGCTTGCCCTCTCTTATTGGCTTGTGACTGTCTGCCTCTCCTTCTTGGCCTTCCAGACATACTAATGGCCTGTAGCTGCACTAAGCTGGGATAGAACACCAGTAATTTTCTTCAGGTAGCTTTATATACTGTAACCAGACAAGCCTGCCTGTCAGTAGGAAGATAACAGGAACGGATCTAGCTGAACACTGTGAGCAGGACGCACTGTACTAAATGTAAATAGTCTAGCTGCCTGACCGTGGTACTAATAGGATCAAATAGAACACCAGTAATTTTCTTCAGGTAGCTTTATATACTGTAACCAGACAAGCCTGCCTGTCAGTAGGAAGATAACAGGAACGGATCTAGCTGAACACTGTGAGCAGGACGCACTGTACTAAATGTAAATAGTCTAGCTGCCTGACCGTGGTACTAATAGGATCAAATAGAACACCAGTAATTTTCTTCAGGTAGCTTTATATACTGTAACCAGACAAGCCTGCCTGTCAGTAGGAAGATAACAGGAACGGATCTAGCTGAACACTGTGAGCAGGACGCACTGCACTAAATGTAAATAGTCTAGAAGATAACAGGAACGGATCTAGCTAAACTGAATACAGTGTATATATATATATATATATATGCAACACCTGGGATGCATATATATACACAATACACTGTAAGTGCAGCTAACTGACTGACTGTTCTGCCTAATCTATCTAACTCAAATCAAATGACACTGTCTGTCTCTCTCTCTCTCTCTCTCTATCTATGAATGCCGGAACACACACTACACAGGGCCGCCGTGCAGGCGGCCTTATATAGTGTGGGGCGTGTACTAAATCCCCTGAGCCATAATTGGCCAAAGCCTCCTTGGCTTTGGCCAATTACGGCTCTCTGTTCAGGCGGCGCTGTGATTGGCCAAGCATGCGGGTCATAGTGCATGCTTGGCCAATCATCAGCAAGCAATGCACTGCGATGCCGCAGTGAATTATGGGCCGTGACGCGCCACACGAATTTGGCGCGAACGGCCCATATCGTTCGCAATTCGGCGAACGGTCGAACAGCCGATGTTTGAGTCGAACATGGGTTTGACTCGAACACGAAGCTCATCCCTACTGGTGGGGTACCACACTACCACACAAGGTACACAGTGCAAACATATGACTCAAGGAATGGCAGATAATAAACATCCACGGGTTTACGAGAGTGGTAAGCATTTACAATACATACAGTAATGTCTTCGTTAAAGTTATCATACGGGGCGTGATAGTTGTTTGTTAACCCATATGCTCCACGAGTTTGAGAAATTAGCATATTTGAGGCCATTTATTGCTATGAGGCGTTCAAAGGTGTAGTTAGCATTGGCCATGGTCACTACTTCTGAAATATTAGGAGTTGTTTTCCATTTCTTGAGGATAGTGAGTCTGGCTGCTACAAGAAT
This sequence comes from Lithobates septentrionalis, assembly GCA_037952835.1. Classification (NCBI taxonomy): domain Eukaryota; kingdom Metazoa; phylum Chordata; class Amphibia; order Anura; family Ranidae; genus Lithobates; species Lithobates septentrionalis. The sequence continues at coordinate 479,527 of JBBDGP010003756.1, forward strand.
GTGGGTGACCACGGGTTGGTATGAGGGAGGGTAACGATCAATACCAACGTTAAGCAGGGCTAAGGCAAGTGTCACTTAGGAGAAGTAGATGAAGATCTCGGATAGGGGCTATGTTCAGCTCTGTCTTCCCATAGGGGGGGTTGGTTGATCAGATCAAACACGAGGGTGTTTGATCTGATCAAGATGTACTGCCCAGAAACCTGCTCCGCTGAGTGATCTATGTTTCACCAAGCACAGGTGAGAGCATCTCACCTTTCTTCCTTGCCATATAAAGGCCTTGAGGGATCTAGACAGAGATGTTATATAGTAGTAGTTGGGGACGGGGATCCATAGGGATCTACAGACATAAGTAATTTGCGGGAGAATGCTCATCTTAACTGCGGCTAGTCTACCGCACCAAGAGAGTTCAAACTTGGCAATGCGTTTAGGTTCCTTATCGATTTTTGGAGATCGGGGGTTTGTAATTGGCAGCTTCCAGAGAATTGGAGGAGGCGTTCAGGGTAATGCCTAGATAGCAGATTCCTTCCGATCTCCATGTAAAGGAAAATTAACTTTGTAGTTTATGTTTGGTGGATGCTCGGACCCCTAAGTCCAAGATTAACGATTTTGTGGTGCTCATTTTATAATAGGATATTTTACTAACTTGGGAGAGAGTTTGGCATGCCAGTGGTAGTGAAGATTCAGGATTGGTCAGGAGTAAAATGATATCATCCGCAAAGAGATTTACCTTTATGGTCAAGGCCACGGAATTTGAAACCAGTGATATCTGGGTGAGAGCAGATCACTTCTGCTAGGGGTTCAATCATGAGATTAAAAATTGATGGGGACAGAGGGCACCCTTTTCTGGTCCCATTGGAAATGGTGAAGGGTTTCGATAGCAGACCAGATGCATTCACTTGTGCAGATGGTGTAGAGTACAAGGCCATAATGGCGGACAGTATGTGGCCTTTGATCCAAATTTCTCCAAAAACTTTACACATGAAGAGCCAGTGTACTCTGTCGAATGCCTTCTCTGCATCGACCGATAGCAGCAGAGAAGGCGTTCAAGTTTTTTCTGCAAAATGTATGATATCTATAATTCGTCTTGTTCCGTCTGAGGTTTGCCTCCCACTGACAAATCCCATTTGGTCTTTTTTGATTAACGTGGGTAAAACACACATCAGATGTTTTGCTAGCAGCTTGGCATAAATTTTCACGTCCGTGTTCAGCAGTGAAATCGGACGGAAGTTAGCAGGTGTGGTGGGATCCTTGCCCGGTTTGGTCAATGTAACCACTTGTGCCCTCAGCATCTCCGGGGGAAATTGTGAGGTGTGCATGGCTTTGGTGAACACTGGGTTTAAGTGTGGGATCAACGCATTGGCAAATAATTTGTAGTGTTCGTTTGGTATACTGTCGGGTCCCGGGGCCTTGCCGGTTGGTAATGATTGAATGGATTTAGATATCTCCAGATCAGTGAAGGGGGCGTTGAGCATTTGGATCTGCTCATCAGTGAGGGAAGGTAGGGGAAGTTTAGCCAGAAAACTTTGTATGTCAGACACAGAGGGTTGGGGGGTATTAGAGTCCTCCCTGAGGTTGTATAATGCGCTATAGTAGTTGGCAAACTCATCTGCTATGGCTTGTGAATTGGTTATACTGCAATCGAGTGTAGGGTGTACTAAGTGGAAGATTCTGGCTTTAGCCTGGATGGCTTTTAGTCTGTTGGCTAGGTGCTTGCCCGCTTTGTTAGCGTTGGCATAGTGGGTAATTTTAAGAGACCTTAAGTGCCGGTCATACTTATCCGCTAGGAGGGCCCTCAGTTTCCCTCTAAGGTTAGTGAGGGTAGTTGAGACAGAGTGAGTAGAGGAGGTGGATTTTCCCAGAGCAAATTTGATAGTTTTCAATTGTATCGTCTTTTAAACTTGGCGCCTTGTTGTATACAGATCCCCCGTATAAAAGCCTTATGGGCATTCCACAGAACGAAGGGGTCTAATACTGAGTTTATATTGTTGGTGAAAAGAATGTGTCGTTTCGTTCACAGGCGTGTTGACACTGCCAGATATTGTACACCCCCTCTGTGTGAAAAAGGCCCCGTGGAGACAAATGTCTCACTTTTGTGGTAGAGCTGGATTCTAAGTGTGGGTCTACAGTCAAGTTGAAGTCCCCACACATCAGCAACTGGCCATACCTGACAGAGGATATAAGCTTGAAGATTTTTTGTAAGAACCGCAGCTGATGCGAATTGGGGGCGTAGATGGAAGCAATGGTGTATGGTTTGGAGTTAACGTCTCCTGTAGGGATAATGTACAGTATCTCACAAAAGTGAGTACACCCCTCACATTTTTTGTAAATATTTTATTCTATCTTTTCATGTGACAACACTGAAGAAATGACACTTTGCTACAATGTAAAGTAGTGAGTGTACAGCTTGTATAACAGTGTAAATTTGCTGTCCCTTCAAAATAACTCAACACACAGCCATTAATGTCTAAACCGCTGGCAACAAAAGTCAGTACACCTCTAAGTGAAAATCTCCAAATTGGGCCCAATGAGCCATTTTCCCTCCCCGGTGTCTTGTGACTCGTTAGTGTTACAAGGTCTCAGGTGTGAATGGGGAGCAGATGTGTTAAATGTGGTGTTATCGCTCTCACTCTCTCATACTGGTCACTGGAAGTTCAACATGGCACCTCATGGCAAAGAACTCTCTGAGGATCTGAAAAAAAGAATTGTTGCTCTACATAAAGATGGCCTAGGCTATAAGAAGATTGCCAAGACCCTGAAACTCAGCTGTAGCATGGTGGCCAAGACCATACAGCGGTATAACAGGACAGGTTCCACTCAGAACAGGCCTCGCCATGGTCCACCAAAGAAGTGTGGGTCACGTGCTCAGCATCATATCCAGAGGTTGTCTTTGGGAAATAGACGTATGAGTGCTGCCAGCATTGCTGCAGAGGTTGTAGGGGTGTGGGGGGGGGGGGGGGGTCAGCCTGTCAGTGCTCAGACCATACGCCGCACACTGCATCAAACTGGTCTGCATGGCTGTCATCCCAGAAGGGAGCCTCTTCTAGAGTCAAATATGTTTTTATTGTTTTTAACAGAATATAATAAAACAATACAAATATCTTTCAGATGTCCTCATCATGGGGTAAAACAATACAAGTCTCACTTTTCTGTCATTAGTGGAAACGTATCCATGGTATGCACTGTTACACAACTGTCTTCTAAAAGAGATGGTGACACATTATACCTGGAGTCGGGAGAGTCCACACCATTGTGGGTCATTACATCTGACTGTGGGATAAGTAAAAGGGAAAAGATCGGAGTGGGGAAAGAGGGTAAGAAAAGAGTAAGAGGACAGGGGGGGGGGGTAAAGAGGGGAGCAGAAGATAAGGGTAGAAGGGGAACCTAGGGGGACCGAGCAGACCTTGTCACACCAAACCTGCTTTATGCAGTCATGGTAGCCGGTTGGGTGAACTCAGGGGCATCAATAACGTTTTAAGGGAGTCTGAGGTAGAATATTCTAACCAAATAAGCCAAAGGATTTAGAATTTGTCATTATCAAGGGCCAGCATCTCTTCCATGTGCATGGTGTCATTAACCTCTGAGACCCACAAGGTCAGTGGAGGGGTAGTTGTAGTTTTCCAAAATAAGGGGATCAGCTGTCTAGCTTCCGACAGAAATAATCGCAGTAGGGTGCGTTTCTGGGAGGCTATGGAGCCAGGAAGCATAGACAGTAGTGCTATCTCTAGTGAGGGTGTTAAAGGTCGGTTGTATAGATTTCTGTTTATAGCAAAAACCTGTGACCAGAGGGGCTGAATGGACTGACAGTCCCACCATATATGGAGGTAGCTTCCATCTGCCGATTCGCATCTCCAACACGAGGGAGGAACGGATGGAAACATTTTGTTGAGAGATTGAGGGTCCCTGTACCACCGAGAGAGAAGTTTAAAATGTTTCTCCTGTGTATATGAAGAAACAAAATGGAGTGGGAACAGGGGACAGTGGCTGATGTTGACCCCATAACATTCCCACCCTTAAGTAGCTGGACTATCTCGGTACTGATAGACAACAATACATAAATTATATAAAAGAAGTTTTATTACAAAACAGAAAATACATAGTATACTTATTAAAATTGAAAACAGAAGCTCGGGATTTCCCCAAGAGATATCTGTTGTTATGACATATAGAACGGTCTGGGTCTCGACTAGCTTCGCGGGGTTACCGCTTCTTCAGGAGGACCAATCTATGAAACAGATAATATAATAAAAACACAAGCATAAGTAAGTACAATAATCGTAATACCGCAAGTAAAAAAGGAAAGAATAACCAAATTATAATATAGAGAACTAGCTTACCCTATAGCTAGGTGATCATGTGCGGCACCAGGCCGCTCCACTAGATCCCCCCCCCCCCCCCGGCGAACAAGGGGGGATTGTGCGGAATTCCTCTAAATAGATAGAAACATGAACAAATATAAAAGGGTGGGGGCCTGATGAGTAGGCTGGTTTGAAGATACATGATAGTTGTCAGTTAACATAATAAGGGTGGGGAAGGGGAAACAAGGGGGGCAGGAAAGGGGGGGGAAGGGGAGGAAAGGAGAGGGCAAAGAAAAGGGGAGGGGAAAGGGAAGAGGGAAGGAAAGAGTGGGCAAGGAGGGGCAGGGGAGGAAAAACCGGGGGGGGGGGAATAGGGACGGAGGAAGGAAGTGCAGGAAAGAGGGGGGAAGGGGGGGAAAGAATGGGTAAGGTGGGAAGGGGGAAAGAGGCCAAGGAGGGAGGGGGGAAGAAAAGGAAGGGGAGGAGACGGGAGCTAGGGGAAAGGGGGGGCAAAGGGAGGAACCAAGGGGGGTAAGGAGAGAAAAAAAAGGGGGGAGGGAACAGGGGGGAAAAACGAAGAGGGGGGAGGGAAAAGGGGAGAAAGAATCAGGGGACGGGAGGGGGGGAGGGGTTAGTGAGCACCCTAATAGTTACCCATAGATTTCCCTGGTGGGTCAATGACAGCGTCCCTTCCATCTTAGCCCCGCGTATATGGACCTCCAGTGGAGAGATCCGCAATGCTCACTCAGAGGCCTGAGGGCCCGTTAAGTGAGCTCCCCAACCAGGAGACGCCCACGACGACGCCGGCGGGTGGCTTCTGACGTCACCAGGTCAGTTTCTCCGCACTGTGCAGGTGCGCGACCCTCGCTACTGCGCAAGCGCGTTCACGAAGAGCCCGTGGGCGGGGAGCCCTGGGCTCGGTGAGAACAAGAAGGGGATGAACTAATGCAGTCACCCCTACCAGGAGAAACACAAGTCCGCCGCTTGTGGGAAGAATATAGGCAACCAGGAACCTCACAGAGCACCCAGGGATGGCTAGAACACTGTAAAAAAGAACATAACACATCATGTAATGAGAAGGAAAACAAAACAATAAATTAATTAAGGGTATTGATGGCAGTGTACATTCTAACCAAATAAGCCAAAGGATTTTGAATTTGTCGAAGGTGTCATTATCAAGGGCCAGCATCTCTTCCATGCGCATTATGTCATTAACCTCTGAGACCCACAAGGTCAGTGTAGGGGTAGTTGTAGTTTTCCAAAATAAGGGGATCAGCTGTCTAGCTTCCGACAGAAATAATCGCAGTAGGGTGCGTTTCTGGGAGGCTATGGAGCCAGGAAGCATAGACAGTAGTGCTATCTCCGGTGAGGGTGTTAAAGGTGGGTTGTATAGATTACTGTTTATAGCAAAAACCTGTGACCAGAGGGGCTGAATGGACTGACAGTCCCACCATATATGGAGGTAGCTTCCATCTGCCGAGCCGCATCTCCAACATGAGGGAGGAACAGATGGAAACATTTTGTTGAGAGATTGAGGGTCCCTGTACCACCGAGAGAGAAGTTTAACATTTTTCTCCTGTGTATAACAGGATATTGAGGATTTGTGCGTAAAGTAGTATGATTTTTGCCAGTCCACTAAGTGGAGTTCTCTTCCCAGATCCGTGGACCACTTCCTTGTGTAAGAGGGCGGTTGATCGTGTATCAGTGCGTGTTGTAATGAGTACATGGTAGAGAGTAAATGTCTGGGTGTTTCTGAGAGAGAGCACAGCTGTTCGTATCCTGTTAGGGTCCTATGAGTTTGAGAGCAAGTAAAGAGGTGAGAACAGAAGGAGGAGATGCGGAGGGCTGTGAGCCAGTTACTCTGCGGATTATGAACTGCCGGGGCTCCTGAGGTGGGATCTACAAATGTGTTCGCTGTAGGCCATGTGGATCGAGAGTAAGGGCCTATCAAGTTAGAGCCCATGCCTTGAGACAGTGTAGGGTGATCAAATAAAGATGTGAGGGGAGAGGGATCCGAGGACAACAGCGAGACCATTCCTTTTTTGTACCACAGGTGCAGGGTGCTGATTGTCAACGGGGAGGTGTTAGAGAGTAAGTGTAAGTGTTGCACCATCTTGTTCCACCATGGTGGATGCTTTGGGGAAGGGGTGGGGGAACCAGTTGAGCACCCTAGATAGTAGAGCCGCCTTGTGGTATAATTCAAAGTCAGGAAGGCCTACACTGCCCTGGGTTTTGGGGTACGTGAGCAAGGTATGACGAATGCGAGACATGCCGTGGTGCCATACAAAACGTATGGACATTGATCGAAAAAGGGATAAAGAAATGTTTAGGGGACGGAGATAGGTACAGTTTGAAACAAATAAAGTAGTTTAGGGAGGGTGTCCATTTTTAGAGTATAAATACGGCTGAACCAGGGCAGTGGGGTGGTATTCCAGGCGCCAAGTTCCTTCCGGAGCCGGGCCAGTAAAGGGAGATAGTTAAGGGTGTAAAGTTCCGATAAATTGGCAGGAATCGTTATCCCCAGATACAAAATACTCCTAGGGTTCCATTGGAAGGGGAAGTTAGCTTGTACTTGGGTGAGGGTCGTGTGTAGCAGGGATATGAGCCTCAGTTTTAGACATGTTTAACTTGAAGTTACTAAGTGCCCCAAATCTATGGAATTCCTGCATTAGGGAGGGGAGGGAAGTATGCGGTTGTTGGACGTAAATCAGGAGTTCATCTGCATAAAGTGAGAGTTTGTTGTCAGTAGATGGTGTCTGGATTCCCACTATAGATGTGTTGAGTCTAATGGCTTGGGCTAAATGTTCCATCACTATGACAAAAAGCAGGGGGGCAGCCCTGGCGAGTGCCGTTGGAGATCTGAAAGGGTGCGGAGTAGGAGTGTCACGACTAATACTCACCGAGGCCAAGATGCCGAGAGCAGCTCGCCCTTACGACCACGCGCACCCAGACCCCCGAAGTTGATACAGGGAGCTGGGGGCACGCGGAGGCACGGGCTTCCGGTATGCAGGAGATCCGAAGGTGGGAGCTGAGGCACTGGAAGTCTGTAAATCAGGCAAAAGGTCAGAACCGGGAATAGGCAGGAGCAAGTCCGTTTAAGCAGGCAAAAGGGTCAGAACCGGGTATCAGGCAAGAGCAAGTCCATTAAGCAGGCAAAGGGTCAGAACCAGGTATCAAGCAGTGGCAGATCCATTAAACAGGCAGAGGTCAGATGGGTATCAGGCAATCAGGCAGAGTAGGTGTTTAAACAAGCCAGGGGTTCGGTACACAGAGCAGGCAGACAGGTTAACACAGGAACACTAAGGCACAGGGAACAGGAGGAGCTGACGACGAACCAGCAACCCGACTGGGTGCTGGAGTCGTCAGAAATAGTCTCCCCCCGGCGAGCGCGTCAGCGTGATGCGCTACTGGGTACCCGCACGGGTGACGGCGCGCACGCGGGGACCCAAGAATTGTCTTCAGGTGGGTAACCCTTCCATTGGATCAGGTACTGTAGCTGCCTGCCCTTCTTTCTGCAGTTCAGGATGGACTCCACCTCGAACCCATTTTCGCCATCCACCCTGATTGGCGGAGGAGGAGGCTCTCCTCTTCCTGGAAAAGGGCTAGGCACAACAGGCTTCAACAATGATACATGGAAGACCGGGTGAATCTGGTATGTCTTGGGTAGTGCTAGCTCAACAGCCACAGGGTTAATGATCCTCTTGACTTGGAAAGGACCGATGAACTTTGGTCCAAGTTTTCGAGATGGCAGAGGTAATTTAAGGTTAGTGGTAGATAGCCAGGCCTCTTCTCCTAAGTCAAACTTTGGGTTCATCTTCCTGCCCCGATCGTATTGCTTTTTGTAATCTTCTTGCGCTTTGTGTAACATGTCTTGAATTTTCTGAAAGTTGGATTGCAACGAGGTTATCCTGTCCTGGACTGCAGGAACTGTCATTTCAGGGATGTCGTTAGAAAAGAACGTGGGATGGTACCCACAATTTGCCCAAAAGGGTGTTTGGTTGGTAGAGGCATGAACTGAATTATTATAAGCGAATTCAGCATATGGGAGAAGACTTGCCCAATCATCCTGGGAACCTGAGCAGAAGCAACGGAGGTATTGCTCCAACGTTTGATTTGTCCTCTCCGTTTGGCCGTTGCTTTGAGGGTGATACGCTGAGGAGAGACAGACTTTGATGCCAAGGGTCTTGCAGAGTTCCCTCCAAAATTTGGACGTAAATTGCACGCCCCTATCCGACACAATACTCTTTGGTACACCATGGAGCCTAACGACCTCTTTCAAAAAGATATTGGCTGTATCTGCGACAGAAGGAGTGCCCCTCATAGGTAAAAAATGAGCCATCTTGGAGAGGCGGTCAATAACGACAAAAATGGTGGAAAATTTTTCTGAGGTTGGCAAATCAACAATAAAATCCATGGACACATCGGCCCATGGCCGTTCCGGGATGGGCAAAGGTTTGAGCAAGCCCCAGGACTTAGCGTTTTGGCCCTTGTTCCGTTGGCACAGAGGGCAGGACGCCACATACTCGTTACAGTCCCGTCTCCATCCAGGCCACCAGAAGGAGCGAGAAATCAGCTCAGACGTCTTCTTTATCCCGAAATGTCCTGCCATTTTATGATCGTGACACATTTAAAGGGTTAAAGGCCGTGTTTCTTGTGGTACAAAAATTTTTCCTCTAATCCAAAAAAGATCCTCATATTTTTTCAAGGAATGCACTTCTGGTTCAGTACACGAGCTAGATGAGGATCTGATGGATGACATTAGGTCCGCCTGAGTCAATCCAAGAAAGTTTTGTGGAGAAAGGATAGTGCTTGCTGTTGATGTTTGAAAATCTGCGGAGAACATCCGAGAGAGTGCGTCTGCCTTTCCGTTCTTTGCTCCAGGTCTGTAGGATATATGGAAGTTGAAACGGGAAAAGAAGAGAGCCCAACGGGCTTGTCGGGGTTTTAGTCGTTTTGCTGTTCGGAGGTATGCTAGATTCTTGTGATCCGTAAAGATCATGACTGGGTGTACTGCACCTTCCAGCAAATACCTCCATTCCTCCAAAGCGAACTTTATGGCCAGCAGCTCCCTGTCACCCACATCATAATTGAGTTCCGGTGGACTGAGTCTCCTGGAGGCGAAGGCTACAGGATGTAGAATGGCTTTAGGTCCCTGTCTCTGGGAGAGAATTGCTCCAGTTGCGATTTCCGATGCATCTACCTCCAGCACGAATGGTTGAGTCGGGTCAGGATGACGACGAATCGGGGCAGAACTGAACAACCTCTTCAATTTCAGAAAGGCTTCTTGAGCGGCTGGGGACCACTGAAAAGAGCCGTGCTGACGGGTTAGCTGGGTGATAGGTGCCACAATAGCGGAGAATCCAACAATAGATTTTCGGTAGAAGTTGGCGAACCCTATAAACCGCTGTACCCCTTTTTTGTCAGATGGGGCTGGCCACTCTTGAATTGCCTTAATCTTCTGTGGGTCCATTGCGACCCCATTGGTTGAAAGAATGAACCCAAGAAATTGTATGGTCAACTTTTCGAATTCACACTTTTCAGCTTTCAGGTATAGCTTGTGTTGTCTTAGTATGGTAAGGACCTTTTTTACGTGTCCCTTGTGCATTTCCAGAGAGGAGGAGAAAATAAGAATATCATCCAGATATACGACAAGGAAGTCATCCAGGTATTCTCGGAATATATCATTCACCAGGCGTTGGAAGGTGGCCGGGGCATTACAGAGTCCGAATGGCATCACTAGGTACTCGAAATGCCCGAACCTGGACCTAAAAGCCGTCTTCCACTAGTCCCCAGCCCTGATCCTGACGAGGTTGTAGGCCCCCCGGAGGTCGAGTTTAGAGAATACTTTAGCTGATCGGAACCGTTGAAGTAGCTCGGGAATGAGTGTTAGTGGATACCGGTTTTTAATAGTGATGTTGTTGAGCTGCCGATAATCTACACAAGGTCTCAAAGTACCATCCTTCTTCCCAACAAAAAAGATACCGTCTCCGGCAGGTGAGGACGAGGGACGGATGAAGCCTTTTTTGAGATTTTCATCGATATATTGTTTAGGAGCTTCTAGTTCAGTTTCCGAGAGAGGAAATATACGGCCGAACGGGATATTGGATCTGGGCAGGAGGTCGATCGGACAATCGTAAGACCGATGAGTTGGTAGGCGGTCAGCCATTTGTTTACTGGAGACTTCTTGAAATTCAAGGTACTCGGAGGGGACATGTTGGAGGTTGCCTGACGGAGCAGCAATCGTAGCACAAACCTTAGGAGCCGTGAGGAGACAATGTTGAGAGCAATACTGAGAGGAGAAGGATACCGCCTTGGTGTTCCATTTAATTTGTGGGCCATGAGCCTGTAACCAGGGCAAGCCCAGTATAACAGGGAAGAGGGGCAAATGAATGAGGTTGAGCCGTAGAAATTCCCGGTGGCCGGAATCAGTGGTTACCAGAATGGGTTGGGCTTCCTGGGTGATGGGTCCTGAGCGAGGAAGAGATCCGTCGGCCAGATGTACCTGTAGACCTTGACTTTTGGTTTGCAGAGGAATATTCAGGCTGTGGGCCAAGGCAGCATCTATGAAGCAACTGCATGCTCCAGAATCAATGATGGCCTGCAAGCGAATCTCCCCTTCCGGAAGCTGTAGGGAAACAAACAACATCACGTAAGTCTTTGGGATACTGTTGTTTGGACAGTTCAACACATTTGGCTGAGGGGACTTACTAGGCCTGATCGGACAGTTGCGCAGGAAGTGTCCGGCTCCTCCGCAATAGAGGCACAGGTTGGACTGCCGTCTGCGTTGCTTCTCTTCAGAGATCAGCGGGGCCCGGACCAAGCCGAGCTGCATAGGTTCGATCTCAGGGACTGGTGTAGCAGCAGCCGTCGTTGTGGTCGGGGTCTGAGCTGAATGGGGTCTTGATAGCGCCCAGGTGGGGCGTGGACCTTGGAAGCGCTCTGAGCGTCGCTCCCGCAGTCGCCTATCCAATTTCGTGGCTGCTTGGATTAGTTCTTCCAAGGAAGCAGGGGTTTCCATCCTAGCTAATTCATCCTTGAGTAACTCGGACAAGCCTTGGCGGTACTGATAACGTAGGGCCGGCTCGTTCCAATTTGTATCGGCCGCCCATTTACGAAATACCACCATATAGTCCTCGATAGGTCTTCTTCCTTGGGACAGGTGGTGCAAGATGGCCTCAGCTGTAGCCATACGCTGCGGGTTGTCATAGAGCTGGGACATACTCTCAAAGAAGGCATCAATTGTATTTAGAACTGGACTGCTCTGTTCTATCAAGCCATGGGCCCAGGCTTGAGGTTCCTCAGACAATAAAGAAATCGCAAATCCCACCTTAACGATTTCTGAAGAAAAGGTTCTAGGCTGGAGGGCGAAGTAGAGGGAGCATGCATTTTTGAAAGCCCTGAACTTCTTACGGTCCCCTGAGAACCGTTCCGGTGTGGGAACCCTGGGTTCCGGGAGCGCCATGACGACTGTGGGATTGGCGGAAGCCTGAGGGAGCGAGCCCCCACTGCTGGGTGCGGGAGCTGCGGCTGCAGAGGGTAGTGACCCTGTGATTTGCTGAAGGCGTTTGTCAATTTGGGTATAGCCTTCCTGTAGCTTTTGTACTGAGTCAGCGAGAGTGGATACCTGTTGACACAGGATCTCCAAAGGAGAGCACGCTCTGTCGGCCTCGGACATCTGGCTGGTTCGTACTGTCACGACTAATACTCACCGAGGCCAAGATGCCGAGAGCGGCTCGCCCTTACAACCACGCGCACCCAGGTGGCCGGGGCATTACAGAGTCCGAATGGCATCACTAGGTACTCGAAATGCCCGAACCTGGACCTAAAAGCCGTCTTCCACTAGTCCCCAGCCCTGATCCTGACGAGGTTGTAGGCCCCCCGGAGGTCGAGTTTAGAGAATACTTTAGCTGATCGGAACCGTTGAAATAGCTCGGGAATGAGTGGTAGTGGATACCGGTTTTTAATAGTGATGTTGTTGAGCTGCCGATAATCTACACAAGGTCTCAAAGTACCATCCTTCTTCCCAACAAAAAAGATACCGGCTCCGGCAGGGGAGGACGAGGGACGGATGAAGCCTTTTTTGAGATTTTCATCGATATATTGTTTAGGAGCTTCTAGCTCAGTTTCCGAGAGAGGAAATATACGGCCGAACGGGATCTCGGATCCGGGCAGGAGGTCGATCGGACAATCATAAGACCGATGAGTTGGTAGGCGGTCAGCCATTTGTTTACTGGAGACTTCTTGAAATTCAAGGTACTCGGAGGGGACATGTTGGAGGTTTCCTGACGGAGCAGCAATCGTAGCACAAACCTTAGGAGCCGTGAGGAGACAATGTTGAGAGCAATACTGTCATGAGAATGTCTACCCGTTGGTGGCGCTATCGGTCTCTTGGATCGCAGTACCAGTGTCCATCAGCAGGTGTCTTCCAACACCTAGGACCTGCAGTAAGAGGTCTTTCCTGCTGGTGGCACTGTTGCATCCTCGGGCCGTAGTACCGGCGTCAACCAGCGGGTGCACTCTGGCAGTGTGGAGCAAACAGGTCACACTGCGCTCAGCTGTAACGTGAGGTCAATTACCACAGCCTTACAAATACCCGGCAAGCCCTCATAGGCTTGCCTTGGTATCTCTCTCTCTCCCCCTGCGTTCTGACCTTGCTGCCTGTTTGACCTTGAGCCTGCTATCTGCCTTGTCCTGATCTGATCCAATCCCTATCCTGAGGCCTTCCTAGTCCTGTCCCTTCTGTTCCTGGCTCCCTTGGATCCCTGCCCTGAACCCCATCCATCCATCCTCTCTTTGTCCTGTTCAGGTTCCCGTCCTTACCCTTATGCTGACTTCCCTGTGTATGACCTTGGCTTGGCTTGTTTACGATTACGGTATATCCCTTTACTTATATATATTTATGCATTGTTGTTTGTAGTGGGTTGTTGTGTGGGTTTTTGCACTGTTTGTTCCTGTCACTTATCACTTGTTAATAAACACCATTTCACTTACATGTGTTTCTGGTCTCCTCTGTGCAGTCCACACAGTCTGGTCAATTAGATATCCTGACAAATACTGAGAGGAGAAGGATACCGCCTTGGTGTTCCATTTAATTTGTGGGTCATGAGCCTGTAACCAGGGCAAGCCCAGTATAACAGGGAAGAGGGGCAAATGAATGAGGTTGAGCCGTAGAAATTCCCGGTGGCCGGAATCAGTGGTTACCAGAATGGGTTGGGCTTCCTGGGTGATGGGTCCTGAGCGAGGAAGAGATCCGTCGGCCAGATGTACCTGTAGACCTTGACTTTTGGTTTGCAGAGGAATATTCAGGCTGTGGGCCAAGGCAGCATCTATGAAGCAACTGCATGCTCCGGAATCAATGATGGCCTGCAAGCGAATCTCCCCTTCCGGAAGCTGTAGGGAAACAAACAACATCACGTAAGTCTTTGGGATACTGTTGTTTGGACAGTTCAACACATTTGGCTGAGGGGACTTACTAGGCCTGATCGGACAGTTGCGCAGGAAGTGTCCGGCTCCTCCGCAATAGAGGCACAGGTTGGACTGCCGTCTGCGTTGCTTCTCTTCAGAGATCAGCGGGGCCCGGACCAAGCCGAGCTGCATAGGTTCGATCTCAGGGACTGGTGTAGCAGCAGCCGTCGTTGTGGTAGGGGTCTGAGCTGAATGGGGTCTTGATAGCGCCCAGGTGGGGCGCGGACCTTGGAAGCGCTCTGAGCGTCGCTCCCGCAGTCGCCTATCCAATTTCGTGGCTGCTTGGATTCGTTCTTCCAAGGAAGCAGGGGTTTCCATCCTAGCTAATTCATCCTTGAGTAACTCGGACAAGCCTTGGCGGTACTGATAACGTAGGGCCGGCTCGTTCCAATTTGTATCGGCCGCCCATTTACGAAATACCACCATATAGTCCTCGATAGGTCTTCTTCCTTGGGACAGGTGGTGCAAGATGGCCTCAGCTGTAGCCATACGCTGCGGGTCGTCATAGAGCTGGGACATACTCTCAAAGAAGGCATCAATTGTATTTAGAACTGGACTGCTCTGTTCTATCAAGCCATGGGCCCAGGCTTGAGGTTCCTCAGACAATAAAGAAATCGCAAATCCCACCTTAACGATTTCTGAAGAAAAGGTTCTAGGCTGGAGGGCGAAGTAGAGGGAGCATGCATTTTTGAAAGCCCTGAACTTCTTACGGTCCCCTGAGAACCGTTCCAGTGTGGGAACCCTGGGTTCCGGGAGCGCCATGACGACTGTGGGATTGGCGGAAGCCTGAGGGAGCGAGCCCCCACTGCTGGGTGCGGGAGCTGCGGCTGCAGAGGGTAGTGACCCTGTGATTTGCTGAAGGCGTTTGTCAATTTGGGTATAGCCTTCCTGTAGCTTTTGTACTGAGTCAGCGAGAGTGGATACCTGTTGACACAGGATCTCCAAAGGAGAGCACGCTCTGTCGGCCTCGGACATCTGGCTGGTTCGTACTGTCACGACTAATACTCACCGAGGCCAAGATGCCGAGAGCGGCTCGCCCTTACAACCACGTGCACCCAGACCCCCGAAGTTGATACAGGGAGCTGGGGGCACCCGGAGGCACGGGCTTCCAGTATGCAGGAGATCCGAAGGTGGGAGCTGAGGCACTGGAAGTCCGTAAATCAGGCAAAAGGTCAGAACCGGGAATAGGCAGGAGCAAGTCCGTTTAAGCAGGCAAAAGGGTCAGAACCGGGTATCGGGCAGGAGCAAGTCCGTTAAGCAGGCAAAGGGTCGGAACCAGGTATCAAGCAGTGGCAGATCCGTTAAACAGGCAGAGGTCAGATGGGTATCAGGCAATCAGGCAGAGTAGGTGTTTAAACAAGCCAGGGGTTCGGTACACAGAGCAGGCAGACAGGTTAACACAGGAACACTAAGGCACAGGGAACAGGAGGAGCTGACGACGAACCAGCAACCCGACTGGGGGCTGGAGTCGTCAGAAATAGTCTCCCCCCGGCGAGCGCGTCAGCGTGACGCGCTACCGGGTACCCGCACGGGCGACGACGCGCACACGGGGACCGCCGTGCACCCGCACGCGCCGCACCATCAGGCCGCGGACGGGTGTGCGGCGAAGCGCCAGGCCACCGCGCATGCGCCCCGGAGCCCAGCGAGCAGAGACGCTCTCAGTCTCCTAACAAGGAGCCATTTACCAGGACAAAAAGAAAAATGGTAGTTGCGCTGTGATAAAGGGAAAGGGAGTGGAATGTGGAAGGGGCTAAGTGTAAAGTGAATGTGATAGAGAGGTGAAAACAGCCCAAATGGGGCCAAGGATACACTAAAAAGGAAATATCAACATACAAAATGATAAAATCAAATGTAATATGTATAGTGTATAACGAATGTGGCAACTGTGTAGCATATAACAAATATCTCAAAAAATAAATATAAAAAGAAACACACTTAAGTGAAACATTCAACAAAACGTCCAAATGGTACAAAACTAGCACAAATTGGCTGACATAAATTTAAAAGCTGAATACAGTGAGTCCATGTAGGTGAATATATAGCAGTCCCACCACCAAGCAGCATACAAATCGTCAGTGTGAACACCTCCGTGTCTATAAGCAGCTCACCTTACTGCTGTAATGTATACAACATGTGCTTAGTTGCAGACCACGGGCGGACATGGATATCCCATCCGGTGGTTCAAATGGTTCAAATGGTGGATATATAGAACGATAATAGAAAATGACATAAGCAATATATCAAATATAACATCATTGCGACCAGAGAGGGGACGGACCGGAAGGAAGGGATGCACTCACTTTTTAAAAATGAGTGTGGGCATCAATCCACGAACGCCGAGTTCGTATGCCTCAGTAGATATCTTCAGTTAGTCCCAGCTCCACAATGCTCGTCAGATGTAGTAAGTGTATATTGGGTATAGAGAAAGAGTATACATAGCATAATCCCGTATGGTAAACTAATTTTATTAAAAATAGTAAAGCAGACTCACATTTAAAAGCAGACTGCAGCACATAACATTCACGAGCGCCGAACTCGTCTCCTGCCGTTAGGTTGTGACAGTGTCCCGTGCTCCAATCCTGACGCGTATCCCAACGTCACGTGACTTCATCAGATGAGTATAATGCCATGACCTTGGAAATAAAAGTGGGACCAAGGCCTATTTTTTGCAGGGAGAGGCGCAGGAATTGCCAATTGACTCGGTCAAAGGCCTTCTCAAATGACAATAGGCATGCTTTTAGTTTGTGACGTTGAATGTAGGAAATTAGGTGGATGGTTTTGGTGGTATTGTCCCTGACCTCTCGGCCAGGGACAAATCCCACTTGGTCTTTATGGATGATCGATGGCAACAGGGGTGAAAGCCGGTTCGCCAAGACCTTAGCATAAATTTTTACGTCGAGGTTAAGGAGAGAAATTGGTCGGGGGCTACTGCACTGGGAGGGGTCTTTTCCAGGCTTGGGAATGACCGATATTTTAGCTGACAGGAGATTACTGGAGGGTAGGTGGGTTTTGTCTATTGCGTTAAACGCAGTGAACATTAACGGGGCGAGGGACTGGGCGAATGATTTAGAAAACCTGAGAGAAAACCCGTCAGGTCCAGGGCATTTGCCATTTTTCAGACCTTTAATAACTGTGAGGAATTCCGCTACCGTTAGGGGATTATCTATGTCGGAAGCCTGCTCAGGAGCTATCTGTGGTAGGGCCGTTTCTGAGATGTAGTCCCACATGAGTTGATGAGATCAGTGTAGGTAGGTTATACAGGTTGGAGTAATAGCGTTGAAAGGCATCCGAGATGCCACGTGTATTGCTGAGTTTTTGTTGGTCCACTATGCAGATGTGTTGGATGGGTCGATGTGGAGGTCAGGGGTGTAGGACCCTCGCTAGTGTTGAAGCCCCTGCAGTTAAAGGAAGATAGGGTTATGTGATCAAGTGGTGTCATGGTAATATGAAGAGGAATTAATCTCTAGAATGATCTGTATTATACCCAAGGTCTGCTCGGTCCGAGTAAGGATGGGGAGAGAAGGAGTGAATATAGGGAGGGGGAGGAAAGCAGGGAAAGCGAAAAGAGCAGAGTGAAAATAGGGAGATCAGCTCTAGAAAAGAGAGTGGAGAGGCAGCGTTGTAGGGGACAGGAACCAACAACGGAAATAGGAGTAGGAGAATGATTAGGCCACTAGGTGGCGGTGGAGGAACACAAAGTGAATATCTTATCATCCAAGAGAATATGAAAGCACTGCGCTCTAATAGCAAAAATAAAATATATGTGAGCCAGCAGCTGCATACATTGTGACAAACAATAACTGGTAACTAGGAAAAAATGCAGCGCTAAAAAATATGGGGAAGTTAGGGTGTAGTGAAACAATTAAGTAAGAGATGCTGTACTAAACAGTAAAGCATATGTGCAAAAACCATAAGTGAAGTGAAATTAACAAACACAGTATAAAATGTCCACATATGGTAAATGGATGATTCCAAACTCAAATAAATAAAAGGAACTGGTATGAACCAATAAAAATAATGTGTGACTGGAAATTAAAGTCAATAGTGCACAATGTGGATCTGTGACTGTGAGTCAACAACGTGGTACAGGACTTCCGTAGCTGTAAACCAACATCTCGATATGGGGCATCAGAATGAAAACATCAGGAAGTAAGATAAGATGGGTACTCTTACCAGATGACGTGGACTCCACTGTCGTATGACATGGAGTCAATGGTGCATGGAGCCAAACCTAGGCTGGAAAACGATATCCGGAACGGTGGAACCTCTGTCTCACTTCTCGACTTCTCTGGTGGGGTGAAGAAACATAAGGAAGGGCCGCCAACTGGATATCAGCCTGTCAGGGAGCCGTCGGCGCCAGACCTGGGCGTTGGCATGCGCCTATGCACCGGCGCCCTCCTATGCAAGCTCCTCAGCAGAATCCTGATGTTCCCAGGCATCAGCGCGGCGCTCGGGCGCGCGGGGGTACGCGGCGCTTGTGCGCACGCGTGAATGCGCGTGCGTGCGTACGTGTGCGCGCGCGTTCGCGTTAGCGCCGTTTGGCGCCAAAGGACACATAAAGGTTCCCCTGTGCCTCTGGCACATTGCTGCTTCGTCTCAGCTCTGTGATCTCTGTAACCTGCATCTGATTGACTGATTGTTTCCTGATTGACCCGGCTTGTCTGACCATCCGTCCTGCTCCTATCCGACCCGGCCTGCCTGACTATCCTACTGCTCCTGCCTGATACCATTGCCGACCTCTGCCTGCCTACTGACTCTGCCTCTGCCTGCCGATATTGCCTGTGTTTATCTGCCTGCTGACCCAGACTGTCTGACCTTGCTTGTGCCTGCTGTTGTTCCTTGCTGTTGCACCTTCAGCTTCAGCTCCAGTGCTCCCTGCATTTTCAGCACCCAGCCTGCTGTCTTCAGTCTTCACAAGATCTGCAGTCCAGCCATCCCGGTGGGATCTCTCCCTCATCTCAGCATCAGAGATTTACCTCAAACAGGCACTCCTACCCCACTGTGCTCCGGAGACCACTGTTCCCATTCCAGTGGCTCCTGAACCAGCGCTGTATGAGAGGTCTTCTCCTACAAGTCAGGCTCTACTACCAGGTACCTAATAGTACGAAGCAGCCATGACTGAGCCTGCAGGAGATTCCTCTCCAATGAAGGAGATATGCACGCACCTGGCGGCCCTCACACAAGCAGTGCAATCCCTTCAGGATAACTACAACAGACTGGAAGGACAAGTCCAGAATCTTACCGGATCCAACCCTGCAGCTTCCTCTTCAGCTGCAGTGCCAACACAGACTGTTTCTGCTCCTGCAGTTGTGATGCTTCCACCCGAACCAAGGGTTCCTACCCCTGAAAGATTCTTCGGAGACCGGGCTAAATTCCGGGCTTTCCGCAATGCCTGCCAGCTCTTTTTTGCACTGCAACCCCGGACTTTCTCATTAGAGGTCACCAAGGTGGGATTTGTAACCTCCCTTCTACAAGATGAACCTCAAACTTGGGCCCATCGGCTACTTGAAGGAGACTCAGTACTAACCCAATCTTTGTCATCTTTCTTTGATGCCATGGCACAGCTATATGAAGATCCCCAGCAGACTGCTACAGCTGAATCAGCTCTGTTCGTACTCCAACAAGGCCGCAGACCCGCTGAGGACTATGTTACTGAGTTTCGGCGTTGGAGTGCGGACACACAATGGAATGATGCGGCCCTGCGCCACCAATTTCGCTTGGGTCTATCTCAGTGGCGTAGCGTTGGGTTGTCAGCACCTGGGGCAAGGCAAGTAATTTCCGCCCCCCCTAACCTGCGGACTTTTATCACTCCCCGAGTCCCTTCAAATACAATAGTACTGACCTACCGGATTCCTATACTGACCATTACACACTACACTGACCACTATACTATACTGTCCACTACACTAAGAACTACACTGACCACTATACTGTCCACTACACTGACCACTATACTACACTGAGCACTATAGTGTCCACTGCACTACACTGACCACTATACTGACCACTACACTGAGAACTACACTGTCCACTACACTATACTGACCACTATACTACACTGAGAACGACACTACAGTGACCATTACATTGTCCACTACACTACACTGACCACTACACTAACCACTATACTGACCACTACACTATACTGTCCACTATACTGACCACTACACTGAGAACTACACTACACTGACCACTATACTGTCCACTACACTACACTGACCACTATACTACACTGTCTACTACACTACACTGACCACTACACTACACTGACCACTATACAGACCACAATACTACACTGACCACTACACTACACTGTCCACTATACTACACTGACCACTACATTATACTGACCACTACACTATACTGACCACAATACTACACTGTCCACTACACTACACTGACCACTATACTACACTGTCCACTACACTACACTGACCACTACACTGTCCACTACACTATACTGACTACAATACTACACTGTCCACTACACTATACTGACCACTACACTGTCCACTATACTACACTGACCACTACACTATACAGACCACAATACTACACTGACCACTACACTATACAGACTACAATACTACACTGACCACTACACTGACCACTACACTATACAGACTACAATACTACACTGTCCACTACACTATACTGACCACAATACTACACTGACCACTACACTACACTGTCCACTACACTATACAGACTACAATACTACACTGTCCACTATACTACACTACACTGTCCACTACACTACACTGACCACTACGCTACACTAACCACTACGCTACACTGTCCACTACACTACACTGACCACTACACTGACCACTACACTACACTGTCCACTACACTACACTGACCACTACACTACACTGTCCACTACACTACACTGTCCACTATACTACACTGTCCACTACACTACACTGTCCACTACACTGACCACTACACTACACTGTCCACTACACTGACCACTATACTACACTGTCCACTATACTACACTGTCCACTATACTACACTGACCACTACACTACACTGTCCACTACACTACACTGACCACTACACTACACTGTCCACTACACTACACTATCCACTACACTACACTGTCCACTACACTACACTGTCCACTACACTATACTGACCACTACACTGTCCACTACACTACACTGTCCACTACACTGTCCACTACACTAAAATGACCACTACACTACACTGTCCACTACACTACACTGACCACTATACTACACTGTCCACTACACTACTCTGTCCACTACACTACACTGACCACTACACTACACTGACCACTACACTACACTGTCCACTACACTACACTGTCCACTACACTGACCACTACACTATACTGACCACTACACTGTCCACTACACTACACTGTCCACTACACTACACTGACCACTACACTACACTGTCCACTACACTGACCACTACACTACACTGACCACTACACTATACTGACCACTACACTGTCCACTACACTACACTGTCCACTACACTACACTGTCCACTACACTGTCCACTACACTACACTGACCACTACACTACACTGTCCACTACACTACACTGTCCACTACACTACACTGTCCACTACACTGACCACTACACTATACTGACCACTACACTGTCCACTACACTACACTGTCCACTACACTACACTGACCACTACACTACACTGTCCACTACACTACACTGTCCACTACACTTACCACTACACTACACTGTCCACTATACTACACTGTCCACTACACTACACTGTCCACTACACTACACTGACCACTATACTACACTGTCCACTATACCACACTGACCACTACACTGTCCACTACACTACACTGACCACTATACTACACTGACCACTACACTGTCCACTACACTACACTGACCACTATACTACACTGACCACTATACTACACTGACCACTACACTACACTGTCCACTACACTACACACTATACTGTCCTGCCTAATCTTCCTATACTGACACTACATATACGGCGCCTGTCTCTTCTCTCCCCCCCGCCCCCCCTCCTCACCTTCTTGTCTTGCATCGGTCTGGAGGATAGGAGGAGGAGGAGAAGAAGACAGCGGCCCCGGCGGCTCACACTCTCCAGTGCTCATCTCCCCTGCGCTCCGGCCGCCATATTCAGTGTTTCCCGGCGCACTGTGATTGGGCGTATGGGGGTCATGTGCGGAGGCGGGACTTCAGGAGCAACCGTGATCGCGGATAGGCCAGCCCCACGCCGCACATGACCCCCATACGCCCAATCACAGGGCGCCAAACACTGGACATGGCGGCGGAGCGCGGGGGACACAGGAAATTAAAGTAGGAGGAGGCAGCCAGTAGTGACACTACTGGCACGAAATTGCGCCCCCCTAAATGTCGCGCCCGGGGCCACGGCACCCCCCGCACCCCCCACGCTACGCCACTGGTCTATCTGAAGGACTAAAAGATGAGCTCGCTCGAGTTGGTGTTCCAAATACTCTTGAAGCCCTGATCTCCTTAACCATTCAGATCGACCGTCGCCTCCGAGAGCGTCGATCTGAACGTTCTGTTCAACAAAACCGCCCGACCTGGATGACAGCACGAGCTCCGGTGCATGCAACACGTTACTTTCCCTCACCCAGTATGAGCACTGTCCCGGCCATGCCTGACACCTCCGAACCAATGCAGTTGGGACTGATGCGACCTGCCCTGTCTTCTGAAGAATGTGCCCGACGTCGGCAACTTAATCTGTGCCTCTATTGCGGAGGACCCGGGCACTATGTTCATAACTGTCCCGTTAAAATCAGTAAGTGTCCGTCTCCTATGTATGCCAGTCTCTCTGCTTTATTTTCGAATTCAACCCACCTTGCCATACCTCTCTCGTTACAGCTCCAAGAAGAGATAATTCCAGTCGACGCCATTATTGAATCCGGGGCATGCAGCTGCTTTATTGATCTAACTTTTGCCAGCCTACATAACATTCCATTACGCACCAAGACCCATGGACTCTCTGTATTCCTGGCTGATGGCTCCCGCATCAAATCCGGACAAGTAACGCAAGAGACCCTGCCATTACCTGCTACCACTTCTTCCCAACATAAGGAACTGCTGGTCCTTGATGCCATCACCTCTCCTATGTTTCCCATCATTCTGGGCATCCCATGGCTGCAAGCACACAATCCGCACATCCATTGGGCATCCGGGGAGGTAAAATTTCTGTCAGCTTACTGTCAAGAACACTGCTTAATGAAAGATCCAGAATCCCCTGCCACTCTGCTTTGTCTGGACACCGACCAGAAAAATTGTCAGGCCATACCTAATCATTATCATGAATATATCGATGTTTTCAGCAAAAAGGGGGCAGATTCCCTTCCACCTCATCGCCCCTATGATTGCCCCATCGAGCTATTACCAGGTTACGAAATCCCTTTTGGACACATTTTTCCTCTGTCAGAAAAGGAACAAGAAGTGCTAAAGGCATACATAGATGAAAACCTGGCCAAAGGGTTCATTCGCCATTCTACCTCCCCAGCCGTTGCCGGAATATTCTTTGTTGCCAAAAAAGACAAGTCTCTACGCCCATGTATAGACTACCGGGAACTGAATAAAATCACGGTCAAGAATCGGTATCCCCTACCCCTGATACCTGAATTATTTCAGAAATTGAGGACTGCCGTCATTTTTACAAAGCTTGATCTAAGAGGGGCCTATAATTTGATCCGTATCCGGGCAGGGCACAAATGGAAAACAGCCTTTCGGACCCGATTCGGGCATTATGAATACTTAGTCATGCCCTTCGGACTCTGCAATGCCCCTGCGCCCTTCCAACACCTGATCAATGATGTTCTCAGAGACTTCCTAGATGTATTTGTGATCGCATATCTGGACGATATCTTGATTTTTTCGGAATCTCTGGACTTACATCGAGAACATGTTCGTCGGGTGTTGGGTCGCCTCCGCTTACACAGACTTTATGCAAAAGCGGAAAAATGTGAATTTGAGCAACACAGCATTCAATTCCTGGGGCTGATAATTTCATCGACTGGTATCAAGATGGACCCACAGAAGGTTTCCGCTGTTCTGGACTGGCCGGTACCTCTAGACAAAAAGGGGGTCCAACAATTTATCGGATTTGCAAACTTTTACAGGAAGTTTATTAAGGGATTCTCAGCCATAATTGCACCCATCACGCAGCTGACCAAACAGAATACCCGTTTCTCCTGGAATCAACTAGCCCAAGATGCTTTTGAAAACCTCAAGAGGTTATTCACCTCGGCACCTATCCTCAGCCATCCTGAACCATCCCTACCATTCATTTTGGAAGTAGACGCTTCCGAGATAGCGGTAGGTGCAATACTTTCGCAACGCAGAGGCAGTGAAGATGTAATGCATCCTGTGGGGTTCTTCTCCCAAAAACTCTCTCCTGCGGAGAGAAACTATGATGTCGGCGACCGAGAACTTCTCGCTATTAAAACTGCATTAGAAGAGTGGAGGTATCTGGTGGAAGGGGCTATGCATCCAGTGTTAATATATACTGACCATAAAAACCTGGAATATCTGCGATCTGCCAAACGTCTAAAGCCTTGACAAGCCCGCTGGGCCCTGTTTTTTTCACGTTTTTCCTTCCACATTACGTATCGGCCAGGCTCAAAAAATGTTAAACCTGACGCATTGTCACGAATGCATGACAACCCTAAGGACTTATCTAACCCTGACACCATTCTGCCTGCAAACAATTTCCTTCTCCTGCAAACAGATATTCTCTCCCAGATTAAGGAAGCATCCTCTTAATCAACCAGGCCTACAGGGATGAACTTGACTAACAGAGACGGGTTGTTCTGGAGAGGGAGTCAAATTTTTGTCCCTGAGGAGGTTCGGGTCAAGGTCTTGACGTTGCTTCACGATCACCCATTGGCAGGTCACTTTGGGGTTCGCAAGACCCTGGAATTAGTACAGCGTACCTTCTGGTGGCCCAATCTAAAGGACTTTTGCAAGAAATATGTCAGCTCCTGCCCTATCTGTACCCAGAATAAGACATCCAGGAATCGAGCTTGGGGCTTGTTAAAACCTCTACCGGTACCCGACAGACCCTGGAAGATGATTTCCATGGACTTTATTGTAGAGCTGCCATGTTCTGAGGGGTGTTCTGCCATCTTTGTGGTGGTGGACCGTTTAACCAAGATGGCCTAATTTCTTCCGTTAAGAGGTACCCCATCGGCTATTGAAACAGCTCGTATATTCATTAAAGAGATCATCAGACTGCATCATCTATCTCCGATAGAGGGGTGCAATTCACCTCACGTTTTTGGAAAGCCCTGTGTGGAATTTTAAAAATCAAACTGGCCTTGTCCTCGGCCTATCATCCTCAGACTAACGGACAGACGGAGAGGACCAATCAGACTCTTGAGCAGTACATTAGATGCTTTACATCCTTCTCACAGGATGATTGGGTGGCCCTGCTGCCTTTGGCAGAATTTGCCTACAATAATGCTAAACATTCTGCCACCGGTCAATCCCCTTTTTCGCCAATTATGGCTTCCATCTAACCTTTCTACCTGATTTCCTTCCAGAATCCTCAGTTCCGGCAGTACAGAGTGCGGTGGATTTTCTCAGTCGCAACAACCAGATGTTGCAGGAAGCAGTGTCCAAGGCTCAGGCAGATGGTAAGAAAATCTTTGATCGGAAAAGAAGAGGGGAATTGAAGCTACAGCTTGGTGACCAGGTATGGCTTTCTACAACTAATATCAAACTAGCATGTCCCTCTAAGAAGTTGGCACCTAGATTTATGGGTCCTTTTCCGGTTAAGAGGAAAACTAACAAAGTGTCTTACGAACTGACGTTGCCTGATTCCCTTAAAATTCATCCAGTGTTCCACGTCTCATTGCTCAAACCTGCTGTACCTGATCCCTTCCCTGGTAGAGAAACTAGACCTCCTGAACCTGTTTTGATTGATGGCAGCGAGGAATTTGAAGTTGAGGCTATTCTTGATTGCAGGAGAAGACAGGGACAAACCCAATTTTTAATCAAATGGAAAGGCTATGAGAATGTGCACGCTAGGCGGTTAGTTCGTGCCTATTTCTCTTCCCACCCTGAGAAGAGAAGGCTTGTGGGCATCCTGAGGCTGCCCCTTGGGGGGGGCAATGTCAGGGAGCCGTCGGCGCCAGACCTGGGTGTTGGCATGCGCCTATGCGCCGGCGCGCTCCTATGCAAGCTCCTCAGCAGAATCCTGATGTTCCCAGGCATTAGCGCGGCGCTCGGGCGCGCGCGGGCACGCGGCGCTTGTGCGCACGCGCGCGCATTCGCGTTAGCGCGGTTTGGCGCCAAAGGACGCATAAAGGTTCCCCTGTGCCTCTGGCACATTGCTGCTTCGTCTCAGCTCTGTGATCTCTGTAACCTGCATCTGATTGACTGATTGTTTCCTGATTGACCCGGCTTGTCTGACCATCCGTCCTGCTCCTATCCGACCCGGCCTGCCTGACTATCCTTCTGCTCCTGCCTGATACCATTGCCGACCTCGGACTGCCTACTGACTCTGCCTCTGCCTGCCGATATTGCCTGTGTTTATCTGCCTGCTGACCCGGACTGTCTGACCTTGCTTGTGTCTGCTGTTGTTCCTTGCTGTTGCACCTTCAGCTTCAGCTCCAGTGCTCCCTGCATTTCCAGCACCCAGCCTGCTGTCTTCAGTCTTCACAAGATCTGCAGTCCAGCCATCCCGGTGGGATCTCTCCCTCATCTCAGCATCAGAGACTTACCTCAAACAGGCACTCCTACCCCACTGTGCTCTGGAGACCACTGTTCCCATTCCAGTGGCTCCTGAACCAGCGCTGTATGAGAGGTCTTCTCCTACAAGTCAGGCTCTACTACCAGGTACCTAACACAGCCAATAGACCTCAAGGATGTGTTCCAAGGAGAAGCCAGGGACAGATTTGATCCAGACCCCGTGATGGAAGTAGGGCTACTGGAAGGCAGTTTCTTGCATCGGGATAATATGCAAATAAAAAATAAAAAGCTTCTGCATAGTGCAGGTAAACCAGGGATTTTTATTTAAAAAATACCATACAGAAAATGGATAAAAGTGATCACAATTGAAATAAAATCTAAGCAGCGTAAGGAAGGGGAGATCGCCCGACGCGTTTCGACCAAGAGGGTCGCCTGCATGCCCCTGTTGAAGACCCTGTTGTTAAACTAAAGTTGACCATCAACATAAAACTCACGTAATTGGATAAATGTTTTGTGGCACAGATCCAATACACAGGGTGAACACCTCCACACACATTTTGGTAATGTTGAGGGGAACCTGGAGGACTTCCCAAAAAAAAAAAAAAAAACCCTGTGAAGGGACAGACTCAGGGGGAAGTAAACTGCAGCTTTGGAATTAACTCAACCGCCCCCTATCTGCAAAATGAGTTCTCTAAGAGTCCATATACCTGTAAGGAGGAAAGATAAATTAAGTAAGAGAAAAAAATAAAAATAAAAAAGCTGGGGTGGTGGAAGGGAGGTCATCACGGTGTGAAGGAAATAAGAGTCCCATTTATTTAAATGAGGTATCTGTGTAAAGTTCTCTCTGGTAATATCAGACGTCTAATCCATCAAACTTCAAGTGGGGGGGTGTATGTCCTGTGCCGGAACAAGGGGAACAAACCCAACATCAGGGTAAAGATATGGGTGTGCGATCAGTGAAGATCTAGGGCGAGTCAATTATCTGGTGGTTTCTGGGATGAGCCTCTGGGGCGTTTGTTCTTGCCGGATTTCTGCCATTGCGGTTGGAATGGAAGACCTGTGGTAGTGGGTGGCAGGGGCCAATCAGGTAAGGAGACTTGAGGCAGTTCCAGCGTACTCAAGAAACGTGGTAGGTCTCCAAGGGTACGGAAAAGGGCTGTCTTGCCTTCATTGTGGACCCGTAGCTGGAAGGGGAACCGCCATTGATACTTAATCTGCCTCTCTTGGAGTAAAGAAGTAAGCGGTTTAAGAGCACGCCTCATGGCCAGTGTTTGGCGTGAGAAATCTGGCAGTAGCATGACAGGGGTGTCATTCAACCGGATGGAATCTTGTGTACTGGCGGCTTTCATGATCGCTTCCTTCACTTTGTAAAAGTGTACCCTGCACAATGTGTCACGTATGAAAGATGAGTCAGGATTTCTCGGTCCCGAGGTCCTGTGCACTCTGTCTAGTTCAATGGGGGTGTCCTTGGGCTGCTGTAAAAGTTGATTGGCAGTGACTGCCCCTGCCAGGTCTTTATGTTCTATCTTTTCAGGGATACCACGAATCCTGATATTGTTCCGTCTATTATGGTTCTCAATGTCATCCTGGTGGTACATGAGTTGCTGCAGCATGACAGTATGGGAATTAAGAGTCTCTTCGTGGGACTGTAGGCAGGGGTGTAACTAGAAATCACAGGGCCCCATAGCAAAATGTTGTATGGGGCCCCCCTGCAAACAGCCCCCCCCCCCCACAAATGAACTAATGCCATTGAACAACAGATTACCACACCCACGTGGCACAGTACCCAGGCAACAGCTTATATTAATTTCAAACAACAAAGTATGCAGTATACTGTATGCAGCCCCTGAAGGACACACATTGCTGACCTCCATGCTTTCTAACCAATTTCTGTTCTGACTAAACTTATGTGTAAATACAAGACAAATAGGGGAGAAATAAGACAGCAATGATGAACAGTGGCCCTAATGGTAGTTTGATCAAATTTATTCTTAAGGTCTTAGGAACATCTGCACCCTTGAACCTGGCATTGCTCCCCCTCTCTTTGTGCCGAAATGATGAAATAATGAAAAAATACAGCAAACATTTTCTTCACAAAAATAGCAAAACAGTGCAAAACAGATGACAGTCTCCCTCTCCCTTCCTACCTTCTGTCCAGACTCCAGAGCCTCCTCATGTGCCGAAAACAATGTCCCTTCACAGGCGCGTTCAAGCGTTCTGCCCCGCCCATTCTGCTCTCTGCTCTTGCTGTATGCGGCTGCGTGTGTCAGGACACGGCCAGACTCGCGGGGCCCGGGAGGCTTAACAGTAAACTTACATTCCTCATCCTCACCCAAGGGTAGATCCATCTAGTCTCAGGAGGGGCACTGCCAGAAAATGTTTTTTGGGGGGCAATTTATCGGAGCAATGGCTGATGTTGGCGCTTCAATCATCATGGCACCATGGTTGTTATAGTGTCAGGATGATTGAAACACATTATTTCTATTACTACATTGTTATAGAAAATGAAATAGTTTAACTCACCATAATGCAGAATCAGTGGGAGCCCCGAGTGTGTCACTTGCCATCGTCGCCTGCCACCACATGCAGATTGTCACTTGTCACATGTTGCAGATTGTCACTTGCCACGTCACCTGCCACAAGTTGTGGATTGTCACTTGCCATGTCACCTTCCACACATTGTGGATTGTCCACTTGCCACGTCACCTGCCACACGTTGCAAATTATCCACTGTCACCTGCCACACATTGCAGATTGTCCACTTGCCACGTCACCTGCCACACGTTGCGGATTGTCCACTTGCCGCGCCACCTGCCACAAGTTATGGATTGCCACTTGCCACAAGTTGCAGATTGTCACTTGCCACGTCACCTGCTACACATTGCGGATTGTTCACTTGCCACGTCACCTGCCACACATTGTGGATTGTCCACTTGCCACGTCACCTGCCACAAGTTGCGCATTGTCACTTGCCACAAGTTGCGGATTGTCACAAGTTGCGGATTGTCCACTTGCCACATCACCTGCCACACATTGCGGATTGTCCACTTGCCACATCACCTCCCACAAGTTGCAGATTGTCACTTTCCTGCTAAGGTGGGGAATGGGGATTGTCACTTCCTGTGTCCTAGTCTGAGTCAGGCAGCAGAGAGATGATGTAATCTCTCTGCTGCCTGCACAGTGAGTGAGAGCGGAACTGCCAGGATGCAGGGCGGGCGCCGGGCGGTGAGAGATGATGTCATCTCTCTGCTCCGCCACCCGCTGATTGGCCAGTCCACCCACTGAGGCTCCTAGCTGGCAGCTTCCCGTCCGTTCCCCCCACTGAGCCACCCAGCTGCGTCCACTCGCACAGTCAGTGTGACTGTACAAGCGCCAAGTGGATGGGCAGCTCGGCGGCTCACCCGCCGCCTCCTCACTTGCACGCCGACTCACCGGGCCCTACTCGGCTGCGGGCCCCATAGTGCCCGCGTGGGTCGCTATGGTGGTAATTCCGCCACTGACTGTAGGGTATTACAGATGTCATCAGTGGTGTTTTCTACATCTTCCATGCGTGTCCCTAGATCCATCTTGAGCTCAGTAATTTCCTGTTTATAGGTCTTCTCCATGCGGGAAACATAATGCTCAAAATTGTTTTTAGTGGGCAGGGATCGCAGGTATGCATGCATTGATCGCATCTGCGATTTATTATCCCACCTGTCCCCAGAACACAGGGAGGCTTGTGAGAGATGGTGTGGGCTGTGGGGATTGCATGAGGGTGGCTCAAAGTCAATGAGAGAGGCGGAGTGGCCTCTGGAGCATACCTGCATATCTGCTGGTTCAGAGCGGGCCGGGGACGGAGGCGCCGCCGCCATCTTGGAATTCCCCTGGCTGAGGAAGGCCACAGACGATCGGGTCACAAATTGGCCTAAATCCCCCTGTAAGCGATCTCTGGTGGGCTTGGAGTGCTCCCTGGGCTTCCCCTTACCCATCAGGGCGGTTGTGGATGCTGTGCAGGCGAAAATGGAGGTAATCTAGCCCCGGGAAAGTCGGCGGGATCGGGAGCTGCCGCTACACGCGTCCTACAACTCCATGCGCCAGGCCATGCCCCAGGAAGATGATGCACAAGAAAGCCTGCAAACAGTTTTCTGAAGACAAGCAGACTAAGGACATGGATTACTGGAACCATGTCCTGTGGTCTGATGAGACCAAGATAAACTTGTTTAGTTCAGAAGGTGTCAAGTGTGTGTGGCGGCAACCAGATGAGGAGTACAAAGACAAGTGTGCCTTTCCTACAGTCAAGCATGGTGGTGGGAGTGTCATGAGTTGGGGCTGCATGAGTGCTGCCGGCACTGGGGAGCTACAGTTCATTGAAGGAACCATAAATGCCAACATGTACTGTGACATACTGAAGCAGAGCATAATCCCCTTCGTTCAGAGACTGGGCCACGGGGCAGTACTCCAACATAAGGACCCCAAACACACCTCCAAGACGACCACTGCCTTGCTAAAGAAGCTGAGGGTAAAGGTGATGGACTGGCCAAGCATGTCTCCAGACCTAAACCCTATTGAGCATCTATGGGGCATCCTCAAACACAAGGTGGAGGAGCGCAAGGTCTCTAACATCCACCAGCTCCGTGATGTCGTCATGGAGGAGTAGAAGAGGACTCCAGTGGCAACCTGTGAAGCTCTGGTGAACTCCATGCCCAAGAGGGTTAAGGCAGTGCTGGAAAATAACAGTGGCCACACAAAATATTGACACTTTGGGCCCAATTTGGACATTTTCGCTTAGGGGTGTACTCACTTTTGTTGCCAGCGGTGTAGACATTAATGGCTGTGTGTTGAGTTATTTTGAGGGGACAGCAAATTTACACTGTTATGCAAGCTGTACACTCACTACTTTACATTGTAGCAAAGTGTCATTTCTTCAGTGTTGTCACATGAAAAGATAGAATAAAATATTTAGAAAATGTGAGGGGTGTACTCACTTTTGTGAGATACTGTATATACCATCATCATCCAGGAGTGAGCTCTTGAGGTTGAAGATCACAGATTTGCTGATAGCCAGAAGGACTCCCTTCTTTTTCTCCAAAGCGAGACTACTTGCCAATCTGGAAGCAGGGTGTCAGGGCGGGTCCAGTGGAGCTCAGTAAGTTGCGGGTCTGGGAGAATGCCCCATTGCCTCAGAGCTTGCATACCCTCCTCCACGGTAGTAAGACTAACATTCCTTCCATTGTGGGTGACTGGCAGGGTTGCTGGATACTTCCACCTGTACATAATTTTGTGGTTGCGTAGTGCTTTGTCCAAGTTTTTGCGGCGTTGGAGGCTGTGTTGCGATAGATCGGGGAGCAACTGCACAGAAGAGTAGGCTGCCGGAAGGCTTCCCATCTGTCGGGAAGCTGACAGAATCTTCTCTTTTACATAAAGGAAGTGTATTCTGAGTAAGACATCCTTTGGAACCTCTGGTGGGAGAAATGGAGGGTTATGCCGCGTACACACGAGCAGACTTTCCGGGCATACCTGGTCCGGCGGACCGGAGTCCGTCGGACAATTCGATCGTGTGTGGGCTCCAGCGGACTTTTTTTCTCAAAAGTTTGACGGACCTAGAAATGAAACATGTTTCAAACCTGTCCGACGGACTCGAGGCCGGTCGAAAAGTCCGCTCGTCTGCATGCTAGTCCGACGGACAAAAACCGACGCTAGGGCAGCTATTGGCTACTGGCTATGAACTTCCTTGTTTTAGTGTGGTCGTACGTCATCACGTACAAATTCGTCAGACTTTGGTTGATCATGTGTAGGCAAGTCCGTCAATTCGGAAAGTCCATCGTAAAGTCCGTCGAAAAGTCCGTCGAAAAGTCAGCCGGACAAAGTCTGCCGTAAAGTCCGCTCGTGTGTACGCGGCATTAGGCAGCCTGTGGATTCTATCAATGAGGACATCTGTGGTTGACAAGGAAGGCACTAGGGAGGAAAAGAGGATTTGGGCAAATTGCAGCAATTGGTCTGGCAACACTGACTCTGGGATTCCCCTGAGTTTGAGGTTGTTCCTCCTGGACCTATCCTCTAGGTCGGCCATTTTATTCTTAAGCCAGGCGATTTCCTCAGATTGGGAAGTTTGGGCATCTACTATACCATACCAAATCACACATGGCTGTTTCAACCTTGTCCCCCTGCTCTCCTAAATCCTGTATATCGGCTTTAAATTGGTGTACACAGGAGAGCATATCAAACAGTGTCTGAGACCGGCTGGCCCAGGGTAGGAAAGGCAGCTATGGGATTAGGGTAGAATGCAGATCCTGAGGCCTGGGCCGCGTTTACCTCCGTGTTTTGAGCCATGTTTCCCCTGATAGGTGAGTCCTTTTGGGCCTTGGACTTAGCTGGGCTGCGTGTGGATGGAGTAGAGGTCCCAGATGACCTGTCACTGTCAGGGCCAAAGGATGCGAGACCTTTGGGGCCTGTATTGATTAGATGCTGACTTCCTTGCTGGAATTGCGGCCCGACGGCACCGCCATTTTGTTGTAGCCCACGGCTCTGTGCTGTGAAGAAGCTGGCTATTTTACTCGGCAGAGGCTGTTTGTTTCTGTGGCGTGTCATGCCAGAGGGATAGCAGGAGAACTCTGGGTGAAGGTGGATGGCAGCTGTGTGGGTGGAGGAGCCCGATGTTCGGTGGATTCTCCGGCGGTGGAGCGGAGCTCTAGAGAGATGTGGCCACGCTCCCCAATGTCACATGATATTTGCACAGCAATTTTTGAAACGCATTATATTTGGAAATTTAAAAAAAAACAAAAAACACTAAAGTTAGCCCAATGCTTTTGTATAATGTGAAAGATGATTTTACACTGAGTAAATAGATACCTAACGTGTCGTGCTTTAAATTTGCGTGCACTCGTGGAATGGCATCAAACTTTGGTATATAAAAATCTCCTTAGGCGATGCTTTAAATGTTTTTTACAGGTTACCAGAGGAGGTCTTGAGCAAGAATTATTGATCTCGCTCTAACGTTCACGGGGATACCTCACATATGTGGTTTGAACGCGTTTACACATGTGGGCGCGAGCACTTTAAAAAAAAAAATGTAATTGTTTATTGTATGACAGCCTTGGGCTGTGTCACGTACCTGGTAGGTTGTGAGCCTGGAGTGCAGAGAAGGACCTCCCTTACAGCTCCCACTCCTGTTCCTCTGGAATGGAGACAGAAGGCCAGGAGTGAGGAGTGGTATGGGTGCCTGGCAGGATCGACAGTCCCCGGAAGTTCAGGAGTGGTGACACCCTCTGGGTCCAGAAGCTGAAGAGGAAGCT
This sequence comes from Lithobates septentrionalis, assembly GCA_037952835.1. Lineage (NCBI taxonomy): Eukaryota > Metazoa > Chordata > Amphibia > Anura > Ranidae > Lithobates > Lithobates septentrionalis. The sequence goes on from JBBDGP010003756.1 coordinate 513,275, forward strand.
GGATCACAGAGAGGACCCGGAGCCACAGCAGATAAGGAAGCAGGTAAGTAAGCAGGACTGGAACCAGGAACAAAGCAGCAGGTAGTAGCCTGGAATGCTGGACTGGAACCTGGAACAAGCAGCAGGTAGTAGCCTGGAATGCTGGACTGGAACCTGGAACAAACAGCAGGTAGTAGCCTGGAACGCTGGACTGGAACCTGGAACAAGCAGCAGGTAGTAGCCTGGAACACTGGACTGGAACCTGGAACAAGGCAGCAGGTAGTAGCCTGGAACGCTGGACTGGAACCAGGAACAAGGCAGCAGGTAGTAGACTGGAACGCTGGACTGGAACCAGGAACAAGGCAGCAGGTAGTAGACTGGAATGCTGGACTGGAACCAGGAACAAGACAGCAGGTAGTAGACTGGAACGCTGGATACAGGTGTCAGACTGAGGGGTGGTCAAACAAGCCAGAGGTCGGTATCGGTCGATCAGCAGAGGTACCAGGGACAACACAGAGGGATGGTCAGGCAAGCCAAGAGGGTCTGGTGCAGGCGGATAGCAGGATGGTCTAACAGGAAGCCGGGTCAGATAGCAGAGTACACAGGTCAGATCAGGTTAAGGCACACGGAACGCTGTAGAGCAGACAGCGGGGATGGAGTGTGACAGGCCGGTTTAAATAGCCCGCCTGGCACTAGCGGGAGTGCGCGCGCGCGTGCCCGTGTATGACAGCACCCGTGAACGCGCGCGCATGCGCAGTGGAACCCGTGGCCGTGTCCCCCTGCGTCTGGATCGCTGATTATTGGCAGGATCTTCATGACATTGCCCCCCCCCAAGGGGCAGCCTCCGGATGCCCCTTTGAAGGAATCTCTCCGGATGGGCTCTTTTAAAAGATTGTAAAAGATTCTCAGCATGAATATTATCCTCGGGTTCCCAAGAATTTTCTTCTGGGCCGAACCCCCTCCATTTTATCAAAAATTGATTTTGGTTACCTCTTCTCCTATGGTCCATGATAGCCTCCACCTCGAATTCTTCCTCCCCATCCACCAAAATTGGATCAGGAGGATCCGTACTTCGGCCTGGAAATGGGTTAGAAACAGAGGGTTTGAGTAGAGACACATGAAATACTGGATGCACTTTTAATGAATCCGGAAGTTCAAGTTCGTATGCCACCTCATTAATCCTTCGCTTAACAGGAAATGGGCCAAGAAACTTGGGATCCAATTTCTTTGATGGGCAAGCCATCCTGAGATTTACTGTAGATAACCATACCTGGTCCCCGGGTGTAAGTAACAGCTCACCTCGTCTCTTCTTATCAAAAGTTGCTTTATTATACTCCTGGGTCCTGGTCATGGTCTCCTGCAAAACTTGATTGTTGGAAGTGAAGAAGTCCAACCTCTCCTGAACTGCGGGTACTGTGCACTCTGGAAGAGAATTAGGCAGAAAAGAAGGGTGGTAACCATAATTTGCAAAAAATGGGGTTTGTTTGATAGCAGAATGAATAGAGTTGTTGTAGGCAAACTCAGCCAATGGAAGAACAGAAATCCAGTCATCCTGGGCAAATGAAGAAAAACAGCGTAAATATTGTTCAAGAGTCTGGTTTGTTCTCTCTGTTTGCCCATTAGTCTGGGGGTGGTAAGCAGATGAAAATGAGAGTTCAATCTTCAATGTTTTGCATAGAGACCTCCAGAATCGGGAGGTAAACTGTACCCCCCGATCTGAAACGATATTAACTGGTACCCCATGGAGCCTGATGACTTCTCTAATGAATGTCTGTGCCGTTTCTGTAGCTGAGGGAGTGCCCTTCATTGGGACAAAGTGGGCCATCTTCGACAACCGGTCTACTATGACAAAAATTGAGGTGAAACCCCCAGCCGGAGGTAATTCCACAATAAAATCTATAGAAAGCATCTTCCAAGGCCTATCTGGGACAGGTAATGGCTTTAGCAAACCCCATGCCTTGGTCCTGTGCCCCTTGTTTCTGATACAGGTGGTACAGGATTCAACAAATCTCCTACAATCATCACGTAACTGAGGCCACCAAAAGGTACGCTGTACCAGATCAGTAGTTTTAGCCACTCCAAAATGCCCAGCAAAAGCATGGTCATGACAGAGTTCTAGTACTGAAACTCGTAGTTCTTCAGGTATAAAAATCCTATTCTCGTGCCCAGGGCCGGTGCTAGACTATTTTGCACCCTAGGCAAGACCAGCAACTTGCGCCCCCCCCCCCAAAAAAAAAAAAAAACACACTGAATGGCTTTGTGCAGTGTCATTAAATAATAGCACAACACACTCTTTGATCACAGATCCCAGTGTGTATTGTGTGACAATATGACAGTGCACTTTCTAATTATTTCACTGTGAACACCAGGGCCTGATTGCAAGTGCGACCTTTGCGACCCTGGCCGTTTGGCCTGGATTAGGAGCATCATGGGCCTGGTGCTGAGGACTTTGGTCTTTGGTGGGCTCTGGATCATGAAGCCCCTTGCCCTGTATTTTCTCTACAGCCCCGCCTTAACCATCACTTGTGCCTAGGCATTCTTTCCATCACCACCCATTGCACCTGGGACCCCTTTCCTCATCATCTACTGTGCCTGCAGCCTCCCTTGCCTTACCACCCACTGCACCCACAGCCCTCTTCCCTCACCACCTACCGTGCCTGTAGCCCTCCTTTATTGCAGAAATACTACAGGGGATGATCAGAGACTGCAGACATAGTACAGGAGATGATCAGAGACTGCAGAAATGGTACAGGAGATGATCAGAGACTGCAGACATAGCACAGGAGATGATCAGAGACTGCAGACATAATACAGGAGATGATCAGAGACTGCAGACATGATACAGGAGATGATCAGAGACTGCAGACATACTACAGGAGATGATCAGAGACTGCAGACATAGCACAGGAGATGATCAGAGACTGCAGACATACTACAGGAGATGATCAGAGACTGCAGACATGGTACAGGAGATGATCAGAGACTGCAGACATACTACAGGAGATGATCAGAGACTGCAGAGATGGTACAGGAGATGATCAGAGACTGCAGACATAGTACAGGAGATGATCAGAGACTGCAGACATAGTACAGGAGATGATCAGAGACTGCAGACATAGTACAGGAGATGATCAGAGACTGCAGACATGATACAGGAGATGATCAGAGACTGCAGACATACTACAGGAGATGATCAGAGACTGCAGACATAGCACAGGAGATGATCAGAGACTGCAGAGATGGTACAGGAGATGATCAGAGACTGCAGACATAGTACAGGAGATGATCAGAGACTGCAGACATAGTACAGGAGATGATCAGAGACTGCAGACATAGTACAGGAGATGATCAGAGACGGTACAGGAGATGATCAGAGACTGCAGACATACTACAGGAAATGATCAGAGACTGCAGAGATGGTACAGGAGATGATCAGAGACTGCAGACATACTACAGGAGATGATCAGAGACTGCAGAGATGGTACAGGAGATGATCAGAGACTGCAGACATAGTACAGGAGATGATCAGAGACTGCAGACATGGTACAGGAGATGATCAGAGACTGCAGACATAGTACAGGAGATGATCAGAGACTGCAGACATGATACAGGAGATGATCGGAGACTGCAGACATAGTACAGGAGATGATCAGAGACTGCAGACATAGTACAGGAGATGATCAGAGACTGCAGACATAGTACAGGAGATGATCAGAGACTGCAGACATAGTACAGGAGATGATCAGAGACTGCAGACATAGTACAGGAGATGATCAGAGACTGCAGACATGATACAGGAGATGATCAGAGACTGCAGACATAGTACAGGAGATGATCAGAGACTGCAGACATAGTACAGGAGATGATCAGAGACTGCAGAGATGGTACAGGAGATGATCAGAGACTGCAGACATAGTACAGGAGATGATCAGAGACTGCAGACATAGTACAGGAGATGATCAGAGACTGCAGACATAGTACAGGAGATGATCAGAGACGGTACAGGAGATGATCAGAGACTGCAGACATACTACAGGAAATGGTCAGAGACTGCACAGATGGTACAGGAGATGATCAGAGACTGCAGACATACTACAGGAGATGATCAGAGACTGCAGAGATGGTACAGGAGATGATCAGAGACTGCAGACATAGTACAGGAGATGATCAGAGACTGCAGACATGGTACAGGAGATGATCAGAGACTGCAGACATAGTACAGGAGATGATCAGAGACTGCAGACATGATACAGGAGATGATCGGAGACTGCAGACATAGTACAGGAGATGATCAGAGACTGCAGACATAGTACAGGAGATGATCAGAGACTGCAGACATAGTACAGGAGATGATCAGAGACTGCAGACATAGTACAGGAGATGATCAGAGACTGCAGACATAGTACAGGAGATGATCAGAGACTGCAGACATGATACAGGAGATGATCAGAGACTGCAGACATAGTACAGGAGATGATCAGAGACGGTACAGGAGATGATCAGAGACTGCAGACATAGTACAGGAGATGATCAGAGACTGCAGACATAGTACAGGAGATGATCAGAGACGGTACAGGAGATGATCAGAGACTGCAGACATAGTACAGGAGATGATCAGAGACTGCAGAGATGGTGCAGGAAATGATCAGAGACTGCAAACATAGTACAAGTGTTTCCTAGGCTAGCAGTGACCAGTGTGGAAATACATTGATCACTGCACTGTGTAAACAGGAGTTTACAAGATATAAGTGCCAAAAAAACAAAAGTAATTTCTCAAGCACAGGAGGACAGTAAATGGTTAACAGGTCTGAGAAGCTTCTCCCAGCCTGACCAGATAATAATGCCTTCAAAGATAACAAATAAAAGTTCAAACAAAACCTAGATGGCCTATATAGCTATAGAAAGAGCTGAAGTTGCAGCGTCTTGCAGAAGTCTAATCATCATTCTCCTGTCCTGTGTTCAGTGTAAATAAAAACACAGATAACAAGCAGTGTGAGAAGAGGGAGGGGAGATCAGTGTGAGAAGAGGGAGGGGAGATCAGTGTGAGAAGAGGGAGGGGAGATCAGTGTGAGAAGAGGGAGGGGAGATCAGTGTGAGAAGAGGGAGGGGAGATCAGTGCATATTCTACACACAGGACGGGAGAAGGAGAACACACTGATCAATGTCTGCAGCCAGCAATGCATTGTGACATGTTTGATCTCCATACCTTCTTCTTCATACTCAGGTATGTCGGATCCTCTCCATCCCGCCCTGCTCTGGCCACTAGCATCTTCTAGTCAAATGTGGCGGGCTGGGCAATCTGATTGGCTAAGGAGGTAGTGGGAGGCGGAGCAACTTAGCAGTCACGCCCTCCCACTCAGAAGAGCAGCGCTATTGGCTGCCTGCCCTGTTACACAGACGTCCCTCTCCCTCCAGCATGTGTGAAAGCCGATAGGAGGGAGAGGGGAGAAGCTGCACACCGCACTGCAAGGCTACCACCCGCCCGCCTGCCTCACCGAACTCCTTGCTGTCTGGGTCCCCTATCAGCGGCTCTGCCGGGAGCTTGGGGGGGCGACAAGAAGGGGAAGGCAAGGGTCAGATGCGCCCCTAGGCGGCAGTGCGCCCTAGGCGGCTGCCTAATTCGCCTAGTGGGTGCACCGGCCCTGCTCGTGCCATAATAACCCATCCTTAACTTGGAGTTCTGGCCTAATGGAAGACCCCAATTCTGCGGAAGCCTGCTTAATCCGGGAAAACAGATCTCCCTGAAGCAAAAGAAAATTCCCTGGGGACAGAATGGTGTCCGGAGGGGAAACCTCTTGGGGCTTTTGAAACATCCTGGATAGGGCATCAGGCTTGGTATTCTTGGAACCAGGGCGATAAGTGACATGAAAAGAGAACCTGGAGAAAAAGAGGGCCCACCTGGCTTGGCGTGGCTTCAACCTTTTTGCAGACCTCAACTACTCCAGGTTCTTATGATCTGTAAAAATTAAGACTGGATGAGCGGCACCCTCTAGCAGATAGCGCCACTCCTCCAATGCGGATTTGATAGCCAATAATTATCTGTCACCTACATCATAATTTCTCTCTGCCATGGACAATTTATGAGAGAAGAAGGCCACAGGATATAACAGGGCCTTAGTTCCCTGTCTTTGGGACAACACTGCCCCTACCGCAATTTCGGATGCGTCCACCTCTAGTACAAATGGCAGAGAGGAATCTGGATGTTTTTAGCACGGAAGCAGAGGTAAAAAGGCCCTTGAGAGTCTCGAAAGCCTTTTGAGCCTCAGCAGACCAGTGGAAACGTGTACCCTGTTTAGTTAGCTGTGTGATGGGTGTGATGATGGCTGAAAACCCCTTAATAAATTTGCGGTAGAAATTAGCGAATCCAACGAATCGCTGGATCCCCTTCTTATCTGTTGGGACTGGCCAGTCTAGTACTGCAGTGACCTTTTGGGAGTCCATCTTAATGCCCTTGCTGGAAATGATTAACCCCAAAAATGGAATACTTTCCTGTTCAAATTCACATTTCTCAGCTTTTGCATATAGACCGTGTTGTCGAAGCCGGGCCAATACACCTCTGACGTGCCTGCGATGGGATTCAAGGGAACAAGAAAAAATTAGTATGTCGTCTATATAGACGATAACAAACAGATCTGGAAAGTCTCGTAAAACATCATTGATGAAGTACTGGAATGTAGCAGGAGCATTGCACAGCCCAAACGGCATCACAAGGTATTCAAAATGTCCATAACGGGTACGAAAGGCGGTCTTCCATTCGTCTCCATCCCTAATACGAACCAAATTGTAGGCTCCGCGGAGGTCAAGCTTACTGAATATGGTAGCTGTCCCAAGCCTTTGGAACAGCTCTGGTACCAGGGGAAGAGGGTAACGGTTCTTTACAGTGATTTTGTTCAGCTCACGGTAATCTACACATGGTCTGAGGGTCTTGTCTTTCTTTTGTACGAAGAAGAAGGGGTTTTTAAACTAGGCGATGGGGGGGAGGGTCCAGAGACAGTGATAGCCAGCGCGGAAGATATTCCAGAGGGTAGTATTGGGGGCATTAGTGGTAGGTTAACCAAAGCACAAAAACACAAGGTGAGTATAGTAGCAAGTCCTAGTTGCAATCTTGAAACACCCAATACGAGGACAATATGCGACCAGTCTAAACTATGTGGCATGTTCACCAATGCCAGGAGCATGGCGGACAAGATGGGTGAACTAGAGATACGGTTGTACAAGGAGGATTTGGATTTTGTGGGAATTTCAGAGACCTGGTTCAACAGCTCTCATGATTGGCTGGCAAACATTCAAGGGTATACCCTATACCGCAAGGATAGAGAAGGTAAAAAAGGGGGAGGGGTATGCCTATATATCAAGAATAATGTACAAGTGAGTGTGAGAGATGACATCACTGAGGGGGCTAGGGAGGAGGTGGAATCTTTATGGGTAGAGCTCCAAAGGGATGAAGCTAAGGGGAAAATAATACTGGGAGTATGCTATAGGCCCCCAAACCTGAGGGAGGAAGTGGAGACGGATCTCCTATCACAAATTGGATTAGCAGCAAGGATGGGAAGTGTTATCATAATGGGGGATTTTAATTACCCAGACATAGACTGGGCGGAGGGAACCGCGCATTCATTTAAGGCTCGCCAGTTCCTTAGTGTTTTGCAGGACAATTTTATGGGTAAGATGGTAGACGCACCAACTAGAAATAAAACATTACTAGATCTACTGATAAACAATAATACAGACCTGATAACAGATGTGGTAATACGGGGCAGTTTAGGTAACAGCGATCACAGGTCAATTAGTTTCAGTATAAATCACACAAATAGGAAACATGAAGGGAACACAAAGACACTGAATTTCAAAAGAGCCAACTTCCCTAAACTACGAACCTTGCTAAAAGGCATAAATTGGGATAAAATATTAGGAACAAAGAATACGGAGGAGAGATGGGTTTGCTTTAAGAGCATATTAAATAAGGGCATTAGCCAATGTATCCCATTGGGTAATAAATTTAAAAGAGCGAACAAACATCCTGGATGGCTTAACTCCGATGTAAAAATGCATACAAAAGCAAAGGAGAAGGCCTTAAAAAAATACAAGGTTGAGGGATCATCCTCAGCATTCAGAATTTATAAAGAATGCAATAAGAAATGTAAGGGTGCAATTAGGATGGCTAAGATAGAACATGAAAGACACATAGCGGAGGAGAGCAAAAGAAATCCCAAGAAATTCTTTAAGTATGTAAACAGTAAAAAAGGGAGGACAGACCATATTGGCCCCATAAAGAATGAGGAAGGACATCTGGTTACAAAGGATGGGGAGATGGCAAAGGTATTGAATTTATTCTTCTCCTCAGTCTTCACAAGTGAATCGGGGGGCTTCAGTAACCAAAACTGCAGTGTTTATCCTCATGACACATCACAGGAAGCACCTCCATGGTTAACAGAGGACGGAATTAAAATTAGACTTGAGAAACTTAACATTAATAAATCACCGGGACCAGATGGCTTGCATCCGAGGGTACTTAGGGAACTCAGTCAGGTGATTGCCAGACCGTTGTTCCTAATATTTACAGACAGTCTTTTGACTGGAATGGTACCAGCTGATTGGAGAAAAGCCAATGTAGCACCAATATTTAAAAAGGGCCCAAAAAACATCCCTGGGAATTACAGACCAGTTAGCCTAACATCAATAGTATGTAAACTCTTGGAGGGGATGATAAGGGACTATATACAAGATTTTAGTAATAAGAATGATCTCATTAGCAGTAATCAGCATGGATTCATGAAGAATCGTTCTTGCCAAACCAATCTATTAACCTTCTATGAGGAGGTGAGTTGCCATCTAGATAAAGGAAGGCCCGTAGACGTGGTGTATCTGGATTTTGCAAAAGCATTTGACACAGTTCCCCATAAACGTTTACTATACAAAATAAGGTGCGTTGGCATGGACCATAGGGTGAGTACATGGATTGAAAACTGGCTACAAGGGCGTGTTCAGAGGGTGGTGATAAATGGGGAGTACTCAGAATGGTCAGGGGTGGGTAGTGGGGTTCCCCAGGGTTCTGTGCTGGGACCAATCCTATTTAATTTGTTCATAAACGACCTGGAGGATGGGATAAACAGTTCAATCTCTGTATTTGCAGACGATACTAAGCTAAGCAGGGCAATAACTTCTCTGCAGGATGTGGAAATCTTGCAAAAAGACCTGAACAAATTAATGGGGTGGGCGACTACATGGCAAATGAGGTTCAATGTAGAAAAATGTAAAATAATGCATTTGGGTGGCAAAAATATGAATGCAATCTATACACTGGGGGGAGAACCTCTGGGGGAATCTAGGATGGAAAAGGACCTGGGGGTCCTAGTGGATGATAGGCTCAGCAATGGCATGCAATGCCAAGCTGCTGCTAATAAAGCAAACAGAATATTGGCATGCATTAAAAGGGGGATCAACTGCAGAGATAAAACGATAATTCTCCCGCTCAACAAGACTCTGGTCCGGCCGCACCTGGAGTATGCTGTCCAGTTCTGGGCACCAGTCCTCAGGAGGGACGTACTGGAAATGGAGCGAGTACAAAGAAGGGCAACAAAGCTAATAAAGGGTCTGGAGGATATTAGTTATGAGGAAAGGTTGCAAGCACTGAACTTATTCTCTCTGGAGAAGAGACGCTTGAGAGGGGATATGATTTCAATTTACAAATACTGTACTGGTGACCCCACAATAGGGATAAAACTTTTTCGCAGAAGAGAGTTTAATAAGACTCGTGGCCACTCATTACAATTAGAAGAAAAGAGGTTTAACCTTAAACTTCGTAGAGGGTTCTTTACTGTAAGAACGGTAAGGATGTGGAATTCCCTTCCACAGGCGGTGGTCTCAGCGGAGAGCATTGATAGCTTCAAGAAACTATTAGATAATCACCTGAATGACCGCAACATACAGGGATATGTAATGTAATACTGACACATTATCACACACATAGGTTGGACTTGATGGACTTGTGTCTTTTTTCAACCTCACCTACTATGTAACTATGTAAGATACCTGCACCTGCTGGAGACGTGGATGGACGAATTAAGCCTTTCTTTAGATTCTCATCGATATATTCTTTTAAAGCCCCTTGTTCCACTTCCATTAAAGGAAATATTCTTCCAAAAGGTATCTCGGCACCGGGGAGTAATTCGATAGGACAGTCATAGGCCCGGTGAGGGGGTAAGACCTCTGCCCCCTGCTTACTGAATACATCTAAGAAATCATGATATGCAGAAGGGATGGAAAAGTGTAGACTAGGATCTGTGTTCAAACAGAGCAGGGTAGGATTCGTCTGAGTGTCCTGAAGTCTACAAGACTGTTGGCAATATGGGGAGGAAAAGGTAACCTCACCTGTGATCCAATTAATGTCAGGATTGTGGGCCTGTAACCATGGCATGCCGAGGATTATGGGGAACAACGGTGAAGCGATGATATCTAGGCGTAACAGTTCTTGATGAGAATTGGAGATGGAGACGGGTATTGGAACAGTCTCTTGGGTAACAGGCCCTAACTTAATGGCTGTTCCATCAGCTAGATGAATGGAAAGTCCATGGGTTTTAGGCAACAGAGGTATCCGGTGTTGGGTAGCAAAAAGAGAGTCCATGAAACAACTGCAAGCTCCAGAATCAATAATGGCGGCTATTTGCAGGGTCTCTCCTGGAAGCTGTAACAGGAGAGAGAGAGTAAGGTGAGTAGTGTTCTTAACCAGAGGTGCAACATAGTCAGAGGACAGAGATAGGCACTTACGGAGTTTAAGAGGATAGTTCCTGACATAGTGCCCAGGTTCCCCACAATACAGGCACAGATTATTCACTCGACGACGTTGTCGTTCCTCCCGAGTAAGAGAAGGCTGCAGAACCCCTAATTGCATTGGCTCAGGTGGGTTAAATGTAGACATTGGTGGTGCTGGTGATGTATGATGGGGAACTTTAGGGGTAACCCAAGTTGGGCGAGAGGTTCCCATCGCTCTCTCAGTCCTTCGTTCTCTTAGACGTCGATCGATCTGGATGGTTAGATCGATCAATGCGTTCAAAGTCTGTGGGGTACCCACCCTGGCCAATTCATCTTTCAGAGAGTCAGAAAGTCCCATTCGAAACTGATAGCGGAGAGCCGCATCATTCCAATTCGTGTCTACGCTCCACTTTCTGAATTCCGCCACATAGTCTTCTGCAGCCCTGCGACCCTGCTGAAGGGTGTGCAAAGCCGCTTCTGCAGTCACGGACAGCTGGCGGTCATCATACAGCTGACCTAGTGCGTCAAAGAAGGTGGAAAGATTACTCAAGGATACGTCCTTTTGCTCCAAGAGACGGTGGGCCCAGGTTTGGGGGTCACCAGAAAGCAGCGAAATTACGTAGCCCACCTTAGTAGCCTCCAGGGAAAAGGTACGTGGCTGAAGAGCAAAGAACAGTTCACAGGAGTTGCGGAAAGCCCTGAATTTGAGGCGATTTCTGGAGAAACGTTCAGGCGTCGGGACCTTGGGTTCTGGAGGGAGCATCACCACTGTTGAGGAAGGCCCGACTGAAGGAGCAGAAGCGGAAGGAACTCCCTGAGCCCCAATGGGATTAGACAAGGTTAACACTCGTTCCTCCAGCCTGGTGTATCCTTGCTGTAGATTCTTGACTGCTTCAGTCAATCCTGCCAGGTGTGCACAGAGTTCCTCCATGGGAGACGTTCCCTGCTCAGGCTCAGACATGGCTGTCTGCTACTGTCACGTACCTGGTAGGTTGTGAGCCTGGAGTGCAGAGAAGGACCTCCCTTACAGCTCCCACTCCTGTTCCTCTGGAATGGAGACAGAAGGCCAGGAGTGAGGAGTGGTATGGGTGCCTGGCAGGATCGACAGTCCCCGGAAGTTCAGGAGTGGTGGCACCCTCTGGGTCCAGAAGCTGAAGAGGACGCTGGATCACAGAGAGGACCCGGAGCCACAGCAGATAAGGAAGCAGGTAAGTAAGCAGGTAAGTAAGCAGGACTGGAACCAGAAACAAAGCAGCAGGTAGTAGCCTGGAATGCTGGACTGGAACCTGGAACAAACAGCAGGTAGTAGCCTGGAATGCTGGACTGGAACCTGGAACAAACAGCAGGTAATAGCCTGGAATGCTGGACTGGAACCTGGAACAAGCAGCAGGTAGTAGCCTGGAACACTGGACTGGAACCAGGAACAAGGCAGCAGGTAGTAGACTGGAACGCTGGACTGGAACCAGGGGGACACGGCCACGGGTTCCACTGCGCATGCGCGCGCATTCACGGGTGCTGACACTTACCTGCCCTGGAGTCCAGCGATGTCGGCACCGCAGCTGAAGTTTCCATCAGCTGTCGGGTGCTGCTGCCACCATTGCGGGTAAGGGTACCCAGCAATGTAGCCTTATGGCTTCACGCCAGGAACACTACTGCGCATGCGCGAGGCCCCGCTCCTCTCTCCTACTGGCCCGGCAACAGGGAGAGGAGGAGGGAGCCCCGCGGTGATGTCACGGGCCGCGGCCCTGACTCCCGGAAGTGGGAACAGGATACCTGTCAAAGACAGGTATCCTGTCCCCCCCTCCCCCATGAAAGGTGACAATTGTAGCACCGGAGGGGGAGAGGAGACAAATGAGCGGAGGTTCCACTTCTGGGTTCTCCGCTTTACTGACACCCCAAACACAGATCGCAAACGCAGTGTGTGTTGCCTTCTCTAGTTGAAGTGCGCTTCCAAAAGTAGTGTTCAAGAAATTGGTGGTCTTCTGCATACAGACACTGACTCCCTGCAACATAAACATGAATGAGATGTTCTCTACCTGTGGAGAACTCCTCAGACGCGTTTCGCCCTCTTAGGGGCTTCATCGTAAGATTCTGCAACAAAAGAATAAAATATGACTGGCATCAAAAAGGTGCACGTGGCAAAGTAACAGTTGAAAAACAACATTGGTTTGCCACAGTTTGGCCTCGCCCCCTCCATCTCCTTATTGGCTCACTAGCTGTGATTGACACCAGTGGGAGCCAATGGCCAATAGCCAATCAGGAGTGCGGTTCCCCAAAGAGACAAGGCTCTCATGCACATCGCTGGATCGAGAGGGGGATCAGGTAAATATTAGGGGTGGGGGGCTGCTGCACACAGAAGGTCTTATACTTTCATGCATAGAATGCATGAAAGTAATAAACCTTGTGCCTTTACAACCACTTTGATTGCCAGAGATGGTGAAGTCGCATCAAAGTCGCATTACATGAACAGAACTGTCATACTTCCTATTAGCAAATAAAAAGCAAAACGCATCAAAAACACCTTCATTTTTGGTGCCTGTCCATTGAATTCTACTACATGTAAAATGCAATCTGCTGTTGGAAACAAAGTCCCTGACCCTTTCCAAAAACGCATGTAGACATGTTTGTAAGCACGTAAATTAAGTCTAAACACAGGGGAAAAATAAATCAGCATTGCGTGTTGTTGCGCGTCTTTATGTGCTTAAATGATTTCACTAATCATTACACAGGAACTTCTCCCCTAGAAAGCGCATGCGCATCAGTAAAATTTTTACGGCCGTGTGAATGAAGCCTTGCTCGAAAAGAAGAAGAAAATCGCAGTAGGGTCCAAAATGATAACATAATCATTAGCCGCTAGCACTATACACTAATACAGAGTACTCGAATATCGTTATGCAGCTCTACAAGTTATCAAATAGGTCAATGATACAAATGCAAAAATAAGTGAACATATATGCCGCAGTTAAGGTGACCACATTCGAATGAGATAAATCCAAACAAAGTGTGTATATATATATATATATATATATATATATATATATATATATAAAAAAATCAACACGCAGTGTGCGCGAAAACAATATCATACATAAAGTCGCCATGCCCCTGATGATGTCACTTCTGACTAAACATGTAGGGTAGAGGCAGAACATATGCTACTGTGCATGTTCGAATTCACTGTGGCCATTTTGGTTCCTGGCATGAGAACACTGTATGGGATGTGAGGTGTTTTTGGCTATTTACTCATTGTTTGTGTATAGTAAATTCTTTTGTACTTTGCTGACCCTCACGATGGAGAATGTTTCTTTTCTTTCTATGATGCCGTTTTTCTTTGTTTCGAGCGGAAGTGCATATGATATCATAACAATATAGTAGTGTGGATGTTTGCTATGCTGCTGAAGTCAAACTGACTGCCCTGTCAGTTGCATAGAGCAGTGGTGGCTGCATTAAGGGCACAGGGGCGCCACCCCCTTCATCCATGCGTCTGGCAACCTAATCTACATTATCTAAAAAAGAATTGTTGCTCTACATAAAGATGACCTAGGCTATAAGAAGATTGCCAAGACCCTGAAACTGAGCTGCAGCACAGTGGACAAGACCAGGCCCGGACTGGCCATAGGGCAGACCGGGCACTTGCCCGGTAGGCCCGGGGGCCGCCGGGCCGCTGGGCTGCATGTCTGGGACATGCAGAGTCGGCCGCGGGTTCTGACATGCAGGACCGGTGTTAGCGCCTGTCACTGGTTCTCAGTGACAGGTGCTTTGAGAACTGTAGTTGCGCTTTGCAGTGGGGGTGGGTGCGTGTGAGCCTCGGAGCCACACTCGAGTGACACCTGTCAGCACATTAGGGGGCTGGGTCCCGCAACGACCCCCTTCTCTCTGGCCTGGTGGCCTCAGCTCTGATCAGTCTCGGCTGTCTCACACAGCCGAGTAGAGTGAAGCCGCCTCCCCCTCCTCCTTTATGTCTACACAGGGGGAGGGGACCCGACATGCAGTCCCATGCTGATCTGAGGTACATTATGGGTCTGAAGGGGGTGGGTCTGTATTGTAGAAGGGTCTGTAATGTAGGGGGGGTTCTGTAGTGTAGGGGGGTCTGTAATGTAGGGGGGGTTCTGTAGAGTAGGGGGGTCTGTAGTGTAGGGGGCTTTTGTATTGTAGGGAGGGGGTCTGCACTGTAGGGAGGGGGTCTGCACTGTAGGGGGGGTCTGTGTAACATGCAGGGGGTCCAGAACTGTTAGGAGGGTGTCTGTGTAACAAACAGGGGTCCAGAGCTGTGGGGGGCTGTGTAATGTAAAGCTGTCCAGAGGTACAAGGTGCTGTGTAATCTATAGCTGTCCAGGGGTAAAAGGTGCTGTGTAATGTAAAGGGGTCCAGAGGTACAAGGTGCTGTGTAATGTAAAGGGGTCCAGAGGAGCAAAGTGCTGTGTAATGTAAAAGGATCCAGAGGTGCAGGGTGCTGTGTAATGTAAAGGGGTCCAGAGGTGCAGGGTGCTGTGTAATGTAAAGGGGTCCAGAGGTGCAGGGTGCTGTGTAATGTAAAGGGGTCCAGAGGTGCAGGGTGCTGTGTAATGTAAAGGGGTCCAGAGGTGCAGGGTGCTGTGTAATGTGAAGGGGTCCAGAGGTGCAGGGTGCTGTGTAATGTAAAGGGGTCCAGAGGTACAAGGTGCTGTGTAATGTAAAGGGGTCCAGAGATGCAGGGTGCTGTGTAATGTAAAGAGGTCCAGAGGTGCAGGGTGCTGTGTAATGTAAAGGGGTCCAGAGGTGCAGGGTGCTGTGTAATGTAAAGGGGTCCAGAGGTGCAGGGTGCTGTGTAATGTAAAAAAGGGTCCAGAGGTACAAGGTGCTGGAACCCCACATCCCATCACCAACCGCCATCACAAAGCGCTGACGCCGCCCCCCCCCCCCCCCCCGGGCTGCTCAGTCTAAAATGCCCGGGCCTATTTTTTGTCCCAGTCTGGGCCTGGCCAAGACCATACAGTGGTATAACAGGTCAGGTTCCACTCAGAACAGGCCTCGCCATGGTTGACCAAACAAGTTGAGTGCACATGCTCAGTGTCATATCCAGAGGTTATCTTTGGGAAATAGACGTATGAGTGCTGCCAGCATTGCTGCAGAGGTTGAAGGGGTGGGGGGTCAGCCTGTCAGTGCTCAGACCATACACCGCACACTGCATCAAATTGGTCTGCATGGCTGTCCCATGCCTATCCATATACTACACTAGCCTGTCCATATACTACCCTAGCCTGTACTACCTTAGCCTATCTATATACTACCCTAGCCTGTCCATATACTACCCTAGCATACCCCTATACTGCCTTAGCCTGTCCATATGGGGATAAAGCACAGGCGCCAATCTAAGTGTAGTACAAAGGTACAGTTATTGCACAAATGAATGTAGGTACTCACAAGAGTGAAGTAACAAAGGGATTGGGTACAAATGGCAGGGTGTCCATGGAGAGGGTAAATCCGTAAGGCTTCTCGCTGATATCTTAGAGCGGGCCGCGCCGGTGGTTGCAGACACTTCCTTGATATGGAACGCACAGGGAGCCAGGGGATGACGTCACTCAGGGACGATCCTGGCCGGGGTGCACGGGGTGCACCGCACCCCAGCGCTGGATTTCTTTTCAGAAGAGGGGCGCCGAGCTAGAATCGCCGGCCACTTGGCCGGCGTCTAGCTGTGGAGCAGAGAGTGACGTCACTCAGGGACGCCGCGGCCGCCCCAGCATTCAGAGCACGCCACGGCATTCCTTGCACGCCGCCTCCGCGGCTAATAAAGAAGCTGGGACCTGAGAGCTCCGCCCACCTCAGCCATCTTCTCAGACAGCGTGAGCGTGGCTAAGAGGGAGCGGAGCCGGAGCGGACTAGACTAGTTGCCTGGCTGGCTGGTCTACCGTCTGAAGAAGACAGAGAGAAGAGAAGACAGAAGGAACAGGAAGAAATCCTCCCGGAGAGAGCAGATCTGCGGCTGCCTGCCTCCCTGTCCCTGCACGGCACCAGGCGTCCAGGCCGGTCAAGGAAGGAAGTAAGTAGTCTGTGCTGCCCATCAAAACACAGCTACTGTTGTGCCCATCAAAAGCTGCCACTCTGCCCATCAAAAGCTGCCACTCTGCCCATCAAAAACTGCCACTCTGCCCATCAAAAGCTGACACTGTGCCCATCAAAAGCTGCCACTCTGCCCATCAAAAGCTGACACTGTGCCCATCAAAACTGCCACTGTGCCCATCAAAAACTACCACTCTGCCCATCAAAAACTGCCACTCTGTCCATCAAAAGCTGACACTGTGCCCATCAAAAACTGCCACTCTGCCCATCAAAAGCTGCCACTCTGCCCATCAAAAGCTGCCACTGTGCCCATCAAAAACTGCCACTCTGCCCATCAAAAGCTGCCACTCTGCCCATCAAAAGCGGACACTGTGCCCATCAAAAACTGCTACTCTGCCCATCAAACGCTGACACTGTGCCCATCAAAAGCTGATACTGTGCCCATCAGACACAGCCACTGTTGTGCCCATCAAAAACTGCCACTCTGCCCATCAAAAGCTGCCACTCTGCCCATCAAAAGCTGACACTGTGCCCATCAAAAACTGCCACTCTGCCCATCAAAAGCTGACACTGTGCCCATCAAAAACTGCCACTCTGCCCATCAAAAGCTGACACTGTGCCCATCAAAAGCTGCCACTGTGCCCATCAAAAGCTGCCACTGTGCCCATCAAAAGCTGCCACTGTGCCCATCAAAAGCTGCCAATGTGCCCATCAAAAACTGCCACTCTGCCCATCAAAAGCTGACACTGTGCCCATCAAAAACTGCCACTCTGCCCATCAAAAGCTGACACTGTGCCCATCAAAAACTGCCACTCTGCCCATCAAAAGCTGACACTGTGCCCATCAAAAGCTGACACTGTGCCCATCAGACACAGCCACTGTTGTGCCCATCAAAAACTGCCACTCTGCCCATCAAAAGCTGCCACTCTGCCCATTAAAAGCTGCCACTGTGCCCATCAAAAACTGCCACTCTGCCCATCAAAAGCTGACACTGTGCCCATCAAAAACTGCCACTCTGCCCATCAAAAGCTGACACTGTGCCCATCAAAAGCTGCCACTCTGCCCATCAAAAGCTGCCACTCTGCCCATCAAAAACCGCCACTCTACCCATCAAAAGCTGACACTCTGCCCATCAAAAGCTGACACTGTGCCCATCAAAAACTGCCACTCTGCCCATCAAAAGCTGACACTGTGCCCATCAAAAACTGCCACTCTGCCCATCAAAAGCTGACACTGTGCCCATCAAAAACTGCCACTCTGCCCATCAAAAGCTGCCACTCTGCCCATCAAAAGCTGCCACTCTTCCCATCAAAAACTGCCACTCTGCCCATCAAAAGCAGACACTGTGCCCATCAAAAATTGCCACTCTGCCCATCAAAAGCTGACACTGTGCCCATCAAAAGCTGACACTGTGCCCATCAGACACAGCCACTGTTGTGCCCATCAAAAGCTGCCACTCTGCCCATCAAAAGCTGCCACTCTGCCCATCAAAATCTGACACTGTGCCCATCAAAAACTGCCACTCTGCCCATCAAAAGCTGACACTGTGCCCATCAAAAACTGCCACTCTGCCCATCAAAAGCTGACACTGTGCCCATCAAAAGCTGTCACTGTGTCCATCAAAAGCTGCCACTGTGCCCATCAAAAGCTGCCAATGTGCCCATCAAAAACTGCCACTCTGCCCATCAAAAGCTGACACTGTGCCCATCAAAAACTGCCACTCTGCCCTGACTTCACTTCTGGGACAGGTCATGTGACAGCTTTGCAGGGATGAGAAACTGACAGATACAGTGAGGGAAAAAATGATTTGCTCCCCTGCTGATTTTGAACGTTTGCCCCACTGACAAAGAAACAATCAGTCTATAATTTTAATGGTCGGTTTATTTTAACAGTGAGAGAAAAACAACAAAAATATCCATAAAAATGCATTTCAAAAAAGTTATAAATTGATTTTCATTTTAATGAGTGAAATAAGTTTTTGAACCCTTCGCAAAACATGACTTAATAGTTGGTGGAGAAACCCTTGTTGGCGATCACAGAGGTCAGACGTTTCTTGGAGTTGGCCTCCAGGTTTTCACACATCTCAGGAGGGATTTTGTCCACCCTGCTCCCTCCACATATTTTCTATGGGATTAAGGTCTGGAGACTGGCTAGGCCACTCCATGACCTTAATACTCCAAGAGCTTAATATGCTTCTTCTTGAACCACTCCTTTGTTGCCTTGGCCGTGTGTTTTGGGTCATTGTCATGCTGGAATACCCATCCACGACCCATTTTCAATGCCCTGGCTGAGGGAAGGAGGTTCTCACCCAAGATTTGACTGTACATGACCACATCCATCATCCCTTTGATGCGGTGAAGTTGTCCTGTCCCCTTAGCAGAAAAACACCCCCAAAGCATAATGTTTCCACCTCCATGAATGATGGTGGGGGATGGTGTTCTTGGGGTCATAGGCAGCATTCCTCCTCCTCCAAACACGGCGAGTTGAGTTGATGCCAAAGAGCTCTATTTTGGTCTCATCTGACCACAACACTTTCCCCCAGTTCTCCTCTGAATCATTCAGATGTTCATTAGCAAACTTCAGATGGAGCTGTACATGAGCTTCCTGGAGCAGGGAGACCTTGAGGGCACTGCAGGATTTGAGTCCTTCACGGTGTAGTGTGTAACCGATTGTTTTCTTGGTGACTATGGTCCCAGCTGAGATCATTGACAAGATTCTCCCGTGTAGTTCTGAGCTGATTCCTCACCGTTCTCATGATCATTGAAACTTCATGAGGTGAGATCTTGCATGGAGCCCCAGACCGAGGGAGATGGACCGTTATTTTGTGTTTCTGTTCTCACCCTTTCACCAAGCTGCTTGGCGATGGTCTTGAAGCCCATTCCAGCCTTGTGTAGGTCTACAATCTTGTCCCCGACATCCTTGGACAGCTCTCTGGTCTTGGCCATGGTGGAGAGATTGGAATCTGGAATTGCTTCTGCGGACAGGTGTCTTTTATACAGGTGACAAGCTGAGATTAGGAGCACTCCCTTTAAGAGGAGTGTTCCTAATCTCAGCTTGTTACCTGTATAGATGACACCTGGGAGCCAGATCAAATAGTTATTTCACTCATTAAAATACAAATCAACATAACTTTTTTGAAATGCGATTTTCTGGATGTTTTTGTTGTTATTCTGTCTCTCGCTGTTATAATAAACCGACCAATAAAATTATAGACTGATCGTATCCTAATTGCTGGGACTGTCTGAAGGAAAATGAAAAATGATTGCGTCTTGCATTGTTCCTTTTTGGCATGCCAAGAATAGAGATCGGTACCAGGACGACGGAACTCCGGCACATGCCATCTAGTGTCTGTTCCAATAGTTAAATGGCAGGACGGGAGAAGCAGCAGGAAAGATGGCAGTGCCATCGGGTGTAGCCCTGACCTCTCACCCTTGGAGAATCAGAACCCTTACAGGTAAGTGTGCCAAAATTTGTGCAGTGTGAACTTAATTCCCTTTAAAATCCAGATTTCCTCCCTAGCCTGTCAGGGCTGTGCTGTGTGGCAGATCTGTGTAAATCTCAGGACTACTGTCAGGGCTGGGCTCAGCCCTTCCTTCTCTGATCTGGCCGCTCAGCTGTTGGCTAATTGCCAGCTCTCATCTCTCTCCACAGTTAACCAGCTGTTGTGGATCTGCTTGTCAGTCCCGCCTACTTAAAGATCTCCAGCTCACTTCATTCCTGCCTTTGCCTTGGTCACATCACAAGAAACCATCTCCTGCGTTCCTGTTTAAAGACTGGCTTTGCTGACATCCCTTCTGGCTCCTTATCCTGCTTGCTGTTCCTCTACTTGGATCCCTGACTTCTGGCCTGGCTGATTACCCGATCCGGTTACTGAACTCTGGCTTGGCTGATTACCCGATCCGGTTACTGAACTCTGGCTTGGCTGATTACCCGATCCGGTTACTGAACTCTGGCTTGGCTGATTACCCGATCCGGTTACTGAACTCTGGCTTGGCTGATTACCCGATCCGGTTACTGAACTCTGGCCTGGCTGATTACCCGATCCGGTTACTGAACTCTGGCTTGGCTGATTACCTGATCCGGTTACTGAACTCTGGCTTGGCTGATTACCCGATCCGGTTACTGAACTCTGGCTTGGCTGATTACCTGATCCGGTTACTGAACTCTGGCCTGGCTGATTACCCGATCCGGTTACTGAACTCTGGCTTGGCTGATTACCTGATCCGGTTACTGAACTCTGGCTTGGCTGATTACCCGATCCGGTTACTGAACTCTGGCTTGGCTGATTACCTGATCCGGTTACTGAACTCTGGCTTGGCTGATTACCCGATCCGGTTACTGAACTCTGGCTTGGCTGATTACCTGATCCGGTTACTGAACTCTGGCTTGGCTGATTACCTGATCTGGTTACTGAACTCTGGCTTGGCTGATTACCCGATCCGGTTACTGGACTCTGGCTTGGCTGATTACCCGATCCGGTTACTGGACTCTGGCTATGCTTTGACTACGCTTACTCTATTTACCTTTTTATTTTTATTAATAAACAAGTGTGATTTTACTGTACTTCTGTCTCGGTCTGGTTCATGGTTTCTGACAACTGCATGGATGGAAACACGAATCCTTTGTGACGTGTAAGAGCTCCCTTACATATATTTCCTCTGTGTATCTAGCTGTTCACCTGGAATATAGCTTTTACAGAGTTCAGTAGCTCAAGCAGAAATTGACACACACGGGTGAATGAGGGACGGCAGATTTAGAGCCCTTTCACACGGAAAAAATGCATGAACAATTGTATCCCTTTAAATGCTATGAAACTCTTCTCAGCAATACGCTGTGGGTGCGGTGTGTTTTTCAAAGTTCTGCATGCCGCATTTATGGTGCATGCAAAGCGGAAAAAATAAAATGCTGTAAAGGAAGCAACAGGGCTTACATTGCACCACATACACTATATTGTCAAAAGTATTGGGACACCTGCCTTTACACACACATGAACTTTAGTGGCATCCCAGTCTTAGTCCGTAGGGTTCAATATTGAGTTGGCTCCGCCCTTTGCAGCTATAACAGCTTCAACTGTTCTGGGAAGGCCGTCCACAAGGTTTAGGAGTGTGTCTATGGGAATGTTTGACCCTTCTTCCAGAAGAGCATTTGTGAGGTCAGGCACTGATGTTGGATGAGAAGGCTTGGCTCTCAGTCTCCACTCTAATTCATCCCTAAGGTGTTCTATCAGGTTGAGATCAGGACTCTGTGCAGGCCAGTCAAGTTCCCCCACTCCAAACTCGCTCATCCATTTCTTTATGGACCTTGCTTTGTGCACTGGGAAGCACAAAGGGCCACCCCCAAACTGTTCCCACAAAGTTGGTAGCATGAAATTGTCCAAAATGTCTTGGTATGCCGATGCCTTAAGAGTTCCCTTCATTGGAACTAAGGGGCCAAGCCCAATCCCTGAAAAACAACCCTACACCATAATCCCCCCTCCACCAAATGGTTTGCACCACAAAGCAAGGTCCATAAAGACATGGATGAGCAAGATTGGGGTGGAGGAACTTGACTGGCCTGCACAGAGTCCTGACCTCAACCTGATAGAACACCTTTGGGATGACTTAGAGGGCATACTGCGAGCCAAGCCTTCTCGTCCAACATCATTGCCTGACCTCACAAATGTGCTTCTGGAAGAATGGTCAAACATTCCCATAGACACCCTCCTAAACCTTGTGGACGGCCTTCCCAGAAGAGTTGAAGCTGTTATAGCTGCAAAGGGCGGAGCCAACTCAATATTGAACCCTACGGACTAAGACTGGGATGTCATTAAAGTTCATGTGGGTGTAAAGGCATGTGTCCCAATACTTTTTGATGCCAGTCATATTGTAATTTTTTCTTTTCTTTTTTTTTTTGTAGCAGAATCATACGATTAAGCCCCCTAAAAAGGGTGAAACGCGTCTCAGGCGTTCTCCACAGGTGGAGAGCAGGAGTCGTTTACTCATCTCATTCGTTTTTATGGTGCAGGGAGTCGCTGTCTGTGTGCAGAAGACCACCAATCTATTGAACGCTACTTTTGGAAGCGTACTCCAATCAGAGAAGGCAACACACACACTGCGTTTGCGATCTGTGTTTTGGGGGGGTGTCATTGATTAACATTGACACCCGCTGCAGATCGCAACGGCAGTGCGTTTTGAACGCGGCGCGGGAAATGCGCACGTAACGCCTGCGATACTAAATGAGTGTCACCACCCTGGAAATAATGTAGATCACATGACAAATGTCTTTTACAGCCAGTATTTATAAGCAGGAAGATCTTTTATTGTCACATTGATGAAATGGATACATTTATTGTGGTGTCGTTGCTGATAGGAAAGCTTTGTATACATAACAGCCAAAGAACTCACAGAAAAAAATAGAATTTAAAAGTCATTCATATGTGCAATTATTATAGCGACGCATCTTTCCACATGTTTATTTATCATTTATAAGAAGCAAAAATCAAAAACATTTTTTTTTAATTATTAATTAGCGACTCCTCCAACTTTGTGGAATGGATTACAGATCGCAGGCTGAAGCTGCCCATCGATGGGTCCGTTTTTTATTTTTTTTGTTCATCAGCAAGTTATTATTAACCCTTTACTGACTGAGGATAGAACAAATACACAATGTGCATTAGAAGCTGCAGCAAGTCAGATAGAACCCTCCTCATTTCCAGGCTGGAGGACATCCAGCATCATCTAGCACTATCATCCCTGGCCTGACTGGCCCGCTCCTTTCATACTTTCAAGGCGGTCTGCAAGCAAAATAGTCTGCCTAGGAACGCCCACTCCTCTGGACTGACCCCCACCCATAAAAAGGCATTTTGACATTTGCATAACTCCTCCCAAGAGCCCGCCCACTGCTTGCATCAGGGCTGAGGACTCCTGTGAGGAGTAGTGAGGCCGGGCTCTGGGGTGGTATCAGGAAGCTCTGTACAGCCCCCGCTGGCCCCTCCCACCCGCCATGATATGTCTGCATTACATAGAAGCGCAGAGACTCGGTGATGATGTCACTGAATGTAAAATAAGGAAAGTCATGAAAGTGGAAAGATTTTACTTAATAAGTGAATGTAGATACTGAGCAGGGAAGATATATGAGCAGATTATATGTGAGATTTATCTCAGCCAATAAAGAGAGAATCACCTAAACTACAAACATTTCATATTATCAGCATAATTCTTTCCCTTTATTATAGAAAACAACATTTGCACACATCAGATTTCTCTGCATTCCATCCGGCAACACATATTTTACATTATTATAGGAGAGTAACATAGCCGAGCTCACCTTCAGAAAATGCTTGATGCCCGGCTGCCATGCCTGTCCTCTGGCTTCAATACTGTAAAGTGGTTGTAAACCCTCACATATATCTACCCAGTGAAGTGACCGGCCTCAGGTGATACACAGGGATGAGACAAATCCTCCTACATACGTTGTACCCCTTTATCTACGGTCTTCTCATTTAAAGTCCAACATTTATACAGCCTGTCTGAGCTTTCAGAAAGCGGGGAGCTGAAGTTACACTCTGCAGGGCTCAGTGAGAGCCGATTGGAGGGAAGGGGACCCAAGGGAAGGGGACCCAAGGGAAGGGGACCCGAGGGAAGGGGACCCACCCCCCCTCACGCAGCACACAGGAGCATTGCTGAGGCTACCAATCACAGGATGTGTGCTGGAGCTCACTCCCCTGTCAACTTTTAGCTCTTGGTGTCAGGAAAACTTGTCAGAAGTGACTCATGCAGATAGCAGAGGAAGGAGGCAGCGGAGAGAAATGACACTTAGTGCTCTGGATTGAGACAAGTACACACTATAGAGGGATATTTGTACATATTTCATCAGTGGCGGGTGGTGCTCAATATTTTGGGGGGGGACGACGACAAACCAACACAACCCCCCCTGCGGGAGATGAATGGGAAGGCGGCAATCAGAGGCCTCCTTACCTTAGGAGGCAGATGGTAGGACTGCTGGTCTTCGCTCCGGGCCGTTGCTTCTCCTCCCGGCCGAACAGAATGTGGGTCTCAGGACCCGCTTACTGATTGGCCAGGAGGAGAATCAGGAAGACAAAAGCAAATATTAGTATATATATATATATATATATATATATATATATATATATATATATATTAGTAATATTATTAGTTTCTATGCAGAGCTGCACCAGATTTTGCACTCTCTAGGTTTAGTAAATCTCCCCCGATAGTGGTGAAGGGGTTTGGAGTGAAGTCAGAGTTGGAATGAATACATAGCTCACCGCTCTCCGAGCTTCAGCCAACTTCCTTTATGAAATGGCAGAAGGGGGGTCACCGCGGCGCGTTTCGTTTAATTTTTCAAATCGTCCAATCAGAGGTGCCCCCTGCTGCTGTTCAGTAGAGGAATTTAGCTGAAATTCAGAGTGCGGTATTGATGATTTCATTCTGAACGGGTTTGTTGTATTTCAATGAGCCGGGCCGGCACCGGTTTGCTGGCAGCCGCGCTTTTGCTGTCGGAGCGCTATACACATAAGTAGGAGCTTCTGAAAGTACTGATGCCGATGGATCAGCATGGCGGCCGTGGATTGTAATTAGCATTTTCAGGAGAGATCGGCAGCCTCCATACTTCCTCAGTACTGACCAGTGGTGGACGCTCATGGCACCCCCTTAACCATGCGCCTGGCTTCTAATCTACATGCAGAGCGCAGGGGCGCCACCCCCCTAATCCATGCGCCTGGTCCCTAATCTACATGCAGGGCGCAGGGGTGCCGCCCCCTAATCCCTGCGCCCAGCCCCTAATCTACATGCAGGGCGCAGGGGTGCCACCCCCTAATCCATGCGCCCAGCCCCTAATCTACATGCAGGGCGCAGGGGCGCCACCCCCCTATCCATGCTCCCGGCCCCTAATCTACATGCAGGGACCCAAGCGCATGGATTCCAATGAGATTCTAATTGGATTCAAAAAGGGTGGGCTCGGGGCGCTGAGCCCACCCAGTTGGGTAACATTAGCGAATTAACATTCGCTAATGTCTTCCTGTTTCTCCTCTCGGCCAATCAGGAAGTGGGTCCTGAGACCCGATGGGCCGGGAGTCCCAAGTCCTGATTGGCCGGGAGGAGAAGCGACCGCCTAGACTCGGGAGGAGACGTGGGGGGGAAGCTGCTGAAGCCGCAGGATGGGGTAAGTGCGAGGCTGGTGGGGGGGACCCCGCGGGCGACGGGCGTTCGAGCGCCAGGGGGGGTGTTGGTTGGTTGGTTGGTCGGCTAGCTTGGGGGGCCCCCCAAGAAAATTGGGCACCAGCCGCCATTGAGAGACTTTCTTTGCCGATCTGCCAAATGCCCCGCCGTGGATCAGAATTCGCCAATTTGCGGTGGCTGAATGGAGAAGAAATTACCGCGTGTTGGAAAATCCATGAAAGAACAAATAAAAATTGCAACTACATTATTTCGCAAGACTCTAAATAATGAATTAGCAGATGTGATCGAGTTCAGGCCAATCGTCCTGACGGCGTTCGTATTCCTGTCTGAAAGATTGTCCACAAATTTTACTGACAGGAAAGGCTTCAGAGAATTTTAAAAACTGGTCCACAAAACACGTCACCGTCTTTTTCTCTAGATTTTCCTCACATGTTTTATTATGGTAGTGCTGAAAAAGACAAAATGTAAAATTTATAATGGGGTAGTATAATGGGGGGGGGGGGAGTATAATATATACTGAAACCAGATACAGTTGCTATTTGTCATCATCGCCTTTAAAGAGTCCAATACTGGAAATGTGCACTGCCGAAAAGTTTGTAAGTTTTCGTTTTATTAATCTTTATTTTTTTTTTAGTTTTTCGGGTCATTCATTATGATCGCAATTTGTGAATTCAAAAATTCGTAAATTCGTAAATTAAAAAATTCGTAAATTAAAAAATGTCTTAACCACTTCAGCCCGGGAAGGATTTTACCCCCTTCCTGACCAGAGCACTTTTTGCGATTCGGCACTGCGTCGCTTTAACTGACAATGGCGCGGTCGTGCGACGTTGCACCCAAACAAAATTGATGTCCTTTTTTTTCCACACAAATAGAGATTTCTTTTGGTGGTATTTGATCACCTCTGCAGTTTTTATTTTATCGCTATAAACAAAAAAAGAGCGACCATTTTGAAAAAAACACATCATTTTTTACTTTTTGCTATAATAAATATCCCCCAAAAATATATAAAAAAATAGTTTATTTCCTCAGTTTAGGCCGATACGTATTCTTCTACATATTTTTGGTAAAAAAAATCGCAATAAGCGTATATTTATTGGTTTGCGCAAAAGTTATAGCGACTACAAAATAGGGGATAGATTTATAGCATTTTTATTATTATTTTTTTTTTACTAGTAATGGCGGTGATCTGCGATTTTTATTGGGATTGCGGCATTACGGCGGACACATCAGACAATTTTGACACATTTTTGGGACCATTGGCATTAATACAGTGATCAGTGCTATAAAAATGCATTGATTATTGTAAAAATGTCACTGGCAGTAAAGGGGTTAACACTAGCGGGTGATCGAGGGGTTAACTGTGTTCCCTCTCTTTGTTCTAACTGAAGGGGGGAGGGGACTGTCTAGGGGAGATGACAGATCGCTGTTTATGCTTTGTATGAACACTCGATCTGTCTCTTCTCCCCTCAGAGAACCGGAAACTGTGTGTTTACACACACAGCTCAGGGTTCTCGGTGTCTCAGCGGCGATCTCGGGAGCCTGGCGGTAATTATGACCGCCGTCCACTCGCATCGGCTCAGGGGGCGTGCAGCGCGCATGCGCGGGCCCCTAGTGGCCACAGGGCGAAGCGACGTAACATAATGTTGCTTCACCCAGCCGTGCCATTCTGCCGCAGTAAAACTGTGGCGGCTGGTCGGCAAGTGGTTAAATGAAAAAATTTGAAAATAACTAACTAATAATAATTTAAGTATTAAATTATAGGTATTGGAATTTCCTTTCAAATTGGGCTGTTAGTGAAAGTAACGAATACGAATTTATCCGAAGTTACAAATTATCCGAAATAACGAATGGCATATCTAAACAAATGGAATGGATCTAATTAATAATAAATAATAATAATAAAAAGGTTTTTATTATTATTATTATCTATTATTATTAATCCTTTACGTTCTATTCGTTTAGATGCAGCATTTGTTATTTTGGATAATTCGTAACTTCGGATAAATTTGTATTTGTTACTTTCACTAACAGCCAGATCTGAAAGGAAATTCCAGTACCTGTAATTTAATAGTTGGTTATTATTTCGGATTTTCGAATTATCAGGTTTTTGGATTTTCTCATTTTAAAATGTTTGAATTTCCGAATTTCCAAATCTACGAATTTTCTAATTTCTGAATGTTCAAATCTACGAATTTTCGAATATTTGAATTTACAAATATATGAATATTCGCAAAAAAATCGTTAAACCGGTTTTTCGTTAATTCGTACGTTTCCGAATTAATGGATTCGTCAAAATTGGGAGAAATCAAAAGTGCTAATTTTAAAGGCTTATATGCAAGTTATTGTCATAAAAAGTGTTTGGGGACCCGGGTCCTGCCCCAGGGGACATGGATCAATGCAAAAAGAAGTTTTAAAAACGGCCGTTTTTTTGGGAGCAGTGATTTTAATAATGCTTAAAGTGAAACAATAAAAGTGTAATATTCCTTTAAATTTCGTACCTGGGGGGTGTCTATAGTATGCCTGTAAAGGGGCGCAAGTTTCCCGTGTTTAGAACAGTCTGACAGCAAAATGACATTTCAAAGGAAAAAAAGTCATTTAAAACTACTCGCGGCTATTAATGAATTGCCGGTCCGACAATACACATAAAAGTTCATTGATAAAAACGGCATAGAAATTCCCCACAGGGGAACCCCGAACCGAAATTTAAAAAAAAAATGGCGTGGGGGTCCCCCTAAATTCCATACCAGGCCCTTTAGGTCTGGTATGAATATTAAGGGGAACCCCGCGCCAAAATTTAAACAAAAATGGCATTTTTATTTTGGTGTGGGGTTCCCCTTAAAATCTATACCAGACCTGCACGGCGGCCCTGTGTAGTGTGTGTTCCGGTGTTGAAAGAGATAGACAGAGAGACAGTGTCATTTGATTTGAGTTAGATAGATTAGGCAGAACAGTCAGTCAGTTTAGCTGCACTTACAGTGTATTGTGTATATATATGCATCCCAGGTGTTGCATATATATATATATATATATACACTGTATTCAGTTTAGCTAGATCCGTTTCTGTTATCTTCCTACTAACAGGCAGGCTTGTCTTGTTACAGTATTTACAGCTACCTGAAGAAAATTGCTGGTGTTCTTTTGATCCTATTAGTACCACAGTCAGGCAGCTAGACTATTTACAGTTAGTGCAGTGCGTCCTGCTCACAATGTTCAGCTAGATCCATTCCTGTTATCTTCTTACTGACAGGCAGGCTTGTCTTGTTACAGTGTATACAGCTACCTGAAGAAAATTGCTGGTGTTCTTTTGATCCTATTAGTACCACAGTCAGGCAGCTAGACTATTTACAGTTAGTGCAGTGCATCCTGCTCACAGTGTTCAGCTAAACCTACAAGTTAGTGCTGTGCGTCCTGCTCACGGTGTTCAGCTAAACCTACAAGTTAGTGGGGTGCGTCTTGCTCACAGTGTTCAGCTAAACCTACAAGTTAGTGCGGTGCGTCCTGCTCACAGTGTTCAGCTAAAACTACAAGTTAGTGCTGTGCGTCCTGCTCACAGTGTTCAGCTAAACCTACAAGTTAGTGGGTGCGTCCTGCTCACAGTGTTCAGCTAGATCCGTTCCTGTTATCTTCTTACTGACAGGCAGGCTTGTCTTTTTACAGTATTTACAGCTACCTGAAGAAAATTGCTGGTGTTCTTTTGATCCTATTAGTACCACAGTCAGGCAGCTAGGCTATTTACAGTTAGTGCAGTGTGTCCTCCTCACAGTGTTCACCTAAACCTACAAGTTAGTGCTGTGCATCCTGCTCACAGTGTTCAGCTAAATCTACAAGTTAGTGCTGTGCGTCCTGCTCACAGTGTTCAGCTAAAACTACAAGTTAGTGTGGTGCGTCCACCTCACAGTGTTCAGCTAAACCTACAATTTATTTTTTTGCGAGCTCTGCACAGTGTTCACCTAAAGCTACCTGTAGAAGGTTGGTGGTGTTTTCCTGATCCTATCACTACCGCAGGCAACTAAAAAAGCTACAAGTTAGTTTTTTGCGAGCTCTGCACAGTGTTCAGCTAAAGCTACCTGTAGAAGGTTGGTGGTGTTCTCATACTACAGGCAGGCAGTTGATTTTACTAGCTGCAGTATCAGTACATATATATATATATATATATATATATATATATATATATATATATATATATATATATATATATCCCAGCTTAGTGCAGCTACAGGCCATTAGTATGTCTGGAAGGCCAAGAAGGAGAGGCAGACAGTCACAAGCCAATAAGAGAGGGCAAGCAGGCTCTGTGTCTAGTGCTGGTCGTGGAGACGGTGCATCCTCATCAGCATGTGGCCGTGGGACACGCTTGGCCTTTTTTTCGGCAGCTGGCCGTGTTGAGCCGCAACATGCGGAAGACTTGGTCGAGTGGATGACCAAGCCGTCCTCATCCTCCTCATCCTCTCTCACCCATGCCCAGGGTACTTTGTCTGGCAAAGCAGCGGCCTCTTCCCTCGGCTCAATGTCATCAGTGACTCCTTCCCTAGCCCCACCATGTCCTCCTGAGGAGTCCCTCAAACTGTTTGACCACAGTGTTGGGTACATGCTCCAGGAGGATGCCCAGCGTTTGGAAGGCTCTGATGATGATACTGAGCTTGATGAAGGCAGTAACATGAGCACGGACAGAGGGGGTGCCCAAGAAGGACAGCAATCTGGCAGTCATGCTCCCCCTGCTGCAGCATACTGCCAGGTTTGCTCCAGTGATGAGGAGGGAGGGGATGATGAGGTCACTGACTCAACGTGGGTGCCTGATAGGAGAGAGGAAGAGGAGGAGGAGGAGGAGGCGGCACATCACCAACGAGGCAGGATGCCCTCCAGGGGCCAGCCTAAGGGCAGCACATTGACTGCATCACACCCCAAAGCTCCACATGTGCAGGGCGCTGCAGTCTCTGCGCGTTATTCAAAAAGTTCTTTGGTGTGGGCCTTTTTTGAGACGAGTGCATCAGATCGCACCGCTGCTATTTGCAACATATGTCTCAAGCGTATCTCGCGTGGCCAAAACATCTCCCGTTCGGGTACCACATGCTTGACCAGACATATGTTGACCTGCCATGCAGTTCGTTGGCAAGCGTATCTAAAAGACCCACACCAAAGAACAAAGAGGACCTCTCCTTGCTCCTCATCAGCTGAGATCTCCAACCCCACTATACCTTCAGTCCTCTCTGAGACCTGCACTGAGAGGTATGAAGGTGTAGAATTAGGTGTGTCACAGCCAAGTACTTGTGGGCAATCTGCTTTTGGTACACCAACGTCAGATTGTACCAGGCAAATTTCCCTGCCCCAGCTGCTGCACCGCCGAAAGAAGTTTGCTCCCAGCCATCCACATGCGCAGCGGTTGAATGCTAGCTTGGCAAAATTGCTAGCACTTCAACTGCTGCCTTTTCAGTGGGTAGACTCTGCCCCCTTCCATGAGTTTGTGGAATGTGCGGTTCCTCAGTGGCAGGTACCCAAACACCACTTTTTCTCACGGAAGGCGATTCCGGCTCTCTACCAGCATGTGGAAGGCAATGACCATGCCTCGCTGGACAGGGTGGTCAGCGGTAAGGTGCATATTACCGCTGACTCATGGTCCAGCAGGCATGGACAGGGACGTTACCTAAGTTTCACGGCGCATTGGGTGACTCTACTGGCAGCTGGGAAGG
The DNA here is from genome assembly GCA_037952835.1 of Lithobates septentrionalis. Classification (NCBI taxonomy): domain Eukaryota; kingdom Metazoa; phylum Chordata; class Amphibia; order Anura; family Ranidae; genus Lithobates; species Lithobates septentrionalis. Next base: position 544,911 of record JBBDGP010003756.1, read on the forward strand.
ATTCAGGACAAGGTGCAGTAGTGTTGGAGGTTGTTCCGCCACCACGCCTCCAAAATGCTAATGATTGTGACACACCTCTCTCCTCCACCCCCTCCTCTTCTTCTTCCTCCATGGCCTCTTCCTGTGCTTTGTCCTCGGAACCAGCGGTGCTCCGTAGCCATTCAAGGGGCTACGCAAGTACGCATGCCAAAAGATGCCATGCAGTGCTTGAGCTGGTGTGCTTGGGGGACAGGAGTCACACTGGGGCAGAGATTCTGTCAGCTCTGCAGGGGTAGGTTCAGAGGTGGTTGACACCACGCCAACTTAAGGTAGGAATGGTGGTTTGCGACAATGGCACCAACCTCCTCTCTGCCCTCCGACAGGGACAAATGACCCATGTGCCCTGTTTGGCTCACGTCCTTAACTTGGTGGTGTAGCAGTTCTTGGGCAGGTACCCGGGCTTACAGGATGTCCTGAGGCAGGCCAGGAAAGTCTGTGTGCATTTCCGCCAGTCATATAATGCCAGTGCTCGGCTGACGGACCTCCAAAAGGAGTTTAACCTGCCCAAGAACCGCCTAATCTGTGACATGCCCACCAGGTGGAACTCATCGTTGGCCATGCTGCAGCAGCTGCACACGCAGCAGAGGGCCATCAACGAGTACCTGTGCGACTATGGCACCAGGACAGGGTCAGGGAAGCTTGTTTTTTTTTTCCCCACACCAGTGGGCCATGATCAGGGATGCATGCACTGCCCTGTCACCATTTGAGGAGGCCACAAGGATGGTGAGCAGTGACAGTGCATGCATCAGTGACACTGTCCCCCTTGTCCACCTGTTGGAGCACACGCTGCGTGGAATAATGGACAGGGCACTTGAGGCAGAACAGAGGCAGGAAGAGGAGGACTTCCTTAGCTCTCAAGGCCCCCTTTATCCAGACAGTGTTCCTGTGTGCCCGCCGATCACACAGGAAGAGGACAAAGGGGGGAGGAGGAGGAGGGGGAAGATTGTGTCAGTATGGAGGTGGAGCCTGGCACTCAGCATCAGCAGCAGTCTTTAAGGGATCAGTCCCAAGAAACGCATGGACTTGTACGTGGCTGGGAGGAGGTGGCTGTGGACCATGTCGTCCTTAGTGACCCAGAGGACTCCGGACCGAATGCCTCAGCAAACCTACGCTGCATGGCCTCCCTGATCCTGCAAAGCCTGCGTAAGGATCCTCGTATTCGTGGTATCAAGGAGAAGGACCAATACTGGCTGGCAACCCTCCTCCCTCCTTGAGGTTGCGGACCTTATCTTGCCATCGCAGAGGGAGCAGAGGATGAAACATCTTCGGGAGGCCTTGCAGAAAGGTCTGTGCAACGCGTTCCCAGAGACTGGGAGGTTACAAACTCCTGTTTCTGGACAATGTGTTGCTGAGGATTCGGTCAGTCAAAGAAGGAGCGGTGGAGAAGGTGGCCGTCTGACCAATGCGTCAGATAATTTTTTGGTCCGCAGCCCCAAGGTATGATCGGTTCCAGCAACCATCGCCAGCGTCTGTTTTACATGGTGCAGAAATACCTAGGGGCAAGATCTGACTTGGACACCTTTCCCACCGAAAATCCTCTGGGTTACTGAGTCTTGAGGATGGATCACTGGCCAGAGCTTGCACAGTATGCAATTGAGCTACTGGCCTGTCCTGCATCCAGCGTTCTTTCGGAACGCACATTCAGTGCTGCTGGAGGCTTTGTAACCGATCACAGGGTGCGTCTGACCACCGACTCGGACGATCGACTGACCTTCATAAAAATGAATCAGTCTTGGATCACCACCAGCTACCAAGCACCTGATGCTGATGTAACCGAATAATTTTTTTTGAAATCTCAGATCCCTTCAAAGACTGCCTATACTGATGCTGAGTGACTATCCCTGAGTAATTATCCTCTTCCTCCTCAATCATCATGCTGATAGCTTCTAAGAACATTTTTGGTTCTGGGCACCACCACCAGTGCCTAAGACACAATTTTTCAGCCCCTGTTTAACAGGGGCATGTAATTACAATTTTTGATGCAATACTTTGCAGCAGGGCTCATTTCAGCATTCCCACTAGAGTATCTGTGAGAGGTTGCAGTGTTGTGGCACCAGCACCAGTGCCTAAGGCCCAATTTTTCTGCCCCTGTTAAACAGGGGCGTGTAATTACAATTTTTGATGCAATACTTTGCAGCAGGGCTCGTTCCTGCGTTCCAACTAGAGTGTCTGTGAGGGGTTGCAGTGTTGTGGCACCAGCACCAGTGCCTAAGGCCTAATTTTTCAGCCCCTGTTCAACAGGGGCATGTAATTACAATTCTTGATCTAATATTTCACAGCAGGGCCCATTTCTGCACCCACCAAGAGCGAGTGAGGACTTACAGTGTTGTGGCATAAGCACCACCACCACCAAAGGCCCAATTTTTCTGCCCTTGTTCAACAGGGGCATGTAATTACAATTCTTGATTTAATATTTCACAGCAGGGCCCATTTCTGCACCCACCAAGAGCGAGTGAGGACTTACAGTGTTGTGGCACCAGCACCACCACCACCACCAAAGGCCCAATTTTTCTGCCCCTGTTCAACAGGGGCATGTAATTACAATTCTTGATCTAATATTTCACAGCAGGGCCCTGTGAGGGCTTACAGTGTTGTGGCCACAACAACACCTAAGGCCCAAATTTCTGCTGAGTATATAGGGCAGGCCCCTACTTTCAAACATCTAACTTACAAACGACTCCTACTTGCAAACGGAAGGAGACAACAGGAAGTGAGATGAAATCTACCCCTAGGAAGGGAAATTCTCTCCTGAAAGAGTTAATATGGGAAAAACGTGTCTCCTCTCCACTGATGCTTTATCACCAATCCTTGTTTCACAAAAAAACCCAAATTTTCAAAAAACATTTGTCATTGGGACAAAAAGTGAGGTGAAATCTTCTGAAGAGGTGCACAGACAGCAAAACAAATGTTACAGGGGTAATAACCCTTCCCTATGTTTTCCAAAAAGCTTAAAAATAGATTCTTTGGCTGGAGCTACACTTTAAAAATGTACCAGTCCAAAATTACAAACAGATTCTACCTAACAAACAAACCTACAGTCCCTGTCCTGTCTTGTTTGCACCGCCTGTATACTGCTGTTCAGAATATATAGGGCATGGGGGCCCCACGCCTTTCCTTTTTTTAATTTGGGTGCGGGGTTCCCCTTAATATCCATACAAGACCCAAAGGGCCTGGTAATGGACTGGGGGGGTACCCATGCCGTTTGTCTCACTGATTTTCATCCATATTGCCAGGACCCGACATTACATTAAACCCGCAAGCAGTTTTAAATTAGATTTTTTCCTTTAAAAATTACATTTTGTGCAGGGACTGTTCTAAACACGGGAAACACGCGTCACTTTACAGGCATACTATAGACACCCCCCAGGTACGATATTTAAAGGAATATTTCACTTTTTTTTTTACTTTAACCACTTCAGCCCCGGAAGGATTTACCCCCTTCCTGACCAGAGCACTTTTTACAATTTGGCACTGCGTCGCTTTAACTGCTAATTGCGCGGTCATGCAATGCTGTACCCAAACTAAATTTGCGTCCTTTTCTTCCCACAAATAGAGCTTTCTTTTGATGGCATTTGATCACCTCTGCCGTTTTTATTTTTTGCGGAAAAAGACCAAAAATTTGCGGAAAAAGACCAAAAATTTTGAAAAATAATGATATTTTCTACTTTTTGTTCTAAAAAAAATCCAATAAACTCAATTTTAGTCATACATTTAGGCCAAAATGTATTCGGCCACATGTCTTTGGTAAAAAAATGTCAATAAGTGTATATTTATTGGTTTGCGCAAAAGTTATAGCGCCTACAAACTAGGGTACATTTTCTGGAATTTACACAGCATTTAATTTATGACTGCCTATGTCGTTTCTTGAGGTGCTAAAATGGCAGAGCAGTACAAAACCCCCACAAATTACCCCATTTTGGAAAGTAGACACCCCAAGGAAATTGCTGAGAGGCATGTTGAGCCCATTGAATATTCATTTTTTTTGTCCCAAGTGATTGAATAATGACAAAAAAAAAAAATTACAAAAAGTTGTCACTAAATGATATATTGCTCACACAGGCCATGGGCATATGTGAAATTACATCCCAAAATACATTCTGTTGCTTCTCCTGAGTATGGGGATACCACATGTGTGGGACTTTTTGGGAGCCTAGCCGTGCACGGGACCCCGAAAACCAAGCACTGCCTTCAGGCTTTCTAAGGGCGTAAATTTTTTATTTCACTCTTTACTGCCTATCACAGTTTCGGAGGCCATGGAATGCTCAGGTGGCAAAAAACCCTCCAAATGACCCCATTTTGGAAAGTAGACACCCCAAGCTATTTGCTTTGAGGCATGTTGAGTCCATGGAATATTTTATATTTTGACACAAGTTGCGGGAAAGTGACAATTTTTTTTTTTTTTGCACAAAGTTGTCACTAAATGATATATTGTTCATACAGGCCATGGGCATATGTGGAATTGCACCCCAAAATACATTCTGCTGCTTCTCTTGAGTACGGGGATACCACATGTGTGGGACTTTTTGGGAGCCTAGCCGCGTACGGGGCCCCAAAAACCAATCACCGCCTTCAGGATTTCTAAGGGTGTAAATTTTTGATTTCACTCTTCACTGCCTATCACAGTTTTTTTGCTTTTATCTTATTTTTAAACTGTTCCTTTCATTTTTTTTGCCCAGGTGGCACAAACCCCCCCCCCCCCCAAATGACCCCATTTTGGAAAGTAGACACCCCAAGCTATTTGCTGAGAGGCATAGTGAGTACTTTGCAGCTCTCATTTGTTTTTGAAAATGAAGAAAGACAAGAAAAAAATTTTTCTTCTTTTTTCAATTTTCAAAACTTTGTGACAAAAAGTGAGGTCTGCAAAATACTCACTATACCGCTCAGCAAATAGCTTGGGGTGTCTACTTTCCAAAATGGGGTCATTTGGGGTTTTTTTTTGCCACCTGGGCAATCCATGGCCTCCGAAACTGTGATAGGCAGTGAAGAGTGAAATCAAAAATTTACGCCCTCAGAAAGCCTGAAGGCGGTGCTTGGTTTTCAGGGTCCCGTGCGTGGCTAGGCTCCCAAAAAGTCCCACACATGTGGTATCCCCATACTCAGGAGAAGCAACAGAATGTATTTTGGAGTTGTAATTTCACATATTCCCATGGCATGTTTGAGCAATATATCATTTAGTGACAACTTTGTGCAAAAAAAAAAAAAAAAATTGTCTCTTTCCCGCAACTTGTGTCACAATATAAAATATTCCATGGACTCGACATGCCTCTCAGCAAATAGCTGGGGGTGTCTACTTTCCAAAATGGGGTCATTTGGGGGGGGTTTGAACTGTCCTGGCATTTTATGCACAACATTTAGAAGCTTATGTCACACATCACCCACTCTTCTAACCACTTGAAGACAAAGCCCTTTCTGACACTTTTTGATTACATGAAAAAAAATATTTTTTTTTGCAAGAAAATTACTTTGAACCCCCACACATTATATATTTTTTTAAATCAAATGCCCTACAGATTAAAATGGTGGGTGTTTCATTTTTTTTTTCACACAGTATTTGCGTAGCGATTTTTCAAACGCATTTTTTGGGGGAAAAACACACTTTTTAAAATTTTAATGCACTAAAACACACTATATTGCCCAAATGTTTGATGAAATAAAAGAGATGATCTTAGGCCGAGTACATGGATACCAAACATGACATGCTTTAAAATTGCGCACAAACGTGCAGTGGCGACAAACTAAATACATTTTTAAAAGCCTTTAAAAGCCTTTACAGGTTACCACTTTAGATTTACAGAGGAGATCTACTGCTAAAATTACTGCGCTCGATCTGACCTTCGCGGTGATACCTCACATGCATGGTGCAATTGCTGTTTACATTTGACACCAGACCGACGCTTGCGTTCGCCATAGCGCGAGAGCAGGGGGGACAGGGGTGCTTTTTTTTTTTTTTCTTTATTATTTTTTTGCTTTTATCTTATTTTTAAACTGTTCCTTTCATTTTTTTTTAAATCATTTTTATTGTTATCTCAAGGAATGTAAATATCCCCTATGATAGCAATAGGTAGTGACAAGTACTCTTTTTAGACCCTAGATTTCTCCTCTGCCCTCAAAGCATCTGACCACACCAAGATCGGTGTGATAAAATGCTTTCCCAATTTCCCAATGGCGCTGTTTACATCCGGCGAAATCTAAGTCATGAAATGCTCGTAGCTTCCAGTTTCTTAGGCCATAGAGATGTTTGGAGCCACTCTGGTCTCTGATCATCTCTATGGTCAGCTGGCTGAATCACCGGCTGCATTTTCAGGTTCCCTGTTGAGACAGGAGAGCCAGAGAAAAACATGGAAGACGGTGGGGGGGGGGCATTCCCTCCCACTGCTTGTAAAAGCAGTCTAGAGGCTAATTAGCTGCTAGGATTGCTTTTACATGAAAGCCGACTTCTGGCTGAAAAGAATGATACCAAGATGATACCTAAACCTGCAGGCATCATTCTGGTATAACCACTCAAAGTCGTGAATGGCGTACCTGAAGACAAAAAAATGGTTAACAATAAAGCACAGTAAACGGTAAAGTATAAAAAATTGCATACCTGAAAAGCAAACGTGATAAAACATAATAACAATAAAACATTGCAGAATAGAATACAGTAAAAAAGAGCAGAACAATAGAGAGAGAATAGAGAGAGAGAGAACAATAAAACGCCAACTATTTTTTTTATTTTATATTTTTGTTTGTGTTTTTTTTTTTTTTTTTACACTTTTTTTTGTAACTAACTTTTATAACTGTAACCGGTTCCAGGTTCAGGTCTCTCAAAATGCGATGGCATCTTGGGAGACCCTGTGAAAGTGTACCTAGTCTGTGGAATGCTGTACCCTACGCTAATACTCAACTAGTGAATGGTAGCGTTCAAAACATTCACCAATGCAAAGACCAGGATTGTCAGGACAGGAGGGACAATAATAGCGGGTGTCACGCCTATATCCGCGCTTGCTGCAGACACGACATCTTTTTTGGGGGGGTTCGTTGGGTAGGGGTACTCGGGAGGACATAAAAATGCCTCTCATGCAGCCGACTGCATTTGGTTGGGGATGTGAATGGGGGAGGTACAGGCGCTGCAGAAGTGGTGGGTTCCCAATTAGGATTGGCGAATGCAGCAGGAAGGGCATTATGGGCACGACGGGCCTGTGTTTGTCTTCTTGGTGGCAGCGGGACACTACTTGTGCTTGCCACCTCACCAGCTTGAACTGCACTTATGGGACTCGCCACGTCACCAAGTGTTACTGCAGTGCTGGTTTGACTATGACCGGGGTGTACTAGGCCACTGGTGCTTGCCAGTTCACCAAAACGCTACCAAAAAAACTGTTAGCGATCGCAGGGATCAGGCCTGACTCTGCGAACGCTGCAGTTATGTGTTTAGTGTTTTGTAAGTGACAGTGATCGATCGATACTGCACTTGGGTGGGCTGGGCTGGGCAGAGGGGCAAAACGCAGGTGCTAGCAGGTATCTGGGCTGATCCCGCTAACACTGCATTTTTGGGAACCCTAAACTGCTGGGGACGCCAGTATAGATCTGATCGGATCAGATATTGATCTGTCCAGATACTATACCACTAAGGGAGGTGTACGCTGCGTGCGTGGGTGTTAGCGGTACTGGCACTAACCTGACGCTGCCTGGGGCAGGTGCTTGCCAGTTCACCAAAACGCTACCAAAAAACTGTTAGCGATCGCAGGGATCAGGCCTGACTCTGCGAACGCTGCAGTTACAGTGGCTTGCGAAAGTATTCGGCCCCCTTGAACTTTTCAACCTTTTGCCACATTTCAGGCTTCAAACATAAAGATATAAAATTTTAATTTTTTATGAAGAATCACCAACAAGTGGGACACAATTGTGAAGTGGAACGAAATCTATTGGATATTTTAAACTTTTTTAGCAATTAAAAAACTGAAAAGTGGTGCGTGCAAAATTATTCGGCCCCTTTACTTTCAGTGCAGAAAACTCACTCCAGAAGTTCAGCGAGGATCTCTGAATGATCCAATGTTGTCCTAAATGACTGATGGTGATAAATAGAATCCACCTGTGTGTAATCAAGTCTCTGTATAAATGCACCTGCTCTGTGATAGTCTCAGGGTTCTGTTGAAAGCGCAGAGAGCATCATGAAGACCAAGGAACACACCAGGCAGGTCCGTAATGCCGCGTACACACGAGCGGACATTACAGCGGACTTTGCCCGGCGGACTTTTCGACGTACTTTCCGACGGACTTTGTGAATGAACGGACTTGCCTACACACAATCCACCAAAGTCCGTCGAATTCGTACGTGATGACGTACGACCGGACTAAAACAAGGAAGTTCATAGCCAGTAGCCAATAGCTGCCCTAGCGTGGCTTTTTGTCCGTCGAACTAGCATACAGACGGCGGACTTTTCGACCGGACTCGATTTCAACGGATAAATTTAAAACAAGTTTTAAATCTAATTCCGTCAAACTTTTGAGAAAACAAAGTCCGCTGGAGCCCACACACATCGAATTGTCCGACGAAATCCAGTCCGCCGGGCAAAGTCCGCCGTAATGTCCGCTCGTGTGTACGCGGCATAATACTGTTGTGGAGAAGTTTAAAGCCGGATTTGGATACAAAAAGATTTCCCAAGCTTTAAACATCCCAAGGAGCACTGTGCAAGCGATCATTTTGAAATGGAAGGAGTATCAGACCACTGCAAATCTACCAAGACCTGGCTGTCCCTCTAAACTTTCAGCTCAGACAAGGAGAAGACTGATCAGAGATGCAGCCAAGAGGCCCATGATCACTCTGGATGAACTGCAGAGAACTACAGCTGAGGTGGGAGAGTCTGTCCATAGGACAACAATCAGTCGTACACTGCACAAATCTGCCCTTTATGGAAGAGTGGCAAGAAGAAAGACATTTCTCAAAGATATCCATAAAAAGTCTTGTCTAAAGTTTGCCACAAGCCACCTGGGAGACACACCAAACATGTGGAAGAAGGTGCTCTGGTCCGATGAAACCAAAATCAAACTTTTTGGCCACAATGCAAAACGATATGTTTGGCGTAAAAGCAACACAGCTCATCACACTCAACACACCATCCCCACTGTCAAACATGGTGGTGGCAGCATCATGGTTTGGGCCTGCTTTTCTTCAGCAGGGACAGGGAAGATGGTTAAAATTGAGGGGAAGATGGATGCAGCCAAATACAGGACCATTCTGGATGAAAACCTGTTGGAGTCTGCAAAAGACCTGAAACTGGGACAGAGATTTATCTTCCAACAAGACAATGATCCCAAACATACAGCAAAATCTACAAAGGAATGGTTCACAAATAAACGTATCCAGGTGTTAGAATGGCCAAGTCAAAGTCCAGACCTGAATCCAATCGAGAATCTGTGGAAAGAGCTGAAAACTGCTGTTCACAAACGCTCTCCATCCAACCTCACTGAGCTCGAGCTGTTTTGCAAGGAAGAATGGGCAAGAATTTCAGTCTCTCGATGTGCAAAACTGATAGAGACATACCCCAAGCGACTTGCAGCTGTAATCGCAGCAAAAGGTGGCTCTACAAAGTATTAATACAAGGGGGCCGAATAATTTTGCACGCCCCACTTTTCATTTTTTTATTAGTTAAAAAAGTTTCAAAAATCCAAAAGATTTCGTTCCACTTCACAATTGTGTCCCACTTGTTGGTGATTCTTCACAAAAAATAAAAATTTTATATCTTTATGTTTGAAGCCTGAAATGTGGCAAAAGGTTGAAAAGTTCAAGAGGGCCGAATACTTTCGCAAGCCACTGTATGTGTTTAGTGTTTTGTAAGTGACAGTGATCGATCGATACTGCACTTGGGTGGGCTGGGCTGGGCCGGGCGGAGTGGCAAAACGCAGGTGCTAGCAGGTATCTGGGCTGATCCCGCTAACACTGCGTTTTCGGGAACCCTAAACTGCTGGGGACGCTAGTATAGATCTGATCGGATCAGATATTGATCCGATCAGATACTATACCACTAAGGGAGGCGCATGCTGCGTGCGTGGGTGTTAGCGGTACTGGCGCTAATCTGACGCTGCCTGGGGCGACGCATATCACCGCCGGGCGATCAGGGGGCTAAACCTTTATTCGGTTATAAATGGCGGGTGCCCTGACACTATAAAAAATAAACGAACTAACCAGCGTCACCCGTAATGGTTATACGGTGATCAGTGGTGAAAGGGTTAACTAGGGGGCAATCAAGGGGTTAAAACATTTATTAGGTAGTATATGGGGGTCCCTGTTGCTATAAAACGCTGACGGCGAACCTAAATATTTACCTCCCTAACTAGCGTCACCAGCGACACTAATACAGTGATCAGAAAAATGATCGCTTAGCGACACTGGCGACAGGGGGTGATCAAGGGGTTAAAACTTTATTAGGGGGGGTTAGGGGGGTATCCTAGATCTACAGGGGGCTAATACTAACTGCCCTACCACAGTAACTGTCACAAACTGACACCATGAAGTAATCAGAAAAAAAAACAATAAAAAAAAAAAACACTGCTTGGTGTCAGTGTGACAGGGAGGGGTGATTGGGGGGGGGGGGGGGGTCGGAGGGCGATCGGGGGGGGATCAGGGGTGTTATGTGTGCCTGGCATGTTCTACTGTGTGTGTGTGTTCACTCACTGTGAAGTCTTCTCTCCTCGGTGCCGGAACGGAAACTGCCGAGCCGAGGAGAGATGACATCACATCCTCTGCCTCTGTGTACTATACACAGGCAGGGGATGTTTCTCATTGGCTGGGAGCGATCGCGAGGGGGGGGCCACGATCGGATGGCCTCCCACTCGCCTCTCAACGCTCCCAGCCAAAAGCCGATCGCTTCTGGCACCAGGGGGGGTCCGATCGGACCCCCCGCCCGCGGGAAGGCAATCACGTATGGGTACGTGATTTTGCCTGCCCGTGCCATTCTGCTCACGTATATAGGCGTGAGGCAGTCGGCAAGTGGTTAAGCATCATTAAAATCACTGCTCCCGAAAAAACGGCCCTTTTTAAAAGTTTTTTTTGCATTGATACATGTCCCCTGGGGTAGGACCCGGGTCCCCAAACACTTTTTAGGACAATACCATGCAAATTAGCCTTTAAAATGAGCACTTTTGATTTTGAACGTTCGGGTCCCATAGACTTCAATGGGGTTCTAACGTTTGCGCAAATTTTCGGTCCGTTCGCAGGTTCTGGTGCGAACCGAACCGAGGGGGGGGGTGTTCGGCTCATCCCTAGCTCTAACGAGCAGGCCCCTCTCATCCCTCCTGTATTGATTTGTATTGTAAGTGTACTGTCTGCCCTCATGTTGTAAAGCGCTGCGTAAACTGTTGGCGCTATATAAATCCTGTATTACAATAATAATAATAATAATCAAATTTGCCGAATTAGAACTCAAATCGTTTTCGAATACGAAAAGTTTTCGAATTGTTTGAAACGTTTTTCGACCGATCCGAATTCTCATCGTTCTGAGAAGTTGGAAAAAAAAAAAAATAATAAACAAATTTTAATCTATTCGTTACTATTTCATTCGGAGATTAGGATACATCGGCTCCATCTAGTGGCCATAATATGGTATTTTATAGAAATACCTTAAAATGGAAAATGCCACATTATGGCCCCTAGATGGAGCTGATGATCATAGGAAATACACATATTAGACACATTATGGGGATTATTTGTGACATTTGCTGTGTGGCAAGTGAAATTCTTAGATGTTTATAAAGTGAATATACACGGCTTACCTTCAGCTCTTTACAATCTCTTTTCTCCAGGTGTTTCACGCACTTACTTATTCTATCTCTGGTTTTGTTTACACTATTATCTGACAATTTAACAGAGATGGCTTTTACTCCATTTGTAAATATATCTAGAAATGATCCTGTGCAATTTATATCATTCTGCTGAAGGAAAAAAGATAGGAAAGTCTGTAATTTTCTTGCATCAGATGCTAAATACAAATGTGCAGCGCTAATATCTGTGGAATACACTGAGCTGTACCTTGTATCTCATCACCACTACGGGGGGTATTAATACAAACAATCGCAGGGCTATTCATCCTATGAAACTGCACAGACAACGTTCATTCGTTCTGTGCGAATGGGAGCAAAATGAAATGTTATTAGACTAGGTTCCAATGTTAGTGAATCAAGAAAATTCTGCATTGTGGCCACTGGGTGGCGATGACAAACACAGTAAATAGTTATTTTCTATGGTCATCAGCTCCATCTGGTGGTCATAATGTGTTATTTTCCTGATGCCCGCTAATCTGTCTTAAAGAACATTCAACCTGGAGAGAAAAATAGCTTAATAACATTTCGCTTTGCGTCTAACTCATCTAAGCGTTTAGTGTATGTGATAAAAAATTCAGGGGAAAATGGTTTGATTTTTTTTTTTTTATTTGAGGAAGGAAAACCAAGTAGACCTAACAGAAGGGGACCCGCTGCATCTGGAGCCAAAAATATTTGGTTCCTGATCCAGTCTCCTCCACCAATGCACGCAAGAAGGAAAATACAAATACCAGTTTATGCCGGCTCTAATCATTTCAAAAAGCAGCGTTTTGTGCGACACACTTCTGCTTATAATACATTTTGGATGCGAAAATGTGGATCAAGGAAATAAAATTAAATTTAGATAATATTATTATATAATATTAATAAATATAATAACAAAATAATAATATTGTTTTATATTATGAATAAATTGTGTTCTTTTTTTTTTAGATAATATTATTAAATATAATAATAAAATAATAATATTGTTTTATATTATGAATAAATTGTTTTCTTTTTTTTAAGATAATATTATTATAGAATAATAATAAATTTAATAATAAAATAATAATATTGTTTTATATTATGACTACATTGTTTTCTTTTTTTAAGATAATAGTATTATATAATATTAATAAATATAATAATGAAATAATAATAATGTTTTATATTATTAATAAATTGTTTTCTTTTTTTAGATAATATTATTATATAATAATTATAATTATAATTATATTGTTTTATATTATGAATAAATTGTTTTCTTCTTTATATATAATATTATTATATAATATTAATAAATATAATAATAAAATAATAATATTGTTTTATATTCTGAATAAATAGTTTTCTTTTTTAGATAATAGTATTATATAATATTAATACATATAATAATAAAATAATAATATTGTTTTATATTATGGATACATTGTTTTCTTTTTTTTTGGATAATATTATTATATAATATTAATAAATATAATGATAAAATAATAATATTGTTTTATATTATGAATAAATCGTTTTCTTTTTTTTTTACATAATAGTATTATATAATAGTAATTAATATAATAATAAAATAATAATATTGTTTTATATTATGAATACATTGTTTTCTTTTTTAAGATAATAGTATTATATAATATTAATAAATCTAATAATAAAATAATAATATTGTTTTATATTATGAATACATTGTTTTCTTTTTTGTTAGATAATAGTATTATATATTGTTAATAAATGTAATAATTAAATAATAATATTGTTTTATAATATGACTACATTGTTTTCTTTTTTTTAAGATAATAGTATTATATAATATTAATAAATATAATAATTAAATAATAATAATGTTTTATATTATTAATAAATTGTTTTCTTTTTTTAGATAATATTATTATATAATATTAATAATTATAATGATAAAATAAAAATATTGTTTTATATTATGAAAAAATTGTTGTTGTTTTTTTTAGATAATAGTATTATATAATATTAATAAATATAATAATAAAATAATAATAGTGTTTTATATTATGAATACATTGTTTTCTTTTTTTGTTAGATAATATTATTATATAATATTAATAAATCTAATAATAAAATAATAATAATGTTTTATATTATTAATAAATTGTTTTCTTTTTTTAGATAATATTATTATTATATAATATTAATAATTATAATGATAAAGTAATAATATTGTTTTATATTATGAATAAATTATTTTCTTTTTTTTAGATAATAGTATTATATAATATTAATAAATCTAATAATAAAATAATAATATTGTTTTATATTATGAATACATTGTTTTCTTTTTTTGTTAGATAATATTATTATATAATATTAATAAATCTAATAATAAAATAATAATATTGGTTTATATTATGAAAAATGGTTTGTTTGTTTTAGATAATAGTATTATATAATATTAATAAATATAATAATAAAATAATAATATTGTTTTATATTATGAATAAATTGTTTTCTTTTTTTAAGATAATATTATTATAGAATAATAATAAATTTAATAATAAAATAATAATATTGTTTTATATTATGAATAAATTGTTTTCTTTTTTGTTAGATACTATTATTATATAATATTAATAAATATAATAATAAAATAATAATATTGTTTTATAATATGACTACATTGTTTTCTTTTTTTTAAGATAATAGTATTATATAATATTAATAAATATAATAATTAAATAATAATAATGTTTTATATTATTAATAAATTGTTTTCTTTTTTTAGATAATATTATTATATAATATTAATAATTATAATGATAAAATAATAATATTGTTTTATATTATGAAAAAATTGTTGTTGTTTTTTTTAGATAATAGTATTATATAATATTAATAAATATAATAATAAAATAATAATAGTGTTTTATATTATGAATACATTGTTTTCTTTTTTTGTTAGATAATATTATTATATAATATTAAGAAATCTAATAATAAAATAATAATAATGTTTTATATTATTAATTGTTTTCTTTTTTTAGATAATATTATTATTATATAATATTAATAATTATAATGATAACATAATAATATTGTTTTATATTATGAATAAATTATTTTCTTTTTGTTAGATAATAGTATTATATAATATTAATAAATCTAATAATAAAATAATAATATTGTTTTATATTATGAATACATTGTTTTCTTTTTTGTTAGATAATAGTATTATATATTATTAATAAATCTAATAATTAAATAATAATATTGTTTTATAATATGACTACATTGTTTTCTTTTTTAAGATAATAGTATTATATAATATTAATAAATATAATAATGAAATAATAATAATGTTTTATATTATTAATACATTGTTTTCTTTTTTTAGATAATATTATTATATAATATTAATAATTATAATGATAAAATAATAATATTGTTTTATATTATGAAAAAATTGTTGTTGTTTTTTTTAGATAATAGTATTATATAATATTAATAAATATAATAATAAAATAATAATATTGTTTTATATTATGAATACATTGTTTTCTTTTTTTGTTAGATAATATTATTATATAATATTAATAAATCTAATAATAAAATAATAATAATGTTTTATATTATTAATAAATTGTTTTCTTTTTTTAGATAATATTATTTTTATATAATATTAATAATTATAATGATAAAGTAATAATATTGTTTTATATTATGAATAAATTATTTTCTTTGTTTTAGATAATAGTATTATATAATATTAATAAATCTAATAATAAAATAATAATATTGTTTTATATTATGAATACATTGTTTTCTTTTTTGTTAGATAATAGTATTATATATTATTAATAAATCTAATAATTAAATAATAATATTGTTTTATAATATGAGTACATTGTTTTCGTTTTTTAAGATAATAGTATTATATAATATTAATAAATCTAATAATAAAATAATAATATTGGTTTATATTATGAAAAAATGGTTTGTTTGTTTTAGATAATAGTATTATATAATATTAATAAATCTAATAATAAAATAATAATATTGTTTTATATTATGAATAAATAGTTTTCTTTTTTTTTACATAATAGTATTATATAATATTAATAAATATAATAATACAATAATAATATTGTTTTATATTATGAATACATTGTTTTCTTTTTTTGTTAGATAATATTATTATATAATATTAATAAATATAATAATAAAATAATAATATTGTTTTATATTATGAATAAATGGTTTTCTTTTTTTTAGATAATAGTATTATATAATATTAATAAATCTAATAATAAAATAATAATATTGTTTTATATTATGAATACATTGTTTTCTTTTTTGTTAGATAATAGTATTATATATTATTAATAAATCTAATAATTAAATAATAATATTGTTTTATAATATGACTACATTGTTTTCTTTTTTTAAGATAATAGTATTATATAATATTAATAAATATAATAATGAAATAATAATAATAATGTTTTATATTATTAATAAATTGTTTTCTTTTTTTAGATAATATTATTTTTATATAATATTAATAATTATAATGATAAAATAATAATATTGTTTTATATTATGAAAAAATTGTTGTTGTTTTTTTTAGATAATAGTATTATATAATATTAATAAATATAATAATAAAATAATAATATTGTTTTATATTATGAATACATTGTTTTCTTTTTTTGTTAGATAATATTATTATATAATATTAATAAATCTAATAATAAAATAATAATATTGTTTTATATTATGAATAAATAGTTTTCTTTTTTTTTTACATAATAGTATTATATAATATTAATAAATATAATAATACAATAAGAATATTGTTTTATATTATGAATACATTGTTTTCTTTTTTTGTTAGATAATATTATTATATAATATTAATAAATATAATAATAAAATAATAATATTGTTTTATATTATGAATAAATGGTTTTCTTTTTCTTAATTTGTTTTTTTGTTTCCTACTTAACCCCTTCAATACCGGGCACATACCCCCTGCCCAGGCCAGTTTTCAGCTCTCAGCGCTGTCACACTTTAAATGACAATTGTGCGGTCATGCAACACTTTACACATATGAGATTTTTTATAATTTTGTTCACACAACTAGAGCTTTCTTTTGGTGGTATTTATTCACCGCTGGGTTTTTTATTTTTTGCTAAATAAATGAAAAAATAAATGAAAATCTTGAAAAAAAAAAAGTTTTTCATCCTTTCTGTTATAAAATTTTGCAAACAAATAATTATTCTTCATAAATTTAGCCCAAAACGTTTTCTGATCCTTTTCTTTAGTGAAAATAACCCAAATCAGTGTATATTATTTAGTCTGTCGGAAAGTTTAATGCCTCGTACACACGGTCGGATTTTCCGACGGAAAATGTGTGATAGGACCTTGTCGGAAATTCCGACCGTGTGTGGGCTCCATCACACATTTTCCATCGGATTTTCCGACACACAAAGTTTGAGAGCAGGATATAAAATTTTCCAACAACAAAATCCGTTTGCCTAAATTCCGACCGTATGTGGACAATTACAACGCACAAAGTGCCACGCATGCTCAGAATAAATTAAGAGACGAAAGCTATTGGCTACTGCCCCGTTAATAGTCCCGACGTACGTGTTTTACGTCACCGCGTTCAGAACGATCGGATTTTCCAACAACTTTGTGTGACCGTGTGTATGCAAGACAAGTTTGAGCCAACATCCGTCTGAAAAAATCCTAGGATTTTGTTGTCGGAATGTCCGAACAAAGTCCGACCGTGTGTACGGGGCAATAGAGTCCACAAACTATGGTATATATACAGTATCTCACAAAAGTAAGTACACCCCTCACATTTGTGTAAATCTTTTCTTCTATCTTTTCATGTGACAACACTGAAGAAATGACACTTTGCTACAATGTAAAGTAGTGAGTGTACAGCTTGTATAACAGTGTAAATTTGCCGTCCCCTCAAAATAACTCAACACACAGCCATTAATGTCTAAACCGCTGGCAACAAAAGTCAGTACACCCCTAAGTGAAAGTGTCCAAATTGGGGCCAAAGTGCCAATATTTTGTGTGGCCACCATTATTTTCCAGCACTGCCTTAACCCTCTTGGACATGGAGGTCACCAGAACTTCACAGGTTGTCACTGGAGTCCTCTTCCCCTCCTCCATGATGACATCACAGAGCTGGTGGATGTTAGAGACCTTGCGCTCCTCCACCTTCTATTTGAGGATGTCCCACAGATGATCAATAGGGTTTAGGTCTGGAGACATGCTTGGCCAGTCCATCACCTTTACCCTCAGCTTCTTTAGCAAGGCAGTGGTGGTCTTGGAGGTGTGTTTGGGGTGGTTATCATGTTGGAATACTGCCCTGCGGTCCAGTCTCTGAAGGGAGGGGATCATATTCTGCTTCAGTATGTCACAGTACATGTTGGCATTCATGGTTCCCTCTATAACTTTTGCGCAAAGCAAATCAACATACGCTTATTGGGATTTTTTTTTTTTACAAAAAATATGTAGCAGAATACATATCAGCCTAAATTGATGAAGAAATTAGCTTTTTTCCATTTTTTGATTGAATGTTTTATAGCAGAAAGTAAAATATATATATATATATATATATATATATATATATATATATATATATATATATATATATATATATATATATATATATATATTTTTTTTTTTTTTTTTTTTTTCAAAATTGTCTATCTTTGTTTATAGCACAAAAAATAAAAACTGCAGAGGCGATCAAATACCACCAAAAGAAATCTCTATTTGTGAGAAAAAAAAAAAGGACATCAGTTTATTTGGGTACAGCGTCGCACGACTGCACAATTGTCAGTTAAAGTAACGCAGTGCCATATCACAAAAAATGGCCTGGTCATGAAGGAGGGGGGTAAATCTTCCGGGGCTGAAGTGGTTAAGTAACATCTTACAGATCTTCCCCAAGCGTTTTTTTGTTGGACCCTCCACTCCACCCTATTAGATTGTAAGCTCTTCTGAGCAGGGCCTTTTTAATCCTCTTGTATTGTATTGTAACTGCATTGCCTCCCTTTTATATTGTAAAGCGCTGCGTAAATATAAATCCTGTATAGTAATAATAACGTTTCAAGTAACATTTTACAAATCTTACCAAAGCTCTTGTTGATGGACACTTCACTGTGAAGTGATCCAACTTGTTCGCCTAGAATAAAAAAACGACAAAAAAAATCGCATCATATAACTTTATAATGAATGAAGTCTTCCGGTTCTTATTCACCATCTTCTCATTACTATTAGAAATGATCTCTGGGATCTTGAAGGCTTCTCTTACCAAACGTGCCAGATCCTCTTTCAGAAGTTTCAGTAAAGCGGTGGTGCCATTGATGATTTCATTGGGGTTGTAAACTCTCGTTGAAGAAACGCAAGGAAAAGCCGTAAAGATAAAACATATTCCGAGGCAAACGGCTGCGAGCTTTGCACGCTGCTCCATTTCGATTTTGCAAAAAATGAAAAGGAAGAGAGCTTTGCGATACTTCGCACTGTATATATATATATATATAGGGCAAGAAAAGGAAATGTTTTTTTCCCACTTGTGATTGAAAAGATAAGAGTTACTAAGAAAAATATGTCCTAATCTGATTCTGGCAGCTGATAACCCGCGGTTGGCAAGATTAAATCATGAGCTGAAAATGTTCCTCTGGAGGATATGTTGATGTATACAAGAGAGAAACATTGAATATCATGCGAATAAAACTATTAACAAAGTATCATTTTGCAGAACTGATATTCTTTATCTGTGGGAAGATGGAGAATCGTGTTTACTGTCATTACATGCAACATTGTAACCAGTCCTGGATGATGCTTCCATTCTGCTTGAGGGCTTGTTCACTACTCTTGCTCAAAACACTGACGCTTATTTACCACTTCACCCCCGGAAGGTTTTACCCCCCTTCATCACCAGGGCATTTTTTGCATTACAGCACTGCGTTACTTTTAGGGCTAGTTTACACTTGCTTCAAAACAAGGCTTCGGACAGGCTTTGCTAAAGCTCTCTGAACACCAGTCAAAGCTCCTGTTACTAAATAAAATGGGTAGCTTACAGTCCAGTTTACCCCTTGCTTTTGCTTTGCTTCGGCTTTGATTCAAAAATTATACCCCATGTCGCTTTAGTTGTGCTTCAAAGTGTCTTCAAAGCCTCCATAGAAGGCTATGGCAAAACTCGCTTGAAGCATCACTGAAGCCCCACCAAAACCTCACTAAAGCCTCAATGAAGCCTCACCAAAGACTCATAAAAGCCCCACCAAAGGCTCATCGAAGCCCCACTAAAGGCTCATCAAAGCTCCACGAAAAGCTCATTGAAGCTCCACCAAAGCCCCACCAAAGGCTCATCGAAGCCACACCAAAGCCACACCAAAGCCAAACTAAAGGCTCATCAAAACCCCACCAAAGGCTCATCAAAGCCCCACCAAAGGCTCATCAAAGCCCCACCAAAGGCTCATCGAAGCCCCACCAAAGGAAAGAATAGAATTGTTGTAAGCGAACTCAGCCAATGGAAGAACAGAAATCCAATCATCTTGGGCAGACGAAGAAAAACAGCGTAAATATTGTTCAAGAGTCTGGTTTGTGCTCTCTGTTTGCCCATTAGTCTGGGGATGATAAGCAGATGAAAATGAGAGTTCAATCTTCAATGTTTTGCACAGAGACCTCCAGAATCGGGAGGTAAACTGTACCCCCCGATCTGAAACGATATTAACTGGTACCCCATGGAGCCTGATGAATTCTTTAATGAATGCCTGTGCTGTTTCTGTAGCTGAGGGGGTGCCCTTCATTGGGACAAAGTGGGCCATCTTCGACAACCGGTCTACTATGACAAAAATTGAGGTGAAGCCCCCAGCCGGAGGTAATTCTACAATAAAATCTATAGAAAGCATCTTCCAAGGCCTATCTGGGACAGGCAATGGCTTTAGCAAACCCCATGCCTTGGTCCTGTGCCCCTTGTTCCTGATACAGGTGGTACAGGATTCAACAAATCTCCTACAATCCTCCCGTAACTGAGGCCACCAAAAGGTACGCTGTACCAGATCAGTAGTCCTAGCCACTCCAAAATGCCCAGCCAATGCATGGTCATGACAGAGTTCTAGTACTGAAACTCGTAGTTCTTCAGGTATAAAGATCCTATTCTCGTGCCACAATAACCCATCCTTAACTTGGAGTTCTGACCTAATGAAAGATCCCAACTCTGCGGAAGCCTGCTTAATCTGGGAAAGCAGGTCTCCCTGAAGCAAAAGAAAATTCCCCGGGGACAGAATGGTGTCCGGAGGGGAAACCTCTTGGGACTTGTGAAACATCCTGGATAGGGCATCAGGCTTGGTATTCTTGGAACCAGGGCATGAAAGGAGAACCTGGAGAAAAAGAGAGCCCACCTGGCTTGGCGTGGCTTCAACCTTTTTGCAGATCTCAAATACTCCAGGTTCTTATGATCTGTAAAAATTAAGACTGGATGAGCGGCACCCTCTAGCAGATAGCGCCACTCCTCCAACGCTGATTTGATAGCCAATAACTCTCTGTCACCTACATCATAATTTCTCCCTGCCATGGACAATTTATGAGAGAAGAAGGCCACAGGATATAACAGGGCCTTAGTTCCCTGTCTTTGGGACAACACTGCCCCTACTGCAATTTCGGATGCGTCCACCTCTAGTACAAATGGCAGAGAGGAATCTGGATGCTTTAGTACGGAAGCAGAAGAAAAAAAGGCCCTTGAGAGTCTCAAAAGCCTTTTGAGCCTCAGCAGACCAGTGGAAACGTGTACCCTGTTTAGTTAGCTGTGTGATGGGTGTGATGATGGCTGAAAACCCCTTAATAAATTTACGTTAAAAATTAGCGAATCCAACGAATCGCTGGATCCCCTTATTATCTGTCGGGACTGGCCAGTCTAGCACTGCAGCGACCTTTTGAGGGTCCATCTTAATGCCTTTACTGGAAATGATTAACCCCAAAAATGGAATACTTTCCTGTTCAAATTCACATTTCTCAGCTTTTGCATATAGACCGTGTTGTCGAAGCCAGGCCAACACACTTCTGACGTGCCTGCGATGGGATTCAAGGGAACAAGAAAAAATTAGTATGTCATCTAAATAGACGATAACAAACAGATCTAGAAAGTCTCGTAAAACATCATTGATAAAGTACTGGAATGTAGCAGGGGCATTGCACAGACCGAACGGCATCACAAGGTATTCATAATGTCCATAACGGGTACGAAAGGCGGTCTTCCATTCGTCTCCGTCCCTAATACGAACTAAATTATAGGCTCCGTGGAGGTCAAGCTTAGTGAATATGGTAGATGTCCCAAGTCTTTGGAACAATTCTGGTACCAGGGGAAGAGGGTAACGGTTTTTTACAGTGATTTTGTTCAGCTCGCGGTAATCTACACATGGTCTAAGGGTCTTGTCTTTCTTCTGTACGAAGAAGATACCTGCACCTGCTGGAGACGTGGATGGACGAATGAAGCCTTTCTTTAGATTCTCATCGATATATTCTTTTAAAGCCCCTTGTTCCACTTCCGTCAAAGGAAATATTCTTCCAAAAGGTATCTCAGCACCGGGGAGTAATTCAATAGGACAGTCATAGGCCCGGTGAGGGGGTAAGACCTCTGCCCCCTGCTTGCTGAATACATCTAAGAAATCATGATATGCAGAAGGGATGGAGAGGTGTAGACTAGGATCTGTGTTCAAACAGAGCAAGGTAGGGTTTTCCTGAGTGTTCTGAAGTCTACAAGACTGTTGGCAATATGGGGAAGAAAAGGTAACTTCACCTGTGATCCAATTAATGTCAGGATTGTGGGCCTGTAACCATGGCATGCCGAGGATTATGGGGAACAGAGGTGAAGCTATGATATCTAGGCGTAACAGTTCTTGATGAGAATTGGAGATGGAGACGGGTATTGGAACAGTTTCTTGGGTAACAGGCCCAGACTTAATGGCGGTTTCATCAGCTAGATGGATGGAAAGTCCATGGGCTTTAGGCAACAGAGGTATCCGGTGTTGGGTAGCAAAAAGAGAGTCCATGAAACAACTGCAAGCTCCAGAATCAATAATGGCGGTTATTTGCAGAGTCTCTCCTGGAAGCTGTAACAGGATAGAGAGAGTAAGGTGAGTAGTGTTCTTAACCAGAGGTGCAACATAGTCAGTGGACAGGGATAGGCACTTACGGAGTTTAAGGGGACAGTTCCTGACATAGTGCCCAGGTTCCCCACAATACAGGCACAGATTATTCGATTGATGATGCTGTCGTTCCTCCTGGGTAAGAGAAGGCCACAGGACCTCTAATTGCATTGGCTCAGGTGGGTTAAACGTGGAACTTGGTGGTGCTGATGACGTATGATGAGGAACTTTAGGGGTAACCCAAGTTGGGCAAGAAGTTCCCATAGCTCTCTCAGTCCTACGTTCTCTTAGACGTCGATCGATCTGGATGGTTAGATCGATCAATGCATTTAAAGTCTGTGGGGTACCCACCCTGGCCAATTCATCCTTCAGAGAGTCAGAAAGCCCTATTCGAAACTGATAGCGGAGAGCCGCATCATTCCACTTTGTGTCCGCACTCCATTTTCTGAATTCCACCACATAGTCCTCTGCAGCCCTGCGACCCTGTTGAAGGGTGTGCAAAGCCGCTTCTGCAGTCACGGAAAGCTGGGGGTCATCGTACAGCTGACCTAGTGCGTCAAGGAAAGTGGAGAGATTAGTCAGGGATACGTCCTTTTGCTCCAAGAGACGGTGGGCCCAGGTTTGGGGGTCACCAGAAAGCAGAGAGATTATGTAGCCCACCTTAGTAGCCTCCAGGGAAAAGATACGTGGCTGAAGAGCAAAGAACAGTTCACAGGAGTTGCGGAAAGCCCTGAATTTAAGCCGGAGAAACGTTCAGGCGTCGGGACCTTGGGTTCTGGAGGGAGCATCACCACTGCTGAGGAAGGCCCGACTGAAGGAGAAGGAGCGGAAGGAACTCCCTAAGCCCCAATGGGATTAGACAAGGATAACACTCGTTCCTCCAGCCTGGTGTATCCTTGCTGTAGATTCTTGACTGCTTCAGTCAATCCTGCCAGGTGTGCACAAAGTTCCTCCATGGGAGACGTTCCCTGCTCAGGCTCAG
Organism: Lithobates septentrionalis; assembly: GCA_037952835.1. NCBI lineage: Eukaryota > Metazoa > Chordata > Amphibia > Anura > Ranidae > Lithobates > Lithobates septentrionalis. The sequence continues at coordinate 568,857 of JBBDGP010003756.1, forward strand.
ACATGGCTGTCTGCTACTGTCATGTACCTGGTAGGTTTTGAGCCCGAAGTGCAGAGAAAGACCTCTCTTACAGCTCCCACTCCTGTTCCTCTGGAATGGAGACAGAAGGCCCAGAAGTGAGGAGTGGTATGGGTGCCTGGCAGGATCGACAGTCACCGGAAGTTCAGGAGTGGTGGCACCCTCTGGATCCAGAAGCTGAAGAGGAGGCTGGAATGCAGAGAGGACCCGGGGCCACAGCAGGTAAGAAAGCAGGTAGGTAAGCAGGTAAGTAGGCAGGACTGGAACCAGGAACAAGCAGCAGGTAGTAGCCTGGAACGCTGGACTGGAACCAGGAACAAGCAGCAGGTAGTAGCCTGGAACGCTGGACTGGAACCAGGAACAAGCAGCAGGTAGTAGCCTGGAACGCTGGACTGGAACCAGGAACAAGCAGCAGGTAGTAGCCTGGAACGCTGGACTGGAACCAGGAACAAGCAGCAGGTAGTAGACTGGAACGCTGGAATGGAACCAGGAACAAGGCAGCAGGTAGTAGGCTGGAACGCTGGACTGGAACCAGGAACAAGGCAGCAGGTAGTAGACTGGAACACTGGACTGGAACCAGAAACAAGGCAGCAGGTAGTAGACTGGAACACTGGACTGGAACCAGGAACAAGGCAGCAGGTAGTAGCCTGGAATGCTGGATACAGGTATCAGACTGAGGGATGGTCAGACAAGCCGGAGGTCGGTATCGGTCGATCAGCAAAGGTACCAGGGACAACACAGAGGGATAGTCAGGCAAGCCAAGAGGGTCTGGTGCAGGCGGATAGCAGGATGGTCCAACAGGAAGCCGGGTCAGATAGCAGAGTACACAGGTCAGATCAGGTTAAGGCACACGGAATGCTGTAGAGCAGACAGTGGGGATAGAGTGTGACAGACCAGTTTAAATAGCCCTAGCGCTAGCGGGAGTGCGTGAGTGCGTGCCCGTGCGTGACAGCACCCATGAACGCGCGCGCATGCGCAGTGGAACCTGCAGCCGTGTCCCCATGCATCTGGATCGCTGATTACTGGCAGGATCTTCATGACAGGGGTGCTGGCTGGAGAAATACTTTTTTTTCTTTCTTTCACTCTCTGCTCAGATTGCCCGGGCTCCCCTGCTGTCCGGGCTCGGTACAACAGGGCCAGTTGTACTGGCTTATCAGTGGCCCTGGTCCTTCAGACTTTAGGAGGGCCGGAGTAGGGCCAGTGGGAGTAGAATACATCCTGATGTCCAGCTGGAGTAAACAATGCCCTACATTTGGTGTCAGTGGGAGGAATAGTATCCCATTTTTATTATTATACAGGATTTATATAGCGCCAACAGTTTACCCAGCACTTTACAATATAAAAGGGAGACAATACAGATATAATACAATAAAATACAAGAGGATTAAGAGGGCCCTGCTCAAAAGAGCTTACAATCTAATAGAGTGGGGCAGGTGGTACAAAAGGTTGTAACTGTGGGGGCCCCATCATTGGTGCCAATAAAAGGAATTATGCCCCATCATTGGTGTCAGTGGGAGGAATTGCGCCCTTTCATTTGTGTCAGTGGGTATCAGTGGACGGAATTGTGTCCCATCGTTGGTGACAATGGGAGAAATTGAGCCCTCTCTTTGGTGTCAGTGTAAGGAATTATGCCCCATTGTCGGTGTCAGTGGGATAGTGCCCCAAGGGCTGGATAAAGGCTAACAAAGGGCCACATCTGGCCCCAGGGCCACAGTTTGGAGACCGCTGGGTTAAAGAATGTGAGGATGAGTTAATAATGTTTCTGAAAAAGAAACAAAGTTACCCAAAATATAATTTTTCCTGATTAAGGAATATGCATTGATAATTCCGAAACATGTTGAGCTATATGCAAGAAATCCCTATTGGCTGAGCACAGCATGACTCTGGCAGTGTCTGGGCACACTTGGTCTCATTGGGTTTGATTACAGATATAACATATACATTTTGTTCTGAATTTGTAAACACTGTGTATTTTATATTACTGTGCCTACGGCTTGTTTACAATGTTATTGTGTTTTGTATTTAATAAAAGTGGCAATATGTTGCCTTTTATCTAAACGATTACCTCTCTCAGATTTTCTGCCTTTAAATTCCAAGGGGGCTGCCCCACTTGCACTCTTGTGCACGTCTTGTCTGTGACTAAATAAAATGGTTAGCTTTACAGTCCTGTTTACAACTTGCTTTCGCTTGCAGCCTGGTATGGATTTTAGGAGGGACCCCCACGCCATTTAAAATTTTGGCGCAGGGTTCCCCTTAATATCCATACCAGACCTAAGACCCATGTGGCCTGGTACAGTTCAGGAGGGGGGCGCTCTCTCGCCCCCCCCTTTCCCTGCGGCCTGCCAGGTTGTGTGCTCGGATAAGGGTCTGGTATGGCTTTTGGGGGGGACCCCCACGCCATTTTTTTTTATCTTGGCGCAGGGTTTCCCTTAATATCCATACCATACCCAAAGGACCTGGTAATGGACTGGGGGGGGGGGGGGCATGCCGTTTTTTTCAATGATTTTTACGTATATTGCGGGGATCCGGCAATACATTTCAGCCGCAAGCATTTTTAAATTTTTTTCCTTTAGAAATGTCATTTTGCTGCTCTGATTCCTAAAACTATGTACGGCCGCTATGTAAGCAGCCTTACATAGTGTGGGGCATGGACTCAGCCCCCTGAGCCATGATTGGCCAAAAGCACCCAGCCTTTGGCCAATCATGGCTCTCACAGAAGAGCGTGCTGTGATTGGCCAAAGAATGCAGGTCAGGTGCAGGCTTTGGCCAATCAGCAGCCATCAATGCACTGCGATCTCGCAGTGTATTGATGGCAGGGCCGGACTGGCTTACCGGGATACCGGGACAATTCCCGGTAAGCTGCCTGCCCTGGGGCGCTTTGAGCTAAGCCGTGGCTGTGGGAAGCTGCAGTGCTCCCCCTCCCTCCTCCTGTCACACACAGCAGGCACAGAGTTCAGTGTGAAAAGTTTGACCGCGCTGTGACAAAAGTCCCGCCCTCCTCCTAGACCAGCTCGTGTGATAGACGCAGTGTTCTGTCTATCACACGAGCTGGTCTAGGAGGAAGGCAGGACTTTTGTCACAGGCAGCGCGGCCGAACATTTCACACTGCAACCTGACCGTGACACAGCGGAAGATGGATGCCTGCTGTGCGTAATCCAGCCATGCACTGACTGTAGTGAGGCTGCAATGATGAGCATGGTAAGGCTACAATTATGGGCACGGTAAGGCTGCAATGGGCATTGTAATGCTGCAATTATGGGCACAGTTATGCTGCAATGGGCATGGTAAGGCTGCAATTATGGGCACGGTGAAGCTGCAATGATGAGCATGGTAAGGCTGCAATTATGTGCATGGTGAGGCTGCAATTATGGGCACGGTGAAGCTGCAATGATGGGAATGGTAAGGCTGCAATTGTGGGCACAGAAAGGCTGCAATTGTGGGCACGGTAAGGCTGCAATTATGGGCACGGTGAGGCTGCAATGATGGGCACGGTGAGGCTGCAATGATGATGCATGGTCAGGCTGCAATGATGGGCACAGTAAGGCTGCAATGATGGACATGGTGAGGCTGCAATTATGGGCATGGTGAGGCTGCAATGATGGGCACAGTAAGGCTGCGTGGACTGGCAGAGAGGCTGCATTGATGGGCATAGTGAGGCTGCATTGACAGGCACAGAGAGGTTGCATTGATGGGCACAGTGAGGCTGCATTTGATGGGTACTGATGAGGCTGCATTGATCTCCTGTACCATGCCCGCAGCCTCTGACATCTCCTGTACCATGCTCGCAGCCTTTGCCATCTTGACATCTTCTGTACCATGCCCACAGCCTCTGACATCTCCTGTACCATGTCTGCAGCCTTTGATATCTTGACATCTCCTGTACCATGCCCACAGCCTCAGACATTTCCTGTACCATGCCCGCAGCCTCTGACATCTCCTGTACCATGCCCGCAGCCTCTAACATCTCCTGTAACATGCCCACAGCCTCTGACATCTCCTGTACCATGCCCACAGCCTCTGACATCTTGACATCTTCTGTACCATGCCCAAAGCCTCTGACATCTCCTGTACCATGCTCGCAGCCTCTGACTTCTTGACATCTCCTGTACCATGTCTGCAGCCTTTGATATCTTGACATCTCCTGTACCATGCCCACAGCCTCAGACATTTCCTGTACCATGCCCGCAGCTTCTGACATCTGCTGTAAAATGCCCGCAGCATCTGGCATCTCCTGTAGCATGCCCGCAGCCTCTGACATCTCCTGTACCATGCCTACAGCCTCTGACATCTTGACATCTTCTGTACCATGCCCACAGCCTCTGACATCTCCTGTACAATGCCCGCAGCCTCTGACATCTTGACATCTCCTGTACCATGCCCACAGCCTCTGACATCTTAATATCTCCTGTACCATGCTCACAGCCTCTGACATCTCCTTTCCTATGCCCACAGCCACTGACATCTCCTGTATCATGTCTGCAACCTCTGACCATCTCCTGTACTATGCCCGCAGCCTCTAACCATCTCTTGTATCATGTCCACAACCTCTGACCATCTCTTGTCTTATATCATGTCTGCAGTCTCTGAGGGAGTCTAGAGAGGAGTCAAGAATGGGAGCGCCGCAGGTATGGGGGTCATGGGAGAAGTCAGACTTGTGTGAACTGTGGGGAGGAGGCTATAGGAAAACCAGAGCCACCAAGATGGAGCCGACTGATTGAGCCCTGCAAGGTGCACCTGAGAGGAGGTCAGTGACAGCGCTGCCAGGCCAGTCTGAGGGGGGGTCACTGATGTAAGGGGGCAGTGAATACAATATGAGATCCAAAGGATTTGAATCTCCCTGATGAAGACACGTGACCCTGTGTCGAACACGCATAGGGGAAGGGCCAGGACGGAGCACGAAGCCTTTCACTCCACTGAGATGCGATGCACAGCTTATCCCTCCTGACAGGCAAACTTTGGAGACTGTTATCAGATTGGTGCACTCACGCACCTTGCAAATGTGAGTACTCTAATGTAGGGAGCTTTTATACTAATAAATATTTATAAACGATATCACACTATCCAGTTTTTCTTTTCCTTTATTCCTAACTGTGGAGTTGCTGCTGCAAACTGTGTATCTGGATTCCATCACTGAGCCGTGGGATGGCTCATAAGCATGTTTAGACTCAGTCTCACAGCAGAGTTGCACGCTCTGAGGTGAGCGGCTGTCCCCGGGGGGGGTCACTCGATGGTACTTGAGCATGGAATTCTGACCACTAAGCACTAAGATTAATGTACGCACGTTGGATTTTTTATGAACTGTTTTTATGGACTTTATATGCATTTCTTTCATATATTGGACTTTAATAATCATGTACCACATCTTGGATTTGATATTCACACTCATTGTGTGGCACTTGGCACTTTGTTGTATTTTGCACTTATCACTGTGATATATATATATATATATATATATATACATATATATATATTTTTTTTTTTTACACCATTATATATACAGGTAGTAGTTCAGTAATCGCTACTCTCATTCTAATGGTATACATCTAGTATATTATTTACACATTGCACTTTAAAATCACTTGTTTTTTTATATATATATATCCTTTGTGCCTTGCTGTGGCTGGATAAGCCACTTATGCGGTATTTTCAGTATACCTCATATGCATTAATAATCTCCAGATTGTATGCATAGACATCACCAGACGCTGGGTTTCATCCCTGGTGATGCTCTGCCAGGCCTCTACTGCAACTGTCTTCAGTTCCTGCTTGTTCTTGGGGCATTTTCCCTTCAGTTTTGTCTTCAGCAAGTGAAATGCATGCTCAATCGGATTCAGGTCAGGTGATTGACTTGGCCATTGCATAACATTCCACTTCTTTCCCTTAAAAAACTCTTTGGTTGCTTTCGCAGTATGCTTCGGGTCGTTGTTCATCTGCACTGTGAAGCGCCGTCCAATGAGTTCTGAAGAATTTTGCTGAATATGAGCAGATAATATTGTCCGAAACACTTCAGAATTCATCCTGCTGCTTTTGTCAGCAGTCACATCATCAATAAATACAAGAGAACCAGTTCCATTGGCAGCCATATATGCCCACGCCATGACACTACCACCATGGGACGGGAGTTTGTATGAGTGCCGGCCGGCATCGCTTTATTCTTTCGTTTTATCGCAAGTGCAATTTCGTTTAAAAAATTTTTAGTTTTATACGGTATCACACTATTGGCTGCTTTTTCTACTATATGCACTGCTGAGCCCGTGACAAGATTGCCAGGACGTATCCACGCTGTTTTCTGTCAGGATGTTCGGCTTGTGCTTATGCTAATCGGTCATCTGGTAAGCAGGAATTTTAAAAGGTTCGCTAGAAAGATAGATCTTTTGTCACGTCTTATGGTGTTAAGTCCTCAGCCGTGTGGAGTTTGCGCACATTAGTTTGCCATCTGGTAAGCAGTTTATATGTGGCTTGTTGCACCTGATGGGATTTTTCCATGCCCCTTTATCTGGGTGATAGTTATATGCTCACTTGCCCTTGATATCTGGTAAGCAGATTCTTTTGGAGGTCCACATACATTTTTTCTATTTAAAGTGCACATACTTTATTGCATGTTTGCATGTCACCCACCTAACACTCCTATGTGTATTGTAGACACTGGATGTTTATATGATTATATATGATTTGGGTTTGTTGAGTGTTGCACCTCTTTTTCTTTTTTTGAGTTTGTTATGGTATCAGTATTACGCTATGTTTTTGCCATAATTTTTTTGGGTAACCCTATGCGGACCTGAATGTGCGGCACGAGTGTGACCTATCCTGTCTCATTGGGATCGCTCTCTAAAGGCCCGGGCTGGGTTTAAGCCACTCGTTTGATTTTGGCTTACTTTCTGGTAAGCATTTCACCACATAGATGTGTTACATTTGAAATATCATCTTTCAACAGTACAACACTGAGGAATTTTCACGTCACTCACTTATGATTGATGGACTTTTTTGTATTGGACTATACACTCTCACTATTGTTTTCAACATTTTTTAGCGCGTTTTTTTCTGTTTTTATATTTTTACTACCACCACCATGCTTCACTGATGAGGTGGTATGCTTTGAATCATGAGCAGTTCCTTTCCTTCTCCATACTCTTCTCTTCCCATCACTCTGGTACAAGTTGATCTTGGTCTCATCTGTCCATAGGATGTTGTTCCAGAACTGTGAAGGTTTTTTTAGATGTTGTTTGGCAAACTCTAATCTGGCCTTCCTGTTTTTGAGGCTCACCAATGGTTTACATCTTGTGGTGAACCCTCTGTATTCACTCTGGTGAAGTCTTCTCTTGATTGTTGACTTTGACACACATACACCTACCTCCTGGAGAGTGTTCTTCATCTGGCCAACTGTTGTGAAGGGTGTTTTCTTCACCAGGGAAAGAATTCTTCGGTCATCCACTACAGTTGTTTTCCGTGGTCTTCCGGGTCTTTTGGTGTTGCTGAGCTCACCGGTGCGTTCTTTCTTTTTAAGGATGTTCCAAACAGTTGATTTGGCCACACCTAATGTTTTTGCTATCTCTCTGATGGGTTTGTTTTGTTTTTTCAGCCTAATGATGGCTTGCTTCACTGATAGTGACAGATCTTTGGATCTCATATTGAGAGTTGACAGCAACAGTTTTCAAATGCAAATAGCACACTTAAATGAACTCTGGACCTTTTATCTGCTCCTTGTAAATGGGATAATGAGGGAATAACACACACCCGGCCATGGAACAGCTGAGCAGCCAATTGTCCCATTACTTTTAAAAAGTGTGAGGCACATATACAAACTGTTGTAATTCTTACACCGTTCGCCTGATTTGGATGTAGATACCCTCAAATTAAAGCTGAAAGTCTGCAGTTAAAGCGCATCTTGTTCGTTTCATTTCAAATCCATTGTGGTGATGTATAGAACCAAAAAGATTAGAATTATGTCAATTTCACAATATTTATGGACCTGACTGTGTATATATATATATATATATGTATAGCCCTATGTGCTTTTATATCTGTCTTATCTATATATAATACGCTCTTCAAATGTGTTTTAAAATGCATGGTTTTCCCTCTTATGAACAAGAATATAATGACTTTATGATGTTGGGCTGGTATAATAAGGCTATGGGGCTGGTATGACATTTTTTCCAGGGCTGGTCTTTATTCCCAGTCCGGCCCTGATTGGCGGTCTCGCCGTTCATTATGGGACGTTCCGCTGGCGCTTGAAGTTCCCGTGAACGCCCTATAAGGTTCTAAATTTGGCGAACTGGCCAACACCCGATGTTCGAGTCGAACTTACGTTCGACTCGAACATCAGGCTTATCCGTAGTAACCACCAATTTAAAGAGGCATTTACACTGACCACCAATGTAAGGGGGACCTTCACACTGGCCACTAGTGTGAATGAAAGGATTGCACACCAAGCACCAATGTAATGAGAAGATTTACACTGACCACCAATGTAACATGAGACATTTAGCCTGCGTTCACATTTGTGTGTTTCGGGAACGCATGCAAAATCCCTTTCCTGGCACCACAGAAATGTGCCGCCCTTTAGCAGATACACAGCAGTGCCATTGATTGTTAATGACACCCTCACGCATCTGCCGAGATGTGAGTATTCACATCCACCAAAATTCAGGGTGCTGTGACACCATGTTATTTTGAAAAAGGGTTCCACCTTCAATTTACTTACCTTTGCAGAGCAAGCTGATGTTAGGCTTAATGACCACAGTTGTAGGCAAGACTTTCCAGCATGCCCCTTTACCTCCCCAGTGGGCAGCATTCAGCAGAAGTGATGGTGAATAGGAGCTCAGGGGGGATTGATATACATATGAATGCCACCTCTATTTATATATCAATGCTGTGGGTCCACACCTATTTACATAACAATTCAGGTTATTTACATGTAAACACAGGGTCTGCAGGTGAGTCATCTGTACACGGCAATAGGGCAGAGCTGGGCAGCATTAGTAACAGAACTTCACACTGAGATATTGGGACACAGCACAGGACTAAAACTTCAAGGGACAAGGGAATTTAAGCAGGGATAATTGGCAAGTATGAGGCAGCTGCTTTGGGCCCCACAAAAATGACAGAGCCCAGGGCAGCTGCCCCTTTTGCCTTGCCTTAAAAACGGTCCTGCCCAGGAGATCGCTAATCACTTCAAAAATGAAATGATACAATTTGCGAGGAGATCTCCACTGTACAGATATCTCTCTCACTTTGCACTCCTTGTCCACTTGCACAATCAATACTTCCCTCATTTAACCCTCCTTATATAGAGGAAGACACTAAACTTTTTTCTAATGCCCACCTAACCACCTGCCCCCTGGACCCCATTGGCTCAAAAATACTATGGTCACCCTCTGGCTCTATCCTACACTCTAACTCATATCTTCAATCATTCCCTTTCTTCTGGCATCTTCTCCAACTCTCTAAAACATGCACTAGTCATCCCCATACTTAAAAAGGCCTCACTGGACCCCACCAAACTTAACAACCTAAGACCCATCTCCTTACTCTCTTTTGTCTCCAAATCCCTTAAATGTCTACTCCACAACCGACTGAGCTGCCACCTCATTCAGAATAACCTTCTCAATCCCCTTCAGTCTGGACACTCCACAGAAACCGCTCTTCTAAAACTCACAAACGACTTACTACCCAGATAGCAAGGATAACTTGCCACACATTTGTGGCAGTATTGAATTGTAAGTCTTGTGAACTTGCTGCACATCTTCCCTGGCAAGTTGTACACTTGCAGAGCACTTGAAGCACAAGTTCTAGTTGACATTTTTCCAATTTGTAGCAAATTTGTGTGGCAAGTCTCTAGCAAGAGCAAATTTGCAATGGTAAGTCTACAACAAGAGCCCTGCAAGTCTCAGCAAAAGCCCTGCAAATCTACAGCATGAGCCCCGCAAGTCTACAACACAAGCCCCGCAAGTCTATAGCAGGAGCCCCACAAGTCTACAGCACGAGCCCCGCAAGTCTACAGCACGAGCCCCGCAAGTCTACAGCACGAGCCCCGCAAGTCTACAGCAGGAGCCCCACAAGTCTACAGGACGAGCCCCGCAAGTCTACAGCACGAGCCCCGCAAGTCTACAGCACGAGCCCCGCAAGTCTACAGCACGAGCCCCGCAAGTCTACAGCATGAGCCCCACAAGTCTACAGGACGAGCCCCGCAAGTCTACAGCATGAGCCTCGAAAGTCTACAGCACGAGCCCCGCAAGTCTACAGGACGAGCCCCGCAAGTCTACAGCATGAGCCCCGCAAGTCTACAGGACGAGCCCCGCAAGTCTACAGTACGAGCCCTGCAAGTCTACAGTACGCGCCCCGCAAGTCTACAGTCTGAGCCCCGCAAGTCTACAGGACAAGCCCCGCAAGTCTACAGCATGAGCCCCGCAAGTCTACAGGATGAGCCCCGCAAGTCTACAGCATGAGCCCCGCAAGTCTACAGGATGAGCCCCGCAAGTCTACAGCATGAGCCCCGCAAGTCTACAGGACGAGCCCCGCAAGTCTACAGCACGAGCCCCGCAAGTCTACAGCACGAGCCCCGCAAGTCTACAGCACGAGCCCCGCAAGTCTACAGGACGAGCCCCGCAAGTCTACAGCAGGAGCCTCGCAAGTCTACAGCACGAGCCCCGCAAGTCTACAGCACGAGCCCCGCAAGTCTACAGCACGAGCCCCGCAAGTCTACAGGATGAGCCCCACAAGTCTACAGCATGAGCCCCGCAAGTCTAGAGTACGAGCCCCGCAAGTCTACAGGACGAGCCCAGCAAGTCTACAGCACGAGCCCCGCAAGTCTACGGGATGAGCCCCGCAAGTCTACAGCACGAGCCCCCGCAAGTCTACAGCAACTACAGCATGAGCCCCGCAAGTCTACAGGACGAGCCCCGCAAGGCTTCAACATGAGCCCCGCAAGCCTACAGCACGAGCCCCGCAAGTCTACAGGATGAGCCCCACAAGTCTACAGCACAAGCCCCGCAAGTCTACAGCACGAGACCCGCAAGTATACAGGGTGAGCCCCGCAAGTCTACAGCACGAGCCCTGTAAGTCTACAGGATGAGCCCTGCAAGTGTACAGCACATCCCTGCAAGTCTACAGCGCGAGCCCCGCAAGTCTACAGGATGAGCCCCACAAGTCCACAGCACGAGCCCCGCAAGTCTACAGCACGAGCCCCGCAAGTCTACAGGATGAGCCCCCCAAGTCTACAGCACGAGCCCTGCAAGTCTACAGGATGAGCCCTGCAAGCCTACAGCACATCCCTGCAAGTCTACAGCGCGAGCCCCGCAAGTCTACAGGATGAGCCCCACAAGTCTACAGCACGAGCCACGCAAGTCTACAGCGTGAGCCCCGCAAGTCTACAGCACCTACAGCGCGAGCCCCGCAAGTCTACAGGATGAGCCCCGCAAGTCTACAGCATGAGCCCCACAAGTCTACAGGATGAGCCCCGCAAATCTACAGGACGAGCCCCGCAAATCTACAGCACGAGCCCCGCAAGTCTACAGCACGAGCCCCGCATGTCTACAGCACGAGCCCCGCAAGTCTACAGCACGAGCCCCACATGTCTACAGCACGAGCCCCGCAAGTCTACAGCACGAGCTCCGCAAGTCTACAGCACGAGCCCCGCAAGTCTACAGCACAAGCCCCGCAAGTCTACAGCACGAGCCCCGCAAGTCTGCAGCACGAGCCCTACAAGTCTACTGGATGAGCCCCGCAAGTCTACAGCACAAGCCCTGCAACTCTACAGCACGAGCCCTGCAAGTCTACAGCACGAGCCTCACAAGTCTACAGCACAAGCCCCGCAAGTCTACAGCACGAGCCCCGCAAGTCTACAGCACGAGCCCCGCAAGTCTACAGGATGAGCCCTGCAAGTCCACAGCACTAGCCCCGCAAGTCTACAGCACGAGCCCCGCAAGTCTACAGCACGAGCCCCGCAAGTCTACAGCACGAGCCCTGCAAGTCTATAGCCAGAGTTATGCAAGTCTCCATTTTTCTCAGGAAAAAAGAAGCAAGCAGCGCAAGTCTATAATCCCACAATCTGGTTATAGCGAACCCACTGCTATTAACATAATCCCTTACTGCACACGTGTGAAATACATTCAATCCATTGCACAAAATAATTAATCTATCATACAGAAATTATTTGTTTCTATGAAAACAATTAAAGTGCAAATGCTGTTAAAAAAGTGCAAAAGAAAAAACGGTGTGCTGACACAGTGATCAAAAAGTGCTTAGTGGAAGAAAATATTATTCATTAGTAAAGTGCAGGCATCAAAAATTCATATGTGTTCAAAATATTTGCAGTCCATTTTGCAACCCCAGGAAAAATCCACGATTATCATGACTTTCTTGGATTTTTCCTGGGGTTGCAAAATGGCCTTTAAATATTTTGAACACATATGAATTTTTGATGCATGCACTTTACTAATGAATAATATTTTCTCGCAGGAAGCTCTTTTTGTTCACTGTGTCAGCACACAGTTTTTTCTTTTGCACTTTTTTTTTTTTTTTAACAGCAATTGCACTTTTATTGTTTTCATAGAAACAAATCATTTTTGTATGATAAATGAATTATTTAATGCAATGACTTAGAGTTTATCATTATACATGATTGTTGGATTGAATGCATTTCACACGTGTGCAGTAAGGGATTAGTTTAATAGCAGTGGATTCGCTATCACCAGTTTGTGTGATTTTAGATTTGCGCTGCTTGATTCTTTTTTTCTTGCCAATTAACTGGTGATCAAAAGGCATGCGCAGGGGGTGTGTCAGGTGTGCCAAGCGCATTAGCATTATCGCTCTGCGTGCAGGCAGGGGGATGGGAAATATCTCCCTCTGACCAGTTCTGCCTTTCATGAAGTGCTACCGTACTTCTCTTTCACTGTATCGGCTCTACCATAAGAGTGTGTGTGTCTGTATATGTAATATATACATTTCACACACACATACGCATGTGTGTTTGATCTTTGGGGTGCGCACCCTAATGCAATAGGCTACACACACCTATGCTGGTGATTCACCGGCACTTAGGTGGCAGCAATCTTACTTAATCCTTCGACCTTCCCTTAATATCTTTGGCACTAGTTGTTCTTGTTATTTGTCCAAGTGTCCCTTTTTATCGGGTCTATTCACTAATAAGTGAAGAGAGGTGAATTGTCAGGAAAATGTAAGCCAAAGTGGCTGAAGTAGAGAAAAAAAAAAAGCTCTCATTGAAATATTTTTTTCTCTTATGTACACTTGCAGAGCACTTGAAGCACAAGTTCTAGTTGACACTTTTCCAATTTGTAGCAAATTTGCACGGCAGGTCTCTAGCAAGAGCTCGGTTGCAGTGGTGGGTCTACAGCAAGAGCTCTGCAAGTCTACAGCATGAAAATTCAGCCACAGTGACCCACTGTGGCGGGATGACTATTGCACAACATAACCGAACCAGAACTTGCAGAAGGTTTGCAAAGAAAGTTGATCTGGAGTCATGCAATGCGGACTTGCTGCAATTATGCAACAAACTTGTGAAGCCCGGCAAATCTTGCAATCGCTTACCAAGTAATTTTTTTAAACTTGCAACACAATTTCTTGCTATCTGGGCAGTTGACCTCCCCCTCCTCCTCAAGAAACTCTACTTCCTTGGTCTCCTTGACTGTACTCTCCGCTGGTTCGCATCTTACCTATCTCATTGCACCTTCAGAGTCACTTACAGCTCAAACTCCTCCTCTCCTCATCTTGGCGTTGGGGTCCCCCCAAGGAGGACCTCTCCTATTCTCGATCTACACCTTCTCCCTGGGTCAGCTGATAGCTTCCAATGGTTTCCAATACCATTTCTATGCTGATGATACCCAAATCTATCTTTCAACCTCCCAGCTCCCCCCCCCCCCATCAGTCTTTTCACGCATCACTAATTTAGTAACAGACATATCAGTCTGGATATCACACCACTTCCTCAAACTCAGTCTATCCAAAACTGAGCTCATAATATTTCCTCCCCCACATGCTTCTTCCCCTGACTTCTCTGTCCAGATCGATGGCACAACTATCAGTCCGTTCCCACATGCCAGGGTGCTAGGTGCTATCCTGGACTCTTAACTCTCCTTTCGACCCCACATGCAATGACTGTCCAAATCATGCTGCCTCAACCCCTGCAACATCACCAAAATATGCCCTTTCCTAACTAATTACACCACAAAGCTTCTAATTCCCTCCCTGGTTATCTCTCGCCTCGACTACTCAACTCCCTCCTCATTGACTTAACTTTACATAGACTATCCCCCTTTCAGTCCATCATGAATGGTGCTGCCAGGCTCATCCACCTTACAAATCGCTCAGCGTCTGCTACCCCTCTCTGCCAATCCCTCCACTGGCTTCTCACTCACAAAATTAAATTCAAAATACTATCAACAACTAACAAAGCCATCCACAGGGGGGCGTGTCCAACTTCCGGTATGTGAGTAGCCATTTCTCAGAGCTCTGACCGCACTGAGATCCTTTTAATATCTTGATCAGCCTCAGGCTTGAACTTTTTGCTGCCCACCTACCAGAATTGATTGGGGAACATACCGGGCACCTGACCATGGTAAAATATGGCCAGAGTTTGGATCCAATGCCCGTGGAGAGGCTGCCAAGGTTCGCACATGAGGAAACCCAAGATGGCGCCCCCACTCGGAGACGGAAGAGCATGATTCTCCAGCCCATGCTGGCCGCCTGTGGACCAAGGGGGACATGGATTGGCTGGATCCATCTGATCCCTTAGCGAATCCCCTGCCTTCTCCCTCGTCTGACCCAGGGGAGAACGGCTCTGGTGCACAGGTAAGAGAGCCGATGCTGCTGCAGATCATGGATACCATTGAGAGCTGCCACGCTTCGCTGTCTACACAGATTGAAACCATAAGGGTAGACTTTGCACTCCTAAAGGATGATGTGCATAAAGTTAGACAAAGGGTCACGGAGGCTGAACAGCGCATTAGTGGAGTGGAGGATGACCTCAACCCACTGATGGTGCAGGTGAGAGATATGGGGGCGGACCACAAGTCCCAGGAGGCTAAACTGGGGGATATTGAGGACAGGCTCTGCAGGAATAACCTCAGATTCCTGAGATTCCCAGAAGGCTCGGAGGGAAAACATCCTGAGGAGTTTCTGTTATCCTGGCTCAAGCAAATCTTTTGTGATGATAGCTTCTTTCACCTTTTTGCCATAGAAAGGGCTCATAGAGTCCACCTGAGGGCCCCCCCACTAGACAGATATCCTAGACCCATATTGGCCCAATTTCTGTACTTCAGGGATAAAGAAACCATACTGCATAAAGCCCGCAATCTGCCTTAAATGCTGTATAACAAAAACCGCAATTCCATCTTCCCGGATTTCTCAGCTTACTCCTCAACTGCACTTCTGGATCCCTTTACATTACACAGCACCCTGCACCTCTGGACCCCTTTACATTACACAGCACCCTGCACCTCTATACATTACACAGCACCCTGCACCTCTGGACCTCTTTACAATACACAGCCCCCTGCACTTCTGGACCCCTTTACATTACACAGGCCCCTGCACCTCTGGACCCCTTTACATGACACAGCACCTCTTTACATTACACAGCACCCTGCATCTCTGGACTCCTTTATATTACACAGCACCCTGCACCTCTGGACCCCTTTTCATGACACAGCACCTCTTTACATTACAGAGCAACTTGCCTCTCTGGACTCCTTTACATTACACAGCACCCTGCACCTCTAGACCCCTTTACATTATACAACCCCCACAGCTCTAGACCCCCTGCATGTTACACAGACCCCCCCCCCCCACAGTACAGACCCCCCTCAGTGCAGACCCCCCCTTCAGTGCAGACCTCTCCCCATTCAGTGCAGACCCCCCCTTCAGTGCAGACCCCCCCCCCCCATTCAGTGCATACCACCCTTCAGTGCAGACCTCCTATTCAGTGCAGACACCCCTATTCAGTGCAGACACCCCTATTCAGTGCAGACCCCCCATTCAGTGCAGACACCCCCTGCAGTACAGACCCCCTTTAGTGCAGACCCCCCATTCAGTGCAGACCCCCCCTGCAGTACAGACCCTCCCATTCATTGCAGACCTCCACCATTCAGTGCAGAACCCCTTCAGTGCGATGTCTGTGTAGTTACAGTTGTATGGCTGAACTTGCATTGGATTTGCACAAAAATACTGACACCAATGATGGGGCACTATTCCTCCCACTGACACCAATGATGGAGCACTATTCCTCCCACTGACACCAATGATGGAGCACTATTCCTCCCACTGATACCAATGATGGGGCACTATTCCTCCCACTGATACCAATGATGGGGCACTATTCCTCCCACTGATACCAATGATGGGACACTATTCCTCCCACTGACACCAATGATGGAGCACTATTCCTCCCACTGATACCAATGATGGGGCACTATTCCTCCCACTGATACCAATGATGGGGCACTATTTCTCCCACTGATACCAATGACGGGACACTATTCCTCCCACTGATACCAATGATGGGACACTATTCCTCCAACTGATACCAATGATGGGACACTATTCCTCCCACTGATACCAATAATGGGACACTATTCCTCCCACTGATACCGATGATGGGACACTATTCCTCCTACTGATAGCAATGATGGGACACTAATCCTCCCACTGACACCAATGATGGGACACTATTCCTCTCACTGACACCAATAATGGGACACTATTCCTCCCACTGATACCAATGATGGGACACTATTCCTCCCACTGATACCAATGATGGGACACTATTCCTCCCACTGATACCAATGATGAAGCACTATTCCTCCCACTGATACCAATTATGGGACACTATTCCTCCCACTGACACCAACGATGGGACACTATTCCTCCCACTGATACCAATGATGGGACACTATTCCTCCCACTGATACCAATGATGAAGCACTATTCCTCCCACTGGTACCAATTATGGGACACTATTCCTCCCACTGACACCAATGATGGGACACTATTCCTCCCACTGATACCAATGATGGGACACTATTGCTCCCACTGATACCAATGACGGGACACTATTCCTCCCACTGATACCAATGATGAAGCACTATTCCTCCCACTGGTACCAATTATGGGACACTATTCCTCCCACTGACACCAATGATGGGACACTATTCCTCCCACTGATACCAATGATGGGACACTATTCCTCCCACTGATACCCATGATGGTATAAAAAAAGGAAAACTGTAAGCGCAGAGATATGTGTACCTCTATACATGCAACCATCACAGTTCATTAGTCCATATGATGAGCTAAACAATGGCAGATCCTAAAAAGAAATGATGATGGGCAGCAGCTATCCTTAGAGAGAAGCCAGCTCTATAATAGGAAGACAAGGGAACAAAATGGAAGCGCCACCTAAGTGCAATACGTTAAGTAAGATTTAATCACACAGCAACTAATGCACTTACAGGACGGTGAATAAAATCAGGCTCATCTGTGCTGTGGACACAAGGTGCAACCCAATCACTGGTCCATCCTAATCCACGGGGAGGTGGTTGTGGGAGACAAGATGTGCAGTCTTTTCCTGTGGCCACCAGGAAGACAGCCAGGTCTGACGTGGAACGCAGGTAGAAAGCAGGTCACAGAAGAAGAATATCAGTATAGAATATCAGAAGAATATCAGAAAGCAGAAGAAGAATATCAGTTCTGCAAAATGATACTTTGTTAAAAGTTTTATTAGTATGATATTCAATGTTTCTCTCTTGGATACATCAACATATCCTCCAGAGAACCTCATGATTTAATCTTCCAACCACGGTTATCAGCTGCCAGAATCAGATTAGGAAATGGTTTTCTTAGTAACTCTTATCTTTTCAATCACAAGTGGGGAAAAAAAAACATTTCATTTTCATTTTTTTCTTTTTCATTTTTTATATATATATATATATATACAGTGCGAAGTATCGCAAGCTCTCTTCCTTTTTATTTGTTGCAAATTCGAAATGGAGCAACCTGCGAAGCTTGCAGCTGTTTTTCTCAGAATATGTTTTATCTTCACGGCTTTTCCTTGCGTTTCTTCAACGAGAGTTTACTCCCCACCCCCCTTCACGACCAGGCCATTTATTGCGACACGGCACTGCGTTACTTTAACTGACAATTGCGCGGTCGTGCGACGCTGTACCCAAATAAAATTCACGTCCTTTTTTTTTTTTTTTTTTTTAAATAGAGATTTCTTTTGGTTGTAATTGATCACCTCTGCGGTTTTTATTTTTTGTGCTATAAACAAAGATAGACGATTTTGAAAAAAAAAACCAAAAAAAAAACCAAAAAAAATGTTTTTACTTTCCGCTACAAAACATTCAATCAAAAAAAAAAAAATCGAATTCCTTCATCAGTTTAGGGCGATATGTATTCTGCTATATGTTTTTGTTAAAAAAAATAATAAATCCCAATAAGCGTATGTTGATTTGGTTTGCACAAAAGTTATATCGCCTACAAGCTATGGGATATTTTTATGGCATTTTTTTTTTATTTAACAGCCAGCGATCAGCGATTTTTAGCAGGACTGTGACATTGCGGCAGGACAAATGGGACACTAAGGGACACTTTTTTGGGGACCAGTGATACCAATACAGTGATCAGTGCTAGAAATATGCACTGTCACTGTACTAATGACATTGGCAAGGTAGGGGTTAACATCAGGGGCGATCGAGGGGCTAAGTGCGCTCCTGGGGAAAATATATATCCAAAAAGTATACGGCTAAAATAAAGTATATACAGACAAATAGCACAAAATAACCCAAAAAAGAAAATGCAGCGCTTACATATATAGTTAAAAAAATAATGATAATATATGCGTGACCAAATATAACACAATATGAGTGTAAAAACACAAGTGGGATATAAAAACAAAAAGTGAATGAATAAATAATGTCCACCAATGTGAAAAAAAGTGTACAAAACAGGAGGGGAGGGGTCGAGCGCTGCCAACATCATTGCGCTAATCCATGTCTCTGTAAGAGCCCTTTTATCTACATTTGAAATGTGAATGTTTCTGTTTATCCTCTTTTTTCTGTTTAAAATAAATTTTTTAACCACTTAAGGACCGAGCCTCTTTTTGAGATTTATTGTTTACAAATTAAAAACATTTTTTTTTTTGCTAGAACATTACTTAGAACCCCCAAACATTATACATTTTTCTTTCTAACACACTAGAGAATAAAATGGCGGTCATTATAATACTTTCTGTCACACCGTATTTGCGCAGCGGTCTTACAAGCGCACTTTTTTTAAAAAAAATACACTTTTTTGAATCAAAAAATAAGACAACAGTAAAGTTAGCCCAATTTTTTTTTATATTGCGAAAGATAATATTACACCGAGTAAGTTGATACCCAACATGTCACGCTTCAAAGTTGCGCCCGCTCGTGGAATGGCGACAAACTTTTACCCTTAAAAATCTCCATAGGCGACGTTTAAAAAATTCTACAGGTTGTATATTTTTTAAGTCACAGAGGAGGTGTAGGGCTAGAATTATTGCTCTCGCTCTACCGATCGCGGCGATACCTCGCATGTGTGGTTTGAACACCGTTTTCATATGCGGGCGCTACTCACGTATGCGTTCGCTTCTGCACGCGAGCTCGACAGGACGGGGCGCATTTACATTTTTTTTTTCTTATTTATTTTACCTTTTATTTATACACTGTTCTTTAAAAAAAAAAATTGTGTAACTTTTATTCCTATTACAAGGAATGTAAAGAGCCCTTGTAATAGGAAAAAAGCATGACAGGTCCTCTTAAATATGAGATTTGAGGTCAAAAAGATCTCACTTCTCATATTTATACTAAAATGTAATTAAAAAAAAATGTCATTTAACATTTTTTTTTTAAAAATGTCCCTTTAAGAGCTATGGGCAGAAGTGACGTTTTGACGTTGCTTCTGCCCAGCAATGGTATGGAGACGGTCACTTTTCTCCATGTCAGGCTAGGAAGAGGATCTGATCACCTCCCCCGCTACCGACAGCTCCGGTAAGTGCAACAGGGCACTGAAGCGCGGCGGCCGAGCCCTCTCCCACCACCGATAAAATAGATCTTGCGGCGAATCCGCCACAGAAACCACTATTATCGGAAACCGGAAAAAAAGAGGATACCGGGGTTATGGTAGCTAGCTGCCGCGGAACCTGTCCTGTTATACCGCTGTATGGTCTTGGCCACCGTGCTGCAGCTCAGTTTCAGGGTCTTGGCAATCTTCTTATAGCCTAGGCCATCTTTATGTAGGGCAACAATTCTTTTTTTCAGATCCTCAGAGAGTTCTTTGCCATGAGGTGCAATGTTGAACTTCCAGTGACCAGTATGAGAGAGTGAGAGCGATAACACCAAATTTAACACACCTGCTCCCCATTCACACCTGAGACCTTGTAACACTAACGAGTCACATGACACCGGGGAGGGAAAATGGCTAATTGGGCCCAATTTAGAGATTTTCACTTAGGGGGTGTACTGACTTTTGTTGCCAGCGGTTTAGACATTAATGGCTGTGTGTTGAGTTATTTTGAGGGGACAGCAAATTTACACTGTTATACAAGCTGTACACTCACTACTTTACATTGTAGACAAGTGTCATTTCTTCAGTGTTGTCACATGAAAAGATAGAAGAAAAGATTTACACAAATGTCACTGAGGGGTGTACTTACTTTTGTCAGATACTGTATATATCTCATAGTTTGTGGACTCTATAACTTTCCTACAGACTAAATAATATACACTGATTTGGTTTATTTTCACCAAAGAAATGGAGCAGAATACATTTTGGGCTAAATTTTTGAAGAATAATTATTTATTTGCCACATTTTATAACAGAAACAAAGAAAAACACATTTTTCTTTCAAAATGTCAGTCTCTTTTTGTTTATTTAGCAATAAATAAAAAACCCCAGTGGTGACTAAATAGCACCAAAAGAAAGCTCTATTTGTGTGAAGAAAATTATAAAAAGGTCATAAGGGTACAGTGTTGCATGACTGCGCAATTGTCATTTAATGTGACAGCGCTGAAAGCTGAAAACTGGCCTGGGTGTGGGGTGGGGGGGGGGGGGTGTATGTGCCTGGTATTGAAGGGGTTAAGTAGGAAACAAAAAAACAAATAAAAAAAAGAAAAAGATTTATTCAAAATATAATACAATATTATTATTTTATTATTATATTTATTAATAATATATAATAATATTATCTAAAAAAAAAGATTTATTCATAATATAAAACAATATTATTATTTTATTATTATATTTATTAATATTATATAATAATATTATCTAAAAAAAAAAGATTTATTCATAATATAAAAAATATTTTTTTTTTATTTTTATATTTATTAATATTATATAATAATATTATCTAAAAAAAAAATTATTCATAATATAATACAATATTATTATTTTATTATTATATTTATTAATATTATATAATAATATTATCTAAAAAAAATAAAAGATTTATTCATAATATAAAACAATATTATTATTTTATTATTATATTTATTAATATTATATAATAATATTATCTAAAAAAAAGATAACGATTTATTCATAATATAAAACAATATTATTTTTTTTTATATTGATTAAAATTATCTAAAAAAAGAAAGCGATTTATTCATAATATAAAACAATATTATTATTTTATTTTTATATTTATTAATATTATATAATAATATTATCTAAAAAAAAGAAAACAATTTATTCATAATATAAAACAATATTATTATTTTTTTATATTGATTAATATTATATAATAATATTATCTAAAAAAAGAAAATGATTTATTCATAATATAAAACAATATTATTATTTTATTTTTATATTTATTAATATTATATAATAATATTATCTAAAAAAAGAAAACAATTTATTCATAATATAAAACAATATTATTATTTTATTATTATATTTATTAATATTATATAATAATATTATCTAAAAAAAAAGAAAACGATTTATTCATAATATAAAACAATATTATTATTTTATTATTATATTTTTTAATATTATATAATAATATTATCTAAAAAAAAAGAAAGCGATTTATTCATAATATAAAACAATATTATTATTTTATTTTTATATTTATTAATATTATATAATAATATTATCTAAAAAAAAACACGATTTGTTCACAATATAAAACAATATTATTATTTTATTTTTATATTTATTAATATTATATAATAATATCTAAAAAAAAGAAAATGATTTATTCATAATATAAAACAATATTATTATTTTATTTTTAAATTTATTAATATTATATAATAATATTATCTAAAAAAAAAAAACGATTTATTCATAATATAATACAATGTTATTATTTTATTATTATATTTATTAATATAATATCATAATATTACCAAAAAAAAAAGAAAACGATTTATTCATAATATAAAAAATATTATTATTTTATTTTTATATTTATTAATATTATATAATAATATTATTAAAAAAAAGAAAACAATTTATTCATAATATAAAACAATATTATTATTTTATTTTTATATTTATTAATATTATATAATAATATTATCAAAAAGAAAAAGAAAAACGATTTATTCATAATATAATACAATATTATTATTTTATTATTATATTTATTAATATTATATAATAATATTATCTAAAAAAAAAGATTTATTCATAATATAAAACAATATTATTATTTCATTATTATATTTATTAATATTATATAATAATATTATCTAAAAAAAAGAAAACAATTTATTCATAATATAAAACAATATTATTATTATTTTATTTTTATATTGATTAATATTATATAATAATATTATCAAAAAAAAGAAAACGATTTATTCATAATATAAAACTATTATTATTTTATTTTTTTTTTTTTTTTTTTTTTTTTTTTTTTTTTGCCGATATATAGTACATTTTATTAAAGGCACTAGCATTACACAATAACATTTATTTTTTTTCATAACATATTATTTTATTTTTATATTTATTAATATTATATAATAATATTATCTAAAAAAAAAAGAAAATGATTTATTCATAATATAAAACAATATTATTATTTTATTATTATATCTATTAATATTAGCTAAAAAAAAAGAAAATGATTTATTTATAGTATAAAACAATATTATTATTATATTATTATATTTATTAGTATCATATAATAATAGTATCTAAAATAAATAATATTTCTTTGATCCACGTTTTTGCATCTAAAATGTATTAATGTATTATAAACTGGTATTTGTATTTTTCTTCTTGCGTGCATTGGTGGAGGAGACTGGATCAAGGACCAAATATTTTAGCAGATGCAGCGGGTCCCGTTCTGTTAGATCTGACTTTGTTTTCCTTCATCCAAAAAAAAAAGCAAACAATTTTTCCCCAAATTTTTTTCAGATACACTAAAGGCTTGGACGAGTTAGACGCTAAGCTAAATGTTATTAAGCTATTTTCTCTCCAGGTTGAATGTTCTTTAAGACAGATTAGCGGGCATCAGGAAAATAACACATTATGACCACCAGATGGCTCTGATGACCATAGAAAATAACTATTTACTATGATTGCCAACGCCATCTAGTGGCCACAATGTAGAATTTTCTTGATTCACTCTGAAGAACATTGGAACCTAGTCTAATAACATTTCATTTTGCTCCCATTCGCACAGAACGAATGAACGTTGTTTGTGCAGTTTCATAGGATGAATAGCCCTGCGATTGTTTGTATTAATACCCCTCATAGTGGTGATGAGATACAAGGTACAGCTCAGTGTATTCCACAGATATTAGAGCT
The DNA here is from genome assembly GCA_037952835.1 of Lithobates septentrionalis. Classification (NCBI taxonomy): domain Eukaryota; kingdom Metazoa; phylum Chordata; class Amphibia; order Anura; family Ranidae; genus Lithobates; species Lithobates septentrionalis. The sequence goes on from JBBDGP010003756.1 coordinate 592,680, forward strand.
GCACATTTATGTTTAGCACTAATATCTTCCTGATGCAAGAAAATTACAGACTTTTCTTCCTTTTTTTTTTTTCCTTCAGGAGAATGATATAAATTGCACAGGATCATTTCTAGATATATTTACAAATGGTAAATTCTCAGATAATAGTGTAACCCATATGAGTAGGAGAATAAGTAAGTGCGTGGAACACCTGGAGGACACAGATTGTACAAAGCTGAAGGTAAGCCGTGTATATTCACTTTATAAACAGAATTCTACTTGCCACACAGCAAATGTCACAAATAATCCCCATAATGTGTCTAATATGTGTATTTCCTATGATCATCAGCTCCATCTAGGGGCCATAATGTGGCATTTTCCATTTTGAGGTATTTCTATAAAATACCATATTATGGCCACTAGATGGGGCCGATGTATCCTAATCTCCGAATGAAATAGTAACGAAAAGATTAAAATTTGTTTCTTTTTTTGTTTTGTTTTCTAACGAATTCCAACTTCTCAGAACGATTAGAATTCGGATCGGTCGAAAAAAAAAACTATTTGAACAAATTTTCCAATTCGAAAACGATTTGAGTTCTAATTCGGGAAACATTTTAATCGATTTGAATACGAATAAACAAAGCGAATTCTGATTAAACAAATTTATGTAAATAACGAATGGAAACGAAACAATTTTATTTTTCCGTTCTGCACATGTCTAGTCCCACACTGCCAGCGGATCCTGCGGGTGCAGCGCTATATTAGTCCCCCTTACATCAGAGTCCCTCTTACATGAGAGTACTTTTGCCGTATCTTGGGGACCCCCCCTGCTCTGGTCAGTAGGGGGTAGACATGTGCAATTCATTTCGTTCTGAATTTGTCTTTTAACCAATTTTGACAAATCCGTTAATTCGGAAAACAAACAAATTAACAAAAAACCCGTTTAACGATTTTTTTCCCCGAATATTCGTAAATTTGTAAGTTTGGAAATTCAGAAATTAAAAAAATTTTAAATTAGAAAATCTGAAAACCCGATAATTCGAAAATCTGAAATAATAACTAACTATTGAATTACAGGTATTGGAATTTCCTTTCAAATCTGTTATGAAAGTAACCAATACAAATTTATCCGAATTTACGAATTATCCAAAATAACTAATGGAACATAAGGAATTAATAATAATAAATAACAATAATAATAAAACCTTTTTATTATTATTATTATTCATTATTAATTTGATCCGTTCCATTTATTTAGATGCGGCATTCGTTATTTCAGATAATTCATAACTTCGGATAAATTCGTATTCGTTGCGCTCACTAACAGCCACATTTGAAAGGAAACTCCATCACCTATAATTTAATAGTTAGTTATTATTAGTTAGTAAGTTAGTTGGTTATTTTCGAATTTACGAATTTAAGAAATTTTGGAATTTACGAATTTTTTAATTTACGAATTAATTCGGAAAACAAACAAATTAACAAAAAACCTGTTTAACCTTTTTTTTTTTTCCCGAATATTCGTAAATTTGTAGATTTGGAAACTCAGAAATTAAAACATTTTAAAATTAGAAAATCCAAAAACCCGATAATTCGAAAATCTGAAATAATAACTAACTATTAAATTATAGGTATTGGAATTTCCTTTCAAATCTGGCTGTTATGAAAGTAACCAATACAAATTTATCCGAATTTACGAATTACCGTATTTATCGGCGTATAACACGCACTTTTTTCCCCTTAAAATCAGGGGAAATCGTGGGTGCGTGTTATACGCCGATCCCCGCTATTTTGTGATCCATCGGAGCAATCGCCGCGATCGCCGCCGACATTCACATAGTGTGTATTTTTAAATATGGCGCCGCAGAGTTCGGAGGGACACAGTGACTGGGCGGAGCCGAGATACACATAGCCGAGGGTTCTCGGCTCTTCTCGGCGCCGTTCACAGTCCCGCCCAGTCCCGCCATTGGACCTCTGTTATGTCCATCATAGGGACTGGGCGTGACTGTGAACGGCGCCGAGAAGAGCCGAGAACCCTCGGCTATGTGTATGTCGGCTCCGCTCAGTCACTGTGTTCTCAGCGGCGCTCGTTCAGCTGAACGAGCGCCCCCGAGTCCCTCCGAACTCCGCGGCGCCATATTTAAAAATACACACTAAACTTGTGTATGTCGGCGGCACTGGGGACAAGGCTGCACTGACCACTGGGGACAAGGCTGCACTGACCACTGGGGACAAGGCTGCACTGACCACTGGGGACAAGGCTGCACTGACCACTGGGGACAAGGCGGCACTGACCACTGGGGACAAGGCTGCACTGGGGACAAGGCTGCACTGACCACTGGGGACAAGGCTGCACTGACCACTGGGGACAAGGCTGCACTGACCACTGGGGACAAGGCTGCACTGACCACTGGGGACAAAGCTGCACTGACAAGGCTGCAGATGAACACTGATAAGGCTGCATTGATGGGCATTTAAATGTAAGTTTTTTTTCCTTAAACTTCCCTCCTAAAATTTTTTTCCCTTAAAATTCCCTCCTAAACTTGGGGCGCGTGTTATACGCCGATAAATACGGTAAATAAGAAAAAAATAAATAAAAATTTTAAGCGCCCATCCGTCTGTGCTTGCGCACAGAAGCGAAGGTATACGTAAGTCGCGCCCGCAAATGTAAACAGTGTTCAAACCACACATGTGAGGCATCGCCGCGATCGTTAGAGTGAGAGAAATAATTGTAGCCCTAGACCTCATCTGTAACTCTAAACAGGTAACCTGTAGAAATGTTTAAAGCGTCGCCTATGGAGATTTTTAAGTACCGTAGTTAATTTTAAAGCGTGACATGTTGGGTATCGATTTACTCAGTGTAACATCATCTTTCACATTCTACAAAAAAAAAATAGGGTTAACTTTGCTGTGTTTTTTTTTTTTTTTTTAATTCTTGAAAGTGTTTTTCTTCCAAAAAAAAAGCATTTGAAAGAGAGCTCTGCAAATACAGTGTGACATAAAATATTCAAACAATCCACATTTTATTCTCCAGGGTCTCTGCTAAAATTTATATATATATATATATATATATATATATATATATATATATATATATATAAAATATTTGGGGGTTCTAAGTAAGTTTCTAACAAAAAATATGGATTTTACCTTGTAAGCAACAAATGTCAGAAAAAGGCTTAGGCGTGAAGGGGTTAAAGTCCCGCACATTTTTGGGTTCTAGTATTTATGGGAGCTAGGTGTATTCCCTCTTTTTATGGAAACGCATCAATAAAAAGATTTATGTTTTGATCCACCCTTTCGGTGAGTGCGTTGATACGCTTGACAATTTCATATTATGTAGATGAAGTTGATTACGTTAAAGTATATGGACGTGATCAACACTGCAATAAGGGTGTATATTTCTGGTTTTTTTTTTTATCCCCATTTAATCAATGAAAATAAAGTGATATATTGTAAAGGTTTTAATTAGACCAGCATGTAAATTTACTGCAGCATGAATGCAAACATTAGCCAAAGTTTAATGTATCATTTTTTGATTTTTTTTTTTTTTACATTTTGAAAAATTACATTTATCATAAAGAAAAAAAGTTGTTTAAGAAAGCAAGACTCAGATAGCACTTTATTGGCCGTAATACTTGGAATGTCTCTCAATCCAGCCATGACTTGACCAAGACTCAACGGTACTCAAGAGCAGCAGATTGCGAGTAGATACAAGAGGATTGGTTTGCCCAGAGATTCTGCCCAGGTTGCGGATGTGGATTCTTAGATGGAAGTCTTGTCTGATCTCTAGATCAGTGGTTCTCAACCTCAGTCCTCAAGTACCCCCCAACGGGCCATGTTTTGGGAACTTCCCTTAGATAACAATAAAATAGCTCTTATCAATACCATGTCATTGATAATGATTTAAGGCAGCTGTGCAAAGTAAAGGAAAACATGGCCTGTAGGGGGGTACTTGAGGACTAAGGTTGAGAACCACTGCTCTAGATGACCTGATCCACCATCATCTTCCCCTAGAATGTAACCTGCCACTCCCTCTGTTGACTAGGGCACCTCCTGTCGAGGGTTATCCAGTACTATCCCACCTCCAGCTAAAACTTTATTTCATATTTTAACACTTGTATAGATTGTTTTGTTAAGGTTTTACTGCTGCCCATGACCCTGCAGGGGTGTATTCACCTTCCCGTCATTGTGACAGCCTCTGCCAGCAGGACAAGGACCAGAGGAAGTGGTTGTCAATGGCACAGGAAGAAACCAATGGTAAGTAAACTTGACTGACCAAACCCTTCTCTATTTTACTGAAGAAAATTGTTTTGTTGCAGTGTGTGTACCCGCCGGAGAGACTTCTTATTGTGTCCTGTGTCTTTCTCCAAGGAGGACTCCAAATGGCAAAGCCACCAACATTAATTGTCTGGAAAATGAAACAAGAAAAGTGCCGAGGAGCGAATAAGCAGCAGCACCACTCCATTGTGATCACACAATATATTTTAAGTCCTGAAGAATGGGGAGACTTTTCTACCCCCAAAATGTGTTGGATGTTTTATATTATCTTTTTGTGAACAAACACCATTATTAAAAACAAAAACTTTGGAATCTTACTCCTTTTGTGCTGGAGCTCGCATTGGAATTTTTACACATTCATCAAGACGGGATCCCTATTGGTTAACTGAACATCTAAGAGGAAGCAAGGGATGCTTTTGTTCCAAGAGATTCCCTAGTGAACTTGCATAAGAGAGTTAAATTTAGAGGCTGTGTGGAATTGAATGGTACCCATGTGGACAACAACACTAGTGAACTTGCTAGGTATGGAGCCTTTGCTCCTGGAGTTACTGAAATTGTTATAGTACTTTCAGAATCTCTGCCAGAACTTCCAATGAATGGTACCTGCCAAATCCCTGCCAGGAAATCCCTGAACTGATTCTGGGAGAGTTCTCCAATGGATATTTGCAAAGCATATTTAAGCACCAGCCTTTGAATTGTTCGAAATGGCTGGTGCCCTGTCCTATCACCAGCTATGTTTTGTTATTACACTTTCTCATTGCCTTGCTTGTTGTTGACCCAGATTGACCTGACTACTTTCTAGCCTGCTTGCTGCCCACAACCTCTGTCTGAACCTGACTACACTCGTCTGCCGCCTGCACACAACCTCTGTCTGAACCTGACTACACTCTTGTCTGCCGGCTGCCCACAAGCTCTGAACCTGATTACTCTCCTATCTGCCGCCTGCCTACAACTTCTGCCCAGACCTGACTACTTTCTTCTCTGCTGCCTGTCTATGACCTCTGTCTTCACCTGACCACTCTCTTGTCTGTTGCCTGCCCATGACCTCTTGTTGGACCTGACTACTCTCTTGTCTGCTGCCTGCCCATGACCTCTGTCTGGACCTGACTACACTCTTGTCTGCCACCTGCACACAACCTCTACCTCAACCTGACTACTACTTTCTGCTGCCTGCCCACAACCTCTGTCTAAACCCGACTACACTCCTTTCTGCTGCCTGCCCACAACCTCTGAACCTGATTACTCTCTTGTCTGCTGCCTGCCTACAACTTCTGCCCAGACCTGACTAATTTCTTGTCTTCTGCCTGCCTATGACCTCTGTCTGAACCGGACTACATTCCTTTTTTCTGGCTGCCCACAACCTCTGAACCTGATTACTCTCCTATCTGCCGCCTGCCTACAACTTCTGCCCAGACCTGACTACTTTCTTCTCTGCTGCCTGTCTATGACCTCTGTCTTCACCTGACCACTCTCTTGTCTGTTGCCTGCCCATGACCTCTTGTTGGACCTGACTACTCTCTTGTCTGCTGCCTGCCCATGACCTCTGTCTGGACCTGACTACACTCTTGTCTGCCACCTGCACACAGCCTCTACCTCAACCTGACTACTACTTTCTGCTGCCTGCCCACAACCTCTGTCTGAACCCGACTACACTCCTTTCTGCTGCCTGCCCACAACCTCTGAACCTGATTACTCTCTTGTCTGCTGCCTGCCTACAACTTCTGCCCAGACCTGACTAATTTCTTGTCTGCTGCCTGCCTATGACCTCTGTCTGAACCTGACCACTCTCTTGTCTGCTGCCTGCCCATGACCTCTGTCTGAACCTGACCACTCTCTTGTCTGCTGCCTGCCCATGACCTCTGTCTGGACCTGACTACACTCTTGTCTGCTGCCTGCACACAGCCTCTGTCTCTACCTGACCACTCTCCTTTCTGCTGCCTGCCCACAACCTCTGTCTAAACCCGACTACACTCCTTTCTGCTGCCTGCCACAACCTCTGAACCTGACTACTTTCTTGTCTGCTGCCTGCCTACAACTTCTGCCCAGACCTGACTACTTTCTTGTCTGCTGCCTGCCTATGACCTCTGTCTGGACCTGACCGCTCTCTTGTCTGCTGCCTGCCCATTACCTCTGTCTGAACCTGACCACTCTCTTGTCTGCTGCCTGCCCACAACCTCTGTCTGAACCTAAGTACACTCTTGTCTGGTGCCTGCACACAACCTCTGTCTGAACCTGACTGCTCTTCTTTCTGCTGCCTGCACACAACCTCTGTCTGAACCTGACTACTCTCTTGTCTGCTGCCTGCACACAACCTCTGAACCCGATTACTCTCTTGTCTGCCGCCTGCTTACGACTTCTGCCCAGACCTGACTACTTTCTTGTCTGCTGCCTGCCTATGACCTTTATAAGCAAGACGAAGTCTTGTTAGACGAAACGCGTAGGGAGGACTCCACCTCTGCCTTCATTTTACATAAAAGCGCTTTTTTATCTTCATAAATGTACGTGTATTTCTTTTATATTAAAATCAGTGTGTTTACGGAATTACACTATGTGGCCCCTTTTTTATTCCATATGGGCCGCACTCTGGGATATATGATTACCTGTGTGGAGAGGACATTTCCATGAAATCTTCTGGGACTCCTATACCTCCAGGTTGCCAAGATACCCCCCCCCCTCATTGCCGGTGGGCAGTACAAGCTGGTTTGACCCTTACAGTATATGCTGTTTTGGGTTCAAACCCTCCGGTAAACCTCCAATCATATTGGCTGTGGGAACTTCACATGTTTTCATATAGGACACTGTGGTGGATTGTGGTCAGCTTTGCCGGATATCAGTAAATTTTTTGTATATGATTGATGAACAACCAGAAATCAGTACTATGTATCTTAGTTTATGTCTTTTCGGGCATGGACAGCCCAATTTGTTTTTATTTTGGTGACGGGATTTTCACCATTCTCACAGCTAGTGACCATAATGGTCCTATTCACATGGACTACAATGATGGACATTTTATGTTAGTTCAAGACACGTTAAGCTTGTTTGTTCATTTCACTTGTGTACATTTATTGTATATTTATCAATTTTTTCACTTTCTAGCTACACTTTGTTTCACTGCCTATGACCTTTGTCTGGACCTGACTACTCTCTTGTCTGCTGCCTGCCGACAACCCCTGCCCAAATTTTACTACTCCTCTAGCATCTCGTTTATAGTCTCCCCACCATAGCAATTCTGTTCCAGCTTACACCCTGATTGGGGCAATCCTAAGGGCCACAACCTAGCAACAGCTTACAATGAAAGAAAAAGGGACCACTAGGTGTTCTGGCCTGCAGTATATTCACCATCAGGAGCTCTGGTGAAGGCCAGCTGTCATTTGAACTCCATGCCTAGAGTGAGCCCACGCAACCTACCACATAAACCTCCTGGGGGAGCTATAACAGAGATAAAATACAAAATTCATCAATGTTTATGCTAAGCTTAAAACAAATGGCACCACATTCCTAATAGTGTGATAAATTATGCAAAGTGTGGATGGGAGATTTTTTGTATCAAACACCAACAAAAGGAGAAGTATTTGTGTTTGGTACTAAAAAAATCCTATTCGTATTTTGCAGAATTTATCATAACTACTTAAAGACCAACTCCAGACACTTTTTAAATTCTGGATAAATAAAGTATAAATGGGATAGAACCTCTGAAATAATTTTACCGCTGTCTGTTTCTCCATGATAGATTTCCTCTTACTTCCTGTCCAGGGGGTACAGGAAGAGATGAAATAGTACCAACTAAAAAAACTGATTTTTTTTGGGCTAAAATTGGGCCTGTTACCTGTTGCCATAGCAGGTAGTGAAATAATTTGACAAATATTGGGGAAAAAATCTAAGCTCTGTCAAGATCCAATCTGGTGACCCAGCAGAGTGAATTCTAAATATACAATGCATCCGGAAAGTATTGGCAGCGCTTCACTTTTTCCACATTTTGTTATGTTACAGCCTTATTCCAAACTGGATTCAATTAATCATTTTCCTCAAAATTCTAAAAACAATCCCCCATAATGACAATGCGAGAGAAGATTGTTTTGAAATCTTTGCAAATTTATTAAAAAGAAAAAAATAACATGTGCATAAGTATTACAGCCTTCATGAGATGCCCCTGTGTATGGTAGAGTTGTCCTTCAGTGAAGTATTGTGGGACAAAATCCTTACTATACTGTATATGATGAGTATACAATGAGTGCTATGCAGGGAAGGGGAAATGTACCTGGGTTTGGTCCAAGCAGGGTTCAGTGTACCATGCATCCGGAAAGTATTCACATCGCTTCACTTTTTCCACATTTTGTTATGTTACAGCCTTATTTCAAAATGGATTAAATTCATTATTTTCCTCAAAATTCTACAAACAATCCCTCATAATGACAACGTGAGAGAAGTTTGTTTGAAATCTTTGCATATTTATTAAAAATAAAAAACGAAAAAAATCCCATGTACATAAGTATCACAGACTCCTCCCATGTACATAATTATCACAGGCTCCTCCCATGTACAGAAGTATCACAGACTCCTCCCATGTACAGAAGTATCACAGACTCCTCCCAAGTACATAAGTATCAGACTCCTCCCATGTACAGGCTCCTTCCATGTACATAAGTATCAAACTATAAACATGGGAGGAGCCTGTGATACTTGTGTACATGGGAGGAGCCTGTGATACTTATGTACATGGGAGGAGCCTGTGATACTTATGTACATGGGAGGAGCCTGTGATACTTATGTACATGGGAGGAGCCTGTGATACTTATGTACATGGGAGGAGTCTGTGATATTTATGTACATGGGAGGAGCCTGTGATACTTATGAGATACTTATGTACATGGGATTTTTTTATTTTTAATAAATTTGCAAAGATTTCAAACAAACTTCTTTCACGTTGTCATTATGGGGGATTGTTTGTAGAATTGTGAGGAAAATAATGAATTTAATCCATTTTGGAATAAGGCCGTAACATAACAAAGGGTGGAAGAAGTGAATACTTTTCGGATGCACTGTATCATCTCTGATTATGGGCTTTGCTAATAATGAAAGTGAATGGGTTCTGTGAGGACTTGGATAATATATAACAAAGGAAATCATTTTGTTTTCCCACAATCCTTTAGCGCTTCACATTTACTTTAGTGACCATAGATGAGTAAAGCTGATTGTTGGCCGTGCAAAAGAGTTGGGAAGTTCCCCGTATCATGGAGACATTTTGACTATATACCCAACAACATTACTGTAGTTTGCAAGATTACAAATAATTTTTTTGCACATTTCTTCCAGCGATGCTTCGCCGAGTACAGCCAGGGGACACTTTGATAATTCTAGTATTTGCCACAAATTGGAATAGTTTCGTCTGCATGGTGCTCTTCGCTGAGGTCATATTCTTGGTTGAATGCATTTCCGCATGTATGCCATGTCCCGAGACTCCTTAAGAACTCCCCGAATGTCTCCACTAAATTGATCACTTTCTCATTATTTGTTGAATATTTGCAGTTTGATTTGTTTTTCTTTAAAAATAAAAATGCAAAAATAGAATTATTGACTGTAATATGCAAATACTTCTTATAAAATAAAAGCCCAACTACTTACAGAGGGGGGAAATAATGATTGGCTCCCCTGCAGATTGTGTAAAATTTGCCCACTTACAAAGAAATGAAGGGTCTATAATTTTTATCATGGGTGTATTTTATACGACAGAAACAGAACATCAACCAAAAATCCAGAAAAAAAACATGATACAAATGTTATAAATGGAGTTCAGTGAGTAAAACATGACTTAGTAGTTGGTGGAGAAACCCTTGTTGGCGATCACAGAGGTCAGACGTTTCTTGTAGGTGGTGATCAGTTTCCACACATCTCGGGAGGTATTTTGGTCCACTCTTCTTTACAGATCTTCTCTAAATCCTTTAAGATTTCTTGGCTGTCTCTTGGCAACGCCAAGTTTCAGCTCCCTCCATACATTTTCTATAGGATTAAGATCTGGAGACTGGTTAGGCCACTCCATGACCTTAATGTGCTTCTTCTTGAGCCACTCCTTTGTTGCCTTGGTGATATGTTTTGGGTCATTGTCATGCTGGAAGACCCATCCATGACCCATCTTCAGTGTTCTGACTGAGGGAAGAAGGTTCTCATCCAAGATTTTACAATACATGGCCCCGCCCATTGGCCTCTCGATGCGGCAAAGTCGGCCTGAACCTTTATCAGAGAAACAGCCCCAAAGCATCATGTTTCCACCTCCTTGTGTGACTGTAGGGATGGTGTTCTTAGGGTCATAGTCAGCATTTTTCTTACTCCAAACACGGCAAGCTAAAGCGTAACTCCACTTTTCTTGAGGAAGAAAACATCCCCCTCTGGGTGATCTCTGTACATTGCAAGGATTATAACAACCTTTGTTGCAGATTCCTACCATTTGTTATTCTGAAGAAATCCCTGCGAGTTTCTCTGTGCCCATGTGGGAAAATGAATCTAATGGGAGTGTTTTAATAATTCTCAATCAGCTGTGGCACCTGCAGGGCACTAATGAGGAAATCTGCTGGGCCTGCATGCCTTTTAGACGTGTTCCTATTGGGAGCATCTCACCAAAAATGACATTTTTGTTCCAGGGGATGCCTGAAATCTGACTTGCATCTTAGTGCAGACCCCATGTTTCTGGGGTGTGTTCAGTGCACATTCTGTGTACAGAACAACTCCAGGTGGCCATATTGCATTTTCAGAAAATCACAGCGGCTGCAGGTCGAAAAGGCTGCATTGATGGGCACTGATCAGGCTGCATTGATGGGCAATGGTGGGGCTGCAGATGGGCACTGATTAGGCTGCATTGATGGGCAATGGCGGGGCTGCAGATGGGCACTGATCAGGCTGCATTGATGGGCAATGGCGGGGCTGCAGATGGGCACTGATCAGGCTGCATTGATGGGCACTGATCAGGCTGCATTGATTGGCAATTATCAGGCTGCATTGATGGGCAATGGTGAGGTTGCAGATGGGCGCTGATCAGGCTGCATTAATGGGCAATGGTGAGGCTGCAGGTGGGCTTTGATCAGGCTGCATTGATGGGCACTGATCAGGCTGCATTGATGGGCAATGGTGAGGCTGCAGATGGGCACTGATTGGGCTGCATTGATGGGCACTGATAAGGCTGCATTGATGGGCAATGGCAGGGCTGCAGATGGGCACTGATTAGGCTGCATTGATGGGCAATGGCGGGGCTGCAGATGGGCACTGCTCAGGCTGCATTGATGGGCAATGGTGAGGCTGCAGATGGGCACTGATCAGGCTGCATTGATGGGCAATGGTGGGGCTGCAGATGGGCACTGATCAGGCTGCATTAATGGGCAATGGTGAGGCTGCAGATGGGCACTGATCGGGCTGCAGTGATGGGCAATGGTGGGGCTGCAGATGGGCACTGATCAGGCTGCATTAATGGGCAATGGTGAGGCTGCAGATGGGCACTGATCGGACTGCATTGATGGGCAATGGTGGGGCTGCAGATGGGCACTGATCAGGCTGCATTAATGGGCAATGGTGGGGCTGCAGATGGGCACTGATCAGGCTGCATTAATGGGCAATGGTGAGGCTGCAGATGGGCACTGATCGGGCTGCATTGATGGGCAATGGTGGGGCTGCAGATGGGCACTGATCAGGCTGCATTAATGGGCAATGGTGAGGCTGCAGATGGGCACTGATCGGGCTGCAGTGATGGGCACTGATCAGGCTTTGTTGTTATTCTGTCTCTCACTGTTAAAATAAACCAACCATCAAAATTATGGACTGATCATTTCTTTGTCAGTGGGCACACATACAAAATCAGAAGGGGAACGCACAAGCATTTACCTTTTAGAATCACTTTGACAAACATATCATGAGGTTTTCTCAAATTTGACTGCAAAAGTGGAAATACACTTTAAGCCCAGACAAGAATTGAGGTAAAATGTGCAGAACTGGGCTACTGACAGCATTTAAAAAAAAAAAAAAACGATGGGCTGCAGAGACAAACTGCTATTTTCTTGTGTAAATACTTCCTATTGCTATGTTGAATTATCGACAATCCTTTGTTTATGACTATTAAGCTATACAAGAAGACATAATGTAAGCCATGATATGAAATGCCAACACTTTTAGATTTGTCAAAGGAAAATAATTATCCTAAAAAGAGCATGTAGGCAAGGCCATTAATGTGGGCATAACGTTTCACCCGGCTACCACTAAAAGGCCTCATGCCCTAAGTGAATGTAAGGTCATAGAGTCCTTGCTACCGAAAGGAACAAAAATAAGTCTACAGTACCAAGACAGACACTTCACTGGCATTCCTCCAAGCTGAGCCAGGTACTAATCCAAAGGATAGGCCATTGGCAATAATAAGAGAAGAGTCCAAAATGCATGCAAAACTTTACTGTCTAACTGATGGCTCCCCCTGAAGGGGCCACTGAAAGTAGACAGGTTCTCTCTAGATAGCATAGAGACTGTCAATCTCACAAGCTTAGTCCCAATTACACCGACCATTAAAGCTCAGCCTAGGAGGAAGGGTTTAACAGTAGGAAGGACCTGAGCAGAATGTTCTTTCCTCGGCAGGAAGGGTTCCAGGACTCCTTGGATTTCTGCCCCTAGGAGAAGGTTCACGGGATATTCCAAAATGATCAGCAACAACAACAAGAAGACAAACTTCTCTCTAGTCCCTCAATACAACTTCTCTGGAGGTAGCAGGGAAGAGTCTGTAGATTTAGGGCATCACAGCTGCAGACCATAGGGCAATCTCTGGCCCCCGATTCCCTTCCGCTTTGCTCAACTATTAGTCCCTAGCAAGATCATTACTCAGTGTCCCAGGAGCTATCTGCCAACCCAGCCTCTACAGGTAGATCCACAGTGAGGGATAGAATCAAGGCCTTCTCCAGACCAGGACCAGGACTTTGTAATAGTGTACATCTTCTGCAAGGCTCCTCAGGATAGCAGCCACTGCAACCCAAACAGTAGTCTCTTGTCTCAGTGAACCTTCTCCTGGGGCAGAAATCCAAGGAGTCCTGGAACCCCCCCTGTCGAGGAAAAATCAATCTGCTCAGGTCTCCTGTCTATTTATCACCTCCCCAACCACCTTCTGAATGACCCCTTTCCAGGGATTGACTAAGGCATGATAAGAATCCCCCCCCCTATACTCTGGAAGCTTCTTCCAGAGGCAGGGGGGAGCAGTCAAACTCTCAGCTCAGGAACCCTGATCAGACCAAAACAATAAACAACCACTCCACTCACTACAGTGGAGCCAAAAACGAAATTTACCTAGCAGCCTAACTAGAAGGGAGCTACACAACTTCAAGGTGGATAATCCCAGTGCCCAGGCATGGTGGCCAGGCACTAAAGCATTGTGTACAAGTTCTGGGTCAACCAAGTAGGCCTGCTTACCTTATGTGAAAGGGGGTTGCTATAGGTGAAGAACACAGTAGCCACCTATAGTGCCTGACCACCTACAGTATGTTAGGGGTAAGCATGACATTCAGAGCACAGAATGTTCCATACTTGGCTTCTCACCCTCATGGTTGACTGTGGTCAGCACTTTTCCCAATCCAGCACGCTGCTAGTCCTGTCCCCAATTTTAGTCCTACTCAGAGTCTCAGGACCACAACAGGTATTCCCCAGCCCAGGAATACCAGACACTGGAAGCTTCACGTCTTTGCAGGAAGGGCCCCACTAAGTCCCATGGAGCTGAGCTTCTATCCTCTTGCAATCTTCACCTGAACTCCTCCCACCCTTTAAATAACTTACCACATATATTCTAAGGTAGGACACCACCTAGTGGCCAAAATGGGGATTTCACTAACACTTGCCTATCGGCTGGTCTGTTGTTAATTTGCTGCTCTATGTCCCTCTATATTTGTACAACTCGTATACCATTATAATTCAATAAACATCTACTGTTGAAAAAAAGTGCCTGAAGCGCGTTGCTATGTAGGACGTGAGAAAATAAACCATTTTGGACTCCAAAAAAATGTTGCGGTTCCCTATCCTTCTTGTTTGAGGAATAAAAACCTGACAAGGGGTTCTAAGACATCCCCAGTTTCACCTGAATCCAGAGAAGCTCCTTCTTACCTGCAGACTTCTACAATCTTTCCACAGGTTAATCACGCAGTTATTAATGGCCTTAGTGATATTCTTTACACTGGGACTGACATTCAGGTCCAAAATCTTTTTAGTTCCCTTTTGAAATATCTTCAGGATGGTTCCGGGACAGTGCTTTCCATGTTCCTGAACGTCAAATAGGGTAAAAAATTCAATAAGTAACTGTTTAAACATAACAGAAATCATGTTGTCAGATCAAATAAGAGCAGCAGGTAAAAACAACTAGATACATTGTATGCAGATATATACAGTATCTTACAAAAGTAAGTACACCCCTCAGTCACATTTGTGTAAATCTTTTCTTCTATCTTTTCATGTGACAACACTGAAGAAATGACACTTTGCTACAATGTAAAGTAGTGAGTGTACAGCTTGTATAACAGTGTAAATTTGCTCAACACACAGCCAATAATGTCTAAACCGCTGGCCACAAAAGTCAGTACACCCCTAAGTGAAAATGTCCAAATTGGGCCCAAAGTGTCAATATTTTGTGTGGCCACCATTATTTTCCAGCATTGCCTTAACCCTCTTGGACATGGAGGTCACCAGAGCTTCACAGGTTGTCACTGGAGTCCTCTTCCCCTCCTCCATGATGACATCACAGAGCTGGTGGATGTAGAGACCTTGCACTCCTCCACCTTCTGTTTGAGGATGTCCCACAGATGCTCAGGTCTGGTTTAGGTCTGGAGACATGCTTGGCCAGTCCATCACCTTTACCCTCAGCTTCTTTAGCAAGGCAGTGGTGGTCTTGGAGGTGTGTTTGGGGTGGTTATCATGTTGGAATACTGCCCTGCGGCCCAGTCTCTGAAGGGAGGGGATCATGCTCTGCTTCAGTATGTCACAGTACATGTTGGCATTCATGGTTCCCTCAATGATCTGTAGCCCCCCAGTGCCGGCAGCACTCATGCAGCCCCCAGACCATGACACTCCCACCACCATGCTTGACTGTATACAAGACACACTTGTCTTTGTGCTCCTCACCTGGTTGCCCCCACACACGCTTGTCACCATCTGAACCAAATACGTTTATCTTGTTCTCCTCAGACCACAGGACATGGTTCCAGTAATCCATGTCCTTAGTCTGCTTGTCTTCAGCAAACTGTTTGTGGACTTTCTTGTGCATCATCTTTAGAAGAGGCTTCCTTCTGGGATGACAGCCATGGAGACCAATTTGATGCAGTGTGTGGCGTATGGTCTGAGCACTGACAGGCTGACCCCCCCACCCCTTCAACCTCTGCAGCAATGCTGGCAGCACTTATACATCTATTTCCCATAGACAACCTCTGGATATGACGCTGAGCACGTGACCTCAACTTCTTTGGTGGACCATGGAGAGGCCTTTTCTGAGTGGAACCTGTCCTGTTATACTGCTGTATGGTCTTGTCCACCGTGTTGCAGCTCAGTTTCAGGGTCTTGGCAATCTTCTTATAGCCTAGGCCATCTTTATGTAGAGCAACAATTCTTTTTTACAGATCCTCAGAGAGTTCTTTGCCATGAGGTGCCATGTTGTACTTCCAGTGACCAGTATGAGAGAGTGAGAGCGATAACACCAAATTTAACACACCTGCTCCCCATTCACACCTGAGACCTTGTAACACTAACGAGTCACAGGACACCGGGGAGGGAAAATGGCTAATTGGGCCCAATTTGGACATTTTTACTTAGGGGTGTACTGACTTTTGTTGCCAGTGGTTTAGACATTATTGGCTGTGTGTTGAATTATTTTGAGGGGACAGCAAATTTACACTGTTATACAGACCAACACAAAGTGGCACATAATTGTGAAGTGGAAGGAAAATGATAAATGATACAAATAAATGTTTGTTAGAATGGCCCAGTCACAGTCCAGACCTAAATCCAATTGAGAATCTGTGGCAAGACTTGAAAATTGCTGCTCACAGACGGCTCTCCATCCAATCTGACAGAGCTTGAGATATTTTATAAAGAAGAATGGGCAGAAATGTCTCTCTCTAGATGTGCAAAGCTGGTAGAGACATCCCCAAAAAGACTTGCAGCTGTAATTGCAGAGAAAGGGGGTTCTACAAAGTATTGTCTCTGGGGGGCGCCATACAAATGCCCCCCCCGCACTCTTTTCACATATTTATTTGTAAAACATTTTGAAAACCATTTCTCTCAACCCCATGTCTTTATGGACCTTGCTTTGTGCACTGGTGCGCAGTCATGTTGGAACAGGAAGGGGCCGTCCCCAAAACTGTTCACACAAAGTTGGGAACATGAAATTGTCCAAAATATCTTGGTATGCTGACGCCTTAAGAGTTCCCTTCAATGGAACTAAGGGGGTCAAGCCCAACCCCCTGAAAAACAACCTCACATCATAATCCCCCCTCCATCAAATGATTTGGACCAGTAAACAAAGCAAGGTCCATAAAGAAATGGAGGAGCGAGTTTGGGGTGGAGGAATTTGACTGGCCTGCATAGAGTCCTGACCTCAACCTGATAGAACACCTTTGGGTTGAATTAGAGTGGAGACTACGAGCCAGGCCTTCTCGTCCAACATCAGTGCCTGACCTCACAAATGCTCTTCTTGAAGAATGGTCAAACATTCCCATAGACACACTCCTAAACCTTGTGGACAGCCTTCCCAGAAGAGATGAGGCTGTTATAGCTGCAAAGGGCGAAGCAAACTCAATATTGAACCCTACGGACTAATGCCGCGTACACACGGTCGGACTTTCTAGAAAGCTAGGTCCGACGTACTTGCCGCCAGACTTCCGGCGGACTACCGCCGGACTTTCTGAACTTGCCTACACACGGCCGGACTTTCCGGAATCCGGTCTTCCCGACGGACTTCCGCCGGACTTTCAGAATGAACGGACTTTCCCACACACGGACAAGTCCGTTTATTTTGAACGTGACTCGGGTACGACGGGACTAGAAAAGGAATTCAATCTCGCCGCTTTTTTTGGCGAGATTGAAACCTTGCGAGCCCCGTCGCAGGCCCTTAGGTCTGGTATGGAACTTTAAGGGGAACCCCCTACGCCGAAAAACCGGCGTGGGGGTCCCCCCCCAAAATCCATACTAGACCCCGATCCGAGCACGCAGCCCGGCCGGTCAGGAAAGGGGGTGGGGACGAGCGAGCGCCCCCCCCCCTCCTGAACCGTACCAGGCCGCATGCCCTCAACATGGGGGGGTGCTTTGGGGGAGGGGGCGCCTTACGGTGCCCCCCCACCACAAAGCACCTTGTCCCCATGTTGATGAGGACAAGGGCCTCTTCCCGACAACCCTGGCCGTTGGTTGTCGGGGGGCTTATCGGAATCCGGGAGCCCCCTATAATAAGAGGGCCCCCAGATCCCGGCCCCCCCACCCTATGTGAATGAATATGGGGTACATGGTATCCCTACCCATTCACCTAGGTAAAAAGTGTTAATAATAAAACACAACACAGGTTTTTAAAATAATTTATTAAACTGCTCCGGGGGGGGGTCTTCTTCCGTCTTCGGGGGTCCCTCCGCTTCATTTTCTCCCGGCGTCCGGTTGGTTCTTCTCCGCTCTCTTCTCCCGGTGTTCCAGTTCTTCGGCCGGCTCCTCTGCTGTGTTCAGGTAGCTCTCTTGCCAGCAGAGGTCCGGACTTCTGAGCTGCTGAGCTGCTGGGCTTCTTGTCTTCTCTTCTCTTCTCTTCCCCCAGATGTTGACACGACGCTCTCTCCGGCTGGACTGGTCTCCGAGGGCTGCGTTGTGACTTATATAGGCGGAGACCCCGCCCCCATATGATGTCACAGGCCCTGGGCATGCTGGGACTGTGACGTTTTAGGGGGCGTGGTCGGCGTGTGAATGGGTAGGGGTACCATGTACCCCATATTCATTCACATAGGGTGGGGGGGCCGGGATCTGGGGGCCCTCTTATTATAGGGGACTCCCGGATTCCGATAAGCCCCCCGCCCGCAGACCCCGACAACCAACGGCCAGGGTTGTCGGGAAGAGGCCCTTGTCCTCATCAACATGGGGACAAGGTGCTTTGTGGTGGGGGGGCACCGTAAGGCGCCCCCCCCTAAAGCACCCCCCCATGTTGAGGGCATGCGGCCTGGTACGGTTCAGGAGGGGGGGGGGGCGCTCGCTCGTCCCCACCCCCTTTCCTGACCGGCCGGGCTGCGTGCTCGGATCGGGGTCTGGTATGGATTTTGGGGGGACCCCCACGCCGGTTTTTCGGCGTAGGGGGGTTCTCCTTAAAGTTCCATACCAGACCTAAGGGCCTGGGATGCCCCCCGCGCTCGCCGCAATGGGAAAATTTGTTTTTCCTATTGCAGCGAGCGCGAGATGCAGTAACCTGCTCCTCCGTCGTATCTGGTCCTTCGGACCAGCATACAGACGAACGGGCTTTCCGTCAGGAACTGAGTCCGGCGGAGGTACGACGTAAAGATTTGAAGCAGGCTTCAAATCTAAAGTACGTCGGATTTCCGCCCGAAACGGTCCGTCGGAAGTCCGATGGAGACCACACACGGTCGGATTTTCCGCCGGACCTGGTCCGGCGGCGTCCGTCGGACTTTTGCAGGTGAAAAGTCCGACCGTGTGTACGCGGCATAAGACTGGGATGTCATTAAAGTTCATGTGTGTGTAAAGGCAGGTGTCCCAATATCTTTGGTAATATAGTGTAATATCTATCTATCTATCTATCTATCTATCTATCTATCTATATATATATATATATAGATATATATATATATATATATATATATATATAGATATAGATATATATATATCTATATATATATATATATATATAGATATATATAGATAGATAGATAGATAGATAGATAGATAGATAGATAGATAGATAGATAGATAGATAGATAGATAGATAGATATACATATAGATATATATATATATATCTATCTATCTATAGATAGATACATATATATCTATCTATAGATAGATATATATATATATACTAAACATAAATGTAATAAAACGACCAAACATTAATCCCCTGTGTGGAAAGCAGGAGTAGATATGGCGCTGCCCTTATGGAGTGAAAACATTTTTTTTACGTGGTGAACAATTACTCTGTTTGGTGCTTGATGTGATTAATTTATTTCTATGAATCTTAAATGATGTATATAAATAATAAACGTTGACGGAAAGTATAAATAAAAAGTAAATAAAATTAAAATTCCTGTGTGTGCCAGAAATAAATAAATAAGGTTTCTTTAAATACGTAAATTATTTAGGTCAAAATCTGTGATTAATACAAGGTTGTCGGTTCTTATTTCTACCTCATTGTAATATGGGTGAAATTTCAAAATAAAGTGCCACAGTCTTATATTTCATTGGCGCCCCAGTAGAAGTCTGATGACGAAACGCGCGTAGGGCGGGACTCACGGACGTCTTGCAAGACACCTTCAGCCAAACGAACACAAGCTGTTCATGACGCTTTCTTTTATGCTAGTTTTTTGCCTTGTAAATGTGAGTATATTATCTTATCAGCTATTACAAAGTTTCCTAATACTGTTTCACACTATGGGCATCCCTCCTTTCTTTTGTATGTAAAACGGTAAAACAACATTTAAAAGCAAAGATCGGGGGCATCCAGGGGTGCTACACAGTGGCAAATACTGTGACTGCCTGCACCCCTGCAGGGGGAAGTGAATCCGGTGAGTGCAAGCAGAATAAGAGCACGCTATTGGGGCACTATTATCCGGCCAGCACCTGGACAAGCAGTTTCCCATATCAATTTGTTTCCTAGAGAGGGGAATCCCTCAGAACCACTCCAAAGACTTTTTTGCAATCCATGGAACTTTTCTTATCCAAAAACACTGGTTTTAGGCACACAAGTCACTTTGTTGTCATACCAGCACTTTTTATGCACTATTTGCACCTTGTTATTTTTCATATAGACAATGAAATATAAGACTGTGGCACTTTATTTTTTTGAAATTTCACCCATATTACAATGAGGTAGAAATAAGAACCAACAACCTTGTATTAATCACAGATTTTGACCTAAATCATTTACGTATTTAAAGAAACCTTATTTATTTATTTCTGGCACACACAGGAATTTGAATTGTATTTACTTTTTATTTATACTTTCTGTCAACGTTTATTATTTATATACATCATTTAAGATTCATAGAAATAAATTAATCACATCAAGTGAATGCAATGTCATTCGAATACATTTTGGAAAAGCAAACTTGGGAAAAATTGCCATCAACGCTGATTATATTGTTCTTAATCATATAGAAAATTTTGTATAATTTTGTGCTATTTATTACCAAAAAAAAAAAAACACCCAAAGAAATAAAAATATAAATAAATAAAAAATAATTTAAAAAAAAATAGAAATAAAAATATACCAAATTTAAGCCCTATTTGTTGAGAAAAAAAAAACTACATCTAGAGTATATATGACAGGGTAGACTACAAAGCCTTAAAGAAATGTCACTTTTTTTCTTTCCCCCCCCCCCCCCCCCTTTTTTTCCCCCACTAGGATAGAGTAGTGTAATTGTGGTTAAATAAATATTTTGCAAGGGGACACGGTCTTCAGGGGTGGAATTGGCGTGATAGCTACATGTAGCTGTTTCAGTATCCACTCCTAATCAATAATTAATAAATAAATTAACTTTTTTATGCATTGGGGTTTTTCTTTTTTTTTTTTTTAGTTTTTTTAATTTTTAAGGTGGTATTTTTGTAGATTTTAGGGGTATTTTTGATAGGTGGACCGGGGGAGATGTCCAGTATTAGGGCCCCCCGGTTCTCCGTCCTTCCATGGGTTAGTATCATTGCTACTCCCCCCCCTCTTCCCCGCCCCCAACCCCCCCCCCCCCCCCCATTTTTTTGTTTTTGTTTTTTTGTTTTTGAGGATTGAGAGAATTTTGGCTCTAACTGTATATTGAAGGGTGTTCTAAATGTTTTGTAGTATGTATACTCTAGGAATGTTACATTTATATGTGATTGTGGATTTCATGTTTTATAATGTCTTATAACCACTTATGGACCGCCCGCCGTTGTTATAAGTCGGCACTTTGAAGAGCAATATCATTCTTATGGCAGCAACTAGCTACCATAACCCCGGTATCCTCTTCTTCAGTGGGCGGTCCGCTTTTGGATAAAAGTGGTCTCTGCAGCGGATTCGCCGCAAGATCACTTTTACCGGCGGCGGGAGGAAGCACCTCCCGCCGCGCTCCGGTGCCCTCCGCCGCTTACCGGAGCTGCTGGCAGTGGTGGGGGCGATGGCGCCCTCTCCCCTCTGTGGTATGGAGTGAGGGGGAAGATGGCCCCCACCCGTCTCCATACCATTGCAGGGCGGAAGCGACGTCAAAACGTGACTTCCGCCCATAGCTCTTAAAGGGACATTCTTTTTGTTTTCTCAAACAACATTTTTTTTTGCATTTTAGTCCAAATATGAGATGTGAGGTCTTTTTGACCCCCCAGATCTCATATTAAAGAGGACCTGTCATGCTTTTTTTCTATTACAAGGGATGTATACATTCTGTGCAATAGGAATAAAAGTGAAACATTTTTTTTTTTAAACGAACAGTGTAAAAATAAATAATAAAAGGTAAAATAAAAATAAATAAGAAAATTTTTTTTATTTTTTTTAAATGCGCCCCGTCCTTCCGAGCTCGCGTGCAGAGTAGTGCCCCCATATGAAAACGGTGTTCAAACCACACATGTGAGGTATCGTCGCGATCGTTAGAGCGAGAGCAATAATTCCAGCCCTAGACCTCCTCTGTGACTCAAAACATGCAACCCATAGAATTTTTTAAACGTCGCCTATGGAGATTTTTAAGAATGAAAGTTTGTTGCCATTCCATGAGCGGGCGCAACTTTGAAGTGTGACATGCTGGGTATCAATTTACTCGGCGTAACATTATCTTTTACAATATGAATAAAAAAATTGGGCTAACTTTTTTTTTAATTCAAAAAAGGGTAATTTTTTCCAAAAAAAAGTGCGCTTGTAAGACCGCTGCCCAAATACCATGTGACAAAATGTATCGCAACGACCGCCATTTTATTCTCTAGTGTGTTGGAAAAAAAGTCTATATATTGTTTGGGGGTTATAAGTAATTTTCTATCAAAAAAAAAAATTATTTAACTTGTAAACAACAAGTTTGAAAAATAGGTCCGGTCCTAA
This sequence comes from Lithobates septentrionalis, assembly GCA_037952835.1. Taxonomy (NCBI): domain Eukaryota; kingdom Metazoa; phylum Chordata; class Amphibia; order Anura; family Ranidae; genus Lithobates; species Lithobates septentrionalis. The sequence continues at coordinate 615,176 of JBBDGP010003756.1, forward strand.
GTGGTGAATTAAAGTAAAATTAATAAAAAGTTAAAATGGTAAAAAGATATAATATCAGAATGTGCAAAACTGAGACTTCGCACAAACAAATAATAATAAAAAAAAAATGCTCTCTTTGAATTTAAGAGTTTTGAAAGTAAAATGCCTGAGTGGTTAAAAAAACTGTACCCCATCCAATTTTTTTTTATGGCAAGTATTACGGAGCGTTACAATGCCAGTCCCATTTTCACTGGTGTTCATGTCCACATTGGGAAAAAAGGCAAAAACAACCTGCCAGAATTTTTGTCTCCTAAAATTATCCAAAAACTAAAAAAAAATAATTTATAATAAAAATAGTTTGGATGGAGTTTTAATTCAAGACAATTAAAACAATTTCAGATAACATTTCAGGCAGTCTTACCATATCACGCCAGACGATGCCATTCACTTTATAGTCGCCAGCCTCCTAAAATGAAAAAGTCCAAATCAAATTTAAATGACTCGTGTAACATTTTCATTAAAATCGTCATATACTGCACAGAAGCCATTTGTAATTAAGTATTATTATAGATTGCATAGAATTTCTAGACAGGGCCATTTTATAGATGTATAATTCATCAGAACCATCCAATTAATGTAATGTGCAAAAAATATGTGATCAATACCAATAAATAAATAAATGTAAGCATTTCATAATTCATGTGTTGCAAAAAATAATAATAATAATTAAATGATGAATAGATATAAACAAACAACAATCAAACAATCAATTCATGTATTGCCTAATAGATAATATCAATCATATCGGCAATATTATGCCTGGGGGGGGGGGGGGGGGGGAAATAGAAATACTTGATTCATCCATTTGATACAATTATTATGTGTTTACAACCACAGAATTAATCTATAGAAATTAATAGAATAACGAATAGAATAAATAATAAAAATAAATAAAAAAACAGTCTACAGTTCATGTGCTGCTTAGAGCGTGGAGCCATTTTATTATTAAATATTTTCCTTAGACAGTTGCACAGAGGTGGAAGTCAAATTACAGGTATCCCCTGCAATTTGGCCAAATATTTTTAAAGACTTTTGAATGCAATGATGCCATTTGATTACAAAATTAAATTTTAATTGTCAGGACTGTCAAAAAAAAAAAAGTGAGAGAAACTATTGCTGACTAGTCTTTCTACAATACGGTGCTGTTATCCTGAATTTATTTAACTGCCCCAAAAGGTCCCTGACCTGGAAGCAAGAGAATTTAACATTACCATTTTTAATTACAATTTACATTTCAATTTAAAATGTAATTTTAATATTAATTTAAAATTTAATATTAATTTAAAATTTAATTTTAATTTAAAATACATTTTAATTTAAAATTAAATTTTAACTGTAATTTAAAATTTAATTTTTAGTTTAACCACTTGCTGACCGCCTAACCACAAATGTACATCATTACTTTGACATTAAATACCGCGGTTATGTCGGGTAGCTGCTGGTATCTTTTTTTCAGTCAGGCGGCCGGCTTTAAGACAAAAGTGGTTACATTCGCCGCAAGATCACTTCTATAGGCAGCGCGAGAGATGCCGACCTCCCCCCCCCCCCCACCGCGCACTGCTTCCCAGTCATCTCCGAGCTTACTGGAGCCAATCCCGATCCCTCTAATGCCTGGGCAGGAAGCCGAGTGAGGCCAAGATAACCCCACTCGGCTCTATGCCCTTGGAGGACCGGAGCAATGTCTGATGTCACTTCTGCCTCTCAAGCTTAAAGGATTTTTTTTCTTAAGTAAATTACAGTAAACATAAAAACATAAAATAAATAAGGGATTTTTTTTTCTTAAAGTCAAAATTATTTTTTTTTTGCTTTTAAAGGTAAATGAGAAATCTGGGGTCTTATTGACCCCAGATCTCCCAATAAAGAGGACATGTCATCCTTAATTCTATTACAAGGGATGTTTACATTCCTTGTAATAGGAATAAAAGTGATTAAAAAAAAATAAAGGGACAGTGTAAAAATAAAAATAAAATAAATAAGGGATTTTTTTTCTTAAAGTCAAAATTATTATTTTTATTTTTTTTTTGTTTTAAAGGTAAATGAGAGATCTGGGGTCTTATTGACCCCAGATCTCTCAATAAAGAGGACACGTCATTCTTAATTCTATGTTTATTAATTTGATCTTTACATTCCTTGTAATAGGAATAAGAGTGATAAAAAAATTAAAGGGACAGTGTAAAAATAAAAATAAAATAAATAAGGGATTTTTTTTTCTTAAAGTCAAAATTATTTTTTTTTTCTTTTAAAGGTAAATGAGAGATCTGGGGTCTTATTCATTTATCTTTAATATATGTCTAAAGGCTTCATGCTGAAGAGGATAAAAATGTCCCAACCGGTGTCCTACCTAGTGCGGGATGAGGACGAGGATAGAGCCCCCCCCCCTGGTATGGATGGTGTACGCTGTGTCTAAACAGAGGCCGGCTCCATGCCCCACCGGAGGCTCTCCTCCACCAGACACCCCAACACCCCCCGGTATGGATGGTGTATGCTGTGTCTAAACGGAGGCCGGCTCCGTGCCCCACCGGAAACTCTCCTCCACCAGCTGCCCCCAACTCCACCCCTACAGCCCCCACCTGCCCCCTTCAAGCCAGTTTGGAAACCCGGAGTCGGTGCAGCAAGCTCTGTCCAGCCTGGCACACCCGGTGAGCAGAGAGTACCTGGAGGGGAGCTTCAGCCTGGGATGGGGGGGGGTCAGAAGGAGGCAGGGAAGAGGGAGAGTGGGAGGGGGAGGTGTGCAAGCTGCTGCACCATGGGCCTCTGGTCTGTATTTGCCCCCTGGGGCAAAAAGTTGCCAGTAAGCCCCTGAAAAAAGCACATTCAGAAACGCATCCGCCGGATGGAAAAATTTTGGTGTGAACTGGCCCTGAAGGTTTACAGGTTCATGTAATTACTAGCATTCATAATTACATAGTAGGTGAGGTAAAAAAAAAGACACAAGTCCATCTAGTCCAACCTATGTGTGTGATTATATTCACTTTTCTAACTGAACAGCTTCTACTCCTTTAGTAAATCAGCCCCACTAGATCATTTTTTTTCTGGACAGCACAACCAACTTCTAAAGAAAGTTGTTTTTTTTTATATCAGGATAAAGATCGCAGTTTCGGCTCATTACGTTATAATAATAATTATTGCTCTCAGCATACGAGTCCTGAAGACTCCACTCACCGTATCTGTAAGGTTGTGTTTCAGAACTTTCAGCAGCTCAGTAATTCTTTCAATAATATAATCCGGATTGTAGAACTTGACTGACGAGACGCACATGAAAACCATAAAGACGCAGCTTAGTGCGAGATAGCCTCCTGCGAGCTTTGTGCGACGCTCCATCTCCGATCACAAAGAGAGACTGAGAGTCAAAAGAGAGAGACAACGCTTGTCACAGATCACACCTGGAATATATATTACAGACAACTTTTTTTTTTTTCTAAAATATGAAAAACGTAAAAAGAACAATAATTATCAGTCTGATTGTGAGGTTTGATAAAACAGCAGACAGACGGGGGAGGAAAGAGGTTGGTGTTTGTTTCCTTTGGTTAACCATTGGGAGATACAATGTACTAGTCACAAAAGATAATAATATTACGACTTTCTCTGTTTCAATTATTATTATAAGATATTTATATAGCGCCAACAGTTTGCGATGCGCTTAGCAACATGAAAGCAGACATTACAATTAGATAGGGATGGGGCCGAATGGACCCCCTGTTCGGTTCGCACCAGAACTTTCGAACAAGGAAAAAGTTCAGACCCGAATAACAAACCCCATTAAAGTCAATGGGACCCGAACGTCAAAAATAGGGATGCACCGATACCATTTTTTTTTTTTACAACGAGTACGGGTATCGATACTTTTCTTTTTAGTACTCGCCGATACCGATTACCGATACACACCACAACTGTTTTGTTTTCACTTCAGCTGTCAGCAATGGTTAAAAGCATTGAAAAGTTATCTACAAATGAAATAAATTTATTTTTTTTTTTTTAATCTTGCGCTTTTTCAATGTGAAATGTGTAAATATATGTTAATATATATGTGTAAAAATATTCACTAACAAAGCAAACAAAAAAAAAAGTTTTTTATTGTTTATCGTTTACAAAATAGATGTGAACAAACAAAAAAAAAGCAGGAAAATAATTAAATGGAGGAGAATAGGGAGTTCATTAAGGCTGATTAGAGTAAATTAAGGGTTAAAGTGGTGTTCCGGCCAAAATTATACTTTTTAAATAAAAATACCCCTATAATACACAAGCTTAATGTATTCTAGTAAAGTTAGTCTGTAAACTAAGGTCTGTTTTGTTAGTTTATAGCAGTAGTTTGTTATTTTATAAACTTACAGCAGGCCGTGGCCATCTTACAGTGGGGATGGAAAGTTTGGGCACCCCAGGTAAAAATGTGTATTAATGTGCATAACGAAGCCAAGGAAAGATGGAAAAATCTCCAAATGTCATCAAATTACAGATTAGACATTCTTATAATATGTCAAAAAAAGTTAGATTTTATTTCCATCATTTACACTTTCAAAATTACAGAAAACAAAAAAATGGGGTCTGCAAAAGTTTGGGCACCCTGCAGAGTTAATATCTTGTACTGCCCCCTTTGGCAAGTATCACAGAGTCTTTCGATTCTTGTTTGAGGTATCTTTGCCCATTCTTCCTTACAAAAGTCTTCCAGTTCTTTGAGATCTCTGGGCTGTCTGTCACGCACTGCTCTTTTAAGGTCTATCCATAGATTTTCAATAATGTTGAGGTCAGGAGATTGTGAAGGCCATGGCAAAACCTTCAGTTTACGCCTCTTGATGTGATCCCCCGTGGATTTTGAGGTGTGTTTAGGATCATTATCCATTTGTAGAAGCCATCCTCTCTTTAACTTCAGCTTTTTCACAGATGGCATCAAGTTACCATCCAAAATTTGCTGAAATTTTATTGAATCCATTTTTCCTTCTACTCGTGAAATGTTCCCAGTGCCACTGGCTGCAATACAACCCCAAAGAATGATTGATCCACCCCCATGCTTAACAGTTGGATAGAGGTTCTTTTCATTAAATTATGTGCCCTTTCTTGTCCAAACGTACCTTTGCTCATTCCGGCCAAAAAGTTCTATTTTAACCGGTTCAATACAGGGCATTTTCACCCCCTTCCTTCCCAGACCAATTTTTAGTTTTCAGCGCTGTCGCACTTTAAACGACAATTGCGCGGTCGTGCGACGTTGTACCCAAACAAAATTGACATCCTTTTTTCCCCACAAATAGAGCTTTCTTTTGGTGGTATTTGATCACCTCTGCGGGTTTTTTTTTTTTGCGCTATAAACAAAAGAAGAGCGACAATTTTGAAAAAAACACAATATTTTTTACTTTTTGCTATAATAAATATCCCAATTTAAAAAAAAAAAAATTTTCCTCAGTTTAGGCCGATACGTATTCTTCTACATATTTTTGGTAAAAAAAAAATCGCAATAAGCGTATATTGATTGGTTTGCGCAAAAGTTATAGCGTCTACAAAATACGGGATAGATTTATGGCATTTTTAAAAAAAAATCATTTATTTCTTTTTTTTACTAGTAATAGCGGCGATCGCAATTTTTTTTCTTGACTACGACATTATGGCGGACACATCGGACACTTTTGACACATTTTTTGGAAACATTCACATTTATACAGCGATCAATGCTATAAAATTGCATTGATTACTGTATAAATGTGACAGGCAGGGAAGGGGTTAACCACTAGGGGGAGACGAGGGGTTAAATATGTTTCCTAGGGAATGATTCTAACTGTAGGGGGCGGGGACGTACAAGGGGAGGAGACCGATCAGTGTTCCTCTGTACTGGGAACACAGATCGGTCTCCTCTCAACTGACAGGACGTGGATCTGTGTGTTTGCACACACAGATCCACGGTCCGGCCCGGTTAACGGGCAATCGCGGGGGTGCCTGGTGGACATCGCGGCCGCCGGGCACACGCACCGGGTCCCGAGCAACGCGGCGGGCGCGCGCGCACGCCCCCTAGACGGCCGGGAAGCCCAGGACGTCATATGACGTCCACCCAGGATTGGAGATCCCATCTGTGGACGTCATTTGACTATACGCGGGTAGTGAAGTGATTATCATCGGTCCACAGAACTTGTTTCCAAAATGCCTCAGGCTTGTCTATATGTTCATTTGCAAAGTTCAAACGCTGATTTTTGTAGTGAGGACATAGAAGAGGTTTTCTTCTGATGACTCTTCCATGAAGACCATATTTGTACAAGTATCTCTTTATAGTGGAATAGTGTACCACAACTCCAGTGTCTGCCAGATCTTTCTGAAGGGATCGTGCAGTCAAACGTGGGTTTTGAATTGCTTTTCTCACAATCCCGCGAGCTGTTCTGTCTGATATTTTTCTTGGTCTTCCAGATCTTGCTTTAACTTCCACTGTTCCAGATGACTGGCATTTCTTAATTACATTCCGAACAGAGGATATTGACATCTGAAAACGCTTTGCTATCTTCTTATAGCCCTCTCCAGCTTTGTGAGCGTCAACTATTTTCAGTTTCAGTTTTCTAGACAACTGCTTAGAAGAACCCATGGTGCTGATTGTTGGGGCAAGGTCAGATGAGTCTGGCCATTTAAAACCTTTGAGATTGACATCACCTGGTCTTCCCAGACGATGATTGAGAACAATCCATGACACTGGCAGGTCTCAGCTTTGCAAAGGGGGCAGTGCAGGCTATAAATTCTGCAGGGTGCCCAAACTTTTGCAGACGCCATTTTTTTTGTTTTCTGTAATTTTGAAAGTGTAAATGATGGAAATAAAATCTAACTTTTTTGACATATTATAAGAATGTCTAATCTGTAATTTGATGCCATTTGGAGATTTTTCCATCTTTCCTTGGCTTCGTTATGCACATTAATACACATTTTTACCTGGAGTGCCAAAACTTTCGATCCCCACTGTAAGTGTGGGCATCTGAAGCCAGACTGTATTTCTTCCTGGATCTCATCCTTGCAGATCTCGCACATGCTCAGTGCAGCACAAGCAGTGTAATAGGTTTCAGGTCAGGTTTCCATAGCATTGGCAGTGTCAGAGGAAATTGCCGCCCCTTCCCAGAAGGCATTGCAAACAGGAAATGATGCGATGGGCCACGGTCAGGGAGGAGGAAGTGAAAAATTAATACAGCAGATATACAGTAGGTGCTGAGAAAAAAAAAAAATATCCAATTCGTTTACAGTGCACAGTTTAGTGAGGGGTGCTGAAGAGTTGTAAAAGTGGGTGGAACTCCACTTTAATAAGGGGTTAAACAGAGGAATATTTGTTCATCCCTTTGATCTGCAGATGAAGAAACAGAAGGATTCAAAAAGAAACAATGTTTCTTTATTTTTTAGTGTTTCAGCAGCTGAGCAGTGTTGTTAATAAACATTGCCGGCTGCTTTTTTTTTGACAGTTCCAATTACCGGGCCTTTAAAGCCCCGTACACACGAGCGGATTTTCTGTCGGAAAAAACTTGGATGGTCTTTCCGACGGAATTCCGCTCAAGCTTGGCTTGCAGACACACGGTCACGCAAAAGTTATCTGAACTTTCGACCGTCAAGAACGCGGTGACGTACAACACTACGACGAGCCGAGAAAATGAAGTTCGATGCTTCCGAGCATGCATCGAATTGTTTCCGAGCACGCGTATGAATTTTGGGCATCGAAATTTGTACAGACGATCGCATTTTGGGATAGGAACTTTTCCCGACCAAAAAATAGAGAACATGCTCTCAATCTTTTGCTGGCTGGAATTCCGCCAGCAAAAAGACCGATGGAGCATACACACCCTAGTCAAAAATCAAAAGTGCCCATTTTGAAGGCTGATCTGCAAGTAATTCGGCATATAATGGTTACAGGGGTCCCTGGGGGGACATGTGTCAAAAAAAAAAGTTTGTGAAAAACATTCATTCATTTTCATTCATTTTTAAATGAGCAGTGATTTTTTTTTATTTTTAAAGTGAAAGCATAAAAATGAAAAAATCCTTCCAATATAGTGCCTGGGGGGTCCCCTTAGTCTACCTGTAAAGTGGCAGATCTGTACAATGTCTAGAATCTGCTGGAGCAATAATTGCATTTATAAAGCCAAAAAAAAAGACATTTTTCCTGTAAGCTGCCTTTATTTTGCTCAGCAACAGCTGGGGAGTCGGTGTGTATGATGAGGCCACAATGTAGTGCACTGAGAACAAGATTAGAGATTTTTTGGATACATTCTGGTGTCACTTTGACTTTGGATAGAAGTATCGGGTGCGTAAAAATTGGTCTTTGGGTGTCGGTGGCGCCTTCCCACCGTAACCCTATAGAGGTACTCTTGATGAAAGCAAGAATTGGTCTTGGTGTAAAAAATTGCAATGATATGCACCTGTCCAACAGGTGCAGAAAAATTACTCTTTGGGTTTCAGTGGCGCCTTCCCATCGTAACCCTATAGAGGTGCTCTTGATGAAGGCAAAAAAAAATTGCAATGATATGCACCTGTCAAACAGGTGCTGAAAAATTGGTCTTTGGGTGTTAATTGTGCCCATGAAACCTATGCCAAAAACATTCTTCCAGATGAAATAATTGAACACCCTCAAAGCTAGGCAGCCTCGAAGTCCTGCAGAGATTCCACATCCCAAAAAGACTTAATCAGTGACATCGGCATCAGGGGCTTCATAGCTGGTAATCCAGGACTGATTTATTTTTATAAAAGTCAAACGGTCCACGGAGTCTGTGAATAGACACGTTCTATGATCAGTAACGTAACCTCCTGCAGCACTGAATGCCCGTACTGAAAGCATGCTGGATGCAGGGCAGCCCAACAACTCAATAGCATACTGGACAAGATCTGGGGATCAATGAGTAGATCCGCTTTGATTGCTTCTATGGCCTTGGAGGACCAGAGCGACGTCATGACGTCACTTCCAGTCCAGGGTGGAAGTGAACCATTTTTTTTTCTTTAAAGCAAAAGATCATTTTTTTAAATCTTTTGTTTTTATGGATAAAAAAGAGATTTGGGGTCTCTTTACCCAAGATCTCTTCATAAAGAGGACCTGTCATCCTCCTTTCTATTTCAAGGGATGTTTACATTCCTTGTAATAGGAATAAAAGTGATAAGAAAAAAAAATGAAAGGAACAATGTAAAAACTTTCCATCTATTAAGTCTTCTGCCCTTGTTGTTTTAACTTTGGATAGTAAAAAAATTTCTGCCAGTAAATACTTTATACAGCCCACTTCCTGTTTCTTGTCTGGTAAAATGCCTAGGCTTATGACATCATGCACAGCTCTCTCGTCAGCTGGAAAGCTCTCCATCTCTGTTTTGGCCCAGAGGTAATCGTCCACCATGTGATGTAGATGCTGCCGATGGGATGTGGAAGCTGACAGCCCTGGGCGGCGAGAACTAAAAAAATTCCGAAATGCCTCACTTAGGTGGACGCCTTTTCCAACGCTCCTCTCTTGACCAACAGAAGACTCAAAACTACATTTTGCACGATACTGTAACCTACTTAAGTCAGGATAAACGTTCAATAAAATCATCTTTAACGTGTCCTCAAGAGTTTTTATCTTCTGCGCTCTGTGTGGGGACGGGATGAGTTCTGAGACCTTTCCCATATAACAGTGGTCAAGGAGGGTTGCAAACCAGTAATCATCCTTCTCCTTTATGCCGCATATTTTTGGGTCCTTTCGCAGGCTTTGAAGCATGAGGTTGCCCATGTGCCTCAAATTTGCCAAGGTTTGAGAAGCAGACTCCTCGGGGTAACTCAGGATGACAGCACCTGGAACATCCTCCTCCCAGCCACGTACTACTCCGAAGGGTCCTTGGGTTGGAAAGCCATCACTTACAGATTGACGCGTGTCTTATGCCCCGTACACACGGTCGGATTTTCAGACGGAAAATGTGTGATAGGACCTTGTTGTCGGAAATTCCGACCGTGTGTAGGCTCCATCACACATTTTCCGACACACAAAGTTTGAGAGCAGGCTATAAAATTTTCCGACAACAAAATCCGTTGTCGGAAATTCCGATCGTGTGTACACAAATCCGACGGACAAAGTGCCACGCACGCTCAGAATAAATAAAGAGATGAAAGCTATTGGCCACTGCCCCGTTTATAGTCCCGGCGTATGTGTTTTACGTCACCGCGTTCAGAACGATCAGATTTTCCGACAACTTTGTGTGACTGTGTGTATGCAAGACAAGTTTGAGCCAACATCCGTCAGAAAAAAATCCTAGGATTTTGTTGTAGAATGTCCGAACAAAGTCCAACCGTGTGTACGGGGCATAACCCTTCTTCGAAGCCTATGAAAGTGCCAGATTCCTCCTTCTCATCCTCCTCCCCTCTCTCCTCCTGTAGGAATGATGGTGTCTGCATAAAGTGGGCCTTGAGAGGAAAGGAAGTCCTCCTCTTCTTCCTGCTGCTCTGCCTCCTGTCCATAATGCCATGCAGAGTCTGCTGAGAGTCAGCTCCAGCAGGAACACAACATGGATTGTGTCACTGATGAATGCACTGTCACGGCTCACCATCCTTGTGGCCTCCTCAATTGGTGACAATACAGTGCATGCATTCTTAATGATCACTAGGGATGAGCCGAACACCCCCCCGGTTCGGTTCGCACCAGAACCTGCGAACGGACCGAAAGTTCGCATGAACGTTAGAACCCCATTGACGTCTATGGGACTCGAACGTTCGAAATCAAAAGTGCTCATTTTAAAGGCTAATTTGCATGGTATTGTCCTAAAAAGGGTTTGGGGACCCGGGTCCTACCCCAGGGGACATGTATCAATGCAAAAAAAACTTTTAAAAACAGCCGTTTTTTCGGGAGCAGTGATTTTAATGATGCTTAAAGTAAAAAAAAAAAGTGAAATATACCTTTAAATATCGTACCTGGGGGGTGTCTATAGTGTGCCTGTAAAGTGACGCGTGTTTCCCATGTTTAGAACAGTCCCTGCACCAAATGTCATTTTTAAAGGAAAAAATCTCATTTAAAACTGCTTGCGGGTTTAATGTAATGTCGGGTCATGGCAATATGGATGAAAATCAGTGAGACAAACGGCATGGGTACCCCCCAGTCCATTACCAGGCCCTTTGGGTTTTGTATGGATATTAAGGGGAACCCCGCACCCAAATTAAAATAAGGAAAGGTGTGGGGCCACCAGGCCCTATATACTCTGAACAGCAGTATACAGGCGGTGCAAACAAGACAGGGACTGTAGGTTTGTTGTTAAGTAGAATCTCTTTGTAATTTTGAACGGGTACATTTTTAACGTGTTTAGCTCCAGCCAAAAAATCTTTTTTAAGCTTTTTGGAAAACATAGGGAAGGGTTATCACCCCTGTGACATTTGTTTTGCTGTCTTTCCTCCTCTTCAGAAGATTTCACCTCACTTTTTGTCCCAATGAAAAATGTTTTTTGAAAATTTGGGTTTTTTTGTGGAACAAGGATTGGAAAGCATCAGCGGAAAGGAGAAATTTTTTTCCCATATTAACTCTTACAGGAGAGAATTTCCCTTCCTATGGGTAGATTTCATCTCACTTCCTGTTGTCTCCTTCCGTTTGCAAGTAGGAGTCGTTTGTAAGTTAGATGTTTGAAAGTAGGGTCCTGCCCTATATACTCAGCAGAAATTTGGGCCTTAGGTGTTGCTGTGGCCACAACACTGTCAGCCCTCACAGGGCCCTGCTGTGAAATATTAGATCAAGAATTGTAATTACATGCCCCTGTTAGACAGGAGCTGAAAAATTAGGCCTTAGGCACTGGTGCTGGTGCCACAACACTGCAACCCCTCACAGACACTCTAGTTGGAACGCAGGAACGAGCCCTGCTGCAAAGTATTGCATCAAAAATTGTAATTACACGCCCCTGTTAGACAGGGGCAGAAAAATTGGGCCTTAGGCACTGGTGCTGGTGCCACAACACTGCAACCCCTCACAGACACTCTAGTTGGAACGCAGGAACGAGCCCTGCTGCAAAGTATTGCATCAAAAATTGTAATTACACGCCCCTGTTAGACAGGGGCAGAAAAATTGGGCCTTAGGCACTGGTGCTGGTGCCACAACACTGCAATCCCTCACAGACACTCTAGTTGGAACGCAGGAACGAGCCCTGCTGCAAAGTATTGCATCAAAAATTGTAATTACACGCACCTGTTAGACAGGGGCAGAAAAATTGGGCCTTGGGCACTGGTGCTGGTGCCACAACACTGCAACCCCTCACAGACACTCTAGTTGGAATGCAGGAACGATCCCTGCTGCAAAGTATTACATCAAAAATTGTAATTACACGCCCCTGTTAAACAGGGGCTGAAAAATTGTGCCTTAGGCACTGGTGGTGGCGCCCAGAACCAAAAATGTTCTTACAAGCTATCAGCGTGATGATTGAGGAGGAAGAGGATAATTACTCAGGGATAGTCACTCAGCATCAGCATAGGCAGTCTTTGAAGGGATCTGAGATTTCAAAAAAAATTATTCGGTTACATCAGCATCAGGTGCTTGGTAGCTGGTGGTGATCCAAGACTGTTTAATTTTATGAAGGTCAGTCGATCGACCGAGTCGGTGGACAGACGCACCCTGTGATCGGTTACCACGCCTCCAGCAGCACTGAATGTGCGTTCCGAAAGAACGCTGGATGCAGGACAGGCCAGTAGCTCAATTGCATACTGTGCAAGCTCTGGCCAGTGATCCATCCTCAAGACCCAGTAACCCAGAGGATTTTCGGTGGGAAAGGTGTCCAAGTCTGATCTTGCCCCTAGGTATTCCTGCACCATGTAAAACAGACGCTGGCGATGGTTGCTGGAACCGATCATACCTTGGGGCTGCGGACCAAAAAATTGTCTGAACGCATCGGTCAGACGGCCACCTTCTCCACCGCTCCTTCTTTGACTCACCGAAGCCTCAGCAACACGTTGTCCAGAAACAGGAGTTTGTAACCTCCCAGTCTCTGGGAACGCGTTGCACAGACCTTTCTGCAAGGCCTCCCGAAGATGTTTCATCCTCTGCTCCCTCTGCGATGGCAAGATAAGGTCCGCAACCTTACCCTTGTAACGTGGATCAAGGAGGGTTGCCAGACAGTATTGGTCCTTCTCCTTGATACCACGAATACGAGGATCCTTACGCAGGCTTTGCAGGATCAGGGAGGCCATGCAGCGTAGGTTTGCTGAGGCATTCGGTCCGGAGTCCTCTGGGTCACTAAGGACGACATGGTCCGCAGCCACCTCCTCCCAGCCACGTACAAGTCCATGTGTTTCTTGGGACTGATCCCTTAAAGACTGCTGCTGATGCTAAGTGCCAGGCTCCACCTCCATACTGACACAATCTTCCTCCTCCTCCTCCTTCTCCTCCTCGTCCTCTTCCTGTGAGATCGGCGGGCACGCAGGAACACTGTCTGGATAAAGGGGGCCTTGAGAGCTAAGGAAGTCCTCCTCTTCCTGCCTCTGTTCTGCCTCAAATGCCCTGTCCATTATTCCACGCAGCATGTGCTCCAACAGGTGGACAAGGGGGACAGTGTCACTGATGCATGCACTGTCACTGCTCACCATCCTCGTGGCCTCCTCAAATGGTGACAGGACAGTGCATGCATCCCTGATCATGGCCCACTGGCGTGGGGAAAAAAAACCAAGCTCCCCTGACCCTGTCCTGGTGCCATAGTCGCACAGGTACTCATTGATGGCCCTCTGCTGCGTGTGCAGCCGCTGCAGCATGGCCAACGTTGAGTTCCACCTGGTGGGCATGTCACAGATTAGGCGGTTCTTGGGCAGGTTAAACTCCTTTTGGAGGTCCGTCAGCCGAGCACTGGCATTATATGACCGGCGGAAATGCACACAGACTTTCCTGGCCTGCCTCAGGACATCCTGTAAGCCCGGGTACCTGCCCAAGAACCGCTGCACCACCAAGTTAAGGACGTGAGCCAAACAGGGCACATGGGTCATTTGTCCCTGTCGGAGGGCAGAGAGGAAGTTGGTGCCATTGTCGCAAACCACCATTCCTGCCTTAAGTTGGTGTGGCGTCAACGACCTCTGAACCTGCCCCTGCAGAGCTGACAGAACCTCTGACCCAGTGTGGCTCCTGTCCCCCAAGCACACCAGCTCAAGCACCGCATGGCATCTTTTGGCCTGCGTACTTGCGTAGCCCCTTGAACGACTACGGAGCACCGCTGGTTCCGAGGAAGAGGCCATGGAGGAAGAAGAAGAGGAGGGGGTGGTGGAGAGAGGTGTGTCACAATCATTAGCATTTTGGAGGCGTGGTGGCGGAACAACCTCCAACACTACTGCACCTTGTCCTGCATCCTTCCCAGCTGCCAGCAGAGTCACCCAATGCGCCGTGAAACTTAGGTAACGTCCCTGTCCATGCCTGCTGGACCATGAGTCAGCGGTAATATGCACCTTACCGCTGACCGCCCTGTCCAGCGAGGCATGGACATTGCCTTCCACATGCCGGTAGAGAGCCGGAATCGCCTTCCGTGAGAAAAAGTGGCGTTTGGGTACCTGCCACTGAGGAACCGCACATTCCACAAACTCACGGAAGAGGGCAGAGTCTACCAACTGAAAAGGCAGCAGTTGAAGTGCTAGCAATTTTGCCAAGCTAGCATTCAACCGCTGGGCATGTGGATGGCTGGGAGCAAACTTCTTTCGGCGGTGCAGCAGCTGGGGCAGGGAAATTTGCCTGGTACAATCTGACGTCGGTGTACCAAAAGCAGATTGCCCACAAGTACTTGGCTGTGACACACCTAATTCTACACCTTCATTCCTCTCAGTGCAGGTCTCAGAGAGGACTGAAGGTCTAGTGGGGTTGGAAATCTCAGCTGATAAGGAGCAAGGAGAGGTCCTCTTTGTTCTTTGGTGTGGGTCTTTTAGATACGCTTGCCAACGAACTGCATGGCAGGTCAACATATGTCTGGTCAAGCATGTGGTACCCAAGCGGGAGATGTTTTGGCCACGTGAGATACGCTTGAGACATATGTTGCAAATAGCAGCGGTGCGATCTGATGCACTCGTCTCAAAAAAGGCCCACACCAAAGAACTTTTTGAATAACGTGCAGAGACTGCAGCGCCCTGCACATGTGGAGCTTTGGGGTGTGATGCAGTCAATGTGCTGCCCTTGGCGTGGCGTCAACCACCTCTGAACCTGCCCCTGCAGAGCTGACAGAACCTCTGCCCCAGTGTGGCTCCTGTCCCCCAAGCACACCAGCTCAAGCACCGCATGGCATCTTTTGGCCTGCGTACTTGCGTAGCCCCTTGAACGGCTACGGAGCACCGCTGGTTCCGAGGAAGAGGCCATGGAGGAAGAAGAAGAGGAGGGGGTGGAGGAGAGAGGTGTGTCACAATCATTAGCATTTTGGAGGCGTGGTGGCGGAACAACCTCCAACACTACTGCACCTTGTCCTGCATCCTTCCCAGCTGCCAGCAGAGTCACCCAATGCGCCGTGAAACTTAGGTAACGTCCCTGTCCATGCCTGCTGGACCATGAGTCAGCAGTAATATGCACCTTACCGCTGACCGCCCTGTCCAGCGAGGCATGGACATTGCCTTCCACATGCCGGTAGAGAGCCGGAATCGCCTTCCGTGAGAAAAAGTGGCGTTTGGGTACCTGCCACTGAGGAACCGCACATTCCACAAACTCACGGAAGGGGGCAGAGTCTACCAACTGAAAAGGCAGCAGTTGAAGTGCTAGCAATTTTGCCAAGCTAGCATTCAACCGCTGGGCATGTGGATGGCTGGGAGCAAACTTCTTTCGGCGGTGCAGCAGCTGGGGCAGGGAAATTTGCCTGGTACAATCTGACGTCGGTGTACCAAAAGCAGATTGCCCACAAGTACTTGGCTGTGACACACCTAATTCTACACCTTCATTCCTCTCAGTGCAGGTCTCAGAGAGGACTGAAGGTCTAGTGGGGTTGGAAATCTCAGCTGATGAGGAGCAAGGAGAGGTCCTCTTTGTTCTTTGGTGTGGGTCTTTTAGATACGCTTGCCAACGAACTGCATGGCAGGTCAACATATGTCTGGTCAAGCATGTGGTACCCAAGCGGGAGATGTTTTGGCCACGTGAGATACGCTTGAGACATATGTTGCAAATAGCAGCGGTGCGATCTGATGCACTCATCTCAAAAAAGGCCCACACCAAAGAACTTTTTGAATAACGCGCAGAGACTGCAGCGCCCTGCACATGTGGAGCTTTGGGGTGTGATGCAGTCAATGTGCTGCCCTTAGGCTGGCCCCTGGAGGGCATCCTGCCTCGTTGGTGATGTGCCGCCTCCTCCTCCTCCTCCTCTCTCCTATCAGGCACCCACGTTGAGTCAGTGACCTCATCATCCCCTCCCTCCTCATCACTGGAGCAAACCTGGCAGTATGCTGCAGCAGGGGGAGCATGACTGCCAGATTGCTGTCCTTCTTGGGCACCCCCTCTGTCCGTGCTCATGTTACTGCCTTCATCGAGCTCAGTATCATCATCAGAGCCTTCCAAACGCTGGGCATCCTCCTGGAGCATGTACCCAACACTGTGGTCAAACAGTTCAAGGGACTCCTCAGGAGGACATGGTGGAGCTAGGGAAGGAGTCACTGATGACATTGAGCCGAGGGAAGAGGCCGCTGCTTTGCCAGGCAAAGCACCCTGGGCATGGGTGAGAGAGGATGAGGAGGATGAGGACGGCTTGGTCATCCACTCGACCAAGTCTTCCGCATGTTGTGGCTCAACACGGCCAGCTGCCGAAAAAAAGGCCAAGCGTGTCCCATGGTGATGAGGATGCACCGTCTCCACGACCAGCACTAGACACAGAGCCTGCTTGCCCTCTCTTATTGGCTTGTGACTGTCTGCCTCTCCTTCTTGGCCTTCCAGACATACTAATGGCCTGTAGCTGCACTAAGCTGGGATATATATATATATATATATATATATATATATATATATATATATGTACTGATACTGCAGCTAGCAAAATCAACTGCCTGCCTGTAGTATGAGAACACCACCAACCTTCTACAGGTAGCTTTAGCTGAACACTGTGAGGTGGACGCACCCCACTAACTTGTAGGTTTAGCTGAACACTGTGAGCAGGACGCACTGCACTAACTGTAAATAGTCTAGCTGCCTGACCGTGGTACTAATAGGATCAAAAGAACACCAGTAATTTTCTTCAGGTAGCTTTATATACTGTAACAAGACACGCCTGCCTGTCAGTAGGAAGATAACAGGAACGGATCTAGCTGAACACTGTGAGCAGGACGCACTGCACTAAATGTAAATAGTCTAGAAGATAACAGGAATGGATCTAGCTAAACTGAATACAGTGTATATATATATATGCAACACCTGGGATGCATATATATATACACAATACACTTTAAGTGCAGCTAACTGACTGACTGTCCTGCCTAATCTATCTAACTCAAATGAAATGACACTGTCCCTCTCTCTCTCTCTCTAAGCACACCGGAACACACTGCACAGGGCTGCCGTGCAGGCGGCCTTATATAGTGTGGGACGTGTACTAAATCTCCTGAGCCATAATTGGCCAAAGCCTTCTTGGCTTTGGCCAATTACGGCTCTCTGTTCAGGCGGCGCTGTGATTGGCCAAGCATGCGGGTCATAGTGCATGCTTGGCCAATCATCAGCAAGCAATGCACTGCGATGCCGCAAGTAAATTATGGGCCGTGAGGCGCCACACGAATTTGGCATGAACGGCCCATATCGTTCGCAATTCGGCGAACGACCGAACAGCCGATGTTCGAGTCGAACATGGGTTCGACTCGAACACGAAGCTCATCCCTATTCCCCAGTGCTTTGGCCCATGCCCTGCATGCAGTTTTATGTCACATATACTGTTCTTTCTGCCTGGAAAATGGAGATTGTCCATAGCAACCAAAAAGTGTCAAAAGTGGCTTTAGACCAGCTAGAAAACAGCGATAGTGAATCGTGGGGAAATTTATTTTATTATTATTATATTATTATTATTTTTTTTTAGTTTTTTATATTTATTTATTATATTATAATTTATGTTTTTGTGTTTCAAACTTTATCATACCCGGGATGTCTACTAGACTCTTGTTTGGACAGATATAAGTGTGTTATTGTTAAGAATTACAGACCTACAATATAAAACGCCAAATTTCCATGCAAAATAATTGTACCGCGTTCAGCGCCTAAAATCCGAAATAATCATCCCGCCAGGGAGGTTAAGCTAAGGTCGTGCAACAATTACAACGATGAACAGATTAGAAAAAGAATTTAAAAAATAAATAAAAATCAAACCTGTCATCAGTTATAAAAAAAAAAAAAAACATCTAAATGAAACAAAACCTCAAACCTCAAACTTTGATTCTTTGTTTCTCAGTAAGTCTTGTCTTATTGGTTTAAGTGGTTTGGCTGTTATATATATATATATATATTTTGTGTATCCCGGATGGTTCCGGGACAGTGCTTTCCATGTTCCTGAACGTCAAATAGGGTAAAAAAAAGTCAATAAGTAACTGTTTAAACATAACAGAAATCATGTTGTCAGATCAAATAAGAGCAGCAGGTAAAAACAACTAGATACATTGTATGCAGATATACAGAGTATCTCACAAAAGTAAGTACACTCCTCACATTTCTGTAAATCTTTTCTTCTATCTTTTCATGTGACAACACTGAAGAAATGACACTTGTCTACAATGTAAAGTAGTGAGTGTACAGCTTGTATAACAGTGTAAATTTGCTGTCCCCTCAAAATGACTCAACACACAGCCATTAATGTCTAAACCGCTGGCAACAAAAGTCAGTACACCCCTAAGTGAAAATGTCCAAATTGGGCCCAAAGTGTCAATATTTTGTGTGGCCACCATTATTTTCCAGCACTGCCCTTAACCCTCTTGGACATGGAGGTCACCAGAGCTTCACAGGTTGTCACTGGAGTCCTCTTCCCCTCCTCCATGATGACATCACAGAGCTGGTGGATGTTAGAGACCTTGCGCTCCTCCACCTTCCGTTTGAGGATGTCCCACAGATGATCAATAGGGTTTAGGTCTGGAGACATGCTTGGCCAGTCCATCACCTTTACCCTCAGCTTCTTTAGCAAGGCAGTGGTGGTCTTGGAGGTGTGTTTGGGGTGGTTATCATGTTGGAATACTGCCCTGCGGCCCAGTCTCTGAAGGGAGGGGATCATGCTCTGCTTCAGTATGTCACAGTACATGTTGGCATTCATGGTCCTCTCAATGATCTGTAGCCCCCCAGTGCTGGCAGCACTCATGCAGCCCCAGACCATGACACTCCCACCACCATGCTTGACTGTAGACAAGACACACTTGTCTTTGTCCTCCTCACCTGGTTGCCCCCACACACGCTTGTCACCATCTGAACCAAATACCTTTATCTTGGTCTCATCAGACCACAGGACATGGTTCCAGTAATCCATGTCCTTAGTCTGCTTGTCTTCAGCAAACTGTTTGTGGACTTTCTTGTGCATCATCTTTAGAAGAGGCTTCCTTCTGGGACGACAGTCATGCAAACCAACTTAATGCAGTGTGCGGCGTATGGTATAAGCACTGACAGGCTGACCCCCCACCCCTACAACCTCTGCAGCAATGCTGGCAGCACTCATACATCTATTTACTGAGGTTTAACTGGGTATTCGGATATTGGTATCAGCGTTGGAAGGTGGAGAGTTGGTATCATCAGGGCTGGTGCAAAGATTTTTGACACCCTAGGTGAAACCTTATTTTGCCCCCCCCCCCCCTTCTTGGCTCCACCCCTAATGCAACCCCCTTTTCCCTGCCCATGAAAACCCCACCTTTTCAATGAAGCGCCCATCAAATGCAGCCTCAGCAGCGCCCATCAATGCAGCCTCACCAGCGCCCATCAATGCAGCCTCACCAGCGCCCATCAAATGTAGCCTCACCAGCGCCCATCAAATGCAGCCTCACCAGCGCCCATCAATGCAGCCTTCCAGTGCCCATCAATGCAGCCTCACCAGCGCCCATCAATGCAGCCTTCCAGCGCCCATCAATGCAGCCTCACCAGCGCCCATCAAATACAGCCTCACCAGTGCTCATCAGTGCAGCCTTCCACCACCCATCAATGCAGTCTTCCAGGGCCCATCAATGCAGCCTCACCAGTGCCCATCAATGCAGCCTCACCAGCGCCCATCAATGCAGCCTCCCCAGCACCCATTAAATGCAGCCTCACCAGCACCCATCAATGCAGCCTTCCAGCGCCCATAAATGCAGCCTCACCAGCGCCCATCAAATGCAGCCTCACCAGTGCCCATCAAATGCAGCCTCACCAGCACCCATCAATGCAGCCTCACCAGCACACATTAAATGCAGCCTCACCAGCGCCCATCAATGCAGCCTCACCAGCGCCCATTAATGCAGCCTTCCAGTGCCCATCAATGCAGCCTTACCAGCGCCCATCAATGCAGCCTCACCAGTGCTCATCAATGCAGCCTTCCACCGCCCATCAATGCAGCCTTCCAGTGCCCATCAATGCAGCCTCACCAGTGCCCATCAATGCAGCCTCGCCAGTGCCTATCAATGCAGCCTTCCACCGCCCATCAATGCAGCCTTCCAGCGCCCATCAATGTAGCCTCGCCAGTGCCCATCAATGCAGCCTCACTAGCGTCCATCAATGCAGCCTTCCAGCGCCTATCAATGCAGCCTCACCAGCGCCCATCAAATGCAACTTCATCAGCGCCCATCAATGCAGCCTCACCAGCGCCCATCAAATGCAGCCTCACCAGCGCCCATCAAATGCAGCCTCACCAGCGCCCATCAACACAGCCTCACCAGTGCCCATCAAATGCAGCCTCACCAGCGCCCATCAATACAGCCTCACCAGTGCCCATCAAACATTGCCTCAACAGCACCCATCAATGAATGTTTGCTTGCTACCATTTATTCAGGAGTCGGGACACAGACACAGTCCTCCACCGCCGCTGCGCCTCTGACACTATGTGCGAATGGAGCAGTGGCTGCCTGCTGATGCTGAGACTTAGTTGCTTGCTGCAGAGAGAAGAGAGTAGGAACCCCAGTGGCCGGGCGCCCTAGGCAGCTGCCTAGTTTGCATAGTGGTAGCACCGGACCTGGGTATCGTCCTCTAGTTGGTGTGTTGCGACTGGGGACCTTGTGTGGTCACGCTGATACTAAATAGATTTGGGGTCTTTTCAGTGCCTTCAAAGATCAGCAACCTGGTTAATAGCTAGATTATTCCATGTAAATGAAATGTTTATGGTTATTTGCTAATAAATGGCCGGTACGGACAATTTTACTCCAAAAAGGGAGTCATCTGGTTATTTAATATGGCATACAATATGTATGGGACGTGTAGGGGTTAATAGTCAGTTTGCACCTGTCTTGCCATAGTCATGATGCTGTCCATGTAAACTATATAAAGGGCAACGGAATTAGCAGCTCCTGTCCTATAGATACTGATGTCGGCTTCCCTGACCATTTATTAAGCTGACTGTTGATTGGGATGGTCTGCCTTTACTTTAGGGGCATTTTCGAATTTAGAATTTCCCAATTTCCGAATATTCGAAAATTCGAACTTTCGGAAATTTGGAAATTCGAGATTTCAGAAATTCGAAATGCGGAAATTCGAAATTTCGGAAATTCGGAAATTCAAAAATTCGGAAATTCAAAGTTTCAGAAATTTGGAAGTTTGGAAATTCGAAAATAAGAATGAAAATTCAAAAAAATGAAAATCTGGTAAGTCGAAAAGATTCGGAAATTCCAGAATTCTGAAAATTCAAAAGAATGAAAATGCAAGAATTAAAAAACTCGGAAATAACAACTAGTAATAACTTAACTATTACTAACTATTAAATTATAGGTATTGGAATTTTTTTTCAAATTTGACTGTTAGTGAACGTAACTAATACAAATTTATCCAAAGTTACAAATTATCCGAAATAAACAATGCCGCATTTAAACAAATGGAACTTAACAAATTAATATTAATAAATAACAATAATAAAAACTTTTTATTTATATTATTTGTTATTAATTTGTTCCATTCCATTTGTTTAGATGCGGCATTCGTTATTTCCGATAATTCATAACTTCTGATAAATTTGTATTTGTTACGTTCACTAAGAGCCAAATCTGAAAGGAAATTCCAATACCTATAATTTAAGTTAGTTATAATCAGTTAGTTATTATTTCCAATTTTCGGATTTTTGGTCTTTTGAATTTTACGGATTTTCTTTCTTATTTTCGGATTTTCAAATTTTCGAATTTTCTAATTCTGAATTTCCAAAAACTCTAAAATTCAAACATTCGGAAATTCAGAATTTGAAAATCCGAGAATTTTTTTTTTTAATAAACTCCGTGTATAGCTCTAAATATGATTATATTTTTACATATTTCCTAGAGGAGGCAGAATTGCCAATATTCTAATGAGTGGATATCCTAATATAAACACCCAGAAAAAAAATGTTTTATATTGATTGCAAAATTACAACTTACCTACCTCACCATCACCATCTCACCATCACCATCTCACCATCACCATCTCACCATCACCATCTCACCATCACCATCTCACCATCACCATCTCACCATCACCATCTCACCATCACCATATCACCATCTCACCATCACCATCTCACCATCTCACCATCTCACCATCACCATCTCACCATCACCATCTCACCATCTCACCATCTTACCATCACCATCTCACCATCTCACCATCACCATCTCACCATCACCATCTCACCATCTCACCATCTCACCATCACCATCTCACCATCACCATATCACCATCTCACCATCACCATCTCACCATCTCACCATCACCATCTCACCATCACCATATCACCATCACCATATCACCATCTCACCATCTCACCATCACCATCTCACCATCACCATATCACCATCTCACCATCACCATCTCACCATCTCACCATCTTACCATCACCATCTCACCATCTCACTATCACCATCTCACCATCTCACCATCACCATCTCACCATCACCATCTCACCATCACCATCTCACCATCTCACCATCACCATCTCACCATATCACCATCTCACCATCACCATCTCACCATCTCACCATCTCACCATCACCATCTCACCATCTCACCATCACCATCTCACCATCACCATCTCACCATCACCATCTCACCATCTCACCATCACCATCTCACCATCACCATCTCACCATCTCACCATCTCACCATCTCACCATCACCATCTCACCATCTCACTATCACCATCTCACCATCACCATCTCACCATATCACCATCTCACCATCACCATCTCACCATCTCACCATCTCACCATCTCACCATCTCACTATCACCATCTCACCATCTCACCATCACCATCTCACCATCACCATCTCACCATCACCATCTCACCATCTCACCATCACCATCTCACCATCTCACCATCACCATCTCACCATATCACCATCTCACCATCACCATCTCACCATCTCACCATCACCATCTCACCATCTCACCATCACCATCTCACCATCACCATCTCACCATCACCATCTCACCATCTCACCATCACCATCTCACCATCTCACCATCACCATCTCACCATCACCATCTCACCATCTCACCATCTCACCATCACCATCTCACCATCTCACTATCACCATCTCACCATCACCATCTCACCATATCACCATCACCATCTCACCATCACCATCACCATCTCACCATCTCACCATCACCATCTCACCATCACCATCTCACCATCTCACCATCACCATCTCACCATCTCACTATCACCATCTCACCATCTCACCATCACCATCTCACCATCACCATCTCACCATCACCATCTCACCATCACCATCTCACCATCTCACCATCACCATCTCACCATCTCACCATCACCATCTCACCATCACCATCTCACCATCTCACCATCTCACCATCACCATCTCACCATCTCACTATCACCATCTCACCATCACCATCTCACCATATCACCATCACCATCTCACCATCACCATCACCATCTCACCATCTCACCATCACCATCTCACCATCACCATCTCACCATCTCACCATCACCATCTCACCATCTCACTATCACCATCTCACCATCTCACCATCACCATCTCACCATCACCATCTCACCATCTCACCATCACCATCTCACCATCTCACTATCACCATATCACCATCTCACCATCATCATATCACCATCACCATATCACCATCACCATATCACCATCACC
The DNA here is from genome assembly GCA_037952835.1 of Lithobates septentrionalis. NCBI lineage: Eukaryota > Metazoa > Chordata > Amphibia > Anura > Ranidae > Lithobates > Lithobates septentrionalis. The sequence continues at coordinate 639,358 of JBBDGP010003756.1, forward strand.
ATCACCATCTCACCATCACCATATCACCATCTCACCATCTCACCATCACACCATCACCACATTTTGTCAGGTTACAACCAAAAAACATAAATGTATTTTATTGGGATTTTATGTGATAGATCAACACAAAGTGTCACATAATTGTGAAGTGGAAGGAAAATGATACAAATAAAAATGTGAAAAGTGTGGGGGGGGGGGGCATTTGTATGGCGCCCCCCGGAGTCAATACTTTGTAGAACCCCCTTTCTCTACAAGTCTTTTTGGGGATGTCTCTACCAGCTTTGCACATCTAGAGAGGACATTTCTGCCCATTCTTCTTTGTAAAATATCTCAAGCTCTGTCAGATTGGATGGGGAGCGTCTGTGAACAGCAATTTTCAAGTCTTGCCACAGATTCTCAATGTGATTTAGGTCTGGACTGTGACTGGACCATTCTAACACATGAATATGCTTTGATCTAAACCATTCCATTGTAGCTCTGGCTGGATGTTTCGGGTCGTTGTCCTGCTGGAAGGTGAACCTCCGCCCCAGTCTCAAGTCTTTTGTAGACTCTAACAGGTTTTCTTCTAAGATTGTCCTGTATTTGTCTCCATCCATCTTCCCATCAACTCTGACCAGCTTCCCTGTCCCTGCTGAAGAAAATCATCCCCACCACATGATGCTGCCACCACCATGTTTCACGGTGGGGATGGTGTGTTCAGGGTGATGGGCAGTGTTAGTTTTCCCCACACATAGCGTTTTACTTTTAGGCCATAAAGTTGAATTTTGGTCTCATGTGACCAGATCACCTTCTTCCACATGTTTGCTGTGTCCTCCACATGGCTTCTCACAAACTACAAACAGGACTTCTTATGACTTTCTTTCTCCAATGTCTTTCTTCTTGTCACTCTTCCATAAAGGGCAGATTTGTGGAGAACACGACTAATAGTTGTCCTGTGGACAGATTCTCCCACCTGAGCTGTGGATCTCTGCAGCTCCTCCAGAGTTACCATGGACCTCTTGGCTGCTTCTCTGATGAATGCTCTTCTTGCCCGGCTGGTCAGTTTAGGTGGACGGCCATGTCTTGGTAGGTTTGCAGTTGTGCCATACTCTTTCCATTTTCCGATGATGGATTGAACAGAGCTCCGTGAGATGATCAAAGCTTGGGAGATTTTTTTATAACCTAACCCTGCTTTATACTTCTCCACAACTTTATCCCTGACCTGTCTGGTGTGTTCCTTGGCCTTCATGATACTGTTTGTTCACTAAGGTTCTCTAACAAACCTCTGAGGGCTTCACAGAACAGCTGTATTTATACTGAGATTAAATGACAAACAGATGGACTCTATTTACTAATTAGGTGACTTCTGAAGGCAATTGGTTCCACTAGATTTTAGTTAGCGGTATCAGAGTAAAGTAATACAAATCCCCCCCCACACACACACTTTTCACATATTTATTTGTATCATTTATCATTTTCCTTCCACTTCACAATTATGTGACACTTTGTGTTGGTCTATCACATAAAATCCCAATAAAACACATTTATGTTTTTGGTTGTAACATGAAAAATGTGGGAAATGTCAAGGGGTATGAATACTTTTTCAAGGCACTGTACCTATTCCAATTTAAGGCCGCACACACGATACGAAAATTGGATGGAAAAACTCGTACGCCGAGCTGTCTGACGATTTTCAGATCGTTAGTACGGTACTTTCGACAGCCGATTTCGCTTTTTCGGCAGACAAAAGCTGGATGTGCAGGCTATGACATTTTTTATCGGATGTGAACTCAACGTCCGATTTTCGTTTCATCAGAACTTTTTTCGTATGGAAAAAATCGTAAGAGCGAGACTAGGCATGCTCAGAAACGAAAGAATACATACAAAACCATTCAACGCATTACGTCACTTCTGAAGTTGTATTCTGTCGTACGAAAATTTTCGTACTGCCTGCATGGTGTCAGTGCTAGGTGCATGCATGGTGTCAGTGCTAGGTGCGTGCATGGTGTCAGTGCTATGTGCGTGCATGGTGTCAGTGCTAGGTGCATGCACGGAGTCAGCACTAGGTGCGTGCATGGTGTCAGCACTAGGTGCGTGCATGGTGTCAGTGCTAGGTGCATGCACGGAGTCAGCGCTAGGTGCGTGCATGGTGTCAGCGCTAGGTGCTTGCATGGTGTCAGTGCTAGGTGCATGCACGGAGTCAGCGCTAGGTGCGTGCATGGTGTCAGTGCTAGGTGCATGCACGGAGTCAGCGCTAGGTGCATGCATGGTGTCAGTGCTAGGTGCATGCACGGAGTCAGCGCTAGGTGCGTGCATGGTGTCAGGCTAGGTGCATGCATGGAGTCAGCCATAGGTGCATGTATGGAGTAAGCGCTTTATGAATTTTCAAATTTATGAATTTTCAAATTTACGAATTGCGATCATAATGAATGACCCCAAAAACGAAAAATAAAGGAATGAATCGAAAACAATTTTTTTTCCGGCAGTGCACATGTCTACAAATCATAATGTTTTGCTGCAGGCAGTCCTTTTTCCCATCTTATGGTGGATAGTGGAGCATGGAGTCAGCCCTAGGTGCATGCGTGGAATCAGCGCTAGGTGCATGCGTGGAATCAGCGCTAGGTGCATGCGTGGAGTGAGCGCTAGGTGCATGCATGGAGTCAGCCCTAGGTGCATGCGTGGAGTCAGCGCTAGGTACATGCGTGGAATCAGCGCTAGGTGCATGCGTGGAATCAGCGCTAGGTGCATGCGTGGAGTGAGCGCTAGGTGCATGCATGGAGTCAGCCCTAGGTGCATGCGTGGAGTCAGCGCTAGGTACATGCGTGGAGTCAGCACTAGGTGAATGCATGGGAATCAGCGCTAGGTGCATGCGTGGAATCAGCGCTAGGTGCATGCGTGGAGTCAGCACTAGGTGCATGCGTGGGGTCAGCACTAGGTGCATGCTTGGAGTCAGCACTAGGTGCATGCGTGGAGTCAGCACTAGGTGTATGCGTGGAGTCAGCGCTAGGTGCATGCATGGAGTCAGCGCTAGGTGCATGCATGGAGTCAGCGCTAGGTGCATGCATGGAGTCAGCGCTAGGTGTTAGAGGAGTTAGCTCTAGGTGCATGCACGGATTCAGCGCTAGGTGCATGCACGGAGTCAGCTCTAGGTGCATGCATGGAGTCAGCGCTAGGTGCATGCAGGGCTGGTGGAAGGATTTTTGACACCCCAGGCAAAACCTCATTTTGCCGCCCCCCCCCCTTGGCTCTGCCCCTGAATCCACCCCCTTTGCCCGAGCATCATTGTGACAGGAGCCGGCACTAGAGGAAGCATGTGGCTGCAGTAGAGAGCACTAATCATGCTTCCGCTGTATCCCCCTAGATGTGCACGCTTCATCCCAGCAGCACCCACTAGAGGTTATAACAATTATTACAAAGGTATTTATAATGCAGCACCAAAACATACATAGTGCAGAGACGGGGAGTAGGGAAACCAGCGACCGGGTGCCCTAGGCAGCAGTGCACCCTAGGCGGCCGCCTAGTTTGCCCAATGGTAGCACCAGCCCTGTGTGCATGCATGGAGTCAGCGCTAGGTGTTAGCGGAGTTAGCCCTAGGTGCATGCATGGAGTTAGCCCTAGGTGCATACATGGATTTAGCCATAGGTGGATGCATGGAGTAAGTGTTTTATGAATTTTTGAATTTTCAAATTTATGAATTTTTGAATTTATGAATTTATGCTAGGTGCATGCGTGGAGTCAGCACTAGGTGCATGCACGGAGTCAGCGCTAGGTGCATGCACGGAGTCAGCGCTAGGTGCATGCGTGGAGTCAGCACTAGGTGCATGCATGGAGTCAGCACTAGGTGCATGCGTGGAGTCAGCACTAGGTGCATGCGTGGAGTCAGCACTAGGTGCATGCGTGGAGTCAGCGCTAGGTGCTTGCACGGAGTCAGCGCTAGGTGCATGCACGGAGTCAGCACTAGGTGCATGCACGGAGTCAGCGCTAGGTGCATGCGCGGAGTCAGCACTAGGTGCATGCGTGGAGTCAGCACTAGGTGCATGCGTGGAGTCAGCACTAGGTGCATGCGCGGAGTCAGCGCTAGGTGCTTGCACGGAGTCAGCTCTAGGTGCATGCGCGGAGTCAGCACTAGGTGCATGCGTGGAGTCAGCGCTAGGTGCTTGCGTGGAGTCAGCACTAGGTGCATGCGTGGAGTCAGCGCTAGGTGCTTGCACGGAGTCAGCGCTAGGTGCATGCATGGAGTCAGCTCTAGGTGCATGCACGGAGTCAGCGCTAGGTGCATGCACGGAGTCAGCGCTAGGTGCATGCGTGGAGTCAGCACTAGGTGCATGCATGGAGTCAGCACTAGGTGCATGCGTGGAGTCAGCACTAGGTGCATGCGTGGAGTCAGCACTAGGTGCATGCGTGGAGTCAGCGCTAGGTGCTTGCACGGAGTCAGCGCTAGGTGCATGCACGGAGTCAGCACTAGGTGCATGCGTGGAGTCAGCGCTAGGTGCATGCGCGGAGTCAGCACTAGGTGCATGCGTGGAGTCAGCACTAGGTGCATGCGTGGAGTCAGCACTAGGTGCATGCGCGGAGTCAGCGCTAGGTGCTTGCACGGAGTCAGCTCTAGGTGCATGCGCGGAGTCAGCACTAGGTGCATGCGTGGAGTCAGCGCTAGGTGCTTGCGTGGAGTCAGCACTAGGTGCATGCGTGGAGTCAGCGCTAGGTGCTTGCACGGAGTCAGCGCTAGGTGCATGCATGGAGTCAGCTCTAGGTGCATGTGTGGAGTCAGCTCTAGGTGCATGCATGGAGTCAGCTCTAGGTGCATGCGTGGAGTCAGCGCTAGGTGTTAGCAGAGTTAGCCCTAGGTGCATGCATGGAGTTAGCCATAGGTGGATGCATGGAGTAAGTGTTTTATGAATTTTTGAATTTTCGAATTTATGAATTTTTGAGTTTTTGAATTTATGAATTTTCAAATTTACGAATTGCGATCATAATGAATGACCCCAAAAACGAAAAAAAAAAAGGAATGAATGGAAAACAATTTTTTTTTTTCCGGCAGTGCACATGTCTACAAATCATAATGTTTTGCTGCAGGCAGTCCTTTCTCCCATCCTCCTCCCACTTATGGTGTTGGATCATGGAGTCAGCGCTAGGTGCATGCATGGAGTCAGCGCTAGGTGCATGCATGGAGTCAGTGCTAGGTGCATGCATGGAGTCAGCGCTAGGTGCATGTGTGGAATCAGCGCTAGGTGCATGCATGGAGTCAGCCCTAGGTGCATGCATGGAGTCAGTGCTAGGTGCATGCGCGGAGTCAGCGCTAGGTGCATGCATGGAGTCAGCCCTAGGTGCATGCATGGAGTCAGTGCTAGGTGCATGCACGGAGTTAGCACTAGGTGCATGCGTGGAGTCAGCACTAGGTGAATGCATGGAGTCAGCGCTAGGTGCATGCGTGAAGTCAGCCCTAGATACATGTGTAGAGTCAGCACTAGGTGCATGCATGGAGTCAGCCCTAGGCGCATGCATAGAGTCAGTGCTAGGTGCATGCGCGGAGTCAGCGCTAGGTGCATGCATGGAGTCAGTGCTAGGTGCATGCATGGAGTCAGCTCTAGGTGCATGCGTGGAGTCAGCACTAGGTGAATGCGTGGAGTCAGCGCTAGGTGGATGCGTGGAGCCAGCCCTAGGTGCATGCGTGGAGTCATCACTAGGTGCATGCATGGAGTCAGCGCTAGGTGCATGCACGGAGTCAGCGCAAGGTGCATGCACGGAGTCAGCGCTAGGTGCATGCGTGGAGTTAGCACTAGGTGAATGCGTGGAGTCAGCCCTAGGTGCATGCGTGGAGTCAGCACTAGGTGCATGCATGGAGTCAGAGCTAGGTGCATGCACTGAGTCAGCGCTAGGTGCATGCACGGAGTCAGCGCTAGGTGCATGCATGGAGTCAGCGTTAGGTGCATGCGTGGAGTCAACGCTAGGTGCGTGCACAAAGTCAGCGCTAGGTGCGTGCACGAATTCAGCGCTAGGTGCATGCATGGAGTCAGCGCTAGGTGCATGCATGAAGTCAGCGCTAGGTGCATGCGTGGAGTCAGCGCTAGGTGCATGCATGATGTCAGCACTAGGTGTGGAGTGAGCTAGGTGCTTGCGTGGAGTCAGCGATAGGTGCATGCACAAAGTCAGCGCTAGGTGCATTCACAAAGCCAGTGCTAGGTGCATGCACGGAGTCAGTGCTAGGCGCATGTGTGGAGTCAGCGCTAGGTGCATGCGTGGAGTCAGCGCTAGGTGAATGCGTGGAGTCAGCGTTAGGTGCATGTGTAGAGTCAGCGCTAGGTGCATGCGTGGAGTCAGCACTAGGTGCATGCGTGGAGTCAGCGCTAGGTGCATGCATGGAGTCAGCACTAGGTGCATGGGTGGAGTCCGCGCTAGGTGCATGTGTGGAGTCAGCGCTAGGTGCATGCGTGGAGTCAGCGCTAGGTGCATGCGTGGAGTCAGCGCTTGGTGCATGCGTGGAGTCAGCACTAGGTCCATGCATGGAGTCAGCGCTAGGTGTTTGCACGGAGTCAGAGCTAGGTGCATGCGTGGAGTCAGCGCTAGGTGCATGTGTGGAGTCCACGCTAGGTGCATGTGTGGAGTCAGCGCTAGGTGCATGCGTGGAGTCAGCGCTAGGTGCATGCGTGGAGTCAGCGCTTGGTGCATGCGTGGAGTCAGCACTAGGTCCATGCGTGGAGTCAGCGCTAGGTGCATGCACGGAGTCAGAGCTAGGTGCATGCGTGGAGTCAGCGCTAGGTGCATGCACGGAGTCAGCATTAGGTGCATGCATGGAGACAGCGCTAGGTGCATGCATGAAGTCAGCGCTAGGTGCATGCGTGGAGTCAGCGCAAGGGTAGCTCCAGAGAGATACTGTCCATAGGAGCACGTCTAAAGGGATGCAGGCCCATCAGATTTCCTCATTAGTGCCCTGCAGCTGCACACCTGACAGTTAATTATGAAACCACTCCCATTACACCCACTCTGTACGGAGGCACAGACAAACACATATGGATTTCTTCAGAATAACAAAAGGTAGGAATCTGCAATAAAGGTTGTTATAATAAAAAATATTGTCCCTAGTATATGTATGAATGTGAGTTAGGGGACCTTAGATTGTAAGCTCCTCGAGGGTGTAGGGACTGATGTGAATGTACAATGTATATGTGAAGCTCTGCGTAAATTGACGGCGCTATATAAGTACCTTAAATAAATAAATATAATAAATAATTAACCCTTGCAATGTACAGAGATCACCCAGAGGGGAATGTTTCTTTTTTTTCTCAACAAAAGTGGAGTTGCGCTTTAAGTTGTTATGAGTTAGTTATTATTTCAGATTTTCACATTTACGAATTTTGGAATTTTCAAATATTTGAATTCACGAAAAATTCGTTAAACGGGTCTTCGTTAGTTCGGATATTTCCGAATTGACTAATTTGTTGAAATTCGTTTAAAAAAAATGAATTCGGAACAAAACGAATCTAATATTTTACATACAGATGCAGGAGAGTTCCAAAACAACTACAAATATTGATTGTCACTCCAAGCAAACGTTGTACATTGCAACTTCCATGAGCTTCTGACAACCTGCTCTTAATTTTAATTAAAATGTTTGACCTATGTTGGCATTCCTACCCAAAAATGATGGTTGGCAGTGGAAAAAAACAAAAAAACAAAACCTTGCTGCCGAAAGCGTGTGCTTGTCTCGATGAAGATCAGTAACGCTCAGTGGGGCGGATGTTCTGTGATGGGTTTTATCACAAGAAACAAGACAGACAATATCAGGACATCTAAGGCTGCACAAACCACACGTCTCTCAGGGCAGCCACACTATCGTTCAGCTTGGGGGGGGGTCACAGTGTTTTTGGAATGAATGAATGCTTTGTAAATCCATAAGCACAGTGAGGGACATTTATTGTCATAAAATAAACTCCAAGCCTTTGGTATACACATTCCCCGGTGAAGAACACTCTTGGGGTCTAGGCAGGGCGCCCAAATCAGGATGTTCCTTCTGTCGTGAAGAGGACAAAAATGACCATTGCTTTTATTTAGTGCCTCCCCCAACGCTGTATCCTGCCTAGGCCGACAAGGCCCAGGCCTAGGGCACCACTTTGCAGGGGGGGCAGCATGGAAAGAGTCCCTGCCGGCTTATGGAGGGGACTGGGCTGAGAGGCAAATTAGTCTAGTGCCCCCATAAAGCGGCTGCACTGCTTCTGCTGGTAGGCTGGCAGCCGGCATTCCGCAACTATGGGGGGGGGGGGGGCGCCGCTTCTAATTTTGACTGTCCCATCATCCTGGACCACAAACCTTCCTCACTGTGCTATATGCTTTCTGCTGCACCATTGGCATGGTTATATCTTCTTAGCCCTCTCCATAAAATTATCAGAAATGTGTGCTTAATGTAGAACTATAGGCAACCCTTTTTTTTTTTCATTTTGAATAGAGTGAGGGAGGGTTATAGCCCCTGTCAGTTTATTTTTTACCATCCCTGTCCCATTGCAGAGATTTCCCTTCACTTCCTGCCCCATAGCCAAACAGGAAGTGAGAGGAAATCTATGCAAATTAAGGGAATCCATTGCCCCCCCCCCCCCAGGCCCTCAGAACTAGTGTCCCCATACGAAAATTTCAGGGCGGGTCTTAAACAGCAAGGGGTGTGGCCTTGACAGGAAGGGTGGGTCATATTTAAATTAGGGGGTGCACGAGTTTAGTCAGGCCTAGGGCAGCACAAAACCTAAATACACTACTGGCCTCCCCGGCTTGTGTCCAATAAATGAACACCAATTCAAGCATGCTAACTTCAACCCAGGAACCGGGGGGGGGGGGGGGGGGCTTTTCAGGAACCAGCCATTGCCCTGCTCCAATACCGATCACTGTAGGACAGGACTTTACCAAGAAGCTGCCTTGCTTCGATTACCATTTACCACAGTCCTGCCCATAGTGGGTGTGCACAGGGTGTGCCCGGTCACACCCTAATTCAGGGGGTCGGCAACCCATTGATCGTGATCTACCCATTGATTGCCGGCAGGTGACGGATAGACCGTGATCCTTCCTTTGCCGACCCCCAGAACCTGCAGAACAGGAGGGGCGGTGGGGGGGGGGCATTTATTGGGACCGATCTTTCGCCTTCCTCTGGATCAACTGTAGGAATAGGATTGGGTATATGGGATTGTATAATATTTTTTATTTTATTATTATTTCTTTTTTTTTATGGTTTAACTAGATGGACTTGTGTCTTTTTTCAACCTGACTAACTATGTAACTATGCATTTTCCTCTTGCAGCAGTAGGCTTCTCCTCCTCTCCTTCCCGCCAGCATTGAGTTTCACACAAGAGGAAAATACAGGGGAGCAGGTGTGTTAAATTTGGTGTTATCGTTCTCACTCTCTCATACTGGTCACTGGAAGTTCAACATGGCACCTCATGGCAAAGAACTCTTTGAGGATCTGAAAAAAAAGAATTGTTGCTCTACATAAAGATGGCCTAGGCTATAAGAAGATTGCCAAGACCCTGAAACTGAGCTGCAGCACGGTGGCCAAGACCATACAGCGGTATAACAGGACAGGTTCCCCTCAGAACAGGCCTCGCCATGGTCCACCAAAGAAGTTGAGGTCACGTGCTCAGCGTCATATCCAGAGGTTGTCTATAGGAAATAGATGTATAAGTGCTGCCAGCATTGCTGCAGAGGTTGTAGGGGTGGGGGGTCCGCCTGTCAGTGCTCAGACCATACGCCGCACACTGCATCAAATTGGTCTGCATGGCTGTCATCCCAGAAGGAAGCCTCTTCTAAAGATGATGCACAAGAAAGTCCACAAACAGTTTGCTGAAGACAAGCAGACTAAGGACATGGATTACTGGAACCATGTCCTGTGGTCTGATGAGACCAAGATAAACTTATTTGGTTCAGATGGTGACAAGCGTGTGTGGGGGCAACCAGGTGAGGAGGACAAAGACAAGTGTGTCTTGTCTACAGTCAAGCATGGTGGTGGGAGGGTCATGGTCTGGGGCTGCATGAGTGCTGCCGGCACTGGGGGGCTACAGATCATTGAGGGAACCATGAATGCCAACATGTACTGTGACCTACTGAAGCAGAGCATGATCCCCTCCCTTCAGAGACTGGGCCGCAGGGCAGTATTCCAACATAACAACCTCAAACACACCTCCAAGATGACCACTGCCTTGCTCCATGACCTAAGCATGTCTCCAGACCTAAACCCTATTAAGCATCTGTGGGACATCCTCAAAGGTGGAGGAGCGCAAGGTCTCTACCATCCACCAGCTCCGTGCGGTCCTCATGGAGGAGGGGAAGAGGACTCCAGTGACAACCTGTGAAGCTCTGGTGACTTCCATGTCCAAGAGGGTTAAGGTAGTGCTGGAAAATAATGGTGGCCACACAAAATATTGACACTTTGGGCACAATTTGGACATTTTCACTTAGGGGTGTACTGACTTTTGTTGCCAGCGGTTTAGACATTAATGGCTGTGTGTTGAGTTTTTTGAGGGGACGGCAAATTTACACTGTTATACAAGCTGTACACTCACTACTTTACATTGTAGCAAAGCGTAATTTCTTCAGTTTTGTCACATGAAAAGATAGAAGAAAAGATTTACAAAAATGTGAGGGGTGTACTTACTTTTGTGAAATACTGTACATGTTTAAAGTGTTTGTATACCTTTGTTTAAAAAAAATAAAAAAAAATAACAAACATGTCATACTTACCTGCTCTGTGTAATGACTTTGCACAGAGAAGCCCCGATCCTCTTCTTCTGGGGTCCCCCACCAGTGCTCCAAGCCTCTCCTCTTCATCGGATTCCCCCACAGAAAGCCATGGGGGGCACACGTGCGGGCACGCTCCTGAGTCCTGCTGCTGTGTCCATTGACACAAAGGGACTTGCCCCGCCTCTCGCTCCGGTGTCACAGCTTTTGATTAACAGCAGAGGGAGCCAATGGCTGAAGTTGATGAACTTGTGTCTTTTTTCAACCTCACTAACTATGTGCTGAAATCACAATGTATATTTGGGCACATCTGGTCTTCAGTGGATACTGGGCTGCTTTCAAACTGATCTGCGGGTACAGCGCGGTACACCTCCCGGTTACTTACATGCAGCCATAGACTTCTGTTATTACCTGCGGGTTTGGTGTGCTTTCTCTCTGTGCAGCACTGCAGGATATAACAGGAGTCTATGGCAAAAAGCAGCTAATCCCCAGGAAAGCCACAGGGGCACCGCACTGCACCCACGGTGCGGGTAAACCGCAGCGCATCAGTGTGAAAACAGCCTTAGGCCCCTTTTTACGCGATCAGTCCGACCCAATCAGACCCTCCATTCACCTCTATGGAGTGGCAGATGTAAACGGACTTGTGCCCATTTACACCCGCCTATCCCTAATTTGATCCACTAAAAAAAAATAAACAGTAGGGGGATCCGTCCACCTCTGCCTGGGCAGATCGAAAACGGAAGGCCCATAGAGTAGAGTGGGCTGCGTCCATGTCCGCTCTTCTCATGAACAGTAGACATGGACTTGTCATCTGCCCCTTCGATCATTGTGGCCATCGACCGGTCATCAAGTCGCTTATGTTATGTGGCCCTCACTCATCATAAGGTTGGGCAGCCCTGCCTTAAGGGAAGGCAGGAGGAAAAAGGCGCAGTTTGGCATCAGGCCCTGGGCGCTGGGTGACCTTGTCCCGGCACTGCTCTGGAGCAATGACACTTGCAGACTGAACAGTCTATTAGCCTTTAGTCAATCCACCCCATAGGCGGTAGTTCATTTGACGTGGACTCATTTTGCCTTTTCTAAGATCTCAGCTAAAGGTTGTCCCTTTGCAAAGTTATGCATTTCTATTTGAAATGTTTTTACATTTGGAGTTGGTGAGTATATTGAGCTGCTGATTTCCAGCTCTTGTATTGTCTTACATGTATGCTAACAAGGAAAATTATGTGTATTATTATCCACTTCCGGTCCGCCTGCCGTTGTTATACGTCGGTATAATTTGACATTAAATACCGGGGTTATGGCAGTAGATAGCTGCCATAACCCCAGTATTTTCTCAAAATGGCGGGCGGTCCACTTTATGATAAAAGTGGTCTCTGCGGCTGAAGATCACTTTTATGGGCAGCGGGAGATGTGCCAAACCACCGTGTCCCGGTCGTCTCCGTCGCTTACCGGAACCGTCGTTAGTGGTGGAGACGATCCGATCCTTTCCCCATAGAGGCAATGTGTCGAGTGAGGGAATGATGGCCTCCCCCCACCTGACTCAATGACGTTGAATGACGGAAGCGACGTCAAACGTCACTTCTGCCCAATGACCCTAACCATTTACCTACCGGGCAGTTACACGCAGGAGCGGACTGACAACTCATGGGGCCCTCGGGCACTAGGAGATTATGGGGCCCCCGGGCACTAGGAGATTATGGGGCCCCTGGGCAATAGGAGAAGATTATGGGGTCCCCGGGCAATGGGAGATTATGGGGTCCCCGGGCAATGGGAGATTATGGGGCCCCCAGGCAATAGGAGATTATGGGGTCACACAGTATACACACACACACATACAGTATACACACACAGACACACAGAATACACACATACAGTATACATGCACAGAATACACATACACACACTGAAAAGGTACTGGAGAGGCAGGGCAGCTATAATCTCGGGATTTTAAAAAAAAACTGATTTTTACATACTGTCCCTGGTTTTATTGAGGCTGGCAACCCTGATGGGGCCCCTTAGTGGCATGGGGCCCTCGGGCAGTGCCCGAGCACCCGAATGGTCAGTCCGCCCCTGCTTACACCCCTTTTCTGCCCAGGCTATTTTTCAGCTTTCAGCTTTGAATGACAATTGCGCGGTCATGCTACACTGTACCCAAATGAAATTTTTAGCATTTTTTTCACACAAATAGAACTTTCTTTTGGTGGTATTTAATCACTGCCGGGGTTTTAATTTTTTTGCTAAAAAGAAAAAAGACCAAAAATTTGGAAACAAATAATTATTTTACTTTGCTTCTGTCAGTAAATTTTGTAACTAAGTAATTTTTCTCCTTCACTGATGTGCGCTGATGAGGCGGTACTGATGGGCACTGATAGGCTGAACTGGTGGGCATTGATGAGGTGGCACTTATGGGCACTGATTAGGTAGCACTGATGAGGAGGCAGTAATATGCAGCACTTATGGGCGCTGATAGGTGGCACCGGTGGGCACTGATAGGTAGCACGGATAGGCGGTACTGATGGGCACTGTTTGACATTGATGGGTGGCACTGATGGGCGACACTGATGGGCATTGATGGGCAGCACTGATAGCCAGCACTGACTGGCATCGCTAATAGGCACTGATTGGTCGCACTTATGGACAGTGGTGGGCACTGATTGCTGGCACTGGTGGCCACTGATTGTTGGCACTGGTGGGCAATGGTGGGCACTGATTGGTGACACTGTTGGAACTATATTGTAATCAGGGCACTGATGATCAGTGCCCTGATTACATGTGTAGATGTCCCCTGCGAGGAGAAGCCGCTGATCGGCTCTCCTCGCCACACACTCTGTCAGTTTACAATCTAAAGCTTACAATCTAAAGGAGTTAAAGTGGATGTAAACCTGAATTTTTTTTTTCAATTAAGGCTTGCACCTTGTACAGTATAGGATTTCATGTCATCTGTGCCCAGTCTTGCCACAAAGAGTTAATCCAGCTCTGAACAATCCTCTTATCTTTTTTCAGTGAGATAAAAACAGACAGATAGCATACCTCCCTACTAGCAAACGTATGTAGGCATAGGACACGCCCCTGTCACACCCCCTTAAAGGAGAATTAACCAAAAAAAAAGGTTCATTAAATCCACAAGGGCTTTTTGTTACCACTAATATTCCTTTATATTGGCTTTTAAAATTTACAAATGCAGCAATTTAGAAATTGGATGAAAGGTTTAGCACTGGGAAGCACTGTTTGAAAGATAAAAAGTGCATTTTATATACAACTATACAGATCAGACCAAAATGAGGGACAAATGAGGGACAGAAGGACATTGCTCCAATTCAGGGACAGTCCCTTGAAATCAGGGACAGTTGGAAGCTATGAGACAGAGAAATAGAAGTCGGTTTCTCCCCCTTTGCTGTGAGTGACAGGTGATTTACATATCTCATGCAGGAGCCTTAGAGAGAGGCATTCTGTGTACTTCACATCCCCCTCCTCCTTTCTTCTCCAGCTCTCCCAGGATTGGCTGCCCCACACCTCAGCATGATTGGGCATGCTGACGTCACGTGGTGACTTTTCTGGGTTTTGATTGGATGTTAGTAATCATAGCAGATGTTCAGTGTAAGAAATACACAGAGAAGAAAATGCATGTTGAAAAGGGGAGTGTAGATGTCTACTGACATCACGACTCCACCCACCAAGCACCGGACAACAGACCCGCCCACAGAATCTGCCGTTTTTTGGGTCTCATAACAGGCAGAGGGGGGAGACATTTGACAGATAAAGATACATGCAGGAGGCATGTATCCCTGTAAAAGTCCAGGGCTTACTACGCATGCACCAATGGCGTATTGACGCAAGAGGAAATCCGTGCCAACTGAGCATGCGCCAAAAACTCCTCAGCGCGTCAACCCGCACCTGCGCAGAAGACTTGATGGAAAAAGGCAGGAAAATGCCCAGGAGGCGCACAGAAAGTGACCTCAACCTGATGGAAAAAGGCGGCAAAATACCCAGGAGGCGCACAGGAAGTGACCTCAGCCTAATAGAAAAAGGCGGGAAAATCCCCAGGAGGCGCACAGGAAGTGACCTCAATCTGATGGAAAAAGGCGGAAAAATCCCCAGGAGGCCCACGGGAAGTGACCTCAATCTGATGGAAAAAGGCGGGAAAAACCCCAGGAGGCCCACAGGAAGTGACCTCAACCTGATGGAAAAAGGCGGGAAAATCCCAAGGAGGCCCACGGGAAGTGACCTCAACCTGATGGAAAAAGGCGGGAAAATACCCAGGAGGCCCACAGGAAGTGACCTCAACCTGATGGAAAAAGGCGGCAAAATCCCCAGGAGACGCACAGGAAGTGACCTCAAACTTCCCTATATAAGCCCAGCCCAGACACTGCCAAATTGCTGGATTATCTTCAGTCCCCCCTTTTTCCTGTGCTAGTGTGTGATCTGTCTGAACTTGTGATCTGGAAACCTACTTGACTACTCTTGATTGCTGCTTTCCATTGACCTCGGATTTGTACCTTAACCATTCTACTTCTTTGCCCCTTTTGTACTCAGCTGCCAAATTGAAACCGACCCTGGCTTGGATCTCGACCATTCTTCTTCTGATTAACCCTTTTATACTTGGTTGCCCAACTGGACTTGACCTCGGCTTGGATCTTGGACTAAGGCTTGCACGGTGCTCCGCACCCCTGGCACCCCTACCACTCGGTGTCCACCAAGTCTCTGTCTCCATCTCCAGAGGCTTCAAGGACCCGAGGGAGGCCTCCCCACTACTTTGGTCTCACGTCAGGTACGTGGCCCTCATGACAATATCCTTATAGATCAGCACTATGGCAGCAGTTTAGAAAGGATGAGAGTGGCTTTACATCCACTTTAAAGACAGAGGAGCAAAGATAATGGTTAACATCTTCTTGAACTTAAGTTTGCAAGCTGCGTGACCGATTTATCTCCTTCAATCTGAGATATTTCCGTCTGCAAGCTGCTTCTAAGAATTGACAGTACAGTCCAGATGCAGAGATGATAACCAGAAAGCCGAAAGCGTTGGCAGGGCTGCGACTTGTGTGGGAGGTTATTGTGTCTTCCTAAAGATAATTATAGCAGCTTTATGATTGCCGCATTGTGCGTACTGTAAAATGTTCTTAGATTTGTTGCATAGTAACCGCTCGACCCCCAGAAGATTTACCCCCCCCCATTCATGACCAGGCCATTTTTTGTGATACGGCATTGCGTTGCTTTAACTGACAATTGCACGGCCGTGCGACGCTGTACCCGAATAAAATTGACGTCCTTTTTTTTCCCCCCACAAATAGAGCTTTCTTTTGGTGGTATTTGATCATCTCTGCGTTTATATTTTTATTTTTTGCGCTATAAACAAAAAAAGACCGACAATTTTGAGAAAAAAAAATATTTATATATATATATATATATATATACATTTTTTTACTTTCTGCTAGAGCTGCACAATGCTGGCCAAAATGAGAATCACGATTTTTTTTTTTGCTTAGAATAAAAAGATCACGATTCTTGCGGCGTAAAATCTTTCACATTATACAAAACAAAGTGGGCTAACTTTACTGGTTAGTTTTTTTTTTTGTTTTTTTTTTTTATTCATTAAAGTGTAATTTGTTCCCAAAAAAATTGCATTTGAAGGAACTGCTGCGCAAATACAGCGTGACATAAAATATTGAAACAACCACCATATATAAAATGTTTGGGGGTTCTAAGTAATTTTCTAGCAAATAAAAAAAAATGATTTTAACTTGAAACCAACAAATTTCAATAAACTTAGCATTTAAACAGGACATATTTTTGAATAAGATTTATGTTTTTATTTTTATTTATTTTTTTAAAGGAACACTGGTCAAAGAAGAAAAAAGTGCTTTTTTAAAAACTTTTGTTCCTTTTTTTTGGCTAAGAATTGCATTAAAAAAGATGATTTTTTGCAAGACAATATTACGGGGAAAAAAAAGCCTTGTTTCCCCTGAAAAAGCAATACGTGTGTTACCTTGTTTTCATAGTAATGACGGTTATTGCAGCATGCACAGGTCAGAAGCAGGAAAGCGAAAACTGCTCTGGGTTCATAGGGGGTGTACGGGGTGAGAGGGGAAGTGGTTAACCACTAGCCGTCCGAAGCAATTTTTTCACATTTTTAACATACATGTAAAATCAGCGTGTTTTGCTAAAAAATCACTTAGAACCCCCCCCCCCCAAATATGTATTTTCTGAAAGCTGAGGCCCTGTTTTTGCAATTTATTATGTCACATGATTTTTTTTGTTCAATAAGTTTTTATTGAGGAATAAAATAGGAATAAAGTACAGTAACAATGAGTAAATAACAGAATAACCAGTAGTCCTCATAGTGACATATTATATAAACACATATGTATGCAAGGACGTCCGGCACGAGCAATAGTCCACCTCATATATTGTCAGGCGTATGTATATGCCTAGTGCCTTACAATTAGGGTTGTCCCGATACCACTTTTTTAGGAGCGAGTACCGATACTTTTTTTCAAGTACTCGCCGATACTGATTACCGATACTTTTTTTATGTCATGTGACAGTTTTCAAAGCAAAATACAGATTAGGTGGCACTGACATGCAGCACTGATAGGATTAGGTGGCACTGATGAGCACTGACAGGTGGCACTGGCAGGTGGCTGGCACTGACAGGTGGCTGGCGCTGACAGGTGGCTGGCACTGATAGATGGCTGGCACTGATAGATGGCATTGATAGGTGGCGCTGGCACTGGCAGGTGGCTGGCACTGACAGGTGGCACTGGCAGGTGGCTGACACTGACAGGTAGCACTGGCAGGTGGCTGGCACTGACAGGTGGCTGGTACTGATAGATGGCTGGCACTGATAGATGGCATTGATAGGTGGCACTGGCAGGTGGCTGGCACTGACAGCTGGCACTGGCAAGTGGCTGGCACTGACAGGTGGCTGGCACTGACAGGTGGCTGGCACTGATAGATGGCTGGCACTGATAGATGGCATTGATAGGTGGCACTGGCAGGTGGCTGGCACTGACAGGTGGCACTGGCAGGTGGCTGGCACTGGCAGGTGGATGGCACTGATAGATGGCTGGCACTGATAGATGGCATTGATAGGTGGCACTGGCAGGTGGCTGGCACTGACAGGTGGCTGGCACTGATAGATGGCTGGCACTGATAGATGGCATTGATAAGTGGCACTGGCAGGTGGCTGGCACTGACAGGTGGCACTGGCAGGTGGCTGGCACTGACAGGTTGATGGCACTGATAGATGGCATTGATAGGTGGAGCTGGCACTGACAGGTGGCTGGCACTGATGAGCGGCACTTATGGACATTGGGCACTGATAGGTGGCATTTATGAGCACTGATGAGCATGCACTGAAATGCTATGAGAAAAGGCTGCCTGCCAGGGCCCAGTACTCCTTGCACTCGGCCGCATAAAAGCAGCAGCGGCCATCTTGTTACACCCAGCCTGAACTATATGGGCTGAGTGTAACAAGATAGCTGCTGCTGGCTTACTGCAGCCGAGTGCAGGGTGTACCAAGATGGGCGTCGGATGTCCGACGTCGACACGAAGCGTCACTTCCGCTGTTCCGCCCGCTGACTTCCGGCTGCGGCGGGTCGCTTTCTCTCCCAGGTATTGGATCTGGCATTGGGAGCCTTTGTGCGAGTACAAGTACAAGTAAATGCTCGGCATCGGTCAGAAAAAGGTTTAGTGTTTAAGTGGTTAAACTTCCCTCATTTACACACCCAAGTCTATTCCTTTGATCTAAAGGACAAATCGTTACAATGTTTATACTTAAATTCCACTGCTAAAGAATGTTGTGATTCTTGGCAGACTGCCTGTTTTTTTTTTTTTTTTCTTTCTTTTGACTGCTGTCGGCTTCAGTAGAGCAGAGAGAATTCTCTGCATAGAAAGAATCGGGAAATACCTTGTCAAGATCGCAACGAGGAAAAAATCGCGATAACGATTAATCGTGCAGCTCTACTTTCTGCTATAAAAAAACATCCAATAAAACAAAAATGTAAAAAATCTAATTTCTTCATAAATTTAGGCCAATATGTATTCTGCTACATGTAGTGTGTATTGATGGTTGTGCACAAAGGTTATACCGTCTACAAACAATGGTATATATACTGGAATTTTTTTTTTTTTATATACTAGTAATGGTGGTGATCAGTGACTTATAATGGGACTGCGATATTGCGGTGAACAATCTGACACTAACTGACACTTTTGACACTTTGGGGTTGATTTACTAAAGGCAAATCCACTCTGCACTACAAATGCCCATTATGATTTTACATTGCAGGCGGAAGCAGGAGAAAAAAAAGAGGAAGTAAAACCCGTCATCAGGGTTTACTTCCTCTTTAACCGGTTCCCGACCGGCTCACGTCTATTTACGGGGGCAGAATGGCTCCCCTGCGCAAAACCCCGTACCCGTACGGGGTTTCCTTTAAGAGCCGCCACAGGGCGCGCTGCACGGCGGGGGACCCGATGCAATCGCGTGCACGAGCGCCATAGTTTGTAGACGCAATAACTTTTGCGCAAACCAATCGATATACACTTATTGCGTTTTTTTTTTTTTTTTTTACCAAGAATATGTAGAAGAATATATATCGGCCTAAACTGATGAATACATTTGTTTTTTTTATACATATTTTTTGGATATTTATTATAGCAAAAAGTAAAAATTTGTCACTCTTTGTTTGTTTATAGTGCAAAAAATAAAAACCGCAGAGGTGATCAAATACCACCAAAAGAAAGCGCTATTTGTGGGGAAAAAAGGACGTCAATTTTGTTTGGGTACAGCGTCGGCGTCGCACGACCACGCAATTGTGAGTTAAAGCGACGCAGTGCCGTATCGCAAAAAATGACCTGGACATTAACGGCCAAATCCTTCCAGTCCGTAAGTGGTTAAAAAAAAGCGCAGAATTATAATGCATTTGTAAACAACTTTACAATGCTTTGCAACAAAATCATAATGCTTGTGTCATTTTCATGAATAAGTTCAGCTTTAGTAACATGTTAAATGTTCCGCCCGTATTTAGGGTGTAACATGTAACACAGGGGTTAGCGACCTTTTTCCACTTAAGGGCCGGATTCAATGTATGTGAATGTATGGAGGGGGCGATGGGGTCCCTGTTCCCAAGTGTTCCCCTCCATGCAGTGCCCTCTATCCCCCTTCACATCACTCCCATAGTACCCTCTGCTCCCCTCCCCCCATAGCAAGTTTTCTGTGCCCCCCAAAGCAGTGTCCTCTGTCCCTGCACCCCGCCCCCCTTACTGTAGTGTCCTCTGCCCCTATAGTGTCCTCTTTCCTCTGCCCCCATAGTGTCCTCTGTCCCAATAGTGTCCTCTGTCCCAATAGTGTCCTCTCTCCTCTGCCACCATAGAGTCCTCTGTCCTCTGCCCCCATACCCCATAGTGTCCTCTGCTCCCATAGTGTTCTCTGTCCTTTGCCACCATAGAGTCCTCTGTCCTCTGCCCCCATAGTGTCTTTTGTCCTCTGTCACCATAATGTTCTCTGCCTCCATAGTGTCCTCTGCCCTCATAGTGTCCTCTGCCCCCATAGTGTCCTCTGTCCCCATAGTGTCCTCTGTCCCCATAGTGTCCTCTGTCCCCATAGTGTCCTATTTCCTCTGCCCCCATAGTGTCCTCTGTCCTCATAATGTTCTCTTTCATCTGCCCCCATAGTGTCTGTTTTCCTCTGCCCCCATAGTGTCATCTGTCCCCATAGTGTCCTTTGCCCCCATAGTGTCCTCTGTACTCTGCCCCCATAGAGTCATCTGTCCTCTGCCACCATAGAGTCCTCTGCCACCATAGAGTCCTCTGTCCTCTGCCACCATAGAGTCCCCTGTCCTCTGCTCCCATAATGTCCTCTGCCCCCATAGTGTCCTCTTTCCTCTGCCCCCATAGAGTCCTCTGTCCTCTGCCACCATAGAGTCCCCTGTCCTCTGCTCCCATAATGTCCTCTGCCCCCATAGTGTCCTCTTTCCTCTGCCCCCATAGAGTCCTCTGTCCCCTGCCACCATAGAGTCCTCTGCCACCATAGAGCCCCCTGTCATCTGCTCCCATAATGTCCTCTGCCTCCATAGTGTCCTATGCCCTCATAGTGTCCTCTGTCCCCATAGTGTCCTCTGTCCCCATAGTGTCCTATTTCCTCTTCCCCATAGAGTTCTCTGCCCCCATAGTGTCCTTTGTTCACATAGTGTCCTCTGCCCCCATAGTGTCCTCTGTCCTCTGCCCCCATAGTGTCCTCTGTCCTCTGCCCCCATAGTGTCCTCTGTCCTCTACCCCCATAGTGTCCTCTGCCCCCATAGTGTCCTTAGTATCCTCTGTCCTTTGCCCTCATAGTGTCCTCTGTTCTCTGCCCCCATAGTGTCCTCTGTCCTCTATCTTCATAGTGCCCTCTGCCCCCATAGTGTCCTCTGCCCCCATAGTGTCCTCTTTTCTCTGCCCCCATAGTGTCCTCTGTCCTCTGCCACCATAGAGTCCTCTGTCCTCTGCCACCATAGAGTCCTCTGTCCTCTGCCACCATAGAGTCCCTGTCCTCTGCTCCCATAATGTCCTCTGCCGCCATAGTGTCCTCTGCCCTCATAGTGTCCTCTGTTCACATAGTGTCCTCTGCCCCCATAGTGTCCTCTGTTTTCTGCCTCCATAGTGTCCTTTGCCCCCATAGTGTCCCCTGCCTTCTGCCCCCATAGTGTCCTCTGTTCTCTGCCCCCATAGTGTCCTCTGCCCCCATAGTGTCCTCTGTCCTCTATCTTCATAGTGCCCTCTGCCCCCATAGTGTCCTCTGCCCCCATAGTGTCCTCTTTTCTCTGCCCCCATAGTGTCCTCTGTCCTCTGCCACCATAGAGTCCTCTGTCCTCTGCCACCATAGAGTCCTCTGTCCTCTGCCACCATAGAGTCCCTGTCCTCTGCTCCCATAATGTCCTCTGCCGCCATAGTGTCCTCTGCCCTCATAGTGTCCTCTGTTCACATAGTGTCCTCTGCCCCCATAGTGTCCTCTGTTTTCTGCCTCCATAGTGTCCTTTGCCCCCATAGTGTCCCCTGCCTTCTGCCCCCATAGTGTCCTCTGTTCTCTGCCGCCATAGTGTCCTCTGCCCTCATAGTGTCCTCTGTTCACATAGTGTCCTCTGCCCCCATAGTGTCCTCTGTTTTCTGCCTCCATAGTGTCCTTTGCCCCCATAGTGTCCCCTGCCTTCTGCCCCCATAGTGTCCTCTGTTCTCTGCCCCCATAGTGTCCTCTGCCCTCATAGTGTCCTCTGCCCTCATAGTGTCCTCTGCCCTCATAGTGTCCTCTGTCCTCTGCCCCCCCCTGCACCCCACCCCACACAAAAAACACATTGTGTAGGAAGAACTCTTCTACCTTTCACAGGTGTAGAGCTTACCATACACATCTGGTATCACAGGGCTGGATGGGGGGCGGGATCTGCTGAAGTTAACTTTTTACATGAAAAGGCTGGTCATTAGTTGCTAGGGATCGCCCGGCAACCAATCACCTGCTGTTTAATGTAAAAAGTTAACTTCAGTGGTTCCCGCCCCCCATCCAGCCCTGAGATACTGGCCACTCGCCACTGTCCAATGAAGAGGACAGCAGCGAACATGTCCACGGGCCGGGTGCCCGTGAATTAATCAAAGGCACTGATGGGGGCCTGACAATTAGCGGTGGCGGGCCGCGGGTTTGCCGACCCCTGTTACTAAAAAGCACCTGCCAGCACCTTCCGATTCCCTCTCTCATGACAGCGGGCAGGGGACCTTGTCCCCACACTCGCTGTCGCATTTTGAAAACTAGCGCTGCTGTGCGGGGGCTCACAGAGTTCTGTGAATAAACCAACTACAAGTCCCGTTTTCCACCGCGGCGGACGGCTTGGAGTTCTCAATGGACTCTGAGGGTGCTGATGAGCGCTCTCACACTTCATTGACATTTCCTACAGCTTTCACACAGAACGCCTGTGCAGAGGTAAGGGTAGAAAGCTGTAGGCGGTGTCTGCAGGAGGCTGACATAGAACTTTGGATCTGTTCATTGCAGATGCAATGCTTTGCAGTTTCCTGAAAGAAAAATAAAATAAATAAATAAATAAATAAATGTACATTTTTTTTTACATACAAATATATATGCATTTTATTTATTTTTTTTTTTTTTAAGGTGAACTTAGCTTTAAACAGGACATATTTTTGAATAAGATTTATGCTTTTATTCCACAGTAACACTTTTTTATTTATTTATTTATTTATTTTTATTTATTTAAAGGAACACTGGTCAAAGAAGAAAAAAGTGTTTTTTTTTTTAAACTTTTGTTCCTTTTTTTTGGGCTAAGAATTGCAATAAAGAAGATGATTTATTTTTTTTGCAAGACAATATTACGGGGAAAAAAAGCCTTGTTTCCCCTGAAAAAGCAATACGTGTGTTACCTTGTTATCATAGTAATGACGGTTATTGCAGCATGCACAGGCCAGAAGCAGGAAAGCAAAAACTCTGGGTTCATAGGGGTGTACGGGGCGAGAGGGGAAGTGGTTAACCACTAGCCGTCCGAGGCAATTTTTAACATGCATGTAAAATCAGCGTGTTTTGCTAAAAAATTACTTAGAACCACAATGATCTGAAACACAACAGCGAGTCCACCTCCAAATGGTTCAAACAAAGCAAAATTTAGGTTTGGGAGTGGCCCAGTTACAGCCCGGACTTAAATCCAATTGAGATGCTGTGTCATGACCTTACACAGGCCGTTCATGCTGGAAAACCCTCTAATGTGGCTGAATTAAAACAATTCTGCAAAGAGGAGTTGGGCCAAAATTGCTCCACAGCGATGTGAAAGACTCATCGCCAGTTATCGCAAACGCTTGATTGCAGTTGTTGCCGCCAAGGGTGGCCCAACCAGTTATTAGGTTTAGGGGGCAATTACTTTTTCACACAAAGCCAGGCAGGTTTGGACAGCTTTTTTGCCTTAATAAATTAAACCATCATTTATACACTGCATTTTGTATTTACTCGGGTTATCTTTGTGTTTAACCACTTCCCGCCCGCCCTATAGCGGATTGACGTCCGGGAAGTGGCTGTGTTATCCTGACTGGGCGTCACATGACGTCCTTCAGGATAACATGCCGCAGCGCGCCCCCGGGGGAGCGCATCGCGGCGATCGGTGGAGCGGTGTGTCAGTCTGACACACCGCTACACTGATCTTGGTAAAAAGCCTCCGGCGGAGGCTCTTTACCACGTGATCAGCCGTGTCCAATCACGGCTGATCACACTGTCAATAGGAAGAGCCGTTGATCGGCTCTTCCTCACTCGCGTCTGACAGACGCAAGTAGAGGAGAGCCGATCGGCGGCTCTCCTGGCAGGGGGGGTCTGCGCTGATTGTTTATCGGCGCAGCCCCCCCGCAGATCACCCCACTGGACTACCAGGGATGCCACTAGGACCACCAGGGAAGGGGCAACGTGGATGGCCAGGTATTGTACCCCATGGCCATCCACATGTGCCCAATCTGTGCCAATCAGTGCCCACAAATGAACACTGATTGGCACTACTATTCCAAAGATCTGCCCAGCAATGCCCAGATCTGCCCAGCAATGCTATATCAGTGCCATCTGTCATTGCCCATCTGTGCCACCTGTCATTGCCCATCGGTGCCACCTGTCAGTGCCCATCTGTGCCCATCAGTGCCCACCTATCAGTGCCCATCAGTGCCACACATCAGTGCCACACATAAGTAATCATCAGTGCCACCCATATATGCCAATCAATGCCACCTACGAGTGCCCATCAGTGCCGCCTATGTGTGCCCATCGGTGCCACCTATGATTGCCCATCAGTGCCGCATACCAGTGCCACCTATCAGTGCCCATCAGTGCCACCTATCAGTGCCCATCAGTGCCACCTATCAGTGCCCATCATCAGTGCCCGTTAGTGCCACCTCATCAGTGCCACCTCATTGGTGCCACCTCATCGGTGCCCATCAGTGCCGCCGTATCTGTGCCCATCAGTGCAGCTATATCAGTGCCCATTATTGAAGGAGAAAGCGTACTTATTTACAAAAAAATTTAATAGAAACAAAGAAAAACTTGGTTTTTTTTTCAATTTTCGGTCTTTTTTTATTTGTTGCGCAAAAAATAAAAACCGCAGAGGTGATCAAATACCACCAAAAGAAAGCTCTATTTGTGGGAACAAAATGATAAAAAAATTGTTTGGGTACAGTGTAGCATGACCGCGCAATTGTCATTCAAATTGCAACAGCGCTGAAAGGTGAAAATTGGGCTGGGCGGGAAGGTGTCTAAGTGCCTGGTATTGAAGTGGTTAAGTGTGACAAATATGCAAAAACAAATAAAAAATTTGAATCCCTTTGCTATTATGTATTCTATACTCAATACAATGTAGCAATAGCCATGTAGTTCATTGTCAGGTTTTGTTTTTTTTGGTATATGACTGTACAAGTTACTAAGTAATCATTTTGATCTGATTTTTTTTTTCTAATGTTGGTCAGGGTTGTTTTTTTTCAAAGAAACTGAGAGTGCCGATTTATAACAAAAAAATGTCAACTTCACTCTCTCAATCACGAAAATTATTTTTTATAAAGTAAATGCTGTACACTACTTTAATAGTGAGAAAAACTCCACACCTCAGATCACTGTCCCCCCCCCCCCCCCCCCCTGTACATCTGCCCCACCACTGTACTACCCTGTACATCTGCCCCACCACTGTACTACCCTGCACATCTGCCCCACCACTGTACTACCCTGTACATCTGCCCCACCACTGTACTACCCTGTACATCTGCCCCACCACTGTACTATCCTGTACACCTGCCCCACCACTGTACTACCCTGTACACCTGCCCCACCACTGTACTACCCTGTACATCTGCCCCACCACTGTACTACCCTGCACATCTGCCCCACCACTGTACTACCCTGTACATCTGCCCCACCACTGTACTACCCTGTACATCTGCCCCACCACTGTACTACCCTGCACATCTGCCCCACCACTGTACTACCCTGCACATCTGCCCCACCACTGTACTACCCTGTACATCTGCCCCACCACTGTACTACCCTGTACATCTGCCCCACCACTGTACTATCCTGTACATCTGCCCCACCACTGTACTACCCTGTACATCTGCCCCACCACTGTACTACCCTGTACATCTGCCCCACCACTGTACTACCCTGTACATCTGCCCCACCACTGTACTACCCTGTACATCTGCCCCACCACTGTACTACCCTGTACACCTGCCCCACCACTGTACTATCCTGTACATCTGCCCCACCACTGTACTATCCTGTACATCTGCCCCACCACTGTACTATCCTGTACATCTGCCCCACCACTGTACTACCCTGTACATCTGCCCCACCACTGTACTACCCTGTACATCTGCCCCACCACTGTACTATCCTGTACATCTGCCCCACCACTGTACTACCCTGTACATCTGCCCCACCACTGTACTACCCTGTACATCTGCCCCACCACTGTACTACCCTGTACATCTGCCCCACCACTGTACTACCCTGTACATCTGCCCCACCACTGTACTACCCTGTACATCTGCCCCACCACTGTACTACCCTGTACATCTGCCCCACCACTGTACTACCCTGTACATCTGCCCCACCACTGTACTACCCTGTACACCTGCCCCACCACTGTACTATCCTGTACATCTGCCCCACCACTGTACTATCCTGTACATCTGCCCCACCACTGTACTATCCTGTACATCTGCCCCACCACTGTACTACCCTGTACATCTGCCCCACCACTGTACTACCCTGTACATCTGCCCCACCACTGTACTATCCTGTACATCTGCCCCACCACTGTACTACCCTGTACATCTGCCCCACCACTGTACTACCCTGTACATCTGCCCCACCACTGTACTACCCTGTACATCTGCCCCACCACTGTACTACCCTGTACATCTGCCCCACCACTGTACTACCCTGTACATCTGCCCCAACACTGTACTATCCTGTACATCTGCCCCAACACTGTACTATCCTGTACATCTGCCCCACCACTGTACTACCCTGCACATCTGCCCCACCACTGTACTACCCTGCACATCTGCCCCACCACTGTACTACCCTGCACATCTGCCCCACCACTGTACTACCCTGCACATCTGCCCCACCACTGTACTACCCTGCACATCTGCCCCACCACTGTACTACCCTGCACATCTGCCCCACCACTGTACTACCCTGTACATCTGCCCCACCACTGTACTACCCTGTACATCTGCCCCACCACTGTACTACCCTGTACATCTGCCCCACCACTGTACTACCCTGTACATCTGCCCCACCACTGTACTACCCTGTACATCTGCCCCACCACTGTACTACCCTGTACATCTGCCCCACCACTGTACTATCCTGTACATCTGCCCCACCACTGTACTATCCTGTACATCTGCCCCACCACTGTACTACCCTGTACATCTGCCCCACCACTGTACTACCCTGTACATCTGCCCCACCACTGTACTACCCTGTACATCTGCCCCACCACTGTACTACCCTGTACATCTGCCCCACCACTGTACTACCCTGTACATCTGCCCCACCACTGTACTACCCTGTACATCTGCCCCACCACTGTACTACCCTGTACATCTGCCCCACCACTGTACTACCCTGTACATCTGCCCCACCACTGTACTACCCTGTACATCTGCCCCACCACTGTACTACCCTGTACACCTGCCCCACCACTGTACTACCCTGTACATCTGCCCCACCACTGTACTACCCTGCACATCTGCCCCACCACTGTACTATCCTGTACATCTGCCCCACCACTGTACTATCCTGTACATCTGCCCCACCACTGTACTACCCTGTACATCTGCCCCACCACTGTACTACCCTGCACATCTGCCCCACCACTGTACTATCCTGTACATCTGCCCCACCACTGTACTACCCTGTACATCTGCCCCACCACTGTACTACCCTGTACATCTGCCCCACCACTGTACTATCCTGTACATCTGCCCCACCACTGTACTATCCTGTACATCTGCCCCACCACTGTACTACCCTGCACATCTGCCCCACCACTGTACTACCCTGTACACCTGCCCCACCACTGTACTACCCTGTACATCTGCCCCACCACTGTACTACCCTGTACATCTGCCCCACCACTGTACTACCCTGTACATCTGCCCCACCACTGTACTATTCTGTACATCTGCCCCACCACTGTACTATCCTGTACATCTGCCCCACCACTGTACTATCCTGTACATCTGCCCCAACACTGTACTATCCTGTACATCTGCCCCACCACTGTACTATCCTGTACATCTGCCCCACCACTGTACTACCCTGCACATCTGCCCCACCACTGTACTACCCTGTACATCTGCCCCACCACTGTACTACCCTGTACATCTGCCCCACCACTGTACTACCCTGTACATCTGCCCCACCACTGTACTATCCTGTACATCTGCCCCACCACTGTACTACCCTGTACATCTGCCCCAACACTGTACTATCCTGTACATCTGCCCCACCACTGTACTATCCTGTACATCTGCCCCACCACTGTACTATCCTGTACATCTGCCCCACCACTGTACTATCCTGTACATCTGCCCCAACACTGTACTATCCTGTACATCTGCCCCACCACTGTACTATCCTGTACATCTGCCCCACCACTGTACTACCCTGCACATCTGCCCCACCACTGTACTACCCTGTACATCTGCCCCACCACTGTACTACCCTGTACATCTGCCCCACCACTGTACTACCCTGTACATCTGCCCCACCACTGTACTATCCTGTACATCTGCCCCACCACTGTACTATCCTGCACATCTGCCCCACCACTGTACTACCCTGCACATCTGCCCCACCATTGTACTATCCTGTACATCTGCCCCACCACTGTACTACCCTGCACATCTGCCCCACCATTGTACTACCCTGCACATCTGCCCCACCACTGTACTACCCTGTACATCTGCCCCACCACTTTACTATCCTGTACATCTGCCCCACCACTGTACTACCCTGCACATCTGCCCCACCACTGTACTACCCTGTACATCTGCCCCACTACTGTACTATCCTGTACATTTGCCCCACCACTGTACTACCCTGCACATCTGCCCCACCACTGTACTACCCTGCACATCTGCCCCACCACTGTACTACCCTGCACATCTGCCCCACCACTGTACTACCCTGCACATCTGCCCCACCACTGTACTACCCTGCACATCTGCCCCACCACTGTACTACCCTGCACATCTGCCCCACCACTGTACTACCCTGTACATCTGCCCCACCACTGTACTATCCTGTACATCTGCCCCAACACTGTACTATCCTGTACATCTGCCCCAACACTGTACTACCCTGTACATCTGCCCCACCACTGTACTACCCTGCACATCTGCCCCACCACTGTACTACCCTGTACATCTGCCCCACCACTGTACTACCCTGTACATCTGTCCCACCACTGTACTACCCTGCACATCTGCCCCAACACTGTACTACCCTGCACATCTGCCCCACCACTGTACTACCCTGCACATCTGCCCCACCACTGTACTGCCCTGCACATCTGCCCCACCACTGTACTACCCTGCACATCTGCCCCACCATTGTACTACCCTGCACATCTGCCCCACCACTGTACTGCCCTGCACATCTGCCCCACCACTGTACTACCCTGCACATCTGCCCCACCACTTTACTATCCTGCACATCTGCCCCACCACTTTACTATCCTGCACATCTGCCCCACCACTGTACTATCCTGTACATCTGCCCCACCACTTTACTATCCTGCACATCTGCCCCACCACTGTACTATCCTTCACATCTGCCCCACTACTGTACCATCCTGCACATCTGCCCCACCTCTGTACCCCCCTGTACATCTGCCCCACCACTGTACCCCCCTGTACATCTGCCCCACCACTGTACTACCCTGCACATCTGCCCCACCACTGTACTACCCTGCACATCTGCCCCACCACTGTACTACCCTGTACATCTGCCCCACCACTGTACTACCCTGCACATCTGCCCCACCACTGTACTGCCCTGCACACCTGCCCCACCACTGTAACCTCCTGTACATCTGCCCCACCTCTGTACCCCCCTGTACATCTGCCCCACCATTGTACCCCCTGTACATCTGCCTCACATCTGTACCTTCCCTGCTCTACTATCCCACCACTGTAACCACCTGCTCATCTGCCCCACCAATGTTCCCCCTTTCTCATCTGCCCCACCACTGTACCTCTATGCACATCTGCTCCACCACTGAACCATCTTCTCATCTGTCCTAACACTGAACTCATCTGCCCCACCACTGTAACCCCCTTTCTCATCTGCCCCCCGACTGTACCTCCTGCACATCTTTCCCACCTCTGCTCCCCCTGCTCATGTGTTCCACCAATGTACCTCCTTTCCCCTCTGCACCCCTCTGCTCCTCTGCCCCACCGCTGTAATCCCCTGCTCATCTGTCCCACTAATATACCTCCTTTCTCCTCTGCCCCAACACTGAACCCCCCTGCTCATCTGTCCCACCACTTTAACCCCCTGCTTTTCTGTCCCACCGCTGAACCCCCTTCTCACCCCTCCCACCTCTGTTCCTCCTGCACATCTGCCCCACCACTGTACCCCCTTGCTCTCCTGTCCCACCACTGTAACCCCCATGCTCATCTGCCCCATCAATGTACCCCTTTTCTCATCTGCCCCACCACTGTACCTCCCTGCACATCTGCTCCACCGCCATATCCCCATGCTCTTCTGTCTCACTACTGAATTACCTTCTCATCTGTCCTAACACTGAACCCATCTGCTCATCTGCCCCACCACTTTAACCTGCTTTCTCATCTGACCCACCATGTACCTCCTGCACATCTGTCTCACCTCTGTTCCCTTTGCTCTCCTGCCCCACCTCTGTTCCCCTTTGCTCTCCGGCCCCACCTCTGTTCCCTTTGCTCTCCTGCCCCACCACTGTTCCGGCCTGCTCTCCTGCCCCACCACTGTAACCCCCTGTCAGGACTGGGCTCAGCCCTTCCTTCTCAGAGCTGGCCGCTCAGCTGTCGGCTAATTGACAGCTGTCATCTCTCTCCACAGTTACTCAGCTGTTGATGATATCCTGCTCGTCAGTCCTGCCTACTTAAGCCGTCCAGTCCAGAGGATCTCTGCCTTCTTCTTGATCAACATCACAAAGACATGCTCCTGCATTCCTGTTTAAAGACTTGCTTTGCTGACATCCCTTCTGGCTCCAGATCCTGCTTGCTGTTCCACTACATTAATCCCTGACTTCTGGCTTGGCTGACTATCCGTTCGGGTTACTGAACTTTGGCTATGCTTTGACTACATTTGTTCTTTTTACTTTTATTATTAAACAAGTGTGATTTAACAGTACTTCTGTCTCGGTCTAATTTCATGGTTTCTGACACCTCCTACTCATCTGCACCACTGCTCTACCCCCCTGCTTTTCTGCTCCACACTGAACCCCCCCCTTCTCATCTGGCCCATCACTATACCCCCCTGCTCTTCTGTCCCACTGCTGAACCTCCTTCTTATCTCTTCCACCACTGTACCTCCCCGCAAATCTGCCCCACCGCTGTACCCTCCTGCTCTTCTGTTGCATCTCTGAACCCCTACTGTTCATCTGCTCCACCGTTGTATCCTCTTCTCATCTATGATATGCAGAGTGGTGAAAGGAAGCAGAGATGAGACACATCTACCGGTCTTGGCACACTCATCCTGCTGATCCACCTCTCACATCCAGCCCACGTGCTTGTATGGGATGTATGGGATGTATGGGATGTATGGGATGTATGGGATGTATGTGATGTATGGGATGTATGGGATGTATGTGATGTGTGTGATGTATGGGATGTATGTGATGTATGGGATGTATGGGATGTATGTGATGTATGGGATGTATGGGATGTATGGGATATATATGATGTTTGGGATGTATGTGATGTATGGGATGTATGGGATGTATGGGATATATATGATGTTTGGGATGTATGTGATGTCACATACAAGCATCTGGAATGGATGCACAATGATGAGCTCAGGTCAGGGGCATTTTCTGAAAGCAGTGGGCCTGTGTGCAGGATCATAAGTTGGGCCCCCTGAGAAAATGTGGTTGGGTGTGATTTTCATTGCACTGAATATGGGCTGTGGCTTAAAGGGACACAGAGTGCCGGGGGTCAGTAGTAAGTGATGCAATGGTTCAGGAATAATTTCAACAAAGTTGACAGAAGCTCAACAGTAATTCCACAAACTGTCCCCTGATTGGGGTTTTCTCAATCACAGTGAAATCCCGTCTGAGATCGGTAGTGGCAACCAAGCGAGTCATCTTCCTCCAGATGGTGGAGGGGGCTAGCAGGCAGGACTGTGATTGGCTTTAGCAGTGGCCAATGACAGTCCTCCTCCTCCTGGAAACAGGGACCAACGCCCCCCCCCCAGCAGAACTGCACCCAATCACTTCCCCATCACAAAAGCTGACGATCGCAGCTACAGCAAAGTTAGAGAACCAAACAATGTTTCCCATCTTGTACAATGTTTCCTAAACAATGTTTCCCATCTTGTACAATGTGTGGGGGCGCAGTGCCTCCCCCTGTGGGGAATTCTGAAATTGGAATGCATTCGTGTCTCACTGACACTTCCCTGCGCTGCTCTGCTGATGAGGAGGGAGTCGTGTGCCGGTGTTCTGCCGAGAAAGTTCCGCTCGGCGGATAAGTTCCCTCCTCTACTGCGCATGCGCAGTAGGATCCGGCGGAAATAGCCGAAGTGGAAGAGCTGAAAATCAGCTGTACACGGCGACTGTAAGAGGGCCCCTCGCGGGCTCGCTTCGCTCGCCACGCTTCGGGCACGGCCTCGCTGCGCTCGGCACTTTTAGATTCCCCCTCTAGGTCCACTTGGATGGTGGGGAAGGAACCTGGACCCAGAGCGCAGGCGCTGTGTACAGCTGATTGAAGCGTTTGAGCTTCGGCTATTTCCGGCGGCTGACAGTAGTACGTACTGCGCAGGCGCTGCACCTGCGCAGTACAGGGGGGGAACTTATCCGCCGAGGGAACTTTCTCAGCAAGACACCGAAGGAGGCTTTGTGTGAGTTAGATAAGATGAAAAGATTTTGTTTTTTGAGGTGGGAATTTCCTGAGTGGTAACAATGTTGAAGTGGCAGAAAGCTTTATGTGGGTTTCTAGAGTTAGTGACAGCGCACTCATGAGATGCTCAATAGGACACATTTATAGTGCCTTGAAAAAGTATTCACACCCCTTGAAATTCTCCACATTTTCTCATGTTACAACCAAAAATATAAATGTAATTTATTGGGATTTTATTTGATAGACCAACACAAAGTGGCACATAATTGTTAAGTGGAAAGAAAATGATAAATGATACAAATAAATATGGAAAAAGAAAGACACATATGAAAGAGATAAGAAAGGCTGCGCACCCCGAAATTGGATTAAAGAAAAAATTGTTTTCCCCGTGGGGTTTTAAAACAGCAATGCACATAATAAAAGGAGGTTCTTAGTGGATGTAAAAATGTTTTATCCAATAATGGTTTGGAGTACAATATAGAGAATCATCTAGTACAGTAACACACATCTTATTCCCCAGTGCAGCAACAAACACATATAAATACACATTCTTAGGTTACATAATGTTTCATAGATAGCAAGCCCCGACGCGTTTCGACCTGTATATGGTCTCTTCAGGGGGACAGTTGGATCTAAAAAAGAATTACATGAATCAAATTCAAATACATAAATATATATATATATATATATATATATATATATATATATATATATATATATATATATATATATATATATATTATAGTGTATCACTTGGATTAAAACAAAGATAATGAGTCTTTACCGCTCAATGGTGGAATAGGTGTTCTCTAGTCCAGAATGTGTGCTGAGGGCCAATGGAAGCACCGGAGGGCTCAGGGGGCCACCCTCTATCTCCCAGGAGAACCAGCCCCAAGGGGCTTGCAAGGAGCCACACATTTTGCGCGCCCCCCGGGGAGGGGGGGGGAGGGGAGGTGAGGGGGAGGAGCCCACACCTGCAACAGAAACCCACAGATAGCCATATATTAGTTGGGGGAAGTTTGATAATTAACTTGATAATGTACTAAGTGTTTGCAATTTGTCTATGTGGAGACTGGCGTTGGATAGGATTTTTGCTATGTAAATGTATTGGGATGTTGATTCCGTCCCATAAGTGTAATCAACAAAATTTAATGATCGTGTGATCCAACAGTGCAGTGGTATAATAAGTCTAATATATTGGATAGGTAAGTTAGATAGGTAAAATGGGTGAGAAAAGGGGGAAAAAAATATGTGTGTAAAAAAACTTTGTGTAAAAAAATTGCAAACACTTAGTACATTATCAAGTTAATTATCAAACTTCCCCCAACTAATATATGGCTATCTGTGGGTTTCTGTTGCAGGTGTGGGCTCCTCCCCCTCACCTCCCCTCCCCTACCACTGTACTACCCTGCACATCTGCCCCACCACTGTACTACCCTGCACATCTGCCCCACCACTGTACTATCCTGTACATCTGCCCCACCACTGTACTACCCTGCACATCTGCCCCACCACTGTACTACCCTGTACATCTGCCCCACCACTGTACTATCCTGCACATCTGCCCTACCACTGTACTATCCTGCACATCTGCCCCACCACTGTACTATCCTGTACATCTGCCCCACCACTGTACCACCCTGTACATCTGCCCCACCACTGTACTACCCTGTACATCTGCCCCACCACTGTACTATCCTGCACATCTGCCCCACCACTGTACTACCCTGCACATCTGCCCCACCACTGTACTACCCTGCACATCTGCCCCACCACTGTACTACCCTGTACATCTGCCCCACCACTGTACTACCCTGCACATCTGCCCCACCACTGTACTATCCTGCACATCTGCCCCACCACTGTACTACCCTGCACACCTGCCCCACCACTGTACGATCCTGTACATCTGCCCCACCACTGTACTACCCTGCACACCTGCCCCACCACTGTACCTCCCTGTACAT
This sequence comes from Lithobates septentrionalis, assembly GCA_037952835.1. NCBI lineage: Eukaryota > Metazoa > Chordata > Amphibia > Anura > Ranidae > Lithobates > Lithobates septentrionalis. The sequence continues at coordinate 674,121 of JBBDGP010003756.1, forward strand.
CTGCCCCACCACTGTACCTCCCTGTACATCTGCCCCACCACTGTACTACCCTGTACATCTACCCCACCACTGTACTATCCTGTACATCTGCCCCACCACTGTACTATCCTGCATATCTGCCCCACCACTGTACTATCCTGCATATCTGCCCCACCACTGTACTACCCTGTACATCTGCCCCACCACTGTACTACCCTGTACATCTGCCCCACCACTGTACTACCCTGTACATCTGCCCCACCACTGTACTACCCTGCACATCTGCCCCACCACTGTACTACCCTGCACATCTGCCCCACCATTGTACTATCCTGCACATCTGCCCCACCACTGTACTACCCTGTACATCTGCCCCACCACTGTACTATCCTGTACATCTGCCCCACCACTGTACTACCCTGCACATCTGCCCCACCATTGTACTACCCTGCACATCTGCCCCACCACTGTACTACCCTGCACATCTGCCCCACCACTGTACTATCCTGCACATCTGCCCCACCACTGTACTATCCTGTACATCTGCCCCACCACTGTACTATCCTGCACATCTGCCCCACCACTGTACTACCCTGTACATCTGCCCCACCACTGTACTATCCTGTACATCTGCCCCACCACTGTACTACCCTGCACATCTGCCCCACCACTGTACTACCCTGTACATCTGCCCCACCACTGTACTACCCTGCACATCTGCCCCACCACTGTACTACCCTGCACATCTGCCCCACCACTGTACTACCCTGTACATCTGCCCCACCACTGTACTATCCTGTACATCTGCCCCACCACTGTACTACCCTGCACATCTGCCCCACCATTGTACTACCCTGCACTTCTGCCCCACCACTGTACTACCCTGCACACCTGCCCCACCACTGTAACCCCCTGTACATCTGCCTCACCTCTGTACCTTCCCTGCTTTACTATCCCACCACTGTAACCACCTGCTCATCTGCCCCACCAATGTTCCCCCTTTCTCATCTGCCCCACCACTGTACCTCCATGCACATCTGCTCCACCACTGAACCATCTCCTCATCTGTCCTAACACTGAACTCATCTGCTCATCTGCCCCACCACTGTAACCCCCTTTCTCATCTACCCCCCGACTGTACCTCCTGCACATCTGTCCCACCTCTGCTCCCCCTGCTCATGTGTTCCACCAATGTACCTCCTTTCTCCTCTGCACCCCTCTACACCTCTGCCCCACCGCTGCCCCACCAATATACCCCCTTTCTCCTCTGCCCCAACACTGAACCCCCCCCCCCGCTCATCTGTCCCACCACTGTAACCCCCTGCACATCTGCTCCACCGCCGCATCCCCATGCTCTTCTGACTCACTACTGAATTACCTTCTCATCTGTCCTAACACTGAACCCATCTGCTCATCTGCCCCACCACTTTAACCCGCTTTCTCATCTGACCCACCATGTACCTCCTGCATATCTGTCTCACCTCTGTTCCCTTTGCTCTCCTGCCCCACCTCTGTTCCCTTTGCTCTCCTGCCCCACCTCTGTTCCCTTTGCTCTCCTGCCCCACCACTGTTCCGGCCTGCTCTCCTGCCCCATCACTGTAACCCCCTGTCAGGACTGGGCTCAGCCCTTCCTTCTCAGATCTGGCTGCTCAGTTGTCAGCTAATTGCCAGCTCTCATCTCTCTCCACAGTTACTCAGCTGTTGATTATATCCTGCTCGTCAGTCCTGCCCACTAAGGGTCGGTTCACACTGGGGCGACTTGGGATCCGACTTGTACGCCCTCAAGTCGCCCCAAGTCGCCCCAGAAAGAGATTCAATGGGAGTGAATGGGAGCGTCTTAATAGACACTACTGAAGTCGCTCCGACTTCAGAGCGTACTCCCTGTACTACTTGGATCCGACTTGGTAGGCGACCTGTACCATAGAAATCAATGGAAGTCGCCTCCAAGTCGGATCTCTCTGTAAAGTCAAGCGACTTTGCAGGGAAAACCCCTCCCTCCCAGAGAGCTGATTGTCCTGTGATTGGCCACAGCCGAAGTCGCCTGTCATAGAGGCGACTTCAAGTCGCGTTGTAATTTGCTAAAGTCGCGCTGAAGGCGCGCCGAAGTCGCGTTGAAGCTGCATTGAAGTCGCCGTGCAAAGTCGCGTTAAAGTCGTGTTGCCCCTGTGTGAATCGAGCCTTAAGCCGTCCAGTCCATAGGATCTCTGCCTTCGTCTTGGTCAACATCACAGAGACATTCTCCTGCGTTCCTGTTTAAAGACTTGCTTTGCTGACATCCCTTCTGACTCCAGATCCTGCTTGCTGTTCCACTACATTGATCCCTGACTTCTGGCTTGGCTGACTATCCGTTTGGGTTACTGAACTTTGGCTATGTTTTGACTACATTTGTTCTTTTTACTTTTGTTATTAAACAAGTGAGATTTAACTGTACTTCTGTATCGGACGGATTTCACGGTTTCTGACACCTCCTACTCATCTGCCCCACTGCTCTACCCCCCTGCTTTTCTGCTCCACACTGAACCCCCCCTTCTCATCTGGCCCATCACTGTACCCCCCTGCTCTTCTGTCCCACTGCTGAACCTCCTTCTTATCTCTTCCACCACTGTACCTCCCTGCACATCTGCCCCACCGCTGTACCCTCCTGCTCTTCTGTTGCATCTCTGAACCCCTACTGTTCATCTGCTCCACCGTTGTATCCTCTTCTCATCTATGATATGCAGAGTGGTGAAAAGAAGCAGAGATGAGACACATCTACCGGCCCTGGCACACTCATCCTGCTGATCCACCTCTCACATCCAGCCCACGTGCTTGTATGTGATGTATGTGATGTATGGGATATATGTGATGTATGGGATGTATGGGATGTATGGGATGTATGGGATGTATGTGATGTATGTGATGTATGGGATGTATGGGATATATGTGATGTATGGGATGTATGTGATGTATGTGATGTATGTGATGTATGGGATGTATGTGATGTATGGGATATATGTGATGTATGGGATGTATGGGATGTATGGGATGTATGGGATGTATGGGATGTATGTGATGTATGGGATGTATGGGATATATGTGATGTATGGGATGTATGTGATGTATGTGATGTATGGGATGTATGTGATGTATGGGATGTATGTGATGTATGGGATGTATGGGATGTATGTGATGTATGTGATGTATGGGATGTATGTGATGTATGGGATGTATGGGATATATTTGATGTTTGGGATGTATGTGATGTCACATACAAGCATCTGGAATGGATGCACAATGATGAGCTCAGGTCAGGGGCATTTTCTGAAAGCAGTGGGCCTGTGTGCAGAATCATAAGTTGGGCCCCCTGAGAAAAAATGGTTTGGTGTGATTTTCAGAGTGCCGGGGGTCAGTAGTAAGTGATGCAAAGGTTCAGGAATAATATCAACAAAGTTCCCAGAAGCTCAACACTAATTCCACAAACTGTCCCCTGATTGGGGTTTTCTCAATCACAGTGAAATCCCGTCTGAGATTGGTAGTGGCAACCAAGCGAGTCATCTTCCTCCAGATGGTTGAGGGGGCTAGCAGGCAGGACTGTGATTGGCTTTAGCAGTGGCCAATGACAGTCCTCCTCCTCCTGGAAACAGGGACCAACCCCCCCCCCAGCAGAACTGCACCCAATCTCTTCCCCATCACAAAAGCTGACGATCGCAGCTACAACAAAGTTAGAGAACCAAACAATGTTTCCCATCTTGTACAATGTTTCCAAACAATGTTTCCCATCTTGTACAATGTGTGGGGGCGCAGTGCCTCCCCCTGTGGGGAATTCTGAAATTGGAATGCATTCGTGTCTCACTGACACTTCCCTGCGCTGCTCTGCTGATGAGGAGGGAGTCGTGTGCCGGCAAAGGAGGCTTTGTGTGAGTTAGATAAGATGAAAAGATTTTGTTTTTTGAGGTGGGAATTTCCTGAGTGGTAACAATGTTGAAGTGGCAGAAAGCTTTATGTGGGTTTCTAGAGTTAGTGACAGCGCACTCATGAGATGCTCAATAGGACACATTTATAGTGCCTTGAAAAAGTATTCACACCCCTTGAAATTCTCCACATTTTGTCATGTTACAACCAAAAATATAAATGTAATTTATTGGGATTTTATGTGATAGACCAACACAAAGTGGCACATAATTGTGAAGTGGAAAGAAAATGATAAATGATACAAATAAATATGTGAAAATGTGTGGGGGGCATTTGTAGAACCCCCTTTCTCTACAATTAAAGCTGCAAGTCTTTTGGGGGATATCTCTACCAGCTTTGCACATCTAGAGAGGGACATTTCTGCCCATTCTTCTTTGTAAAATATCTCAAGCTCTGTCAGATTGGATGGAGAGCATCTGTGAACAGCAATTTTCAAGTCTTGCCACAGATTCTCAATGGGATTTAGGTCTGGACTGTGACTGGGCCATTCTAACACATGAATATGCTTTGATCTAAACCAGTGGTCATCAACCCTGTCCTCAGGGCCCACTAACAGGCCAGGTTTGCAAGATAACTGAAATACATCCCAGGTGATATCATTTGCTGCTCAGTGATTGCCGTATTCTAGTCTGCATCTCCCTCAAGGTAACACATAAAACCTGGCCTGTTAGTGGGCCCTGAGGACAGGGTTGATGACCACTGAGCTAAACCATTCCATTGTAGCTCTGGCTGTATGTTTCGGGTCGTTGTCCTGCTGGAAGGTGAACCTCCGCCCCAGTCTCAGGTCTTTTGCAGACTCTAACTGTAACTAATTGTCTACTACTACCTTAGCTGTCGAAAAGTCCAGTCGTGTGTACATGGTATTGCAGGTTTTCTTCTAAGATTGTCCTGTATTTGGCTCCATCCATCTTCCCATCAACTCTGACCAGCTTCCCTGTCCCTGCTGAAGAAAAGCATCCCCACCACATGATGCTGCCACCACCATGTTTCACGGTGGGGATGGTGTGTTCAGGGTGATGTGCGGTGTTAGTTTTCCCCACACATAGCGTTTTGCTTTTAGGCCATAAAGTTGAATTTTGGTCTCATCTGACCAGATCACCTTCTTCCACATGTTTGCTGTGTCCTCCACATGGCTTCTCACAAACTACAAACAGGACTTCTTATGACTTTCTTTCACCAATGTCTTTCTTCTTGTCACTCTTCCATAAAGGGCAGATTTGTGGAGAACACGACTAATAGTTGTCCTGTGGACAGATTCTCCCACCTGAGCTGTGGATCTCTGCAGCTCCTCCAGAGTTACCATGGACCTCTTGGCTCTTCTCTGATGAATGCTCTCCTTGCCCGGCCGGTCAGTTTAGGTGGACGGCCATGTCTTGGTAGGTTTGCAGTTGTGCCATACTCTTTCCATTTTCCGATGATGGATTGAACAGAGCTCCGTGAGATGTTCAAAGCTTGGGAGATTTTTTTATAACCTAACCCTGCTTTATGCTTCTCCACAACTTTATCCCTGACCTGTCTGGTGTGTCCCTTGGCCTTCATGATGCTGTTTTTTCACTAAGGTTCAGTAACAAACCTTTGAGGGCTTCACAGAACAGCTGTATTTATACTGGGATTAAATGACACACAGGTGGACTCTATTTAGGCTCGGTTCACACCTAAACCGGCCGCGGATCGCACAGCAATGCTGTGCGTCCCTGCTCTCCATTTCAGGGACAAATCAGGGCAGAATCTTTGCTTGAATTCAGCCCTGAAATGGAGCCAAACACGTGCAGCGTTTCTGTGCGGTGCGCTCCGCAGCCGCCCCGGAGATATGTGAACCGGCTCCATAGAGAGAGATGCCCATCATCTCTTCCCACCCCATGCTAATTTATTTATTTTTTTATATATTTTGCATTGCTGTTTTTTGGGCCAGTGCCCATCATCTCTTCCCATCCATGCTAATGTATTTTATTTTTTTTTGTACATTTTTGCATTTATGTTTGCCAGGGCAGTGCCCGCCAGCTCTTCCCACCCCATGCTATTTTATTTTCATTTATTTATTTGTTTGCATTGATATTCCCTGGGGCAGTGCTCACCATCTCTTCTTACCCCATGCTAATTTATTTTATTTTTTTTTAATATTTTGCTCTGATGTTTCCCGGGGCAGTGCTCAGCATCTCTTCTCACCCCATGCTAATTAAAAATAAACAATTATATATATATATATATATATATATATTTTTTTTTTTTTTCTTATTATTTTTTTTTATATATATGTATATATATATATATATATATGTATGCATTGGTGTTTCTTGGAGCAGTGCCCATCATGCTATTTTTTGTCAACCCTTTACCTATTAGCCTAGAAAATAATAGAATTTTTGTACCATCAAGGGACACAGAGCCAAAGTAGTTACTATGAGGTTATAGGCCACCTTCAGGTGATGGACACTGGCACACCCTAAATTAAAAAGGTGCACTCCCTATATAACCCCTCCCACTGGTGCGAGTACCTCAGTTTTGTAGCAAAGCAATACACGTGTATACCAAAGAAGGGAGGGACCGCTGTGTCCCGTGATGTACTTCAAAGAAAAGGATTTTTACAGGTAAGCTGTTATAAAAATCCTATTTTCTTATGGTACATCATGGGACACAGAGCCATAGTAGTTACTATGTGGAATGTCCTATAGCAATGGCAACTGAAGGGAGGGAGACACAACAAAAGTAGGGCACCAATAGACTAGAGGACTCATACTGCAGCCTGCAGCACACTGCGCCCAAAGGCGATATCCTCATGATCTTTTACATCTACTTGATAGAATCTGGTAAATGTATGGACTGAAGACCTAGTTGCGGCCTTGCAGATCTGAGCCATGGAGGCTTGGTGATGTGCCGCCCAAGAAGCACTAACAGCCCTGGAGAAGTGCGCTTTAATATGAACAATCACTCCACAAATCCATTTAGAAATAGTAGATTTCTACGCTGCCTGTCCTCTTTTAGGACCGTCTGGCAACACAAACAAAACATCTGTTTTATGAATCTGAGCCCACACTTTCAATAGACTTTGACCGCCCTCACCACATCAAGAGAATGTAGTGATCTTTCTTCCACGGAATGAGTTTCTGGGAAAAAAATGAAGGCAGAAAAATATCCTGGTTTAAATGTAAAACCGATACTACCTTTGGTAGGAATTCAGGATGAGGCCGCAATTCAACCTCATCCTTATGAATAAACCAATATGGCTCTTTACAAGAAAGAGCAGCCAACTCTGATACTCCTGCAGAAGATATGGCAACCAAGAAAATTATTTTTCCTCTTTCCTCTGAGTTCTGTGAATAAACCAACTACAAGTCCCGTTTTCCACCGCGGCGGACGGCTTGGAGTTCTCAATGGACTCTGAGGGTGCTGATGAGCGCTCTCACACTTCGTTGACATTTCCTACAGCTTTCACACAGAACGCCTGTGCAGAGGTAAGGGCAGAAAGCTGTAGGCGGTGTCTGCAGGAGGCTGACATAGAACTTTGGATCTGTTCATTGCAGATGCAATGCTTTGCAGTTTCCTGAAAGAAAAATAAAATAAATAAATAAATGTACATTTTTTTTTACATACAAATATATATGCATTTTATTTATTTACGGTGTATATATATATATATATATTTATTTATTTTTTTAAGTGAACTTAGCTTTAAACAGGACATATTTTTGAATAAGATTTATGCTTTTATTCCACAGTAACACTTTTTTATTTATTTATTTATTTATTTATTTTTATTTATTTAAAGGAACACTGGTCAAAGAAGAAAAAAGTGTTTTTTTTAAAAACTTTTGTTCCTTTTTTTTGGGCTAAGAATTGCATTAAAGAAGATGATTTTTTTTTTTTTTGCAAGACAATATTACGGGGAAAAAAAAGCCTAGTTTCCCCTGAAAAAGCAATACGTGTGTTACCTTGTTTTCATAGTAATGACGGTTATTGCAGCATGCACAGGTCAGAAGCAGGAAAGCAAAAACTGCTCTGGGTTCATAGGGGGTGTACGGGGCGAGAGGGGAAGTGGTTAACCACTAGCCGTCCGAGGCAATTTTTAACATGCATGTAAAATCAGCGTGTTTTGCTAAAAAATTACTTAGAACCACAATGATCTGAAACACAACAGCGAGTCCACCTCCAAATGGTTCAAACAAAGCAAAACTTAGGTTTGGGAGTGGCCCAGTTAGAGTCCGGACTTAAATCCAATTGAGATGCTGTGTCATGACCTTACACAGGCCGTTCATGCTGGAAAACCCTCTAATGTGGCTGAATTAAAACAATTCTGCAAAGAAGAGTTGGGCCAAAATTGCTCCACAGCGATGTGAAAGACTCATCGCCAGTTATCGCAAACGCTTGATTGCAGTTGTTGCCGCCAAGTGCGGCCCAACCAGTTATTAGGTTTAGGGGGTAATTACTTTTTCACACAAAGCCAGGCAGGTTTGGACAGCTTTTTTGCCTTAATAAACTAAACCATCATTTATACACTGCATTTTGTATTTACTCGGGTTATCTTTGTGTTTAAGTGTGACAAATATGCAAAAACAAATAAAAAATCAGAAAGGGGGCAAATACTTTTTCACAGCATTGTAAAGATGAATGCTTTTATTTGTTGAGTTATTCTTTCTATTTGAATCCCTTTGCTATTATGTATTCTATACTCAATACAATGTAGCAATAGCCATGTAGTTCATTGTCAGGTTTTGTTTTTTTGGTATATGACTGTACAAGTTACTAAGTAATCATTTTGATATGACTTTTTTTTTCTAATGTAGGTCAGGGTTGTTCTAGCTCAGGGGGGGGCAAACTTTTGAGCACAGTGTGCCGAAAAATGTTTTCAAAGAAATTGAGCGTGCTGATTTATAACAAAAAAATGTAAACTTCACTCTCTCAATCACGAAAAGGATTTTTTATAAAGTAAATGCTGTACACTACTTTAGTAGTGAGAAATTAACATCCTGAAACGCCACACCTCAGATCACTGCCCCCCCTGCACATCTGTACCACCACTGTACTACCCTGTACATCTGCCCCACCAATGTACTACCCTGTACATCTGCCCCACCACTGTACTACCCTGCACATCTGCCCCACCACTGTACTACCCTGTACATCTGCCCCACCACTGTACTACCCTGCACATCTGCCCCACCACTGTACTACCCTGTACATCTGCCCCACCCCTGTATTATCCTGTACATCTGCCCCACCACTGTACTACCCTGCACATCTGCCCCACCACTGTACTACCCTGTACATCTGCCCCACCACTGTACTACCCTGCACATCTGCCCCACCACTGTACTACCCTGTACATCTGCCCCACCACTGTACTACCCTGTACATCTGCCCCACCACTGTACTACCCTGCATATCTGCCCCACCACTGTACTACCCTGCACATCTGCCCCACCACTGTACTACCCTGTACATCTGCCCCACCACTGTACTACCCTGCATATCTGCCCCACCACTGTACTACCCTGCACATCTGCCCCACCACTGTACTATCCTGTACATCTGCCCCACCACTGTACTACCCTGCACATCTGCCCCACCACTGTACTACCCTGTACATCTGCCCCACCACTGTACTACCCTGCATATCTGCCCCACCACTGTACTACCCTGCACATCTGCCCCACCACTGTACTACCCTGTACATCTGCCCCACCACTGTACCCCCCTGTACATCTGCCTCACCTCTGTACCTTCCCTGCTCTACTATCCCACCACTGTAACCACCTGCTCATCTGCCCCACCAATGTTCCCCCTTTCTCATCTGCCCCACCACTGTACCTCTATGCACATCTGCTCCACCACTGAACCATCTTCTCATCTGTCCTAACACTGAACTCATCTGCCCCACCACTGTAACCACCTTTCTCATCTGCCCCCCGACTGTACCTCCTGCACATCTGTCCCACCTCTGCTCCCCCTGCTCATGTGTTCGACCAATGTACCTCCTTTCTCCTCTGCACCCCTCTGCTCCTCTACCCCACCGCTGTAATCCCCTGCTCATCTGTCCCACCAATATACCTCCTTTCTCCTCTGCCCCAACACTGAACCCCCCCCCCCCGGCTCATCTGTCCCACCACTGTAACCCCCTGCTTTTCTGTCCCACCGCTGAACCCCCCTTCTCACCCCTCCCACCACTGTACCTCCTGCACATCTGCCCCACCACTGTACCCCCTTGATCTCCTGTCCCACCACTGTAACCCCCATGCTCATCTGCCCCATCAATGTACCCCTTTTCTCATCTGCCCCACCACTGTACCTCCCTGCACATCTACTCCACCGCCATATCCCCATGCTCTTCTGTCTCACTACTGAATTACCTTCTCATCTGTCCTAACACTGAACCCATCTGCTCATCTGCCCCACCACTTTAACCTGCTTTCTCATCTGACCCACCATGTACCTCCTGCATATCTGTCTCACCTCTGTTCCCTTTGCTCTCCTGCCCCACCTCTGTTCCCTTTGCTCTCCTGCCCCACCTCTGTTCCCTTTGCTCTCCTGCCCCACCACTGTTCCGGCCTGCTCTCCTGCCCCACCACTGTAACCCCCTGTCAGGACTGGGCTCAGCCCTTCCTTCTCAGAGCTGGCCGCTCAGCTGTCGGCTAATTGCCAGCTCTCATCTCTCTCCACAGTTACTCAGCTGTTGATGATATCCTGCTCGTCAGTCCTGCCTACTTAAGCCGTCCAGTCCAGAGGATCTCTGCCTTCTTCTTGATCAACATCACAGAGACATTCTCCTGCATTCCTGTTTAAAGACTTGCTTTGCTGACATCCCTTCTGGCTCCAGATCCTGCTTGCTGTTCCACTACATTAATCCCTGACTTCTGGCTTGGCTGACTATCCGTTCGGTTTACTGAACTTTGGCTATGTTTTGACTACGTTTATTCTTTTTACTTTTATTATTAAACAAGCGTGATTTAACTGTACTTCTGTCTCGGTCTGATTTCATGGTTTCTGACACCTCCTACTCATCTGCCCCACTGCTCTACCCCCCTGCTTTTCTGCTCCACACTGAACCCCCCCTTCTCATCTGGCCCATCACTACACCCCCCTGCTCTTCTGTCCCACTGCTGAACCTCCTTCTTATCTCTTCCACCACTGTACCTCCCCACAAATCTGCCCCACCGCTGTACCCTCCTGCTCTTCTGTTGCATCTCTGAACCCCTACTGTTCATCTGCTCCACCGTTGTATCCTCTTCTCATCTATGATATGCAGAATGGTGAAAGGAAGCAGAGATGAGACACATCTACCTGTCCTGGCACACTCATCCTGCTGATCCACCTCTCCCATCCATCCCACGTGCTTGTATGTGATGTATGAGATGTATGGGATGTATGGGATGTATGTGATGTATGGGATGTATGGGATTTATGGGATGTATGTGATGTATGTGATGTATGGGATTTATGGGATGTATGGGATGTATGTGATGTATGGGATGTATGGGATGTATGGGATATATATGATGTTTGGGATGTATGTGATGTCACATACAAGCATCTGGAATGGATGCACAATGATGAGCTCAGGTCAGGGGCATTTTCTGAAAGCAGTGGGCCTGTGTGCAGGATCATAAGTTGGGCCCCCTGAGAAAATGTGGTTGGGTGTGATTTTCATTGCGCTGAATATGGGCTGTGGCTTAAAGGGACACAGAGTGCCGGGGGTCAGTAGTAAGTGATGCAATGGTTCAGGAATAATTTCAACAGAGTTGACAGAAGCTCAACAGTAATTCCACAAACTGTCCCCTGATTGTGTTTTTCTCAATCACAGTGAAATCCCGTCTGAGATTGGTAGTGGCAACCAAGCAAGTCATCTTCCTCCAGATGGTGGAGGGGGCTAGCAGGCAGGACTGTGATTGGCTTTAGCAGTGGCCAATGATAGTCCTCCTCCTCCTAAAAAACTGGGACCCCCTCCAGCAGAACTGCACCCAATCTCTTTCCCATCACAAAAGCTGACGATCGCAGCTACAGCAAAGTTAGAGAACCAAACAATGTTTCCCATCTTGTACAATGTTTCCAAACAATGTTTCCCATCTTGTACAATGTGTGAGGGCAAAGTGCCTCCCCCTGTGGGGAATTCTGAAATTGGAATGCATTCGTGTCTCACTGACCCTTCCCTGCGCTGCTCTGCTGATGAGGAGGGAGTCGTGTGCCGGCAAAGGAGGCTTTGTGTGAGTTAGATAAGATGAAAAGATTTTGTTTTTTGAGGTGGGAATTTCCTGAGTGGTAACAATGTTGAAGTGGCAGAAAGCTTTATGTGGGTTTCTAGAGTTAGTGACAGCGCACTCATGAGATGCTCAATAGGACACATTTATAGTGCCTTGAAAAGTATTAACACCCCTTGAAATTCTCCACATTTTGTCATGTTACAACCAAAAATATAAATGTAATTTATTGGGATTTTATTTGATAGACCAACACAAAGTGGCACATAATTGTGAAGTGGAAAGAAAATGATAAATGATACAAATAAATATGTGAAAATGTGTTGGAGGGCATTTGTATGGCGCCCCCCGGAGTCAATACTATGTAGAACCCCCTTTCTCTACAAGTCTTTTTGGGGATGTCTCTACCAGCTTTGCACATCTAGAGAGGGACATCTTTGCCCATTCTTCTTTGTAAAATATCTCAAGCTCTGTCAGATTGGATGGAGAGCATCTGTGAACAGCAATTTTCAAGTCTTGCCACAGATTCTCAATGGGATTTAGGTCTGGACTGTGACTGGGCCATTCTAACACATGAATATGCTTTGATCTAAACCAGTGGTCATCAACCCTGTCCTCAGGGCCCACTAACAGGCCAGGTTTGCAAGATAACTGAAATACATCCCAGGTGATATAATTTGCTGCTCAGTGATTGCAGTATTCTAGTCTGCATCTCCCTCAAGGTAATACATAAAACCTGGCCTGTTAGTGGGCCCTGAGGACAGGAGTGATGACCACTGAGCTAAACCATTCCATTGTAGCTCTGGCTGTATGTTTAGGGTCGTTGTCCTGCTGGAAGGTGAACCTCCACCCCAGTCTCAGGTCTTTTGCAGACTCTAAATTGTAACTAATTGTCCGGCGGATTCGTTCCGTCGGACCTTAGCTGTCAAAGTCCGGTCATGTGTACATGCTATTACAGGTTTTCTTCTAAGATTGTCCTGTATTTGGCTCCATCCATCTTCCCATCAACTCTGACCAGCTTCCCTGTCCCTGCTGAATAAAAGCATCCCCACCACATGATGCTGCCACCATCATGTTTCACGGTGGGGATGGTGTGTTCAGGGTGATGGGCAGTGTTAGTTTTCCCCACACATAGTGATTTACTTTTAGGCCATAAAGTTAAATTTTGCTCTCATGTGACCAGATCACCTTCTTCCACATGTTTGCTGTGTCCCCCACATGGCTTCTCACAAACTACAAACAGGACTTCTTATGACTTTCTTTCACCAATGTCTTTCTTCTTGTCACTCTTCCATAAAGGGCAGATTTGTGGAGAACACGACTAATAGTTGTCCTGTGGACAGATTCTCCCACCTGAGCTGTGGATCTCTGCAGCTCCTCCAGAGTTACCATGGACCTCTTGGCTGCTTCTCTGATGAATGCTCTCCTTGCCCGGCCGGTCAGTTTAGGTGGACGGCCATGTCTTGGTAGGTTTGCAGTTGTGCCATACTCTTTCCATTTTCCGATGATGGATTGAACAGAGCTCCGTGAGATGTTCAAAGCTTGGGAGATTTTTTTTATAACTTAACCCTGCTTTATACTTCTCCACAACTTTATCCCTGACCTGTCTGGTGTGTCCCTTGGCCTTCATGATACTGTTTGTTCACTAAGGTTCAGTAACAAACCTTTGAGGGCTTCACAGAACAGCTGTATTTATACTGAGATTAAATGACACACAGGTGGACTCTATTTAGGCTCGGTTCACACCTAAACTGGCCGCGGATCGCACAGCAATGCTGTGCGTCCCTGCTCTCCATTTCAGGGACAAATCAGGGCAGAATCTTTGCCTGAATTCAGCCCTGAAACGGAAGCCAAAGACGCACAGCGTTTCTGTGCAGCGCGCTCCGCAGCCGCCCCGGAGATATGTGAACCGGCTCCATAAAGAGAGAGATGCCCATCATCTCTTCCCACCCCATGCTAATTTATTTATTTTTTTATATATTTTGCATTGCTGTTTTTTGGGCCAGTGCCCATCATCTCTTCCCATCCATGCTAATGTATTTTTTTTTTTGTACATTTTTGCATTTATGTTTGCCGGGGCAGTGCCCGCCAGCTCTTCCCACCCCATGCGTATTTTATTTTCATTTATTTATTTGTTTGCATTGATATTCCCTGGGGCAGTGCTCACCATCTCTTCTTACCCCATGCTAATTTATTTAATTTTTTTTTTAATATTTTGCTCTGATGTTTCCCGGGGTAGTGCTCACCATCTCTTCTCACCCCATGCTAATTTAAAAAAAAAAAAAAAAATATATATATATATATATATATATATATATATATATATATGCATTGGTGTTTCTTGGAGCAGTGCCCATCATGCCTTTACCTATTAGCCTAGAAAATAATAGGATTTTTGTAACAGCTTATCTGTAAAAATCCTTTTCTTTGTATTACATCACGGGACACAGAGCCAAAGTAGTTACTATGAGGTTATAGGCCACCTTCAGGTGATGGACACTGGCACACCCTAAATTAAAAAAGTGCACTCCCTATATAACCCCTCCCACTGGTAGGAGGACCTCAGTTTTGTAGCAAAGCAATACACGTGTATACCAAAGAAGGGAGGGACCGCTGTGTCCCGTGATGTACTTCAAAGAAAAGGATTTTTACAGGTAAGCTGTTATAAAAATCCTATTTTCTTATGGTACATCACGGGACACAGAGCCATAGTAGTTACTATGTGGAATGTCCCATAGCAATGCCAACTGAAGGGATGGAGACACAACAAAAGTAGGGCACCAATAGACTAGAGGACTCATACTGCAGCCTGCAGCACACTGCGCCCAAAGGCGATATCCTCATGATCTTTTACATCTACTTGATAAAATCTGGTAAATGTATGGACTGAAGACCTAGTTGAGGCCTTGCAGATCTGAGCCATGGAGGCTTGGTGATGCTCCGCTCAAGAAGCACTAACAGCCCTGGAGAAGTGCGCTTTAATATGAACAATCACTTGACGAATCCATTTAGAAATAGTAGATTTCTACGCTGCCTGTCCTCTTTTAGGACCGTCTGGCAACACAAACAAAACATCTGTTTTATGAATCTGAGCGGACACTTTCAATAGACTTTGACCGCCCTCACCACATCAAGAGAATGTAGTGATCTTTCTTCCACGGAATGAGTTTCTGGGAAAAAAATGAAGGCAGAAAAATATCCTGGTTTAAATGTAAAACCGATACTACCTTCGGTAGGAATTCAGGATGAGGCCGCAATTCAACCTCATCCTTATGAATAAACCAATATGGCTCTTTACAAGAAAGAGCAACCAACTCTGATACTCTTCCTGCAGAAGATATGGCAAGCAAGAAAAAGTCCCGTTTTCCACCGCGGCGGACGGCTTGGAGTTCTCAATGGACTCTGAGGGTGCTGATGAGCGCTCTCACACTTCATTGACATTTCCTACAGCTTTCACACAGAACGCCTGTGCAGAGGTAAGGGTAGAAAGCTGTAGGCGGTGTCTGCAGGAGGCTGACATAGAACTTTGGATCTGTTCATTGCAGATGCAATGCTTTGCAGTTTCCTGAAAGAAAAATAAAATAAATAAATAAATAAATAAATGTACATTTTTTTTACATACAAATATATATGCATTTTATTTATTTACGGTGTGTATATATATATATATATTTATTTTTTATTTATTTTTTTTATTTTTTTTTAAGGTGAACTTAGCTTTAAACAGGACATATTTTTGAATAAGATTTATGCTTTTATTCCACAGTAACACTTTTTTATTTATTTTTTATTTATTTTTATTTATTTAAAGGAACACTGGTCAAAGAAGAAAAAAGTGTTTTTTTAAAAAAACTTTTGTTCCTTTTTTTTGGGCTAAGAATTGCATTAAAGAAGATGATTTTTTTTTTTGCAAGACAATATTACGGGGAAAAAAACCTTGTTTCCTCTGAAAAAGCAATACGTGTGTTACCTTGTTTTCATAGTAATGACGGTTATTGCAGCATGCACAGGTCAGAAGCAGGAAAGCAAAAACTGCTCTGGGTTCATAGGGGGTGTACGGGGCGAGAGGGGAAGTGGTTAACCACTAGCCGTCCAAGGCAATTTTTAACATGCATGTAAAATCAGCGTGTTTTGCTAAAAAATTACTTAGAACCACAATGATCCGAAACACAACAGCAAGTCCACCTCCAAATGGTTCAAACAAAGCAAAATTTAGGTTTGGGAGTGGCCCAGTTACAGTCCGGACTTAAATCCAATTGAGATGCTGTGTCATGACCTTACACGGGCCGTTCATGCTGGAAAACCCTCCAATGTGGCTGAATTAAAACAATTCTGCAAAGAAGAGTTGGGCCAAAATTGCTCCACAGCGATGTGAAAGACTCATTGCCAGTTATCGCAAACGCTTGATTGCAGTTGTTGCCGCCAAGGGTGGCCCAACCAGTTATTAGGTTTAGGGGGCAATTACTTTTTCACACAAAGCCAGGCAGGTTTGGACAGCTTTTTTGCCTTAATATAAACTAAACCATCATTTATACACTGCATTTTGTATCTTTGTGTTTAAGTGTGACAAATATGCAAAAACAAATACAAAATCAGAAAGGGGGCAAATACTTTTTCACAGCATTGTAAAGATGAATGCTTTTACTTGTTAAGTTATTCTTTCTATTTGAATCCCTTTGCTATTATGTATTCTATACTCAATACAATGTAGCAATAGCCATGTAGTTCATTGTCAGGTTTTGTTTTTTTGGTATATGACTGTACAAGTTACTAAGTAATCATTTTGATCTGATTTTTTTTCTAATGTAGGTCAGGGTTGTTCTAGCTCAGGGGGGGGGGGGGGGGGGGCAACCTTTTGAGCCGAAAAATGTTTTCAAAGAAATTGAGCGTGCCGATTTATAACAACAAAATGTCAATTTCACATTCTCAATCACGAAAATGATTTTTTATAAAGTAAATGCTGTACACTACTTTAGTAGTGAGAAATTAACATCCTGAAACGCCACACCTCAGATCACTATCCCCCCCCCCCCCCCTGTACATCTGCCCCACCACTGTACTATCCTGTACATCTGCCCCACCACTGTACTACCCTGTACATCTGCCCCACCACTGTACTACCCTGCACATCTGCCCCACCACTGTACTACCCTGTACATCTGCCCCACCACTGTACTACCCTGTACATCTGCCCCACCACTGTACTACCCTGCACATCTGCCCCACCACTGTACTACCCTGTACATCTGCCCCACCACTGTACTACCCTGCACATCTGCCCCACCACTGTACTACCCTGTACATCTGCCCCACCACTGTACTACCCTGTACATCTGCCCCACCACTGTACTACCCTGTACATCTGCCCCACCACTGTACTACCCTGCACATCTGCCCCACCACTGTACTACCCTGTACATCTGCCCCACCACTGTACTACCCTGTACATCTGCCCCACCACTGTACTACCCTGTACATCTGCCCCACCACTGTACTACCCTGTACATCTGCCCCACCACTGTACTACCCTGCACATCTGCCCCACCACTGTACTACCTTGTACATCTGCCCCACCACTGTACTACCCTGTACATCTGCCCCACCACTGTACTACCCTGTACATCTGCCCCACCACTGTACTACCCTGTACATCTGCCCCACCACTGTACTACCCTGTACATCTGCCCCACCACTGTACTACCCTGTACATCTGCCCCACCACTGTACTACCCTGTACATCTGCCCCACCACTGTACTACCCTGTACATCTGCCCCACCACTGTACTATCCTGCACATCTGCCCCACCACTGTACTACCCTGTACATCTGCCCCACCACTGTACTATCCTGTACATCTGCCCCACCACTGTACTATCCTGCATATCTGCCCCACCACTGTACTACCCTGTACATCTGCCCCACCACTGTACTACCCTGTACATCTGCCCCACCACTGTACTATCCTGCATATCTGCCCCACCACTGTACTACCCTGCACATCTGCCCCACCTCTGTACCCCCCTGTTCATCTGCCCCACCACTGTAACCCCCTGTACATCTGCCCCACCACTGTACCCCCCTGTACATCTGCCTCACCTCTGTACCTTCCCTGCTCTACTATCCCACCACTGTAACCACCTGCTCATCTGCCCCACCAATGTTCCCCCTTTCTCATCTGCCCCACCACTGTACCTCTATGCACATCTGCTCCACCACTGAACCATCTTCTCATCTGTCCTAACACTGAACTCATCTGCTCATCTGCCCCACCACTGTAACCCCCTTTCTCATCTGCCCCCCAACTGTACCTCCTGCACATCTGTCCCACCTCTGCTCCCCCTGCTCATGTGTTCCACCAATGTACCTCCTTTCTCCTCTGCACCCCTCTGCTCCTCTACCCCACCGCTGTAATCCCCTGCTCATCTGTCCCACCAATATACCTCCTTTCTCCTCTGCCCCAACACTGAACCCCCCTGCTCATCTGTCCCACCACTGTAACCCCCTGCTTTTCTGTCCCACCGCTGAACCCCCTTCTCGTCCCTCCCACCACTGTACCTCCTGCACATCTGCCCCACCACTGTACCCCCTTGCTCTCCTGTCCCACCACTGTAACCCCCATGCTCATCTGCCCCATCAATGTACCCCTTTTCTCATCTGCCCCACCACTGTACCTCCCTGCACATCTGCTCCACCGCCATATCCCCATGCTCTTCTGTCTCACTACTGAATTACCTTCTCATCTGTCCTAACACTGAACCCATCTGCTCATCTGCCCCACCACTTTAACCTGCTTTCTCATCTGACCCACCATGTACCTCCTGCATATCTGTCTCACCTCTGTTCCCTTTGCTCTCCTGCCCCACCTCTGTTCCCTTTGCTCTCCTGCCCCACCTCTGTTCCCTTTGCTCTCCTGCCCCACCACTGTTCCGGCCTGCTCTCCTGCCCCACCACTGTAACCCCCTGTCAGGACTGGGCTCAGCACTTCCTTCTCAGAGCTGGCCGCTCAGCTGTCGGCTAATTGCCAGCTCTCATCTCTCTCCACAGTTACTCAGCTGTTGATGATATCCTGCTCGTCAGTCCTGCCTACTTAAGCCGTCCAGTCCAGAGGATCTCTGCCTTCTTCTTGATCAACATCACAGAGACATTCTCCTGCATTCCTGTTTAAAGACTTGCTTTGCTGACATCCCTTCTGGCTCCAGATCCTGCTTGCTGTTCCACTACATTAATCCCTGACTTCTGGCTTGGCTGACTATCCGTTCGGGTTACTGAACTTTGGCTATGTTTTGACTACGTTTATTCTTTTTACTTTTATTATTAAACAAGCGTGATTTAACTGTACTTCTGTCTCGGTCTGATATCATGGTTTCTGACACCTCCTACTCATCTGCCCCACTGCTCTACCCCCCTGATTTTCTGCTCCACACTGAACCCCCCCTTCTCATCTGGCCCATCACTATACCCCCCTGCTCTTCTGTCCCACTGCTGAACCTCCTTCTTATTTCTTCCACCACTGTACCTCCCCGCAAATCTGCCCCACCGCTGTACCCTCCTGCTCTTCTGTTGCATCTCTGAACCCCTACTGTTCATCTGCTCCACCGTTGTATCCTCTTCTCATCTATGATATGCAGAGTGGTGAAAGGAAGCAGAGATGAGACACATCTACCTGTCCTGGCACACTCATCCTGCTGATCCACCTCTTCCATCCATCCCACGTGCTTGTATGTGATGTATGTGATGTATGGGATGTATGGGATGTATGTGATGTATGTGATGTATGGGATGTATGTGATGTATGGGATGTATGTGATGTATGGGATGTATGTGATGTATGGGATGTATGGGATGTATGGGATGTATGTGATGTATGTGATGTATGGGATGTATGTGATGTATGGGATGTATGGGATGTATGGGATGTATGTGATGTATGTGATGTATGGGATGTATGGGATGTATGGGATATATATGATGTTTGGGATGTATGTGATGTCACATACAAGCATCTGGAATGGATGCACAATGATGAGCTCAGGTCAGGGGCATTTTATGAAAGCAGTGGGCCTGTGTGCAGGATCATAAGTTGGGCCCCCTGAGAAAATGTGGTTGGGAGTGATTTTTATTGCGCTGAATATGGGCTGTGGCTTAAAGGGACACAGAGTGCCGGGGGTCAGTAGTAAGCGATGCAAAGGTTCAGGAATAATTTCAACAAAGTTGACAGAAGCTCAACAGTAATTCCACAAACTGTCCCCTGATTGTGTTTTTCTCAATCACAGTGAAATCCCGTCTGAGATTGGTAGCGGCAACCAAGCGAGTCATCTTCCTCCAGATGGTGGAGGGGGCTAGCAGGCAGGACTGTGATTGGCTTTAGCAGTGGCCAATGACAGTCCTCCTCCTCCTGGAAACAGGGACCAAACCCCCCCCCCCCCCCCCAGCAGAACTTCACCCAATCTCTTCCCCATCACAAAAGCTGACGATCGCAGCTACAGCAAAGTTAGAGAACCAAACAATGTTTCCCATCTTGTACAATGTTTCCAAACAATGTTTCCCATCTTGTACAATGTGTGGGGGCGCAGTGCCTCCCCCTGTGGGGAATTCTGAAATTGGAATGCATTCGTGTCTCACTGACCCTTCCCTCGCTGCTCTGCTGATGAGGAGGGAGTCGAGTGCCAGCAAAGGAGGCTTTGTGTGAGTTAGATAATTGTTTTTTGAGGTAGGAATTTCCTGAGTGGTAACAATGTTGAAGTGGCAGAAAGCATTATGTGGGTTTCTAGAGTTAGTGACAGCGCACTCATGAGATGCTCAATAGGACACATTAATAGTGCCTTGAAACGTATTCACACCCCTTGAAATTTTCTCATGTTACAACCAAAAATATAAATGTAATTTATTGGGATTTTATGTGATAGACCAACACAAAGTGGCACATAATTGTGAAGTGGAAAGAAAATGATAAATGATACGAATAAATATGTGAAAAGTGTGGGGAGGGCATTTGTATAGCGACCCCCCCCCCCCCCCCCCGGAGTCAATACTATGTAGAACCCCCTTTCTCTACAATTACAGCTGCAAGTCTTTTTGGGGATGTCTCTACCAGCTTTGCACATCTAGAGAGGACATTTTTGCCCATTCTTCTTTGAAAAATATCTCAAGCTCTGTCAGATTGGATGGAGAGCGTCTGAGAACAGCAATTTTCAAGTCTTGCCACAGATTCTCAATGTGATTTAGGTCTGGACTGTGACTGGGCCATTCTAACACATGAATATGCTTTGATCTAAACCAGTGGTCATCAACCCTGTCCTCAGGGCCCACTAACAGGCCAGGTTTGCAAGATAACTGAAATACATCCCAGGTGATATAATTTGCTGCTCAGTGATTGCAGTATTCTAGTCTGCATCTCCCTCAAGGTAACACATAAAACCTGGCCTGTTAGTGGGCCCTGAGGGGAGGGTTGATGACCACTGAGCTAAACCATTCCATTGTAGCTCTGGCTGTTTTGGGTCGTTGTCCTGCTGGAAGGTGAACCTCCGCCCCAGTCTCAGGTCTTTTGCAGACTCTAACTGTAACTAATTGTCCGGTGGATTCGTTCTGTCGGACCTTAGCTGTCAAAGTCTGGTCGTGTGTACATGGTATTACAGGTTTTCTTCTAAGATTGTCCTGTATTTGGCTCCATCCATCTTCCCATCAACCCTGACCAGCTTCCCTCTCCCTGCTGAAGAAAAGCATCCCCACCACATGATGCTGCCACCACCATGTTTCACGGTGGGGATGGTGTGTTCAGGGTGATGGGCAGTGTTAGTTTTCCCCACACATAGCGTTTTACTTTTAGGCCATAAAGTTGAATTTTGGTCTCATGTGACCAGATCACCTTCTTCCACATGTTTGCTGTGTCCTCCACATGGCTTCTCACAAACTACAAACAGGACTTCTTATGACTTTCTTTCACCAATGTCTTTCTTCTTGTCACTCTTCCATAAAGGGCAGATTTGTGGAGAACACGACTAATGCCGCGTACACACGGTCGTACTTTTCGTCTACAAAAGTCCAACGGACGCTGACGGACTAAAGCTGGCTGGTAATCCGATCGTGTGTGGGCTTCTCCGGACTTTCAACTGACTTTTTTAGCCTCAAATCCGACGTACTTTAGATTTGAAACATGCTTCAAAACTTTACTTCGTAACTACGACGGACCCCGAAATCCGCTCGTCTGTGTGCTAGTCCGACGGACAAAAAGCCACGCTAGGGCACCTATTGGCTACTGGCTATGAACTTCCTTATTTTAGTCCGGTGTACGTCATCACGTACGAATCCGACCGACTTTTGTGTGGTCGTGTGTAGGCAAGTCCGTTCGTTAGAAAGTAGGCCGCAAGTCCGCCGCAAGTCCACCGAAAGTCTGCCGGAAGTCTGTCGGACAGGCTGTCTGACTTTTGTAGACGAAAAGTACGACCGTGTGTACGCGGCATAATAGTTGTCCTGTGGACAGATTCTCCCACCTGAGCTGTGGATCTCTGCAGCTCCTCCAGAGTTACCATGGACTTCTTGGCTCTTCTCTGATGAATGCTCTCCTTGCCCGGCCGGTCAGTTTAGGTGGACGGCCATGTCTTGGTAGGTTTGCAGTTGTGCCATACTCTTTCCATTTTCCGATGATGGATTGAACAGAGCTCCGTGAGATGTTCAAAGCTTGGGAGATTTTTTTATAACCTAAGATGCTGTTTGTTCACGAAGGTTCTCTAACATATATATATATTTATTTATATATATATATATATATATATATATATATATATATTTTATATATTTATTTATATATATATTATATATATTATATTTTTTATATATATATATATATATATATATATACATGCAATGTGCATTGGTGTTTCTTGGGGCAGTGCCCATCATGCTATTTTTTTGACAACCCTTTACCTATTAGCCTAGAAAATAATAGGATTTTTATAACAGCTTACCTGTAAAAATCCTTTTCTTTGTATTACATCACGGGACACAGAGCCATAGTAGTTACTATGTGGGTTATAGGCCACCTTCAGGTGATGGACACTGGCACGCCCCAAGTTAAAAAGTACACTCCCTATATAACCCCTGTCACTGGTAGGAGGACCTCAGTTTTGTAGCAAAGCAATACACGTGTATACCAAAGAAGGGAGGGACCGCTGTGTCCCGTGATGTACTTCAAAGAAAAGGATTTTTACAGGTAAGCTGTTATAAATATCCTATTTTCTTATCGTACATCACAGAACACAGAGCCATAGTAGTTACTATGTGGAATGTCCCATAGCAATGCCAACTGAAGGGAGAGAGACACAACAAAAGTAGGGCACCAATAGATTAGAGGACTCATACTGCAGCCTGCAGCACACTGCGCCCAAAGGCGATATCCTCATGATCTTTTAGATCTACTTGATAGAATCTGGTAAATGTATGGACTGAAGACCTAGTTGCGGCCTTGCAGATCTGAGCCATGGAGGCTTGGTGATGTGCCGCCCAAGAAGCACTAACAGCCCTGGAGAAGTGCGCTTTAATATGAACAATCACTCAACGAATCCATTTAGAAATAGTAGATTTCTACGCTGCCTGTCCTCTTTTAGGACCGTCTGGCAACACAAACAAAACATCTGTTTTATGAATCTGAGCCCACACTTTCAATAGACTTTGACGGCCCTCACCACATCAAGAGAATGTAGTGATCTTTCTTCCACGGAATGAGTTTCTGGGAAAAAAATGAAGGCAGAACAATATCCTGGTCTAAATGTAAAACCGATACTACCTTTGGTAGGAATTCAGGATGAGGCCGCAATTAAACCTCATCCTTATGAATAAACCAATATGGCTGTTTACAAGAAAGAGCAGCCAACTCTGATACTCCTGCAGAAGATATGGCAACCAAGAAAATTATTTTTCCTCTTCAAGAGGACCAAGGGAATATCTCGTATTGGCTCAAAAGGCTGCTTCTGTAAAGCCGGCAGGACTAAATTTAAGTCCCAATGGTTCAGGGGTGACCTGGCTGGAGAATTAATCCGCGTTACCCATGAATAAAGTTATGAACCAGACAGTGGCTGTTGAAAAATCACAGATAAAGCCGACATCTGGTCTTGATCGTACTCAAGGCAAGCTCCATTTCTAATCGTATCTGTAGGAATTCACGGACCTATGACATATTTCCTGGGGTGCCAACCCCTGGATTTACATCAGGAGACATATGCCTTCTATAGTATATGACTCTGGAGGCTGGGTTCCTAGCATTAACCAAGTAGAAACTACTGGAGCTAACAGCCCACAATCTTTTAAAATGTGGGTCTCAATAGCAAAACCGCTAAATGTAGCGTTTGTAAGGTAGGATGGAATACTGGACCTTGCGAGAGAAGGTCTGGCCATAGCGGTAGCGTCCAAGGGTCCTCTTCCGCCATTTTTACGATTTTGGAAAACCAAGATCTCCTGAGCCATGCTGGGGCCACAAGAATCACCTCCTTCCCTTCTTGCTTGATCCTGCGAGATGGCGCGGAAGCAGCAGAACAGGAGGGAACGCATAGATCAGTGAAAAACTGATCCCACGGACAAAAAAACCAAGGTATCTGTTCCGTATGCCATCCGCCCCCTTGCCCTTGACACAAAGTTGTCAATCTTGTTGTTGAACCTGGACGCAAACAGATCCACCTCCGGAACTCCCCATTTTTGGCATTTTGACAGAAAGATGTCGAGGTGAAGGGACCATTCTCCCGGGAACAATTGTTGGCGACTCAATTGGTCCGCCTGCCAATTCTCTCTTCCTGAAATGAAAATTGCTGATAGGCAAGGAATGTTGTTTTCCCAAGATAGAGTATGATTCACGTCTCTCTGGGCTGCACGACTTCTCGTGCCCCCTTGGTGATTCATATGGGCCACAGCTGTGGCATTGTCAGATTGGATCCTGACAGGACAATTCCGTAGTCTGAGCGTCCAGGCCTCCAGGGCCAGGCGTACTGCCCAAATCTCTAGAATATCAATGGGCAAGGTCATCTCTGATTTGGACCATTTCCCTTGGACAGACGATTCTTCCAGGACTGCTCCCCAGCCCAGAAGGCCGACATCTGTTGTTATCACCTTCCAGGTAACTGATAGAAAGGATTTTCCTTTTTGAAGATTCTTGGATATTAACCACCAATTGAGGCTCTGACGCACCTTGGGGGATAAACACATTGGGGATTCCAGAGCTTGGACCTTCTTGTTCCAAGTTAACGGGATACTGTTTTGCAGTAGTCTTGACTGAAACTGCGCATAAGGAATGGCCTTCCTTGAAAGAAGCCACAATCTTTCCCAACAATTTCATGCAAAGTCAAATAAAAGGATTCTTCTTTGTTTTGATCAACTTGATTACCTTATGAAACTGATCCTTTCCTGGGGCAAAAACACCCTCTTCTGAGCTGTATCTATGATCAGCCCCAAGTACTGCAATCTCCTTGATGGTTTTAAGGAGGATTTTTCTAGGTTGAGAATCCAACCTAGGTATTCCACGTAGCTGAATGTGGTGACCAAACTTTGGTTTTAAGTGGGCTACCGATTGATCTATCAAGAGTGGATCCTCTAAGTAGGCTAGTATCGTTATACCTTGAGCCCCTAACCTGGCTAAAGGAGGAGCCAGGACCTTTCTAAACACTCGAGGTGCAGTAGCTAGACCGAAGGCAGAGCTACAAACTGGAATGAGGATTTTCTACCTCGAAGCATATAAATTTCTGGTGAGCCAGGAAAATCAGCACATGGAGAAAAGCATCCTTGATGTCGATTGATGCCAGAAGTTCTCCCCCTTGTAGGATGGAGACTACTGATCGAGTTGACTCTATGCGAAAAGAATGGATATTCAAAAAACGTTTTAGATCTTTGAGATCTAAAATGGGTCTGACATCCCCGGCTTTGGAACCGTGAAAGGGTTTGAATAAAAACCCTAATCCTTGCTCTTCCAAGGGGACCACCAATATCACTCTTTGAGACAAGAGATGATCCAAAGCTAGAAAGAGAGACTTCTTTTTTCTCTGGATCTCTGGGAACGTTTGATCTGAGAAAACGAGGAGACGGGAACCCTCGGAACTCTAGTTTGTAACCTAGAGAAATTGAGGAAGTCACCCATCTGTCTTGACATTGTTCCTGCCAGAGCCTTGAAAACTGTAGAAGCCTTCCCCCCACTCGAGCGAGTGGGGGTGCCCCTTCATAAAGAGGCTTTAGTATATTGTTTTGTGGGTTTCCTCCCCCAGGTCCTCTTTTGGCCCTGGGACTGACCCTGAGGTTTACCTCATGAACCTGATGGTGGAGGCCGTCATTACTGCCGGGAGGCTAATGCCCCTGGCACCAGAGAAGAAGCATGTTTTAAAAGAAAAAATGCTTAAACTTCTTTTTAACCGGTAAAAGGGAACTTTTCCCATTAAAAATTCTTTGGATAAACCTATCTAGATCGTCTCCAAATAACCGTTCACCATGAAATGGGAAACTGGCCAAGAGCTTTTGCATGGCGCTTTGGCTGACCAATTTTTCAACCATGGGATTCTACGCACATGTACCAGCCCTAGCATGAGCCGTGAGGCCTGGAGAATAAAATCTTTCATAGCGTCTACTGTAAAACACAATGCTTCTGATATATTGGCCAAATCCTGGGCCTGCTGATCAGGAATAATCTTGAGTGCCTCCATAAACTGGTCCTTTAAGGACTGAGATACTCTGATCACTGCCAGCGCAGGCTTAACCTGCGAGCGAAATATAGCTTTTAAAAAGGAATTCCAACTTCTTATCTGCTGCATCCTTTAGGATATGAACATTGTCTACTGGACAAGTCAGGTACAGAGGATATAGCGTCAACTGCTGGAAATCCCCATTTCTTATAGAACTCTTCTTCCATAGGATAAAGTATTGAAAACTTTTTTGGAGGAATAAAACTGTTTATCTAGGTGCTCACACTCAGAATACATAAGCTTTTTTAACCTTGAATGGATAGGAAAAGCATGAACAGATTGAGGAGGCTTCAGTGAACCTAAACCAGAGGTGGGCTCGTCGATTGGCAGTAAAAATGTGTAGCGGACCAATTCAGTGAGAGACTGTACCAACAACCTTTCCTGCGAACCTGATGCTTTCTTATTAGCTTCTGCAGACATCAGCCTCTTCCTTGTCCTTTGAGAGAAATTCGTCATCTCTCGCCCCTTGTTCCTCAACGTGAGGGTCCTAAACAATGGACAGGGACCTGTTATGCTTGGTCCCACTCTGGGATGCGATTAAAGCATCAATTTTTTGCTCCAGACTTAGAATGGTTGGAGAAAAAAACCTCCTTAGTCATATATATATATATATATATATATATACAGTGGCTTGCGAAAGTATTCGGCCCCCTTGAACTTTTCAACCTTTTGCCACATTTCAGGCTTCAAACATAAAGATATAAAATTTTAATTTTTTGTGAAGAATCACTAACAAGTGGGACACAATTGTGAAGTGGAACGAAATCTATTGGATATTTTAAACTTTTTTAGCAATTAAAAAACTGAAAAGTGGTGCGTGCAAAATTATTCGGCCCCTTTACTTTCAGTGCAGCAAACTCACTCCAGAAGTTCAGCGAGGATCTCTGAATGATCCAATGTTGTCCTAAATGACTGATGGTGATAAATAGAATCCACCTGTGTGTAATCAAGTTTCTGTATAAATGCACCTGCTCTGTGATAGTCTCAGGGTTCTGTTGAAAGCGCAGAGAGCATCATGAAGACCAAGGAACACACCAGGCAGGTCCGTAATACTGTTGTGGAGAAGTTTAAAGCCGGATTTGGATACAAAAAGATTTCCCAAGCTTTAAACATCCCAAGGAGCACTGTGCAAGCGATCATTTTGAAATGGAAGGAGTATCAGACCACTGCAAATCTACCAAGACCTGGCTGTCCCTCTAAACTTTCAGCTCAGACAAGGAGAAGACTGATCAGAGATGCAGCCAAGAGGCCCATGATCACTCTGGATGAACTGCAGAGAACTACAGCTGAGGTGGGAGAGTCTGTCCATAGGACAACAATCAGTCGTACACTGCACAAATCTGCCCTTTATGGAAGAGTGGCAAGAAGAAAGCCATTTCTCAAAGATATCCATAAAAAGTCACGTCTAAAGTTTGCCACAAGCCACCTGGGAGACACACCAAACATGTGGAAGAAGGTGCTCTGGTCCGATGAAACCAAAATCAAACTTTCTGGCCACAATGCAAAACGATATGTTTGGCGTAAAAGCAACACAGCTCATCACACTCAACACACCATCCCCACCGTCAAACATGGTGGTGGCAGCATCATGGTTTGGGCCTGCTTTTCTTCAGCAGGGACAGGGAAGATGGTTAAAATTGAGGGGAAGATGGATGCAGCCAAATACAGGACCATTCTGGATGAAAACCTGTTGGAGTCTGCAAAAGACCTGAAACTGGGACGGAGATTTATCTTCCAACAAGACAATGATCCCAAACATACAGCAAAATCTACAAAGGAATGGTTCACAAATAAACGTATCCAGGTGTTAGAATGGCCAAGTCAAAGTCCAGACCTGAATCCAATCGAGAATCTGTGGAAAGAGCTGAAAACTGCTGTTCACAAACGCTCTCCATCCAACCTCACTGAGCTCGAGCTGTTTTGCAAGGAAGAATGGGCAAGAATTTCAGTCTCCCGATGTGCAAAACTGATAGAGACATACCCCAAGCGACTTGCAGCTGTAATCGCAGCAAAAGGTGGCTCTACAAAGTATTAACACAAGGGGGCCAAATAATTTTGCACGCCCCACTTTTCATTTTTTTATTAGTTAAAAAAGTTTCAAAAATCCAAAAGATTTCGTTCCACTTCACAATTGTGTCCCACTTGTTGGTGATTCTTCACAAAAAATAAAAATTTTATATCTTTATGTTTGAAGCCTGAAATGTGGCAAAAGGTTGAAAAGTTCAAGGGGGCCGAATACTTTCGCAAGCCACTGTATATATACACAGGGGCTGCAATGCTAAAAGCAGCTGCAACACTTGCCCCTCCTGATGGCTCATTCTGACCAGCCATATTACTCTCAGGGGAGGATGCCATCTTTTCTGAGTTCCCTAGTGACTATAGAGCCCTTTTTTGAGGTGATTTTAACCTCCCTTCCGACAATAGCCCAATGCACAAAGCAGAGGTACTACCAGAAGGAATGCATGCATTGCTTGAGCAATAGTCCAGCTCTGCTGCTGCTATTAACGTTCAGCCTGATTCAGTAGTAAATGTGTCAAAGGAATGCCTGTGTCACCAAACCTCATAAATACCTTTGCTCGTGTCCCTCCGCAGCTTGCCAGCAACAATGGTGCCTTTAAAACACACATTCCCCACGCTGGGCGTTGGAGGACGCCAACGCCGCGCTAAACCCCGCCCCCGTCTCTACGGCCCTTCCTCTCTTCTTTGAAAAGAAAGCTTTTCCCGTGTGAGCACGGGCTACGATCCTCTGGGATCAGCAGAGAGAAATGGCGGAGGGGGGGCCTGGAAGCCGCCGAGCGGCGTGCCATTTGCGTTTTTTTTTCTTGAAGCGCTCCTTCCCTGAAGAAAAAACAGCACAGGGGGGCGTCTGGTGGGGAGGAAACCCCCCCCCAGACTTACCGGAGGTCTGTTGCCAGCCGGAGGATGAGAAAACTGCTGTTTCCTGGACACATCGCGGGCTCTCTGAGAAGCATGAGATGTAAGTATTCTATACAGCCCCCAGTGGTGACACATAGGCATGACAACATTTACTAATTAATGGAGACATTCATAAGAAAATTTAGAACATTTCTTAGAAAAACTCCACTTACCTTTCCCGCCGCAGGATTTTCTGTGGTAAACCAACAGACCCAATCTTCACCCTTCACGGTGGGTTCCGTTAAACCTTCAGGAGCCGGGGATCCTCGAGGAAACCCACAATCCTGGACCTGTAATAGCAACACCGCCAATAAAACTTTATGGCCTTAATACCAAAAAAGTACTGGATCCCCGGGTCCAGCTCTCTAAAAAGAGAAGCGTTACAGGCAAGACCTCGTCCAAAAAGACACTTTGAATGGATATGGCTGCATGGCTAGCCCCAGCAAGGATTGCTCCAGTGGCGAAAAAACTGAGGTACTCCCACCAGTGACAGGGGTTATATAGGGAGTGTACTTTTTAATTTGGGGCGTGCCAGTGTCCATCACCTGAATGTGGCCTATAACCCACATAGTAACTACTATGGCTCTGTGTCCCATGATGTACGATAAGAAAGACACTTTTGATTTGACATATTCAGCACCCATTGATTTCAATGGGGTTTGGGTTCAAGTTCAGAAGAAGTTCCCCAAATCCTGCTCATACCAAACCCAGGGCACTTCGGCTCATCCCCAATCTATAATATTGGGCTTTATTGGTTCTGTACACCAGAAGTTCTTAATGCATAGTTGATCCAGAGGTAAAAAAAAAAAGACTGTTTTTCAAGGCTCCAACCACTATCCTAGAGGATGAACACCTTTTTTGAATTTGTGATGGAAATGGGACCTGGACATACAGTACCTTCTGTTTGAAGAACCAATCTTCACACTTCTTTTGGCCCACCTTATCATTACTCTAGTTAAATTTTATCATATACAGAACATTGACACTGTAAAGGTAAGATAAATACTTTAAAACAATAAGACTCGGTGATCTGCCACGGAAGGCAAGCCCACGCCATGTTAATTCTGAGAATACTTTTTTGTTTCCTTGGTAAGACGTACTGTCTGGTGATGACCGCAGATGTGTCAACCACGGTGAGAACAGAAGACAGAAGAAAAAAAAAAAAGATGATATGGACAGATAGCCAGACATCTGAAAATCTTGAAACCCTTTCCTGGCTACCGTACGCATATATGCAGCCTCACAGAAGTGGGTCTTTTTCCTTGGGGTCGCATACGCTATATTGTCAAAAGTATTGGGACGCCTGCCTTTACACGCACATGAACTTTAATGACATCCCAGTCTTAGTCCGTAGGGTTCAATATTGAGTTGGCTCTGCCCTTTGCAGCTATAACAGCTTCACCTCTTCTGGGAAGGCCGTCCACAAGGTTGAGGATTGTGTCTATGGGAATGTTTGACCATTCTTCCAGAAGCGCATTTGTGAGGTCAGGCACTGATGTTGGACGAGAAGGTCTCCGCTCTAATTCCCATATGTGTTCTATCGGATTGAGGTCAGGACTCTGTGCAAGCCAGTCAAGTTCCTCCACTCAAAACTCGCTCATCCATGTCTTTATGGACATTGCTTTGTGCACTGGTCCAAATCATTTGGTGGAGGGGGGATTATGATGTGGGGTTGTTTTTAAGAGGTTGGGCTTGGCCCCATAGTTCCAGTGAAGGGAACTCTTAAGGCGTCAGCATACCAAGACATTTTGGACAATTTCATGCTCCCAAATTTGTGGGAACAGTTCCAACATGACTGCGCACCAGTACACAAAACAAGGTCCATAAAGACATGGATGAGCGAGTTTGGGGTGGAGATTTGTGGAGAACACGACTAATAGTTGTCCTGTGGACAGATTCTCCCACCTGAGCTGTGGATCTCTGCAGCTCCTCCAGAGTTACCATGGACCTCTTGGCTCTTCTCTGATGAATGCTCTCCTTGCCCGGCCGGTCAGTTTAGGTGGACGGCCATGTCTTGGTAGGTTTGCGGTTGGGCCATACTCTTTCCATTTTCCGATGATGGATTGAACAGAGCTCCGTGAGATGTTCAAAGCTTGGGAGATTTTTTTATAACCAAACCCTGCTTTATACTTCTCCACAACTTTATCCCTGACCTGTCTGGTGTGTTCCTTGGCCTTCATGATGCTGTTTGTTCACTAAGGTTCGCTAACAAACCTTTGAGGGCTTCACAGAACAGCTGTATTTATACTGAGATTACATGACACACAGGTGGACTCTATTTAGGCTCGGTTCACACCTAAACTGGCCGCGGATCGCACAGCAATGCTGTGCGTCCCTGTTCTCCGTTTCAGGGACGAATCAGGGCAGAATCTTTGTCTGAATTCAGCCCTGAAACGGAAGCCAAAGACGCACAGCGTTTCTGTGCAGCGTGCTCCGCAGCCGCCCCGGAGATATGTGAACCGGCTCCATAGAGAGAGATGCCCATCATCTCTTCCCACCCCATGCTAATTTATTTATTTTTTATATATATTTTGCATTGCTGTTTTTTGGGCCAGTGCCCATCATCTCTTCCCATCCATGCTAATGTATTTTTTTTTTTTATACATTTTTGCATTTATGTTTCCCCGGGGCAGTGCCCACCAGCTCTTCTCACCCCATGCAATTTTTTTTTTTTTTTGTTAATATTTTGCATTTATGTTCACTGGGGCAGTGCCCACCATCTCTTCACGCCCCATGATATTTTTTATTTTTTTTTAGATTTTGCTCTGATGCTTCCCGGAGCAGTGCTTACCATCTTTTCCCACCCCATGCTAATTTTTTTTTTATATATTTTGCTCCGATGCTTCCCGGAGCAGGGCTCACCATCTTTTCCCACCCCATGCTAATTTTCTTTTTATATATTTTGCTCCGATGCTTCCCGGAGCAGGGCTCCCCATCTTTTCCCACCCCATTCTAATTT
Organism: Lithobates septentrionalis; assembly: GCA_037952835.1. Taxonomy (NCBI): domain Eukaryota; kingdom Metazoa; phylum Chordata; class Amphibia; order Anura; family Ranidae; genus Lithobates; species Lithobates septentrionalis. The sequence goes on from JBBDGP010003756.1 coordinate 706,826, forward strand.
ATTTATTTATTTAGTTTTAAATATTTTGCACTGATGTTCCCCAGGGCAGGGCTCACCATCTCTTCTCACCCCATGCTAATTTATTTATTTAATTTTTTTTAAATATTTTGCATTGATGTTCCCCGGGGCAGGGCTCACCATCTCTTCCAACCCCATGCTAATTTATTATTATTTTTTTAATATTTTGTTTTGATGTTACCTGGGGCAGTGCTCACCATCTCTTCCTGCCCCATGCTATTTTATTTAATTTTTTATATTTTGCACTGATGTTACCCGGGGCAGTGTTCACCATCTCTTCTCACCCCATGCTAATTTATTTATATATTTTTTTATATTTTGCATTGATGTTCCCCGGGGCAGTGCTGGCCATCATCTCTTCCCACCCCATGCTAATTAAAAAAATAAATAAATATACTTTTCTTACAATTCTGAGAGACAGCGCTGCAAAGCATTAAGGGAAATGTAGTGAATGAGGAAGTGACTCAAGTGCTAAAACTCAGTCTGTGAACTACCTACCCACAATGCCCAGTTCACCTACCCACAATGCCAGGTCAGAGAACAGCCTGCTGGGTAGGCAAACAAAAGGGGCAGCGCGGGCATTTTTCCGGTCTCTTGGGACGCCATTCAAAGCCTGCCTGCAGGGAGGTTTGTGTGTGACCGTCAGACTGCGGCCTGGAAGGCGCGGAGCGGAATCGTTTGGCCTCTGAGGAGCTCCAGAACACAGTCAGCTGGACCAGCGTGCGAGATGGACCGGAGGATTCAAGATTTCTAGAGGTTTCCTGCATTACAGTCACCGGACATCAGAAGGAGCGGTGCAGTGTGACGGCGCCAGCTTGGATCAGGACTGAGATACCAGTAAAAGGAACCTTGCAAGCATCTGGGCCTGTTGTGGTGAGCGGGCACTTGCCCAGACCAATATAGTGTACTGTTACCATGTTACATAGCTACAGACTGCAGGTGGGACTTGTAGTCTCACAGAAGTATTCTCACTTACATATAGCCTGCATACAGCGGCAGGGCTGGACTGGGACAAAAATGTGGCCCTGGACTTCATCCAGACCGGCCAACTTTAATTTTGCAAACACACGCAAAACAGTATATCAACTATATGCAATTACGCAAAAAAAAGTAAAAACATTCCATCGTAAGTATAAATGGCTTTTTTTCAGGGTCCCCAGAGAGCCCCCCACTTACATTAGGGTCCCCAGAGAGCCCCCCCCCTGTACATCAGGGTCACTAGAGAGCCTCTGCCTTACTTTAGAGTCCACCGAGGGCCCCCATTTACATCTGGGTCCCCAGAGAGCCTCCCCCTTACATCAGGGTCCCCAGAGAGCCCCCCCTTACATTAGGGTCCCTAGAGAGCCTTCCCTGCCCTTTGGCTACCACTCCCATCTGGGGGATATTTAAACATCAAACCTGTGTGGCAGATTAGTGCTACACAGCTGAGGCGTTTGATACGGACATGCTGAGATCTATCTGAAGGAAAGATTAGAATACAAACATTATTTTCATTTTTCTTTTCTACACAAGTATATTTCTTCTCATGCAGATTATTCTTCAGCCTCTATCTATGTCCCATGTATCGCCTGATACTCTTAATTCTGGCTCTTTCTTTCTTCCTGGTCAGGCTTCTTTTGTTTGTCTGTTTGTTCTCCTTACTGAATGAGAATATGATAATGACTTTGCACCAGGCATGTACTGGCCATCGCGACTCTCGAGAGTTTCTCGGTGGGCCGATGACTCAGTGGGCCAGTCAGGCGCAGTCCTGGAGCCACTCCTCTCTGACAGTGAGTGATCGCAATTTCACTCCTGTCACCAAGGAGCAGCTGCCAACACTTGCTGGAGAAATGATTAGACTTTCTGCTCCCTCCAGCCTGCAGGAGGAGATAGACAGCCGGCAGACTTTCCTTCCTCTCTCCCCTCATCACTTGTTACTTATCACATGACTGGAGAGAGGAACGAGATGCTGCCTTCAGAACTGTGAGTACATGTAAGAAGAGGGAGGAGAGGGAGGACACTCTGATGTGAATGGGGCTGCTGATGGGGACAAACTGATGTGAAGGGGGCTGCTGATGGGGACACACTGGTGTGAAGGGGACTGCTGATGGGGACAAACTGATGTGAAGGGGACTGCTGATGGAGACACTGATGTAAGGGGACTGCTGATGGAGACACTGATGTAAGGGGGCTGTTGATGGAGACACTGATGTAAGGGGACTGCTGATGGAGACACTGATGTAAGGGGACTGCTGATGGAGACACTGATGTAAGGGGGCTGCTGATGGGGACACGGATGTAAGGGGACTGCTGATGGAGACACTGATGTAAGGGGACTACTGATGGGGACACTGATGTAAGGAGACTGCTGATGGGGACACTGATTTAAGGGGGCTGCTGATGGGGACACTAATGTAAGGGGACTGCTGATGGGGACACTGATGTAAGGGGACTGCTGATGGGGACACTTATGTAAGGGGACTACTGATGGGGACACTCTGATGTAAGGGGACTGCTGATGGGGACACTGATGTAAGGGGGGTGCTGTTGGGGACACTGATGTAAGGGGGGTGCTGTTGGGGACACTGATGTAAGGGGGGTGCTTTTGGGGACACTCTGATGTAAGGGGGTGCTGTTGGGGACACTCTGATGTGAGGTGGGTGCTGTTGGGGACACTCTGATGTAAAAGGGTGCTGTTGGGGACTCTCCGATGTAAGGGGGATGCTGTTGGGGACACTCTGATGTAAGGGGGGTGCTGATGGGGACACTCTGATGTAAGGGGGGTGCTGATGGGGACACTCAAAATTAAAGTGGGCCGGTCTGTATGAAGTGCAAGGCCAAATTTTTGTCCAAGTCCAGCCCTGCTTTGCACTATAGGAAGAGATTAGCAGCATACATATATACATTTTTCTGTGTTCTGACAGGTCTGTGCTCTCCAGAGGCGTTGTTAGATCTACAAAAGATTTGGGGCCAGAGCCCACAGCAGCGAAGTAAAGAAAGTCATACACTTGGGCGGGCATACACATGTGTATAATGTATACGTGTGTGTGTATATATATATATATATATATATATGTGTATATATATATATATATATATATATAGTATTATCATTACATCAGGGTTCCCAGAGAGCCCCTCCTTACCTAAGAGTCCTCAGAGAGCCCCCCCCCCTAATATCAGGGTCCCCAGAGAGCCTCCCCCTTACATCAGGGTCCCTAGAGAGCCCCTTCCTTACACCAGGGTCCCCAGAGAGCCCCCCCCCCTGCATCAGGGGCCCCAGAGAGCCCCCCTTACATTAGGTTTCCCAGAGAGCTAGCCCTTACATCAAGGTCCCCAGAGAGCTCCCCCTTACATCAGAATCCCCAGAGAGCCTCCCCTTACATCAGGGTCTCCCGAGAGCCCCCCCTTACATCAGAATCCCCAGAGAGCCTCCCCTTACATCAGGGTCTCCAGAGAGCCCCCCCTTACATCAGAATCCCCAGAGAGCCTCCCCTTACATCAGGGTCTCCAGAGAGCCCCCCCCTTACATCAGAATCCCCAGAGAGCCTTCCCTTACATCAGGATCCCCAGAGAGCCTCCCCCACTTACATCAGGATCCCCAGAGAGCCTCCCCCTTACATCAGAATCCCCAGAGAGCCCCCCCTTACATCAGAATCCCCAGAGAGCCTCCCCTTACATCAGGATCCCCAGAGAGCCTCCCCCACTTACCTCAGAGTCCCCAGAGAGCAGCTCCTTACATAAGGGGAGAGAGGGCAGGCAGTGAGAGATGATGTCATCTCTTTGCTGCCCGCGGCTGCACAGTGAGAGCAGAGAGGCCACGACCACGGCCGTCTCTGAGAGACTCGGGGCTATGGGTTCCCAGATTCGGGGCTATGGCCCCAAAAGCCACCCCCCTAGCAACACCCCTGGTGCTCTCCATACCCAATCCTGGGTGGCTCTTGCGAGCTCTGACCTGCCGCATCTGCTGCTATGTGTGTGTGTGTGTGTGTGTGGGGGGGGGGGGGGGGGGGGGTTGACATCACTGCATGACCCTTGTCCTATGAAAATTTCCATATGCTTTATACCGACTAAACGAGGTGATGAAATTCCCCCTGTGTTTGGGAACATCTCCCTGCTCACAAACAAATCCCCTAAAAAGGACCTTTTAGGTGTGGGACCCAAGCCGCCTGCATATGTGCTGTGTAACTCTCTTGTCATGTAAGAGAACATCTTTGATTTGTGAGTATTGAATTACATCTTCTGACTATATCTTTGCCATTGCACAAATCTATGTCAATACACGAATGAATTGTATTTTACAATGTTTGGGTACTTTCATACATACATACTTATATTCCTCCTCTTTTTTCTGATAGAAATGCAACAACACAACCTACCTAAACCCCTGAAGAAGGAAGTACACTTTTTCACAGAAAAAAAACAAATCTTTTTGTGATCTTTTCCGAAACATGTAGGGTGGGTGGTTTTACAACAGCTGCGTTTTTCTGTAGCATTTATCGGTGGCATATATTGTTTGCATTTATCATCATGTTCTCCTTGATTTTAAGATATTTATGTATTTCTGTAATTTCTTTAAATTGTATTTTGAATAAAATTTGTTAATTTTTTATTTATACATTTGGTACCCTGTTCCTTGCTATCCTTTATTGGCTTTCTGCCCATAGTATCCCTTGGGGACACCCCCTCTTCTCTGACAAGCCTTTACACACATGAACTTTAATGGCCTCCCAGTCTTAGTCCGTAGGGTTCAATATTGAGTTGGCCCCGCCCTTTGCAGCTATAACAGCTTCAACTCTTCTGGGAAGGCCGTCCACAAGGTTTAGGAGGGTGTCTATGGGGATGTTTGACCATTCTTCCAGAAGTGCATTTGTGAGGTCAGGCACTGATGTTGGACGAGAAGGCCTGGCTCGCAGTCTCCGCTCTAATTTATCCCAAAGGTGTTCTATCGGGTTGAGGTCAGGACTCTGTGCAGGCCAGTCAAGTTCCTCCACCCCAAACTCGCTCATCCATGTCTTTATGGACCTTGCTTTGTGCACTGGTGCGCAGTCATGTTGGAAAAGGAAGGGGCTGTCCCTAAACTGTTCCTACAAAGTTGGGAGCATGAAATTGTCCAAAATGTAAATATGTAAAATTACCGTAGTGGAAAAATTTCCCCAGGGGGCTTTAAAGCAGCAAAATATTTCTGAAACAATGTTTAGTAACCATGTTTAGTAAAAATATTATTTAATTCAGACATAGAATGCATTACATAAATACAATCAATATCACATAAAATTTCCAGTAGTCGACATCAGCAACAACAAAGGACCATTTCCCATGGCAATCAATTCATTGAAAAAGTTCTAATTGTACAGTTACATTGTATCAATACTATCCATATGAATCCCCATGAAAAGTAAATATGTTTATGGAATTTTGATTTATTTATTATTTTACTTGTAATGGCAGTGATTGGTGACTTATAGCGGGACTGCGACATTGCGTCAGACAAATTGGACACTAACTGACCCTTTTTTTGGGAACCAGTGACACCAATACAGTGATCAGTGCTAATAAAAAATATGCACTGTCACTGTACTAATAACACTGGCTGGGAAGGGGTTAACATCAGGGGCGATCAAAGGGTTAAATGTGTGCCTAAAATGTGCTTGGTTACTGTGGGGGGAGGTGTTTGTACTGGGGGGGGGAAGGCAGAGATGCGTGTTCCTGCTTAGCAGAAACACAGGATCACGACCTTTCCCACTGACAGAACGGCGATCGGCTTTGTTTACATAGGCAGACCGGTCGCTCTGCTTGTGTCCCCAAAACGATCAGCGGGTCTCAGCGGACATTGAGTCCTCCGGACCCGCCGATTGGCTGCAATCACAGCTGGAGCGGGGTCACCGGTGGCACGCCCACCCCAGACCTGGAAGTGCAGGATCCTCTCTAGTACATGTACAGTATACGGCCAGCAAGCGGTTAATCTACAGATTCAATGCTACAACACCTTCTATTTCTTTTTTGCAGACAACAATGTGTAAGAAAAAAAAAAAAAAAAAAAAGGACCACTTTAGAAAATAAAAAGACAAGCAAAATTTTTGAATACATTTTGACTTGATATACAAGCGATATCTCGATATACAAGTAGCGTCATGTCACAACTGAGTATAAAAGAGAAGAGAGGAAGCCTCTAAGTGTAGCAATATGGTTACATTTAATGAAGGTGCAACATTTAGCAACATATTGCTACACTTTGAGGCGCCTTTTTTCTCTTTTATCCCTCTCATGGCTAAGCCTGTTTTTGACATTTGGTGTTTACAAGTTAAAATCCGTATTTTTTTGCTCACTTAGAGCCCCCAAACATTATATATATTTTTTTAGCAGAGAATCTTGAGAATAAAATGGCGATTGTTGCAATATTTTATATCGCACGGTATTTGTGCAGCGGTGTTTTAAACGCAACTTTTTGGGAAAAGGGACACTTTCATGCATTTAAAAAAACAAACAAACAGTAAAGTTAGCCAAATTTTTTTTGTATAATGTGATCTTACGCCGCGTAAATAGATACCAAACATGTCACGCTTTATAATTGCACGCCACAAGTTGTACCTAAAAATCTCCATAGGCGACGCTATAAATTTTTTTTTTTTTTTACAGGTTACCAGGTTAGAGTTACAGAGGAGGTCTACTGCTAGAATTATTGCTCTCGCTCTGACGATCGCGGCGATACCTCACATGTGTGATTTGAACACTTATGCGGGCGCGACTTCCGTATTTGCTACGCGAGCTCGCGGGGGCGCTTTCAAAAATTTTTTTTTTTTGTTTCTTATTTATTTTATTTATTTTTATATTAATAAATTGTGTTTAAAAAAAATAAAAATTTGATCACTTTTATTGCAGTCACAAGGAATGTAAACATCCCTTGTGACAGTAATAGGTGGTGACAGGTCCTCTTTATGGAGGGATCGGGGGATGGTCTAAAAGTCCCCCGATCCCTCCTTTGCATTTCAAAGTATTCAGATCGCTGTTTTCGGCTACTCTGAATACTGTATATTTTTTTAAAACCGGCGCCATTGGCAGCCGAGTAAATGGGAAGTGACGTCATGGCGTCGCTTCCGTGTTTACAATTTAGGAGGCTGGAACGAAGCCGCTCGCGGCTTTGTTCCGGACTGTCACTAGCCACCAGGGGGCGGCAGATTGGTGATCGGGCCTCTCGATGGAACGGGAGGCCCGGTAAGAGTGGCGGGAGGCAGCGGGAGGCAGCGGGAGGCAGTGGGAGGCAGCGGGAGGAGGCTGGAGGGGGGGACATCCCCTCCTGCTCCTCCAGTATAACAGCCGAGCGGCTTTTAGCCACATCGGTTGGTGTAACCGGAAAGCCGATCGCCCGCTCTACAAAACAGTACCGGGATGATGCCTGCAGCTGCGGGCGTCATCCCGGTATAACCCTCGAAAGCTGAGTACGCACATCTGCGTATGCTTGGCGGGAAGGGGTTATACTCTGGAGCTTCTGCTGGATTTTGCTTCTAGTCCCCTTGTGGAGGCTTCCATGTGTTGATGGACCTTTTATGGTCACACAACCTGGTCACATCGCTATAATCTTCTTATATGGACTGTAAACTGAAGGACCTAGGAATAAATGGTTGTGGAACGAATCATCAGAGTTTCCATTATTTCTTATGGGGAAATTCGCTTTGATATACAAGTGCTTTGGATTACAAGCATGTTTCTGGAATGAATTATGCCTCGCCATCCAAGGTTTTACTGTACACACTTCCGAAAAATAATAAAATAATATCCTCTCATACTCATTGTGGAAGATGACTTTATATTCAAGTGAAATAAAACAAAAATAGAAGAGATATTCAGAGTTCTGTCACCAGAATAGAACTTTCGGTATATCTGGCGATGAGATATGGACGATTTTCTCACCTCGTTCATTTATGGTAAACATGCGTGGGTGAGCAGTGGGCAGATACGTTTTACTCACAAGGTCCCCTAGATAAGATGTGGTGCATACTGGTATGACTGGTATTTTCCATTCTTCCCACACCGGTGGACTCCGATTTCTGCATGAGAAGACAGAAGGTCTACACCGGCCTTTCTCAACCTTTCCAACACAGAGGAACCACGGAAATAACTTTTCCGGTCTCGGGCAACTCTTGCTAAACGTTGCGCTATCTACAACACATGATACGTTAGTGTGATGGTCAGTGGGAAGAATTACCCCTTTAAGATCATTAGTGATAGTGGGAACTTATCTGAGAGGCAGAAGTCGCTCATTGCTCAAGTAACCCCTAGATACTTCTGGAGGAACCCTAGATAAGAAACTCTGGTCTACAGTATATGATCTACTGCAGTGGTCCTCAACCCTGTCCTCAGGGCCCACTAACAGGCCAGGTTTTATGTATTACCTTGGGGGGGAGATGCAGACTAGAATACGGCAATCACTGAGCAGCAAATGATATCACCTGGGATGTATTTCAGTTGCAAACCTGGCCTGTTAGTGGGGCCTGAGGACAGGGTTGGTGACCACTGGTCTACTGTACGTGAACACGATCTGCACTCTCTGGCCACTTTATTGGGTACACCTGTTCATTTGCTTGGTAACACAAATTGCCAATCAGCCAATCACATGGCAGCAACTCAATGCATTTAGGCATCTAGATGTGGTGAAGACGACTTGCTGAAGTTCAAACCGAGCATCAGAATGGGGGAAGAAAGGGGATTTAAGTGACTTTGAATGTGGCACGGTTGTTGGAGCCAGGCGGGCCGGTCTGAGTATTTCTGGGATTTTCACACACAACCATCTCTCGGGGTTTACAGAGATTGGTCTGAAAAAGAGAAAATATCCAGTGAGCGGCAGTTGTGTGGAGGAAAATGCCTTGTTAAGGTCAGAGGAGAATGGGCAGACTGGTTCCAGATGATAAAAAGACAACAGTAACTCAAATAACCAACCAAGGTATGCAGATTACCATCTCTGAACACACAAAACATCCAACCTTGAAGCAGATGGGCTACAGCAGCAGAACACCACACCGGGTGCCACTCCTATCAGCTAAGAACAGGAATCTGAGGCTACGATTGGCACAGGATCACCAAAATTGGACAATAGAAGATTGGAAAAACGTTGCCTGGTCTGATGAGTCTGGATTTCAGCTCCGACATTCAAATGGTGGGGTCAGAACTTGGCACATGGATCCATCCTGCCTTGTATCACCGGTTCAGGCTGGTGGCGGGGGTGTAATGGTGTGGGGGATGGGATATCACCGGTTCAGGCTGGTGGTGGGGGTGTAATGGTGTGGGGGATGGGGTATCATCGGTTCAGGCTGGTGGTGGGGATGTAATGGTGTGGGGGATGGGATATCACTGGTTCAGGCTGGTGGTGGGGGTGTAATGGTGTGGGGGATGGGGTATCACCGGTTCAGGCTGGTGGTGGGGGTGTAATGGTGTGGGGGATGGGATATCACCGGTTCAGGCTGGTGGTGGGGGTGTAATGGTGTGGGGGATGGGGTATCACCGGTTCAGGCTGGTGGTGGGGGTGTAATGGTGTGGGGGATGGGGTATCACCGGTTCAGGCTGGTGGTGGGGGTGTAATGGTGTGGGGGATGGGATATCACTGGTTCAGGCTGGTGGTGGGGGTGTAATGGTGTGGGGGATGGGGTATCACCGGTTCAGGCTGGTGGTGGTGGTGTAATGGTGTGGGGGATGGGGTATCACCGGTTCAGGCTGGTGGTGGCGGTGTAATGGTGTGGGGGATGGGGTATCACCGGTTCAGGCTGGTGGTGGCGGTGTAATGGTGTGGGGGATGGGGTATCACCGGTTCAGGCTGGTGGTGGGGGTGTAATGGTGTGGGGGATGGGATATCACCGGTTCAGGCTGGTGGTGGGGGTGTAATGGTGTGGGGGATGGGATATCACCGGTTCAGGCTGGTGGTGGGGGTGTAATGGTGTGGGGGATGGGGTATCACCGGTTCAGGCTGGTAGTGGCGGTGTAATGGTGTGGGGGATGGGGTATCACCGGTTCAGGCTGGTGGTGGGGGTGTAATGGTGTGGGGGATGGGATATCACCGGTTCAGGCTGGTGGTGGGGTGTAATGGTGTAGGGGGATGGGATATCACTGGTTCAGGCTGGTGGTGGGGGTGTAATGGTGTGGGGGATGGGGTATCACCGGTTCAGGCTGGTGGTGGGGGTGTAATGGTGTGGGGGATGGGGTATCACCGGTTCAGGCTGGTGGTGGGGGGTGTAATGGTGTGGGGGATGGGATATCACCGGTTCAGGCTGGTGGTGGGGGTGTAATGGTGTGGGGGATGGGGTATCACCGGTTCAGGCTGGTGGTGGGGGTGTAATGGTGTGGGGGATGGGGTATCACCGGTTCAGGCTGGTGGTGGGGGTGTAATGGTGTGGGGGATGGGGTATCACCGGTTCAGGCTGGTGGTGGGGGTGTAATGGTGTGGGGGATGGGGTATCACCGGTTCAGGCTGGTGGTGGGGGTGTAATGGTGAGGGGGGGATGGGGTATCACCGGTTCAGGCTGGTGGTGGGGGTGTAATGGTGTGGGGGATGGGGTATCACCGGTTCAGGCTGGTGGTGGGGGTGTAATGGTGTGGGGGATGGGGTATCACCGGTTCAGGCTGGTGGTGGGGGTGTAATGGTGGGGGGGAGATATTTTATTGGCACACTTTGGGCCCCTTAGTACCAATTGATCATGGTTTAAACACCACGGCCTACCTGAGTATTGTTGCTGACCATGTCCATCCCTTTATGACTACAGTGTCCCCATCTTCTGATGGCTCCTTCCAGCAGGATAATGCTCCATGTCACAAAGCTCCAATCATCTCACCACTGGACAATGAGGTCCCTGTACTCCAATGGCCTCCACACTCACCACCGCCGGCTGGCCGGACAGCCAAGCAAAGCCGGGATCGGCTGTTCATAACGGCGGAAGCGATGGCAGGACGTCACTTTCCGGTTTACTTGAATAACCACCGACGCCATTTTTTTAACCACTTCAATACCGGGGGGCACTTAGACACCTTCCTGCCCAGGCCAATTTTTAGCTTTCAGCGCTGTCGCAATTTAAATGACAATTGCGCGGTCATACAACACTGTACCCAAACACATTTTTTATCATTTTGTTCCCACAAATAGAGATTTATTTTGGTGGTATTTGATCACCTCTGCGGTTCTTATTTTTTGCACAACAAATAAAAAGACCGAAAATTTTGAAAAAAACAAGTTTTTCTTCGTTTCTGTTAAAATTTTTTGTAAATAAGTATGTTTTCTTCTTCAATGATGGGCACTGATGAAGTGGCACCAATGAGGTGGCACTGATGAGGAGGCACTGACGGCACTAATGATGGGCACTGATAGGTGGCACTGATGGGCACTGATAGGTGGCACTGGTATGCGGCACTGATTGGCACTCATAGGTGGCACCGATGGGCACTCATAGGCGGCACTGATGGGCACTCGTAGGTGGCATTGATTGGTACTTATGGGTGGCACTGATGGGTACTTATGGGTGACACTGATTGGTGGCACAGATGGGCACTGATGGGCACTGATAGGTGGGCAATGATGGGCACAGATGGGCACTGACAGGTGGCACCGATGGGCACTGACAGGTGGCACACATGGGCACTTATAGGTGGGCACTGATGGGCACAAATGGGCACTGACAGGTGGCACCGATGGGCACTGATAGGTAGGCACTGATGGGCACAGATGGGCACTGACAGGTGGCACTGACAACACTGATTGGTGGCACTGATTACACTGATTGGTGGCATTGCTGGGCAGAACTGAAATATAATGGTGCCAATAAGTCCCCATTTGTGGGCACTGATTGGCACTGATTGGGCACTTTGGGCACATGTGGATGGCCATGGAGTACATATCTGGCCATCCACATGTTGCCCCTTCCCTGGTGGTCCTGAGTAAACAAGGCAGATCGCCGTTCAGCGACAGGGGAAGACAGAGATCTGTGTTTCTGCTGAGTCTTCTTACAGTACAAGCACCTCCCCCACACAGTTAGTAAGCACTCCCTACGCACACATTTAAAGCTTTGATTGCCCCTGATAATAACACCTTCCCTGCCAGTACAGTGACAGTGCATATTTTTATTATCATATATTAGTACAATATATTATTACATATATATAGTATCATATTATATATATATATATATATATACACACACACATATACACACTATATCATATACATATAGTACAATATATTATCACATATCTTATAGTACAATATATTACAATATATTATCATATATTAGTACAGTGACAGTGCATATTTTTTAGCTCTGATCGCTGTATTGGTGTCACTGGTCCCCACAAAATTGTCACTTAGTGTCTGATTTGTCTGCCGCAATGTTGCAGTCCCGCTATAAGTCGCTGATTGTCGCCATTATTAGTAAAAAAAAAAAAAAATCAATAAAAATTCCATAAAAATATTATAACAACACTACAAAAAATATTTCAGGAAATCACTCAAGATATTGATATAAAAGACCTAATTATTGAAAGAGCACACCGGATAGCAGGAATAAGGAAACCAGACATTAATAAACCTCGGGACATTATTTGCAAAATGCATTATGCTCATATTAAGGATAAAATCATGCTTGCAGCCCGCCAAAACAAAAATATTCAATTTGAAGGAGAACCTCTCTTGCTCTTTCAAGATATATCAAAATATACACTAGATCGCAGAAGAGCGCTGAAGCCCCTGGTAGAGCAACTAATAAAAAAGAAAATTCAATATAGATGGAAATATCCATTTCAGTTGCAAATCCAAAAAGAAGGACAGACTACCTCATTCAGAGATATGGAGGACTTATCGGAAGTTCTAGCGATTATAGGAATTACAGAACTCGCATTGCCGGACTGGCCTATAGAATATATGCAAACATATAGGAAAAAATAATGGGGCCTGTGGGGAGGAGGAGGAGGGAGGGGGGGGGGGGGGGGGGCAGAGGATAAGTTAAGAAAATCAACTATAATCTTGAGTTAAAAATGTTTTTTTTTTTTTTTTTTTTTTTTTTTATATTGATTGCACTAAGAGAAACGTAAATATATTCACAGATAGATAAAAGTTGCTATAAATATTAACCAATTCACATTAATAAAAATTTCCTTTTTTTTTTTTTTTTTTTTTTTCTTTCTGGGTATTGACTGCACTAAGAGAAACGTAAATATATTCACAGATAGATAAAAGTTTTCATAAGTATTAACTAAGTTATATGAAATGGTAATGTATATGGATATAGAAATAAGATTTTTTTTTTTTTTTTTTTTTTTTTTTTAGCTTTTGTAATAATGGAAAGTTTTTATACATGTTGTCTGCACTTAGATATTTAAAGATGTCTGCACCATAAGATATGTAATATACACAAAAATAGATAATAATTTTTATAAGTTTAGATAAATGAGATGAAATGAAACCATACACTTAATAGGTACACAGTAAATATAATAGCACTAGAAGGGTATTTACTTTATAAGTAGCTCTAGAAGGAGAAGAATTTTTTTTTTTTTTTTTTCTCCCTCTCTTCTCCCACAATTATGTTAAAAATTATACTTATATGTTCTCTCCCGGATGGGGAGAGGAGGGAGAGGAGGGAGAAAGAAGTCTATAAGGTTAAAAATATGGATTCCTAGAAGATACTATAGTCACCCGCCCCCCTCCCCCTATACCCCTCCCCAAGAAGAGGGGGGGGTAGGAGGGGAGAAGAGAGTCAAAGGAACTCGAGAAGAAAGAGACCCAAAATTGGAGTAAGAGTAAAGAAATGATAAAATGCGGTAGGAGTCCAACGGTCGAGAGGCGACCCTTGGTCACTAGACTCAAAAACCCCCATAGTAGGGAACTTACTTAGATAGTAAGAAAGACTAAATTTTTTTCTAGTCAATAGATCAGGTGAGAGGAGTGAGTGTGGAGGGGTTTTTTTTTTTTTTTTTTTTTTTCTTTGTTGTTCTATTTTGTCCTAAGACATGAAAATATGTTCATACAATATTAGAGGTCTCAACTCAGCAACAAAAAGGTCACAGGTCCTATACTCTCTTCATAAACAAAAAGTGGGAATAATCTTTTTTCAGGAGACGCATTTCCGCACAGACCACATCCTAAAGCTACAAAATAGATTTTACACTACCTGGTATCACGACTCTTTTCGATACTCAAAATCAAAAGGTGTCTCCATAGCAATACATAAAACAATACCTTATCAGGTGACAGAAGAATGGTATAATAAGGATGGAAGAGCAATATTACTCAAACTTATAATACATGGCAAAAAGTATACATTTATCAATTTATATCTACCTAACCAGGAACAATATAAAGTAGGAACACAAATATTGAAACAGCTAATGGAAAAAACCGAGGGGATAATAATAATTGGAGGTGACTTCAATATTGTCCTGGATAGGGAAATGGACACAACGGCACCCTCAATAACGCAGACAGGGAGAGAGAAAAAGAATTTTCTAGACATGATAGCAAAATACCAGTTGATTGATATATGGAGGGTATTACACCCAACAGAAAAAGATTTCACATTTCACTCAGCTGCACATAAGACATATCATAAACTAGACTTTTTTTTGATCAATCAAAAAGGGATGGCTGAAACCCTATCCTCCGAAATAGGCAGCTCATTATGGTCAGATCATGCACCAATATTTCTGGTTTTGGACCTGCTTAAGGGTAACAATACTAAAAGAAATTGGAAGCTCAATGATAATCTACTTCATGACGAGACCTGTGTGACAGAAATAAGGAAGGCAATATCAGATTTCTTATGTGATCACAGAAAGGATACCACTTCTCTACCGATCAAATGGGAAACATTAAAATGTGTAATTCGAGGTCTATTTATAAAACATGGGGCTAGATTGAAAAAGGTAAAAGGGAACAGAAAGACTCAACTGCTAAATGAGATACCCAAAATTGAAGCTCAACATAAACGGAATCCAGGGCGGGAAATGTTAATAGAATTAACAGAAAAGAAGACAGAATTAAAAGCACTGATAAATGAGCAAACCCTACGAATAAGAGACAGCAATCGTTCCCTGTATTACCACCAGGGTAACAAACCAAGTAAACTCCTTGCAAACGCTCTACGCCATCGGGGAAACGTACAGCCCATTGTTAAGATAAAATCAGATAAAGGCGACATGAGATATGACCCAAAAGAGATATTGAAAGAGTTTCAAACTTTTTACACAAAACTATATAATATTCCTAATCATGCCACAAATAATGCCACAGAAGGAACCCAACATAATATAGAGCAGTATGTAAGAGAAACAGCACTTCCTGTATTGGCTTCGGCAGATAAGATACAACTAGATCAGGATTTTACAGAGACAGAAACGCAAAAGGTAATCGAGGCACTAGTATTGGGGAAGAGCCCAGGCCCTGACGGCTTCACCCCAAGATTCTATAAAATATTCAAGGAAGAACTAGCCCCCATTACGACACAGACATTTAATGCAATATCTACATCATTATCTTTTGTTCCACAAAGTATGCAGGCCTATATCACACTTATACCTAAACCAGAGAAGGATCATACCTTATGTGGAAACTATAGACCAATCTCTCTGACAAACATCGACCTGAGACTATATGCCAAAATAATTGCCAATAGACTCGCTCCTCTAATGCCGACATCCATACATTTAGATCAAGTGGGGTTTGTGGAAGGAAGAGAAGCGAGAGATAATACTCTAAAAACAATTACATTGATGGAACATGCAAAAAGGAACTCCATCCCATCCTGCCTATTGACGATTGATGCTGAGAAAGCATTTGACAGGGTGGGATGGAGCTTCCTTAGAGAAAATTTAATACAATGGGGACTGGGTCCTATACTTTTGGATAAAATAATGGCCCTATATAAGAATCCAACAGCTAAGATACGGGCGAACGGGGATTTATCAGATATAATCCCCATAACAAACGGAACCCGCCAGGGCTGCCCGCTATCCCCAATACTGTATACACTGGTGATGGAGCATTTATTAATAGCGATTAGGAAAAATCTAGATATACAGGGGATCAAAGCAGGAGATAAAGAATATAAAATGTCTGTGTATGCAGACGATATCTTAATGTACATCACAAACCCACTGATATCAATACCAAATCTGATAGCAGAATTCAATCGATTTGGTACACTAAGCAATTTCAAAGTAAACTATAGTAAATCCGAAGCCTTAAATATTAATCTATCAAGGGATATGGTAGAACTCCTTAAAAAAGACTTCTCATTTAAATGGCAAGAGAACACAATTAAATATCTGGGTACCTATATCCCTACTGATTTAGATAAGTTACAGGAATATAACTATGTCCCAATGGTACAGAGAATTGCAAGAATGTTACAAAATTATGAAAAGGGAATGTTCTCCTGGATAGGTAGAATAAACATAGTAAAGATGGATATACTACCCAAAATATTATATGTTCTTCAGACAATACCCATTTTTCCCTCAACAAAAAATATGGATAAATTACACAGACTAATAGGAAAATTTATCTGGGGAGGCAAGACACCCAGAATTAAAAGGACGGTGTTAAATAAAACAAAAGAAGACGGGGGCCTTGCTCTCCCGGATATAGATATATACCTTAGGGCAATAATGATAACCAGAATAGTAGACTGGTTCCATAACAGAGATAATAAACAATGGGTAAAGCTAGAAGAGGATATTACAACTCTTAAGCTAAAGTCCCTTCCTTGGATCAAGAAAGCACAAAGACCACCGGAGAGAGAGATGCCCTCCCTAGTGGTAGTAACATTAAAAGCATGGGATAATATGATAAAAAAAGGGAGTGGATCTACCTATAGAGGTCCAATGACCCCGCTATTTAGCAATCCAGAATTCCCACTGGCACTCAAAGCTAAAACGTTCCTTAAATGGAAAAGAAATGGGGACACTAGAATAATAGAAACGATGGAAGAAAATAAACTGCTCCCATTAGAAAAAATAGGGATAGAACACAAAAATAAATGGATGCAATATGGCCTGCTCCGGCGGTATATAGAATCCCTAACAAAAGAATCTATAATAGATAGACCTATGACAAACCTAGAAAAGATCTTTGTGCAAGAATCAAGACCCACCCATGTCCTATCTAAAATTTATAAATATTTAATCTCAGAGAACAATAGACAAATATTACCATATGTAAAAAAATGGGAAGCAGAGATTGGAATAGAATTTCCTAGAGAAATATGGGGAAAAGCATTTATAGCGACCCATAAACTCTCAATATCGGCTAAACATCAAGAAAGAAATTATAAAATCCTAGCCAGATGGTATAGATGCCCTGTAGATTTACATAAAATGAACCCAGATAACACAGGCAGGTGCTGGAGATGTCATTTAACCCAAGGCACAATGTCACATATTTGGTACTATTGCTCTGAAATCCAACCATTCTGGCAAAAAATATTCGAAATTTTTAGAACATTGACCGGGATAAAAATATATCCAGAAATACAAGTAGCAGTTTTATCTATGATTCCAGGTTCAATAAAAAAGATTAAAAAGGGAATTCTGAAATATTTTTTGACAGCAGCACGAACGGTAATAGCAAGAAAATGGAAAAACACACTAGCACCGTCTATTGCAGAATAGGAATGTGAGATGACGGAGATGCGTACCCTGGAGGAAAGAATGATAATAGAAGAAAGGGTAAAAATACCAAAACAAAGTATATGGACTAGATGGGAAGAGTTTAGAGCCTCTTCAATACTCTTGAGGACAATATAGGAATAGTAAAGAACATAATAATTCTTTTTTTTTTTTTTTTTTTTTTTTTATGTCTTTCTTAGTATGAATGTGTATGAATGTGGGGAGATGGGTAGGTAAACAGGTTTTAAGTATAGGATGTACATCCCGGACTCAAAAAGACGAAGAATTAAAATATAAAAGAAATTTCGAATAATGTTTTGATAAATAATGGAAAAACTGTTTTGTCATACGGATGTATATAAGTTGATTAAATGTATTTTTTGAAAATGTTTTGATAAATAAAAATTGTTAAATTAAAATTCCATAAAAACATCCCGTAGTTTGAAGACGCGATAACTTTTGCGCAAACCAATTAATATACTGTACACTTATTGGGATTTTTTTTTTTTTTTTACCAAAAATATGTAGCAGAATTCATATTGGTTTACATTGATGAAGAAATTCGATTTTTAGTTTTTTTTTTTTTTTTTGGATGTTTTATAGCAGAAAGTAAAAATATATATATATATATTTTTTTTTCAAAATTGTCGCTATTTTTTTTGTTTTTAGTGCAAAAAAATAAAAACCACCACAAAGGTGATCAAATACCACCAAAAAAAACCCCCCAATTTGTAGGGGGGAAAAAAGACGGCAATTTAATTGAAGTGCAGCGCCGCACGACTGCGCAATTGTCAGTTAAAGTAACGCAGTGCCGTATTGAAAAAAAATGGCCTGGTCATGAAGGGGGGGGGGGGACCTTCCGGGGCTGACAAGGTTAAAAGAAGGCCATAGTTCTATTTTACACAAAAAAAGTTATTTTTTTCCTTATAATACCCACAAGTTCCTCTTTTTAATCAGTTTATATCTAGGTCAGCTTGCTGAAGTCCAAACCGAACATCAGAATTTGGGAAGAAAGAGGATTGAAGTGTCTTTGAATGTGACGTGGTTGTTGGTGGCGGACGGGGCTGGTCTGAGTATTTCTGAGATTTTCACACACAACCATCTCTCGGGATTACAGAGAATGGTGGGAAACAACCAAAAAAATTAATAATAATAATAAAAGTAAAAAAAAAAAAAAGTAATAAAAAAAAATAAATAATAATAATTAAATTATAATAATCAAAATTATAATAATAATAATAAAAGTAAAAAAAATTATAATACTAAAAAAAGCACCTGTGGGGGGCCCCTGTCCTCCCGTGCTCACACGCAAAGGCGAAAGGACATGTTGGTCCCTCACACACGCAAACAGCGATTGTCCCACACATGTGAGGTATCACCACGAACATCAGATCACGGGCAGTAATTCTAGCACCAGACCTCCTCTGTACATATAAAGTGGTCACCTGTAAAGGCTTTACCTACGGATAGTTAAATTTACATTGTTTGTTGCCGTTGCACCGGAATGCGTGATTTTAAAGCTGCTGGGATTGGACAAATTTAGATGGAGGGGAGGCCTGACTTTAGTTGTGCCTAAGGGCAGCACAAAACCAGAATACACCACTGGGCACTATTGGACAGCAGCAGTCTAAAAATTGGTAACCTGCAAAATAATAAAATGTTTGACTTTTGGGTTTAATGCCACTTGAAAGGAGAGCTGATGTATCATTGTGCTGCCTGGGTCCAAGAATAAAATGCTGCCCCCCCCCCCCCCACCCAAAAAAAAAAAAAAAAAGCCCACCAAAAGGCCCCAACATCCATTATTTTATATCATGATAATTAAAACTAAAATTAAATTTATCAGGAAGTCAGATTTACATGCAACAGCACCCTGTCTATATGCAAAATTATATGACATACCATTAGGGTCAATTCCAAGGGGTGGGCTAGGGCGGTATATAGACAGGCTAGGGCAGTATAGGGGTGGGCTAGGGCGGTATTGGGGAGGGCTAGGGCGGTATAGGGACAGGCTGGGGTAGTATATGGACAGGCTAGGGTAGTATATGGACAGGCGAGGGTAGTATAGGGACTGGCTAGGGTAGTATATGGAGAGGCTAGGGTAGTATATGGAGAGGCTAGGTTAGTATATGGAGAGGCTAGGGTAGTATAGGGACAGGCTTGGGTAGTATATAGACAGGCTAGGGTAGTATATGGACAGGCTAGGGTAGTATATGGACAGGCTAGGGTAGTATACGGACAGGCTAGGGTAGTATATTGACAGGCTAGGGTAGTATACGGAGAGGCTAGGGTAGTATACGGACAGGCTAGGGTAGTATATGGAGAGGCTAGGGTAGTATATGGAGAGGCTAGGTTAGTATATGGAGAGGCTAGGGTAGTATAGGGACAGGCTTGGGTAGTATATAGACAGGCTAGGGTAGTATATGGACAGGCTAGGGTAGTATATGGACAGGCTAGGGTAGTATATGGACAGGCTGGGGTAGTATATGGACAGGCTAGGGTAGTATATGGACAGGCTGGGGTAGTATATGGACAGGCTAGGGTAGTATAGGGACAGGATGGGGTAGTATAGGGACAGGCTAGTGTAGTATATAGACAGGCTAGGGTAGTTTATGGACAGGCGAGGATAGTATAAGTACAGGCTATGGTAGCATAGGGACAGGCTAGGGTAGTATATGGACAGGCTAGGGTAGTATATAGGCAGGCTTGGGTAGTATATAGACAGGCTAGGGTAGTATAAAGACAGGCTACGGTAATTTATGGACAGGCTAGGGTAGTATATAGACAGGCTAGGGTAGTATATAGACAGGCTAAGGTAGTATATAGACTGGCTAGGGTAGTTTATGAACAGGCTAGGATAGTATAAGTACAGGCTATGGTAGTATATAGACAGGCTAGGGTGGTATAGAGTCAGGCTAGGGTAGTATATAGACAGGCTGGGGCAGTATAGGGGCGGGGGGGGCTAGAGTAGTACGGGGCAGTATATGGACAGGCTAGGGTAGTATATAGACAGGCTGGGGCAGTATAGGGACGGGCTAGGGTAGTATATGGACAGGCTGGGGCAGTATAGGGGCGGGCTAGAGTAGTATGGGGCATGCGGAGCAGCCCGGGGGGCAGTTGTCATCATGACACACAAAACTGCTGAAAAAAAAATCTTGTTCGTCAATTTGCTGGGTAAATAGAAGAGGAGGAGAGGCGGCCGTGGTTCACCCGTGGTGCCAGTGATAGGAGAAGAGAGCAGAATGGTAGAGAGATGAGCTCATCGCTGTGCTGCTTCTACTTCCAGCAACATCCTGATGACTCTTCCTTTGTTGTAACAAGTTATAGAAAAGCATTGTAGAGTCGGGGTCCGAGCTTCCCTGGGGGGGGGGCTCCTCTTACCAGGTGGGGGTCGGTTGATGGGATGATGTAAGCGCTGATGTTGAGGTTTCTCATCTCTTGACGGAGTCTGGTGAGCCCTTCAGTGGAATTTTTCACAGTGGGCGGAATGAACTGCCACGAAAACAACACATTTATTTACTGTGAGCTGAAGATGTCATAAAATGTATAAATATAGAAAATAAAGGAATCAACACAATAAATAAATAAAATAAATACATGAAATAAAATAAACAAAGTAGGATCTTAGCTCCGGGTCAGTCTGTAATGAATTGGGATTAGTACACAAAGGGTGATTGGATTCTATTAGAATTTTACAATGTGGCCCCGTGATTTCTAGTTACACCCCCATCATATCTACCCCGACTCCACATATAAACAAAATACTACGTAGGATAACTTTTAGGGGTGTGTTTATATTAAAAAAAGAAAAAAAGTTGATCCATTAAAGCTGCATATAAATATCATGTTGTTTAAAAAATAAAAAAATGTGTGAATGGGGAAATCCCACATTATGGCCACTAGATGGCACTGAGTATCATAGGAAATACATGTTTCTCAAATCCATCTAGTGGCCATATTGAGATCTTTTTCCCATTCACAGTTTTTATCAATGCATAAAATTTGATCTGCAGAGAATAATGCCTGAGAACATTCAATTTTTCCCTATTCGCATAGCATGAATTTACATGCAGTTTCAATGGATGAACAGCTATGCAAATGTTTTTGAAAACACCCCTAGCTTGAACTCCGGGAAAAGGCATATTATGTCTAAATCCATTCATCGTGTGTCTTCTTCTTGAATCTCTGTGATCTTTGTGTATTTCTTCCAGATCTGTGCAGTAATCCAATGTGAGACTTCCTATAAAAAAAAAGACCGCCCACTGCTGCTCTCTCTCCTTGTGCAGGGTGACTGGTCTTTTCTCCGTCCCCTTCTGTCGTTTTCTGCAGGCATCCTGTAGTGGGCGGAGCCTGCTTGGCCCCTCCCACAGCTCTGCTCTCTCCTTGTGCAGGGTGACTGGTCTTGTCTCCGCCCCCTTCTGTAATTTTCTGTGGGCAGTCTGTAGTAGGTGGAGCCTACTGGGCCCCTCCCACAGCTCTGCCCTCTTTCCTTGTGCAGGGTGGCTGGTCTTGTCTCCACCCCCTCCTGTAGTATTCTGCAAGCAGTCTACAATGGGTGGAGCCTGCTGGGTCTCTCCCACAGCTCTGGTCTCTCTCCCTGTGCAGGCAGACTGGTCTTGTCTCCGCCCCCTCCTGTAGTTTTCTGCAGGCAGTCTATAATGGGTGGAGCCTGCTGAGCCCCTTCCACAGCTCTGCTCTCTGCACAGGCTATGCACAGCACAGCTGATGATGCTACTTTTACAAGCTAATATCTTGCATGCTTTCCCATTGTTAATTGAGTCATCTATTGTTTCTGTCTATCTGCTAATACTCTTGGAGATGTGATTAGTAATGTGTCCACCTGTCAGGGTTGGGCTGCAGGCAGTCTTTAATGGGCGGAGCCTGCTAGATCCCGCCCACAACTCTGCTCTCTCTCCCTGTGCAGGGTGGCTGGTCTTGTCTCCGCCCCCTCCTCTAGTTTTCTGCAGGCAGTCTATAATGGGCGGAGCCTGCTAGATCCCTCCCACAGCTCTGCTCTCTCTCCCTGTGCAGGGTGACTGGTCTTGTCTCTGCCCCCTTTTGTAGTTTTTTGCAGGCAGTCTATAATTGGCAGAGCCTGCTAGATCCCTCCCACAGCTCTGCTTACTCTCCATTAGCAGGGTGGCTGGTGTTGTCTCCATCCCTTCCTGTAGTTTTCTGCAGGCAGTCTATAATGGGTGGATTGAAAAAAGTAAATGCATAGAATGCATTACGGTGAAAAACCTTGAGGGTTTACGAACCCCTTTAAGGTGTCTTTCTCTCATTGCATAATCCCCCATTGTGTGCATCCTAGGTATGCTTTCCCATTGTTAATTGAGTCACCTATTGTTTCTGTCTGTCTGCTAATCCTCTTGGAGATGTGATTAGTAATGTGTCCACCTGTCAGGGTTGGGCTGCAGGCAGTCTTTAACGGGTGGAGCCTGCTAGATCCCTCCCACATCTCTGCTCTCTCTCCCTGTGCAGGGTGACTGGTCTTGTTTCCGCCCCCTCCTATAGTTTTCTGCAGGCAATATTTAATGGGCGGAGCCTGCTGGGTCCCTCCCACAGCTCTGCTCTCTCTCTTTGTGCAGGGTGACTGGTCTTGTCTCTGCCCCTCCTATAGTTTTCTGCAGGCAGTCTTTAATGGGCGGAGCCTGCTAGATCCCTCCCACAGCTCTGTTCTCTCTCCCTGTGCAGGGTGACTAGTCTTGTCTCCGCCCCCTCTTGTAGTTTTCTGCAGGCAGTCTATAATGGGAGCATTGAAAAAATAAATACATAGAATGCATTACGGTGAAAACCTTAAGGGTTTACGGACCCCTTTAAGATGTCTTACTCTCATTGCGTAATCCCCCCATTGTGTGCCTCCTAGGTATGCTTTCCCATTGTTAATTGAGTCACCTATTGTTTCTGTCTGTCTTACCGGAGGAGTGATGGAGCAGTTCCTGATGGTCGTGTCTCGGGGCTCTTTGGGAAATACAGCAGCATATCCTGTGTGTAAGCGGATAGTTAATAGAAGAAAAAAAATGGCAATACCAACTATCGCGTCTAACTTGTAAAAAAATAAATAAAAATAAACAACAACTGTAAATATAATGAAGCAAGTAAATCGAATTTTGCTATTCGGCACACTAGACATGTGCGGTTCGTTTAGTTTCTGAATTAAAATTCGGATGAATTTTCTTTTTTTTTTTTCGGAAATTTGGATGTATCCGAATTTCCAAATTAGAATAGTACCAAATTAACGAACCCGAAATAACGAAAAAATATTTGGACGAAATTTGAATTTGAATTGTTTTCAAACACTTTTAGAATTCAAATCTTTTTTGAATTTCGAATAGTTTTCCAATTTCCAAAGAGAATAAAAATAGAATAGAAAATAAAGGAAAAGAATAGAAAAAATAAATAGTTTCTATTCTATTCCTTTAGTTTCTATTCTATTTTATTCTCTTTGGAAATTGGAAAACTATTCGAAAACGATTCGAATAGCTTTCAAATTAAAAAAACTTTTCGAATCGATCTGAATTCGAACGATTCGAAAAGCTTTCGAATCAATTTTCGAATTCGAAAAATATTCGAATTCGAAAATTTTTCAAATTCGAAAATTGATGCGAACACTAATTTGAATTAGAGAAATTCCGATCGATTTAGAAAAAGAATAAACAAAACGAATTCCACAAACGAATGAAACTAATTTAACTAAACAAATTTATGTAAATAACAAATCGAAACGAAAAAAAACCCAAAATTTTTTCGTTCTGCACATGTTTATTTGGCACTGTGTTACTTTAACCAGCAACTGTGCGGTCATCCAATACTGTACCCAAATGAAATTGATATCATTTATTTCCTTCACAAAAAATTGAGCTTTCTTTCAGTGATATTAGATCACCGCTGGGTATTTTTGATTTTTTGCAATACAAATGAAAATAGGCCGAAAATGTCTTCATAAATTTTGGCCAAAATGTATTCTGCTACATGTCTTTGATAAATAAAAATTCCAATAAGTATATATTAGATATGTGCAGAATGAAAAAATTTGGTTTCGTTTCATTTTGATTAATTATTTACAAAAATTTTTTTTAGTTAAATTTGTTTACTTCGTTTAATTTGTTTTCGGAATTCGCTTTGCTTATTCGTTTTCCACTCGATTAAAATTTTTTGTGAATTCGGATCGATTCGAAAAGATTTCTAATAGTTTTCAAATTCGAATATCCAATTTCCAAAGAGAATGAAATGGAAGAATAGAAAATTAAGGAATAGACTAGAAAAAACAAAATTCTATTCTATTCCTCTGTTTTCTATTCTATTTTATTCTCTTTGGAAACTGGAAAACGATTCGACATTGAAAAGTTTTCGAATTCGAATTTAAAAAGGTTTTGAATTTGAATTTGAAAACGATTCGAAAACTATTTGAATTTCGTCCGAATTGTTTTTTTTTTCGTTATTTCGGATTCGTTTTAAATTCGGTACTAGTCTAGTTCGAAAATTTCGGATACGTCCGAATTTCCGAAAAATGAAAAATTCGTCCGAATGTTAATTTGGAACTAAATCAACCGCACATGTCTAATGTCTATTGATTGGTTTGTGTGAAGTTTATATCCCAAACTATGGGATATGTACTGTAATTTTTATTTATTTATACTACTAATGACGGCGATCAGCAACTTATAATAGGACTACGATATCGCAGAAGACAATCTGACACTAACTGACGCTGTGGTAACTGCCACTGACATCACCAGTGACAGTAATCAGAGATAATACTATACACTGTCGCTGTACTAATGACACTGGCTGGCAAGGGGTTAACATCTAGGGGGCAATCAAAAGGGTTAACTGTGTGCCCAACAACGTATAATATGTGCTGCTTTTACGACTAGATCTCTCAGTTTCTCAGCCCTGCTTTGCAGGGCTGAGAAACTGACAGGTCGCTCCCTTCGCACAGAGCTCTGTGTTGTTTACCAACACAAAGGCTCTGGGCTGTGATTGGACACAGCCGATCAGCAGGTCCCAGCCCTTAAATCACAGGCCGGGACTTGCAGACAGGCTCCTGCTGTGTACACTCAGAGGGGGAGCTGGACAGAGGGCGGGCATGCCCTTGCCCCAAAAACTGAAGATAGGCAGCGTCATACCAGTACGTCGCTTTGCCTACAGCGGCTGCTCGCCCTGCAGAACTTTTCGGGTGGTCGCTATACAACATTTGGCCACTAGGTGGCTCTAAGTACACTTACCGCCACCTAATGGCCAAATGGGGTATTTTCCATTTATAAAATCAATATAAAATATATGACTATCACAGGAAATAGCCTAAAAATATAATTTTTTTTGGCTTATTCACACTAAACGAATGTATGTGCACTTTCACTGGGAGACTTGCTATGGTTTTTTTTTTATTTTATTTTTTTTATAAATGCACCCCAAAAATCAATCACTATGATTACATGAAAGTGTAAAAAAACCTCGCAGTAGAATACACAATAGCCAGGTAACAGGAATTTTCAGAAGAAGAGGTCCAGGAGCCTCCATGTTTCCTTAAAGATTAAATATTTGTTGGGGTGAAAAGGAAACCTCCTCATTTATGTATCACTAAATTCCAAACTGCCCCCCCTCCCCCCTCCCATCCACAGTTCATTCTCCTCATATTTTATAGGAAAGTTGTAGAACTCACCATTCTGAATGAAGGCGAAGATTCCCAGAATCCAGAGGAGTCCCAACATGTCACCCTGCAATCCTTCCCCGCGCTCAGAGCGATCAATCCTTCTATCCTCCTGAGATATTTACTATCTGATTGAACACCGCCCAACCGAATGACAGCGAGGGACCTTCCTCCAGTGTACGGATTCCTAAGGACAATCCACCACTCTCCCTTCCTGGAGTCAGCAACACCCAGTTAATAATAGATTGCTAAGTGCAAACTACAGGCACTTAGCATTATTAATTAATATTAATAGAACAAATAAAGTAAAGGAAAAAAAATTGAGCTAATAAAGTAAAAAAAAAAAAAATCAATAAAAATAAAAACAATGAGACAACAATAATGATAATGATATTAGAAATAATAAAATTAAAAAGGTAATATAAAATGATTATAGAACTAATAAGTAAAAAAGTTTAATAATTACTACTACTACTACTACTACTACTACTACTACTACTACTACTACTAATAATAATAATAATAATAATAATAATAGAACAATTATAATAATGGAACTAAAAAAGTAAAAATAATAATAATAATAATAATATTAGAACTAATAAAGTAGAAAAAAATATATAATAACATTAATAGAACTAATAAAAGTAAAAAACAATTATAATAATAGAACTAATAAAGTAAAGAAAAAAATAATAACAAAAATAAAAATAATAATAATAATAATACTAATAATAATAATAATAGAACTAAAAAAGTAAAAAAATAGTAATAATAATAATAATAGAACTAATAAAGTAGAAAAAATATATAATAACATTAATAGAACTAATACAAGTTAAAAAAACAACAACAACAATAATAATAATAATAATAATAATAATAATAATAATATTTATAGAGCTTAAAAAGTAAAATAAATAATAATAATAATAGAACTAATAAAGTAAAGAAAAAAATAATAACAAAAATAATAATAATAATATTACTAATGTTCATAGAGCTAAAAAAAAGTAAAATAAATAATAATAAATAATAATAATAGAACTAATAAAGTAAAGAAAAAAAATAACAATAATAATAATAATAATAATAATAATAATAATAATAGAACTGAAAAAGTAAAAAAATAGTAATAATAATAGAACTAATAAAGTAGAAAAATATATAATAAAATTAATAGAGCTAAAAAAAGTAAAATAAATAATAATAATAATAAATAATAATAATAGAACTAATAAAGTAAAAAATAGTATATCTATCTATCTATCTATCTATCTATCTATCTATCTATCTATCTATCTATCTATCTATCTATCTATCTATCATCTATCTATCTATCGAACTAATAAAGTTTTAATAAATTCTTAATAATAGAATAAATTAAGTTAAAAAGATTATAATAATATTAATAATAATATAACTTATAAAGACAAAAATTATGATAATTATAGTATAAAAATTGTAGAATAGTAGAATAGTAAAAAAATATAATAATAATAATTCTGTTGTTGTTACCATTATAATCACTATTGATATCATTATTATTATTGTTATCAGTATTAGGCTCGGTTCACATTGCCACGAACTGAAAGTCGCGTGACTTGCGGTGCGACTTTGCCAGACGACTTCCTGGCGACTTGAGTGCTACTTGATGCGACTTTGAAGAGACTTTCGGGAAAAGCCTGGGTAATCTTCCTGAACTGTAGGATCCAAACCACATCATTATC